>LT669791.1:48547525-49294736 GCA_900128785.1 Arabis alpina
ATTTTAGTTTACAAAAATTCAAAGAGAAGACTATATATGTTTACAATTCCAGATGACATCGTAAACCAACTCCAAACAGTAAGTTTGTGATTTTAAGACTAAGAACTCACATGATTAACCAACTTACCAATCTAACACAATCCCATATGTATAGCTTTAATTTAATCATCGTACGTGGGACCGGTGGAAGAGTTTGAATACTTTAAGTTAATTTTCAAAAAAAGGATGAATTAGTAGTTTGTACATTTAGAACAAAATAATAAATATTCACCTCGATTTTCTTCATCCAAGAATTGGCCTTATGGACTTGCTCATTAACCCAACCGTTAATAACGGCGTCTTCTCTCTTAAACCTATTATTGATCTTAGCCAATTTCGCCGTTTGCCACGCCGTTATCTTTGCCTCCACCTCTTGCTTCTTCACACTTTGCACCGACGACACCATCCCAACCCGACCCTGATCCTGATCCTGACCCGACCCAAACCCACTTCCCGGACTCGGATACCCGTCCGGTACGATTGCTAAAGGATTCGTATCCTCTTCGTCCCTATCCTCATGTATCCTCGTCAAGTCATGTTGTCTCTCATCATCCTCATGTTGCGTGACGTCACGAGCCTGCATGGAGGAACCAGCGATGACGAGAGCGTTGAACTCTCTGCTTATGGTGGTGAAGTTCTCGCCGGAAGAAGCTCCTTCGCTCATAGTCGTCGTTGACCTCGTCGGAGAAAAATAGCCTCGTAAAGCAGGCGGTGGAGGTAACGCCGGGGTTGTCGTCGGAGTTAACGCGTGGATGTCTCTCACGGCAGTCTCCGTCGTCTCATCCCGGCGGTTACTTGCATCGTCCGGTGACCTTTCTTGACCATAGAGAGTCAACATAATATATGAGAATAATTAGGGTTTATGAATCTTGATCGTCCAAGAAGAAGATCATGGTTTGATTCTCTTCTCTTGTTTAGCTATTTTGGGTTTTATAATATTCTCTTTTTGGTTATAATGTCAAAGGTTTAACTCTGAATTTAATTTAGATTAGTGGAAAAAGATCACTACACGACAAAAAGAAAGAAAGATTAAAACGTAGAATTTTCAAGAAGGTTATAAATTGATAATATGACAATAGGACCACTTGGTGAAAACTACGTTGGCCTAGTAAATAGCTATTGCATTTAACCTACGGAGACGTACGTGCCTTGTTTATAATGATTATAGCAATATAGACAACACAATGCTATTTTTACACCCTTTTTTTTAAAGACAAGACAAATGTACTAGTGATACTATGAAGCTTTGGTTAGACAGAACAAATGATTCTTCAATATGTTTGTAAAATATAGAAGAGACGAAAACTAATAATATTAAGAGCGAGTGTCGGCAAGTTTGGACCCTACCACGAAAGACAAGATAATACCACATGTCATTTGTAAGAGATTGTAGATGACGTGGCAATATTTGATTAGCTAAATGTTTCCCGCCAAACAAAGCCATGTATGTCAACATCATAAAATGAATCTTAATGACTCGGAGATACCACGTAATAGATATCACTTCCGATTAAAATTCGTCTTTTTATAAGAAGCTTGGTAAGTGATATATCAATTAGTTCTATCTGATATGCGATGTCTTTTCATTATATTTATGAAGTATTTACCAACAATATTTAAATTTTAAAACATCTATCTACATAAGTTGTTTTTCATATACGTGTTACATGTTCCGGTGAAGGGAAATCACAACCCTTCAAAGTTTTAGACGACTACTATGTGTTTTTATGTGGTATGATTTTCTCAGTCTAATTACGTTTTGAAACTCAAGTGTTGATCAATGAGCATTTCTTGTATGCTGCAAATTTGAAGTGCCCATGGTGTCCAAAATGTTTATTTCCCCAATTTCAGACGTTTGTAATTCCATTTCAAAATACTTATAGCTATTTAAAAAAAGATACTTTTAGATTAATGATATAACAACATTCAAAACAATTCTCAAAAATCATTCGAACGATTTAACGATGTCACCAGCCATAATTCTTTATATCCTGAAAACATTTCAATGGACGTATACGACAATGAGTCTTGGGGCGTATACGACAATGAGTCTTCAAACAAGCAAACTATATTTTTTTCAAAGGCCCAATACCTTTTTTTTGGTCAAATGTTTATTATTTCATTACGGGTAAACAAACAACCACACCAAATTATTTAACTACGTCTACAAAATAGGACCATTTGATATCAAGAAAGAAAAATGGACCATGCACAAACTCTAATGAAAAAGCTGGGCAATCCTTTTGAGACTATAGCATATTCAGAGAAATCTGATTCAAAAGTGACTTCAAATGATGTCCTAAGAAGGTGGGTTAACGAGTATGTGGTTGCCCACGAAGCTGTCATTGTTTCCTTAATCTGAAGTGTTTTCACTCAATTTTTTTACTATATTCCATTGTGCGATCCCCAAATTTTTCAATTAATGGAATTGATAATCATCTATTTGTAAGGAGTCACGTATTCTCGTCCAACTAAAAATGGTTGTCCCCGGGGACCAAGCCCAATGAAATAGCCATTTAGCTGACGACTACGGATTTAAATAACTATATATCGAATAGTTTATAAATAATATATTAAATATACAATATTTTAAAGAGTTTAGTTGTGTGTGACAAAGAGAGTCTACTATTTTACAAGAAAAGCCAAAGAGAGTTTTGTAGTGAAACTATAATAGTTTTATTCTTTACAATAGCTCATGAAATCTGGTTTGATTATTTAGACCATTTTTTACCGCCTCTCCGAACATTCTTAAGTATCTAACCCTTTCGCTAAATATAGCATTTCAAATAGAAATATACCAGAGATTTTCTTATTTGCATATATGTAAATTGGCATTAGATCATTTAGCTTTTTCGATTAGGACTTCTCTCAAACTAAAGCTTTTGTTTTACATTCTACAAATCCAGTCTTCGAAAATTTGTATCCTTACGTGTTTTCTAAATATACCACATGATGCCAAGGACCAAAGCTGTTTAGTCAAGAGGTGGACACTTGTCCCGGATGAAAAAAAAAATTATGGTTTTGACATAAAACTTGTTTATGCCTCTTTCATATTTTTGTTTTTATATACTTTGACTCCAATGAAAAAACAAAAATTGGATCCGCCACTGCATGGATCTATGAAAATCTTTGATCTTGATTTTTTAAAAACATTGGACAAAACAAGAAATCCATATTTATATAGATAAAAGATCTCGGAAATACTGCATTGGCCTTAAGGATGGTTAAGAAGATGGTTTATAATCTATTCCACCACGGTACACTGAATCTCACAGCATATGATCATCATCCTCCTATATACACACTTCTTCTCTTTCTAATACTGAAAATATTCATCTTATTAATTTTAGAATTGTCTTTTTTTTTTGGTGAATGGCCGGAGAAAATCCCTGAATATTATTTTAAAATTGTCTTTTACGTACTCAAAATGAAATATCTGTTTGGAAATCATTTTTAATTTTATTGTAAACGTCAATTAAATTTCTTCCATTGAGCCAAACCTTTCTAACTGAAAATTCATCCAAAAGTAGACGTTACAAATTAAGATAAACATGACCTATATACGAACAAATACGCATTAATTATAATTAGACTATAGTTATTGCAATTGCATTAAGCAACGAAAATTGAGTCGGTGTTTCTCCTTGATGTGAGCTCCACCTATATCCAACTTTTATTCAACCTTACGCATCATAACATGTACATTAGATAGATCAACCACATTGTAACGAAACTAATAACAATTTGATAAGTAAATATGCCAAATAAAATAAAATTTAAAATAGTTTCTATCTCTCTCTCCTCGACCTTATTTTAATAACAGCGAAGCGGCTCCAAGAGACAGCTTTTTGCTTACACCGTGACTCGATCATCTCCAAGTTGTCTTAGGAGAAAAGTCGAAAACAGAGGACTCAACATTTGGGTTTTGACAAAAATGTTTCATTTCCCTATTCTTGAAATTCTTGTTTAATGTTTAGTCATAGAGTTTTTTGGTTTTTTGATCTTCTATATGTGCTTGTAGTGACATTGCTCAAGCTGTGTTGTTGTTGTTCTTCTTCGAGACATAGAATCTCTCTATGGTGAGCCACTTTGGCAATATTCACTAGAGCTCCAGTTTTCTCAATGGATGTTTTCTGAAATCAATTCTTTGATACTTGATTTCAATACCTCATTCACATTTTGATGGATTTTTGGCTGTTGTTATTAGGGAGGAGAAGATCCAACTTTTCTTGTGGATCATTTGGAGAACGGACACACCAATGGCTTCTGTGTAAAATATGAATCTAAGAACACTGAGATATCAGTTGATATCGGCAATCGAACAGTAAGCCAACTTTAAATGTTTTGATCCAAAATGTTATAATATTTTATCTGAGTGAGGTTTCTATTCTGTAGTTTGTGTTTGGTGGAAATCATAAAGGGTCCCTTGGTGTTCAGATTCATGACAAAACAGTAACCACCGGTGCGATAATATTACCTAGATTCTATTAGTTTTGTTACAAGAGTTTTACATTTAATGTCAAGAAGTCTTTACAGGTTTGAGAATCATTTGGTGTTTCAGGTTTAGTCCTATTGTGCTTGGGACAGGTCCTAAGCCGATCAAAGGCTACTCGGCGTTTGTTCTCAAACAAGACCGGGTTTTGGTTATTAAGAAAGGTTCATCTCCCAATGACTCAATCTGGTTCCTCGAGGTTAGTATTTGTTGCACTATTTTAAGATGTTTTAGAGTATTGTTTTGGAGTGTTCTCATGTGTTGGAACATTGATAGGTAGATAGTCCATATGTGTGGGAACAGAGGAAATTACTAAGGAAAGAGGTTGTTGCTTGGAGTAAAGGCGTTAGAGGCAATGCCGAGAAGCCAATTGTAATAAGCGGCCCTTCTGGAGTTGGTAAAGGAACTCTTATAACGATGCTTATGAAGGAGTTTCCTTCATTGTTTGGGTTCTCAGTGAGCCACACAACTCGATCGCCGAGGTTTATGGAGCGAAACGGTGTTCATTATCATTTTGCTGATAAAAGTGTTATGGAGAAAGATATTCAAGATGGAAAGTTTCTTGAGTTTGCTTCTGTTCACGGTAATCTTTACGGAACCAGCATTGAATCTGTTGAGGTGGTAACAGATTCAGGAAAGGTATATAATTAACATTTTGGATTGACTGATGATGCTTTATGTGTCCTTTTTTTTTAATCCTTATACATCTCTTTTGTTCTATATAGAGATGTATACTTGACATCGATGTTCAAGGAGCGAGGTCTGTAAGAGCGAGTTCTCTTGATGCCATATTTATATTTGTGTGTCCTCCTTCAATGACAGAGCTTGAAGATCGGCTTCGTGCTCGGTAAAAATCAGGCTCTGACTATATGAGTTCTTGATATATTTCATTATACTTTCCACAATTCGAATTTTCTAAAAACAATAAACAGAGGAACCGAGAGGGAGGAGCATATTCAAAAGCGGCTTAGGAATGCTGAGGCAGAGATTAAAGAAGGGAGATCCTCGGGTATTTTCGGTCTTATTTTGTATAATGACAACCTCGAGGAATGTTACAAGAAGCTCAAGGTGCACCAACTTTTGTTAATTGATGAAAATGTTATCGTGTTCTGATGATGCATAACAATACCAACATTGTTTCCAGAAACTCTTGGGGCTAGACGGGGTCTCCTCTCTTGTCAATGGTATCGAAGGTGAGAAACTAAACATTATGCATAGATGAAGTGAATGTGACAACTAATTGCTTGATTTTTGCAGTCGAAGGAATCAATCTTCCCACCGAGCACACGGTATCAATAATGGAAGAAAAGATCATTGTTCAAGAAACAGGAGAAGCAAAAGGGAAAAAGTAAGCAGCTAAGAAGCAATGTTGTTATGTTACTAATGTTCTCTTTGACCTTGTAAATGTTATAATATGACTTGCGGTACATGACAATACGCAGAGTCGTGTTGGATTTATCTTCGCTTAATGGAGGAGCACCGGGTAGAACAAGGGGATTCTTGTCGACACCATTTGAGTTCTAAGCTGACATAAAGAGAGCATCTTCGTTCAGTGAAGGGCTTAACGGAAGGAAAAAAAAAACTATTCTTTCATTCATTTTATAACCGTTTCTTCTTGGAATTCAAAGTATATCAAAGCCGTAGAGAGTGAACATTACGTTCTCTAAGTGTTAGATTTTGGGGTGTTCATACTGATCATTGTAATCAAAGTTGCGATTTTTAAGATCATTGTAATCAAAGTTGCGATTTTTAAGATGTGGGTTTCAAATGTTGAGTGATATTATCAGAAATGTACAAAAAGCTTTGATATTTTGTGTTTGTTGTAACAGTTGAAATTTAGAAGAAAAAAAAAGCAGCCAATGAAAATTGAAAAAGAGTTTTCAAATAAGAAAGATAAAAGATTAGAGACGACGACCAAAGAACAAGTTGAGACTTAGGATCAGAATCTCACATGTGTCATGTCCTTTCACCTTTTGAAAGAAAAGCCTCTCTACACCTCTCATGTTATGGCAACTGCTTTTGCATCTCAAGTCTTCTTCTTCTTCTTCCATAGTTGTCTTGTCTTGTCTTGGTCCTGGTCCTTCTCCACCATTACAGACACTAACAAAGCCTCCTTCTCATCTTGAGCGTTCTTTAAGCATCTCAGAGCTTGATTCAATGGATTATCATGGTGCTAATGAGTAAACATCATTCCCTAACCGTACAAGAAGGTTAAGGTAACAATTTGGGTATAGAAAAAGTCTTTGAGGGATTCTTGGCCTAATAGAGATGCTTACAATACAACTAAACATTTGGTTTAGCTTTTCTTAAGAACTTACTTTTAACAGAATCAAAGGTCAAAAGCTAAGACCTTTAGGAAAAAGAAACAAGAATCATCATCAGCCTTTATGATGAAGATGGACAAAGAATGAATTAAGCATGTTTGTGTTAAAAAAAAAAGACAATCCATTAGAATATATGTTCTCATGTCTCTTTGCACAACTACAATCCTAAAAACAGTGTTCAAGAGCTAACCTTTCCCTAACAGCAGAAACCCCACCATAAGCACGGTTCAAAGTCTTCCTGTTTCTGGATAATCGAGATCTCTTGTACTCAGCAGGTCTCAAGTGAGGAATCTAAAGAACCAAAGAAGTACGAGTTAGATAATGCAGAAGAAAATCACAACAAACATGAAGTATACAATAGCAAACACCATATATATCAATCTATACCTACTAATAACAATGAGAAGAGAATGTAAACACAATCTCATGAAGATTTAAGATTTATGCCACCAAAGTAAAACAGTGATTTCCTTACGTACAAAAAGGAGAAAACTCAAAACATACAAGGCGAAAGTTATGTACTGATGTTGATTCATCTAACCAGCACAAAAGGAAACACTTTTACCTTTAATATAGATGATCATGAAGTGGCTTCTTGTAGCGTAGGGTGAATAGAGTTGTGTATTGGTCATCCAATAGTGTGTACCTGTATAAGAACCATTTGGAGCCTTCGGGTGCATCTTCATGCCCAGTTACACGAAAGTAACGCCTTTGGATGTTACCAATTGTATGTGTCGTTCTTATTTG
This sequence comes from Arabis alpina, assembly GCA_900128785.1. Lineage (NCBI taxonomy): Eukaryota > Viridiplantae > Streptophyta > Magnoliopsida > Brassicales > Brassicaceae > Arabis > Arabis alpina. The sequence goes on from LT669791.1 coordinate 48,555,128, forward strand.
AAATATAGCCGGATTTGGAGTGACACGCCAATGAAGACCCACAAACGAAAATCTTCTCGTGGTGTCAAAGCCGTGTCAAAAAGATCTGCAAAAGCCATGTAGAATTAAAACACAGTGATGATTTGTTTGATTGAGGAACAAAACTTAATTTTGTTAACTCACGTGGAATTGTGCAGGGATGGAGGGTAAGTATATGTGGATTCTCTGAGAAGTCGTGAATTCATGTGTTGTGACCAAGATGTATATTCTCGAAGATAACTGGTAGGAGGAGCTTCTCAAAATGACGATGTGTGTACATGTTGTGAACGTGACATGGGAGTGGATGAGCTATTTGTAACTGAGCAATTTGTAGATGGCGATTAGCGCAATATCCGTCATAGAAATTTAATATATTATAAACATACATTTAATAAACAGTTTGGAAACGAAACTAACTCGGTATTGTCTATGGATTGGGGAAATTATCTGTAAATTCTGAGACAGAGATACAAATGTGAAATATCATAATTCCTAAGTTAAACATGTCAACTCTAATAGTTTAGTTTGTACAAAAAATTGTATATTTACATATTTCGTTTTTATAAAAATGATTATTGGATTGGGGATTTTAATGTATTTTAAATCAACATAAAATCGGTGTTATTCAATTGTATATTTGATGAAATACATTAAAATTCATTGTTATTGGATTATGTATTTGTTAGTGTATTCTAAAATACATTGAAAACACATCTTATTCAATATCTATTTGATTTTGTTAGATTTTGATTACAATGGATTTTAATGTGTTCTTTTAATTAACAAAGGTAACTGTAAAACAAATACAAGACTTTTCATTGGTATTTTGAGGTAATCCAACAAATTCCACGTTAAAAATAGTGGATTCATCAAAATCCATTAGGACACAACTCAAATACATTATAACCACTTATTCAATAACACTTTAAAACTCGTATAGAAAAATACAGCAAACAAAAAAAAATCTCATTCGGTAACTGCAGTAGAACCTCGATAAATTAATAAACACCATAAATTAATAAATTATCCTGGTCCCGAGTCGGGCCAATGTAAAAATCAAGTCAATTTGATAAAATGATAAGATAATAATTTTTTTGAAACTCCTATGTAAAATATGGTCCCAATAATAGCATAAACTAATAATCATATATAATTATGTATATATATATATATACAGTAGAACCTCGATAAATTAATATTCGATAAATTAATAAACACCATAAATTAATAAATTATCCCGGTCCCGAGTCGGGCCAATGTAAAAATCAACTCAATTTGATAAAATGATAAGATAATAATTTTTTTGAAACTCCTATGTAAAATATGGTCCCAATAATAGCATAAACTAATAATCATATATAATTATGTATATATATATATGATAATGTACTAAACATGGTTTTAGTGATTTTTGTTTAAAAATGAAAATCTCATTATACTTTATCTTTTAATTTAACTGTTACATCAAAAACTTTTATAATTTTTTTTTCGGTCTTTACCATAAACTTGTAAAATTTTTAGGCAAAATAATTGATTCTTTATAATAACGCTTTCTAAATATATTCATCGACATTAGGGATAATAACTATGATTTTTTCTAAATTTTATACATAGTATACCATTTTAGTTTGATCGTCTATTATGATAATATCATCCACTCTATTGCGATAATCAAAAAATTTAATCAAAATTTCATTAATTTGCAAATAGATTCATTAAATTTCATAATATAACATTATTCGAAAAAATAAATTAAGAAAAATCTTACCTAAAACGGATTTCTCTCTATAAATTAATTTATCGATAAAAGAATATTCTCTCTAAATTAATAAATTATCCCGGTCTCAACATTATTAATTTATAGAGGTTTTACTGTAATTGCATACATTGGATTTATCTTTAATTGTGAGTGTCCAATTCATAAGGTTGATCCCATGAAACAGAGTTTCAGTGATATGATCAGGACTCAAAAGGATTTGGATGTACAAAAAACTCTTGATCTTTTGTGTGTTTTGTTTGGAGAACAAAAAGGAAGAGCAGTTGTGTCAGTTAACAGTGAAATTTGAAAAAAGTAGCCACTGAAATTGAAAAGAGTTTCCAAAGAAGAAAGAGACAAAAGAAAAGTGACATCCAAAGAACAAGTTGAGACTTTGGATCAGACATGCTCTCATGTCCTTTCATCTTTTGAAAGTAAAAAAATCTCTCTACACCTCTCATATTATGGCAACTGCTTTTGCATCTCAAGTCTTACACGCCTTCTCTTCCATAGTTGTTTAGTGGGTCCAAAATCGGTCTGATTGTGCCCACTAATGGTTCTTGTCCTGATCCTGGTACTGCTCCACCATTACAGACACTTATTCAGAAGACTCAACTCTGTGCCAAAACAATGACTAACTAAACCCATACAAGGATTCTAGGCCTAATAGAGATGCTTACAACAAGAACATTGGTTTAGCTTTTTAGCTAAAGAAACTTCCTTTCAACAGAATCAAAGATCAAAGGCTAAGACCTTAAGGAAAAAGAAACAAGAATCATCAGCCTTCACTACAATTGGTGTTAAAATCAGATCCTCAAAAACTATACAATACTTCACTCACTAAGAAGAGCCTTTATGGCTCATACAACGATTGACTAGACTCTGATGAGTTAGTCGGTGATGATCTTGCACAAACAAAAGGCGGTGGTGGCGGATCAACAGACAATGTACCCTCCAAAACCTTTACCACTTCTCCCATTGATGGTCTTAACCGTTCATCCGCTTGAACACACCAAAACGAGATTCTCAAAACCCTCTCGAGTTCCTCTACGTCGAAATTTCCTTCTAATCTTTTGTCCACAACTGTTTCTTTCCTCCCTTCAATCCATTCTCTATACACCCATTCACTCACTACTCCTTCTGCCTCGTACCTACCCGTTACTAGAGTTAAAACGGTTTTGCCAAAATCTTCAACGTCTTTATCTGCAGCGCATAAGCCGAATCCATATTCTGTTAGCTTAGCCTCTAAATCCTCACCAAGCAGAATGTTTCCGCAGTTCAAGTTCCCATGACTGACGAATTCTCGGCACTCAGTGTGGAGATAACAGAGAGCTTTAGCCACGCTTAAGCAGGTTTCGGTTCTTTTTCTCCAAGTTAGTTTCTTGCTTTGTAAAGGGTCAACAATGTGGTCAAGTATAGACCCGTTTGTAGCATATTCGTAAACCAGAAACCTCCTGCCTCGTTCGCAGCAATAACCTTCAAGCTTTGCTAAATTCTTGTGATGCATTGTTCCTATCTTCGATGCAGAGCTTCGAAACTTCCTTTCATCTGTCGTCGCTTCCATTTCTTTGACCGCAACATATTCATTCTCTGGCATAACCCCCTTGTATATCTGCTGTCCTATGCTATGCTCAAAATTATCGGTCATGGCCTTCATCTCATCGACAGAGAATATCATCACGCCTTTCGGATTTGTCGCTTTGGAGAATCGATCAGCTTTCTTCTTAGCTTGCTTCTTCCTCCTCTGATAGATGTACACAACAATACCAAGCTGAAAACCGAGAAACAAAACAAGTGTAGTGGAAGTTGCCCCGATAAGACAAGGGAGACAGATACCGCGAGACTTTCTCGCAGTCACTGACCCTTTAGCAACATCTTGATTTGGATTAACAGCAACCGGGTCAGTACATGTTTTAACATACGATATTGAACTTAGAGAAGGATCAGAGTAACCGCTGATATAACGACTCAGCTTCATGCGACATTGAGGATTCCCATCGTTCGTATAAGTCACCGCGGTACAAGCAGAGTCCTCTAAACACATCTTCTTGCATCTCTGAGAGCTAATCCTCAAAAAAACCGAATCATTAGCCGGATAAATCCCATACAACTCCAAGTTCTTGAACTTCACCATATCGAAACTAGATTTACAGTCTAGTTTCTGATAAGGCGCCAAGCACTTAGGATTCGAAACCGATGCAAAACTACTGCTATAAGGACAACTGCATCCAGTGTATCCAGAACTGTTAAAAGAACAAACTTGCGATCCACAAGTCGCGAAAACTCGACATTGATTCTCAACAGCTTGCCAAACCGGTTTCCAAATCCGTAAATCCTCGTTCCAAGAATACATTCTCAGATTACCATCTCTATCAAGCCTAAGAAACCGAAACTTCACCGTATCATTATGATCTTCCCCAAACACAGACCATACAGGCTTCATAAGATCTTGATCCACAAGAAACAAAGCTCCTTCTGAAGTAAGAACAGCACCAATCTTCTTCTCCTTCTTCTTCGTTGCTTCGTTACCGCTAGACCAAAAAGAAATACTACTCTCCCATCTCAGCTCTAACCTCCCTGAATCAACCATAAGAAGACTATAATAACTAGACCTAGAATTCTCACTAGCAGCTCTAAGCATCTCCAAAGGTAATAACTTTTGGTTTGGAAGTAAAGTATCAGCAGGAGTATCAAAGCTTTCCCAAACAACCTCTTCTTTATCTTTCAGCAACAACACAAGATTACCATCATCACGTAGCAAACCAGAGGAAACAGAGAACCGGTTCGTCTTGGTGTTCCAAACCGGAACATTCAAAGAGTAATCATACAAAACTAGTTCTCCATTACTAGTTAACTCAAAGTAAGAACTGTTGTCTGTAACTGAAACACCAGCTCCAGCAACCCAAACAACTTTTCTTTGTTCAGAAGGGATTGAAATGGAGTTAAACCGGATACCAATGCTAAACCGGTTAGGTAAATCAGGTGGATTGAAAAACCCTAAAGCAAAATCACCATTTTTGGATACCCATAAAGTGTTTTCACCAACCACAAGTCTTGAACCTAATTGAATCTCTGAAACCACGAACCATAGAGAAAGAGATAAAACCAGAGCTTGAAGAAGCATCTTTGTATGTCTGGTTTAAAGATCCAAGAACAACAAGAAGATACAAGGAAAGAGACAACACTGGTTTCATTTCAACATCATTCCAAAAAATCCAAACTTGTGTTTCAAATTTCCTGAAAACAAAAGAAAGAAGATAATATCAAGAAGACCCTAAACAAAAACAAAAAAATCTTCCAAAGTTTGGCACTTGAAGAAAAGCTTAAATTTCATAACCTTGGACCCACTTTAATATCAAATCAACAAGTATCAAAAACTTGACTAGAGCAATAAATAGTGTTGTTGATTTTTTATAAAAAAGCTAAGAACTTTCAAGAAAGAAATGTGGAGGACATTACTGTAAAAGATTGACTCTTAAAAAACAGAGACTTTTAAGCTTATAAAATGGGTCCCAAGATTGTGGATTTTAAAAACTATGAGAAGAATTTGAAAGCTGTGAAATAGGAAGAGGAAGACAGTGAAGAAGCACTAACCAGTAGGTAGAAGAAGAATCAGAATTGAAAGAGACGTTTTTTTTCTTCAAGATTTTCTCAGAGAAAGTTAAAAAACAAGAACTGAAATCTTGAAGAAGATGCAAGCAGTGAATATAATGTGAGAAAACTCTTAAAGAATTTGTAGGTGAATCTGAGAATTTTTTTTTAGAAAGAAGATATTTGATTCTCTTCTCTTTGGCTAAAGTGTGAAAAGGAAAGTGGTAAGCTTTAATTGGAGTTTTGTCGTTTTTTTTTTCCTTTTACGAGTTGTCTTTAAAATAATGCAAACAAAAGAGTGTTAATTATTTACAGATTTATGTCATTAATTACCATAACAGTTATTAAAGATTTTTATTATTCTTTACTGAAGTTCGAGCATAAGAATTAAGAAAATCTCTTATGATTGATTAAAGTAATAAACTTTTAAAATCTTAAATGTTTCGAATGTTATACTACTAGAAGATAACTTCTCAATCTGCGGTCTATTTTACTTATAACAGAAGAGAAACAATCGCAGACATGAAAAAAACTCGTTCCAAACAACAAAAATCTCAAAGTTAATCGATAAAATGGTGAGGAACAAGCTTAACTCAATAAGGTTTTTGGAAGACCAAACTTATGATGACGGACTCTAGGAATGGTTTGCTACAAGACACGCATGAGGAATTTGTTATAAAATACGGTTTTTTTGTTTGAATATAATTTAACATTCACTTAAAAAAAAGATAACTTTTGGACAACTTCGTATTGTAATTTCCGAGTTTCTAAAATATGAATGTTTTAGAGTTTCATAAGTACATATTAAAAAAAAAGTTGCTTAAACTATAAATGCATCTTTTTATACTAAACAATTAATTATCCATAATTTTAAACCAACAATAATTCAATAAAATTAATTATTTTCCATCAAAACTTTATAATTCATTTATTACTAGTTAGTAAAAATGCATTAAAAGTTTAAATTTTTTTATCTTTCATTAATTCTCACAAACAATGTGGAAGACTTTCACTGAATTATGGAAGCAAGATACTCGACTGATTTGACTGAGATACTCACCTACGCTTCTGATATTACTCATGATTACATTCCACTTTTTGTTATGGAGTATGGTTTTAATTAGCTGTAGCATATGGTATGGAATACGGAGGAGAAAGAAGCATCCGAAGATATGGAGAATATAGATTATGAATCGGCAACATCATTGCCTCGAGACAAAACAGGAGATATTTTAGTAACTTAATAGTATATTTGTGGCTAAGATGAGTTTTTTGTAAAAATTTCCAAGGTGTTATGTTTTCTTTATTTTAAAATTATTTTTCTGCCAAAGAAACAATGTCTTAGATTATTAATATTTGTATTACCTAACTCTTTATTGTAAATGATATTAACTTTCATAACAAAAAGTTGAATGGAAAACAACTTTCACCATTGACAAGAGATAAAAAAACCCCGTTTAACTCAATTCAGGGGCAACGAGACAAGAGATTTGAGGATACTTTCATGCAGTCCCGGTCCAGGAACATTTTAAAAAATCGCTTAAATCTAATAAAAATTATAAAAAATAGCTTATTTTCTAAGACATTGATATATATATTGAATTCTTGAAACATTTATCTTAAATATTAATGTGACGCAAATACTAAAAAATAAAATTAATTAAGTCCTAAAATACTAATCAACAGTGCTAATTAATTACTTGTAATTTGTAAGGATAAGTATCATTCATGATGTATATAATCTCTGTGACTAATGAGTAATGACTGTTTTTCCACTGTGACAAATGAGTTGTGATTGTTTTTGTCTGTGTCACAGGCTCACAGCTAATGAGTTTAGATTGATAGGAAATCATATGTGAAATAATTAGTGTTAAAAATTGTCAATTAAATAGTATATAAAGCACCAATAATTCTAGCGAGAGAAAAAAAGTACCAATAATTACGATTTACGAAAATCAACAATCCTACTAATGATTTGATAATAGACTAAGAAATCGCTGGATTTTTATTATTGTGTGATTCTCATAGGATCCAAGTCCATCAGTTCAAAAGTAGTGGATGAATTTAGTTTCTTTTAACATTTTATAATCACCTGATCACAATATATGATTTTCTCCTTAATTCGTTTTTTTGTCATTCATTTGTTTTGTAGGCCAATGTTGTTTGAGAAAATTAGCACCAATAACCAACAAACAAATTCTAATTCAATAACTAATAGTAGATGATTATCATTTTTCTACATATCCTATTTTTGCTAAATTACTAATTATTACCCTTGTGACGCCCGTGAACTATTTTTTTGAGGAAATGGAGGGGATGTCGATCGACACACGTGGTGTCTGTCGATCGACATGCTCATTAAGGGCTGTCGATCGACAGGGCCTTAATTGGGTCAGTTTTCTGGTTCGATTTTAGTCGTTCAGATTGGGCCGGGCCGGTTCAGGGAAACCTAAGGCTTCGTATTTAAGGCTTTTTGGCCGCATTTGAGCGAACCAAAGTCCCAAAATCAGCAGAAAAAAGTTTGAGAGGAGTTCTCTTGTTTCTTCTGAATTTTTGTGGATTAGGGTTCGATTCTTGAGCGATTTGGATTGGGATTTCGTGGTGATTGTCGTGGATTTCGTGTCTAGCCTCAATACTATCAGTTTCTATCCGATTAATTCAAGGTGAGTGCGTGACCATGGCTTCTGGGCCGGTGGATTCGTTAGGGTTGATTGTTGATAGGTTTGGAACTTGAGTTTTGTCCTTGTGATGTTTGTTTGAGATTGTGGATTGTGTTTGTTGCGTGTCGATTGTTGTTTTCGTGCAGGTTTCGTGTTGACGCAGAGGAGAAATCGATCCGAGAGGATTATGATCGATTTCCTATGAGTCTGCGCTGGCCTGTCGATCGACAACCTCTGGGTGTCGATCGACAGACCAACACGAGGGATGTCAATCGACAACCTCTAGGTGTGTCGATCGACAGGTATGTTGAGGTGCTGTCGATCGACACCTAGAGGGTGTGTCGATCCACATGCACGTACAAGGGGTGTCGATCGACACCTAGTGGTAGTGTCGATCGACAGGCCTGCCTGTTATTTGTGGTTGAGCCGTTTTCTTATGTTTATGTATTGTTTGTTGTATGTTTGGCTGAGCGGTTCCATCGTGCCTGAGTGCGTAGTCGTAGATGGGATGACCGTCTCACTGAGTATTTATGATAATACTCACGCATCTCTTTTTCCTATGTGATGCAGGTAAAGGCAAAATGTGATAGTGGAATCATGGCAACGAAGAGGGAGATGATCTAGGGTCTCGTGTTTTGGTGTTTTCTATTGTTTTGCTTTTATCGTTTTAGAACGGCTGTTAGGTTGCTGGTTTGTGGAACCTGTTATTTTAGAATTTGTAGTTGAACCGGTTATTTTAGTGGAATTGTTTTATCTGGTTTATTGGTTTAGTTATCCGCTGTTGTTTAGTTTTGTGTTTTGCTTGGTTGTTGAGGATAGTATTTATGGGAATGCTAGTCTGAAACCAAGGGTTAATTGTTAAAAAAAAAAAAAAAACGGGTCGGGTCATTTCAGTTTGATATCAGAGCCCTTACGGTTTTAGGACAGGGCTAGAACTGCTAGGATTGAATTTGGTAAATTGCAATTCTGTGAGTTTGGGGGTTCTAGATAATCTTCCTTCAAGCCTTCAAAGAGATTCCACGGTAAGTGTGTTTTGTGTTGTGTGATTGGTCTTTCTAGTGCTTAGCTTGTCTATTTGTGAGTGCAGTGAGATAGCTAGGACTACTAAAGGGCGTGGGCGTGGAGGCCGAGGCAGAGGTCGTGGACTCGTGGATGAGCCAGTCTTGAGTGAGGCTCAGAGTTCCGCGCGTGGGCCTGTGTCAGGTCAGCAGACATTGCATGAGGGTCAGACCGCCAGTGTGACTGCCAGTGTGGGGGCCGGTTTGGGTCCTGTTGGGGCTGGTTTGGGTCCTGTAGGGGCTGGTTTGGGTCTCGTTGAGGCTGGTGGTGCTGGTGGTGTTGGCGCAGCTGAGGGTGCGGTCGCGGCCGCAAGTGTAGCCCGGGCTGGAGATGATCGTCTGGCTGACCTACTGAGACAGTTGTTGGAGCGGTTACCCGGTGCGGTGCCAGTGCAGGCTCTAGTGTTGCCACGAGTGGCAGAGGTGCAGCCGAGGGTTGCGGTTGCTGATGAGGTTTCGTCATATATTCGTATGATGGAGCAGATGCAGAGGATCGGTATGGGTTCTTTTGCAGGAGGTGTGAAGCCCGAGGAGACTGATGAGTGGAGGATGAGGATGGAGCGGAACTTTCGCTTGATTAGGTGTCCAGAGTCCAGAGGGATACATGGTAGACCTGGCAGTCTATTATTTGGACGACGATGCACACCTCTGGTAGAGGAGTGTTGCAGCTAGATTGGCTGGGACTGTGATGTCGTGGGCAGATTTTGTGGTGGAGTTCAACTCCAAGTTCTTTCCTCAGGAGGCGTTGGATCGTTTGGAGGCGAGGTTCTTGGATTTGTCTCAGGGAGGGATGTCTGTCCGGGAATATGACGTGGAGTTTAACCGACTCTTGGGTTATGCTGGTAGGAGCTTGGAGGATGAGCAGACTCAGATTCGGAGGTTCTTGCGGGGACTTCAACCGGACTTGCGGACTCAGTGCAGAGGCATCAGGTTCGGGTTCAGAGTGGAGCTGGTAGAGATGGCTGCACAGATCGAGGAAGATCTGAGGGAGCAGGCTGCGGTTGTTGTTCCAGCTGTTCAGCCTCGGAGGCCTCAGCAGCAGGTGCAGCAAGCGGGTCCTAACAAGGGCGGAAAGCCTGCGCAAGGACAAAAGAGGAAGTGGGATGACACTTCGAGATCGGGTCAGAGTGGCCGAGGGTGTTATGTTTGTGGTAGTTTAGACCACAAGAGGGCGAGTTACCCGAAGCAGAGTGAGGTTCGAGCGGCTCGGACGTGTTATCAGTGTGGAGAGTCGGGGCACATCAGGCCGAACTGCCCTTAGTTGCACCCGTTGACAGTTGCAGTGGTCCATCTAGTAGCTTAGTATGGGGCGGTGCAGCCTCTGGATCATATCGCGGCGATGCAACGTCCGCCGGCTATTGCAGCACCGGGTGAGCCGAGTTCGAGGCCGATCACACGTAACTCTCTAATTTAGACTTTGTGAATTCGGTATTGTATAATTTCTTGGTGCTTGTTTTGGATTGTTTGCCTGTGATAGAAAGTTAGGTTGCTTAGCACATAGGATTTGTGTAGGGACCTTGTTTGTGGGCGGGTGTGAGTCCCACGTGTTGTTTGATTCCGGAGCATCGAATTGCTTCATTACTCCGGATCATGCTGAGAGAGTGGTATTCGAGGTGACGCTGGTGAGCGGACTGGACCGGTTATGATTGCAGGAGGAGAATTGCTAGCTACGCATGGCCGGGAAATGGATGTGGATATTATGGTAGCGAGCGAGTTGATGCCAGCAGACTTGGTGATTAGTCCGGTGGAATTGTACGATGATATCCTGGGTATGGATTGGTTGAATTGGTACAGAGTTCATTTGGATTGTCACCGGGGTCGAGTAGTGTTTGAACGTGAAGGTGGTAGGTTGGTTTATCAAGGAGTGAGACCGACTTCGGGTAGTCTTGTGATCTCTCTTGTCCAGGCTGAGGCGATGATTGAGAGGGGTTGACAGGCTTACCTGGCTACGATTGTAATGCCGGAGGCTGTTGGTGGGGTTGTTGTAAGAGATATTCGGGTTGCTCGGGATTTTGAGGATGTCTTTCAGTCGTTGCAAGGATTACCGTCGTCTCGGTCTGATCCTTTCACGATTGAGTTAGAGCCCGGGACGACGCCGTTGTCTAAGATATCTTATCGAATGGCTCCAGTAGAGTTGGTAGAACTGAAGAAGTAGTTGGAGGATTTACTGGATAAGGGTTTTATAAGACCGAGTACTTCACCGAATGGCTCCCGGTGTTGTTTGTGAAGAAGAAGGATAGTAGTTTCCGGCTGTGCATCGATTATCGAAGGCTTAACCGAGTCACTGTGAAGAACAAGTATCCTCTTTCGAGAATTGATGAGTTGTTGGATCACTTGAGATGGGCTGCTTGGTTCTCCAAGATTGACTTGGTATCCTGTTACCACCAGATTCCTATTGATGAGGCATATGTCAGGAAGACGGCTTTCTGGACTCGGTATGGGCATTTTGAGTTAGTGGTTATGCTTTTCGGGTTGACGAATGGACTGGCGGCATTTATGAGGTTGATGAACAGAGTTTTCCAAGAGTATCAGGATGAGTTTGTAATTATCTTCATCGATGACATTTTGGTGTATTCGAAGAGTTTGGAGGATCATGAGGTACATATGAGGAGAGTTTTTGAGAAGTTGCGGGATCAGAAGCTTTTTGCTAATTTGAGTAAGTGCAGTTTCTGGCAGAGAGAGATGGGATTTCTGGGTCACATCATTTCTGCAGATAGAGTTTTTGTGGATCCGGCGAAGATTCAGTCTATCAGAGATTGGCCTAGACCGAGGAATGCAACTGAGATCATGAGTTTTCTTGGGTTGGCAGGCTATTATCGGAGATTCGTCAAAGGTTTTGCGAGTATGGCTCAGTCTATGACGAAGCTGACGGGGAAGGATGTTCCTTTCGTGTGGTCTGCTGATTGTGAGCTGAGTTTCGCGAAACTGAAGACGATGTTGACTAGTACACCAGTATTGGCGTTGCCTGAACCGGGTGAGCCTTATGTGGTGTACACAGATGCTTCGGGAGGTTGTTTGGGTTGTGTGCTGATGCAGCAGGGTAAGGTGATTGCTTATGCTTCAAGGCAGTTGAGGAAGCACGAGGGCAATTATCCTGTTCATGACTTGGAGTTGGCTGCAGTGATCTTCTCGTTGAAAATCTGGAGGTCTTACTTGTATGGTGGCAGGGTTCAGGTGTTCACTGATCATCACAATCTGAAGTACATTTTTACTCAGCAAAATTTGAATGTATGACTGAGGCGATGGTCAGAGTTGTTGGCAGATTATGACTTCGACATTGTTTACCATCCGGGTAAGGCTAACACTGTAGCAGATGCTCTTAGTCGGAGAAGGTATGATTCATCTCAAGAGCGGGATGTGGAGAATCTCGTGAGTCTGCTTAGTACTTTGAGGTTGTGTGTTACTTCAGAGGAACCGTTGGGGTTAGCGGCAGCGGATCAGGCGGATCTTTTGAGCAGGATCCGAGTAGCTCAGGAGAAGGATCATGTGTTGATTGATCTCTCTAAGGCTGATGGTTCCGAATATCAGATTTCTGCTAACGGGACTATCTTGGTGCATGGACGAGTCTGTGTACCTAAGGATGAGGACTTGAGGCAGGAAATTCTGAGAGCGGCTCATGCGAGTATGTTTTCGATTCATCTGGGAGCGACTAAGATGTATCGGGATCTGAAGCGGTATTATCATTGGGTCGGGATGAAGAGAGATGTGGCAGATTGGGTTGCAGCATGCAATGTTTGTCAGCTGGTGAAGGCTGAGCATCAGGTTCCTAGTGGCTTATTGCAGATTTTACCCATTCCAGAGTGGAAATGGGACATGATTTCCATGGATTTCGTAGTAGGGTTGCCGGTTTCTCGGATCTATGACGCGATTTGGGTAATTGTGGATCGACTGACTAAGTCAGCACATTTTCTGGCCATTAAGAAGACGGATGGAGCAGAGGTCTTGGCTAAGAAGTATGTGAAGGAAATTTTGAGATTGCATGGTGTGCCAGCAAGTATTATGTCGGATAGAGATTCGAGGTTTGCTTCAGTGTTATGGAGACCTTTTCAGGCTGAGATGGGCACTAAGGTGCACATGAGTACAGGTAATCATCCGCAGACCGATGGGTAGTCCGAAAGGATGATTCAGATACTTGAAAATCTGTTGAGGATGTGTGTGCTAGATTGGGGTGGTCATTGGGCAGATCACTTGAGTTTAGTGGAGTTCGCATACAACAACAGTTTTCAGGCGAGTATTGGTATGGCTCCTTTTGAGGCATTGTATGGGAGGCCATGTCGTACTCCGCTATGTTTTACCCAAGTGGGAGAGCGGAGCATCTTTGGGGCTGATTTTGTTCAAGAGACGACGGAGAAGATCCGTGTTGTGAAGTTGAACATGAAAGCGGCTCAGGATCGGCAGAAGAGTTATGCCGATAGGAGAAGGAAAGAGTTGGAGTTTGCAGTCAGAGATCGAGTGTATCTCAAGATGGCTATGATGCGGGGTCTGAACAGGTCCATATCTGAGGATAAGCTGAGTACGAGGTACATGGGTCCGTTCCGGGTTGTGGAACGTGTGGGACCAGTTTCTTATCGGTTGGAGCTGCCTCCGATCGTGAAGAAATTCCATGATGTGTTTCATGTTTCGAAGCTCAGGAGATACTTGCATGCTTCTAAGGAGGTAGTCGTGACGATTCCTGCGGATCTTCAGCCAAATCTGACTGTTGGGATGAGGCCGGTTAGGATTCTTGAGAGAAGTATCAAGGTTCTACGCCGGAAGAGAGTGTCGTTGCTGAGAGTCTTGTGGGACTGTAGCGGTATTCAGGAGGAGACTTGGGAACCAGAGGCAAATATGAAAACGAAGTTCAAGAAGTGGTTCGAGAAGCAAGCGGAGGAGTGAATTCGTTTTTCTTTGTGGTTTCCAGTTTCAGTTTTGTGTGTGATCACCGTGTGTGGTGAAGTTTTTGGTCGTGGATTTTTGTATTTTCATTAAGTTGTAATGATTATGACATTTTTCCAGTGAATAAGAAAGTGTTTTTCTTATGTGTTTGACTTGAGAGTCATGTGTTTGTGGTTAGAGAACCTCGGAATGGAAGTTTTATTGCGGATAGGACTTGCCAGTTTCGGTGGGGACTCTAACGGTTTGTGTGTGTGTGTGTGAGAGTCTCGGAATAGAAGTTTTACGGTGGTTAGAACTGTCTAGTTCCGAAGAGACTCTGCAGGGACATCCAGGGTGATGGATGGTCTGGGTGATCTGTGTTGATCACGATTGTGATGGTATTCCGGGTTGGGAATATCATATGAGACCATGGGAGGTAGTTCCGGTCAGAGGTGCATTATAGACGTTAGGAATTGATTGCATAGCTCAGAGATAGACATGGGTTCTTTCTTGGAGATGAGTCTCCGACAGATCTTGAGAGATGCATCTCTCCAGGGAATAGGTGGTTCCCTGCATACCGATCGTTCGTCAGGACTGCAAGGACTGAGAGCGTGAGGGCATGGAGATAGTTTGGGAGGTTAGGGCCTCTAGCAGATCTTTGAGAGATGCGTCTCTCCAGGGATAGTGAGATCCCTGCATACCGAGAGCTTGATAGACTGTGTGTCTTGATGGGTTGAGGTGTGGAGATGGTTGAGTATCAAACACCGTCAGGACTGCGCAGACTGAGGTGGGTTGGTACTAGACACCGAGAGCTGAGGGGTGACGATCCCGAGAGCTAGATAGTGGTTATGAGTTATGAGCTATGGGCAATCAATGTCTGAGACGGGTCTATATGCATAGGACAGATGTGAGCCTCGAGAGGGTTTGGGAGATGTAGTCTCCGGTGTTACTGGCAAGTTGGCCAGGGGGTTAGCTTGGTGGGTAGTGTTTGAGGATTCGAGGACAAATCCAGTTTTAGTGGGGGAGAATTGTGACGCCTGTGAACCATATTTTTGATGAAATGGAGGGGCTGTCGATCGACACACATGGTGTCTGTCAATCGACAGGCTCATTAAGGGCTGTCGTTCGACACACCTAGCGTCTGTCGATCGACAGGGCCTTAATTGGGTCAGTTTTCTGGTTCGATTTTAGTCGTTCAGATTGGGCCGGGCCGGTTTAGGGAAACCTAGGGCTTCGTATTTAAGGCTTTTTGGCCGTATTTGAGCGAACCAAAGTCCTAAAATCAGCATAAAAGAGTTTGTGAGGAGTTCTCTTGTTTCTTCTGAGTTTTTATGGATTAGGGTTCGATTCTTGAGCGATTTGGATTGGGATTTCGTGGTGATTGTCGTGGATTTCGTGTCTAGCCTTAATACTATCAGTTTCTATCCGATTAATTCAAGGTGAGTGCGTGACCATGACTTCTGGGCCGGTGGATTCGTTAGGGTTGATTGGTGATACGTTTGGAACTTGAGTTTTGTCCTTGTGATGTTTGTTTGAGATTGTGGATTGTGTTTGTTGCGTGTGGATTGTTGTTTTCGTGCAGGTTTCGTGTTGACGCAGAGGAGGAATCGTCCGAGATGATTATGATCGATTTCCTATGAGTCTACGATGGCCTGTCGATCGACAACCTCTGGGTGTGTCGATCGACAGACCAACACGAGGGCTGTCGATCGACAACCTCTAGGTGTGTCGATCGACAGGTATGTTGAGGTGCTGTCGATCGACACCTAGAGGGTGTGTCGATCGACAGGCACGTAAAGGGGGTGTCGATCGACACCTAGTGGTTGTGTCGACCGACAGGCCTGTCTGTTTGGCTGTGGTTGAGCCGTTTTCTTATGTTTATGTGTTGTTTGTTGTATGTTTGCCTGAGCGGTTCCATCGTGCCTGAGTGCGTAGTCGTAGATGGGATGACCGTCTCACTGAGTATTTATGATAATACTCACGCATCTCTTTTTCCCATGTGATGCAGGTAAAGGCAAAATGTGATAGTGGAATCATGACAACGAAGAGGGAGATGATCTAGGATCTCGTGTTTTGGTGTTTTCTGTTGTTTTGCTTTTATCGTTTTAGAACGGCTGTTAGGTTGCTGGTTTGTGGAACCTGTTGTTTTTGAATTTGTAGTTGAACCGGTTATTTTAGTGGAATTGTTTTATCTGGTTTATTGGTTTAGTTATCCGCTGTTGTTTAGTTATGTGCTTTGCTTAGTTGTTGAGGATAATATTTATGGGAATGCTAATCCAAAACCAATGGTTAATTGTTTTAAACAAAAAAACGGGTCGAGTCGTTTCAACTCTTGGTTATTCAACTAATTTTACCCTATTGTTTATTTAGTCACCAACCAACTAATATGTAATAGAAAAACAATTTTGACCTATTTTCTAAATATTTTGTTTTTCAATTATAATCTTAAAAAGTGTAAATACTCCATATTTTCTTTTATAGAGTTTATAGATCTTTCTAAAAACCAAAATTTTGTTGTGTATTTTTTTAAAAAGTGTGTGATATATCATATATATGAAGCAAATACTGAATGATATATTTAATGAAATGGAAAAATAAGTCTCTTTTTAAATACTCGAAACCATATTTTTCTATATATATTTTAAGTTGGTCGATATAATGAATCTCTCAGTGTACTCCTTTTACAGACAATTATTTTTTAGATTCAAAGTACTTTTGCTGTTGCATTATTCACTTCTGATATTTTTGTTAATGGATTATTTATTTTCATTATCAATGAAAATATCTTCGGGAAATGAAAATTTCAGTGTTTGGGGCAATTTTTAATTCAATAATAAAATAATTAGAGAGTCAGCTTTGGGCAGGCAGGGTTCGACGAGTTGCTTGCCTCGGTTGAAGAATGTCGGGCCCTATCAGTCTACCACGTGTGGCCAGCTTCACTTTTCACTTTCTTTCTTGGAAGCAAATTCAAAATAGAGAAAATTACAGTAGAACCTCGATAAATTAATACTCGATAAATTAATAAACACCATAAATTAATAAATTATCCCGGTCCCGAGTCGGGCCAATGTAAAAATCAACTCAATTTGATAAAATGATAAGATAATAATTTTTTTGAAACTCCTATGTAAAATATAGTCCCAATAATAGCATAAATTAATAATTGCAAATCTTAGACATATATGTATATACATCTAAGGTAATTTAGTAAAATATGACTCCAATGTTGTTTGTCTTTTCTTAAAGTTGGAATCACGTTGGAGCTCGTCTCTAATTTTCCTTATTGCATCAGCAACTCCTGGTGTTGTCTTCTCAACCTGCATCCAAAAGTTATGAAGAGTTCTAGAAGCGAGAATTGCTTCCTTACGCGTAACTGGTTCCAAGGGTGATGCAAGATCTTCTTCAACTTCATCTTCAACATTAAGGATAGTAGCCGCAATTTCTTCTAAACTCTGAACTTCTGAGGAAGCATCGTTTTCACCCGGATAGTCTAGTAAGGTCTTGACATCCATTCTGTTCCGATAACAGAGATTATTAATCACAACTTCAAGTTCATGAATGTCGTTTGATTCATCTTCTAAATTCCTTGATACATCCTCTGTTGAGCGAATTTTGCAGTGTCGAAAACAATTTGCTATTGTCTCTTGACGAACATTAGTTGTCCAAGCCGAAACTGCAAAATTGATAGCATTCAAAACGTTGATCTTACCTGGATCAGATTGTCCCAACTCATAGCCTTCTAAAATCTCACGGTAAAATCTCCTACGATAATGCATCTTAAAAGCTCTTATTATTCCAGCATCACAAGGTTGAATTTTTGATGTCATGTTGGGTGGCAAGAAGTACAGCTCAACATTCTGTAGTCCTTCAATATTTCTTGGATGTGCTGGACAATTATCTACCACAAACAAAACTCTTCTTCCATGCATTCTCGTATCAAACCAGTGGATATATTCTTCAAAAAGCACACTTGTCATCCAAGCTCTTTTGTTGGCACGATAGTGACAATTCAAGCTACTTATGTTGATATTCTTGAAACAACGAGGCTTTGCATATTTTCCAATAATCCATAGAGGAATTTTTTCAGATCCATCTTCATTACAACAAATAACAACAGTTAGTCGTTCTTTGTCTTGCTTTTTTCCTTCAAGTTGTTTCGTAGCAAGAGAATGATCAGCTTGTAACCTGTAAAACAAACCAGTTTCATCCATATTGAAAACATCTTTCATAGGGAATTGATTTATTTTTTCCCTTATAGCTTCTCGTTTCTTCTCCATGTCTTGTACATCAACTGAACCACTCTCTCCAAAACGACGGTATGACTTGATGCCATGTCGTAACTTGAATCTTTCAAGCCATCCTTGAGAAAATTGGTGCTCTGTATCTTGCTCAGGGTACACAAGTTTCATTGTTTCTTTTGCCTTCGTCAAAATTAGTTCTCTAGTCATGTTTACACGATCTTGGTATTGTAGAAACCACTCAAAAACAACTTTCTCCATATCTGGAAATTTTGCTAGTTTGTGCCTCTTGATATCTCTTCTTGTTTCCAGATTGATAGAAAGATAATCACTTGATCGTTTGAGTGTGTTTGAGATTGTAGCTTGACTAACCTTTAGATGAAACTTTTTTTCAACCCACGTTTGCAAATCTTTCTGGGTGCATGACGCATGATCTCTTTTATGCTCACATAACTCTTTGCGTATTTGATCCGTCATTGTCGATTTCCCAACACCTTTTAGATGGGAAGCCATTGCTAAATTTGATTTTGAAACAAGCGATAAAAAAGAATGTTTAATCAAAAACCTAAGATGAACATTAAAACAAAGTCTCGTACATAAAAAAAATGTAAGGAAATGAATTATTATGGAAACAAATTGAATAAAATATGTAAAAAACAAATCATTATGGAAATTCTAGTGAATATATATATTGGTAGAATATGAATTTTGAAGAAATTTTCTTATTTTAAATTAAAAAATCTTAGATTGGGGATTTAACAAAATCTCTTTCTAAATTAATAATTATTAATTTATCGATAAAATAATATTCTGCCTAAATTAATAAATTGTCCTGGTCCCAACATTATTAATTTATAGAGGTTTTACTGTACATACAATGTCACGTATAGAGTTTTAATCTCATAGAATGTCATATCCTACTTTGTATAACAAGTAATGTCACTTACACATTAATATTTCTAAAATAACCCTTGTATATTGGTGTATGAGAGAGAGTACGTTTGCTTGGAATGTATGAGAGAGAGAGTGCAGCCATTTATGTGTGAGGTGATGTATCCCACCGAGCATTAATGACCATTAATGGATGATAGAAAAAAGTAATGCAAATATTAAATAGATAATAATGGTTATAATATTTATGAGTGTTAGATTTGGGTTAATTAACGCAGAGAGATTGTGAGATTCATAACAGAAATTTACAAAAAGATTGTGACAGAGAAACCAGAGTTTTCCGGTGAACGGAAAAACGTAGTAAATCCGTGTACGTACATAAGTGAAGTACATGGTATTGATGTACACGTGAGGGAAATTTGTATATTGGTTACGGTAAGTACGTTGTCATTTTCACATTTAGGTTAGAAAATCACATATATTGCCACCAATCACAATATCCACATTTTTAACAAATTTAAAGACAAATTAAGTCTAAAAAGATAGAATTATTAAAAATATATACATACACAAAAATTATGTACACTCAAAATAAAATAACACGTACACCACACTATATATACAATCACAGTGGTCGGACATTGTAAACAATAGTAGTGATTAAACTGTACAACTTGACAGTGGTTGGATTGTGTATACCGTTGTGTGTCGGTGGTCGGACAATGTACACGATGATGTTGGTTAGACTGTGTACACGATAACTCTGTACATCGTGATGTGTTGATGTTCGTATAGCATACACAATGACAATGCCAAACGGTATACACGGTGGTGTATCGGCTGCCGGAAAATGTACACGTGGATACGTACAATGTATACGGTTGTGTACCAGTTGTTGGATAGTGTACACGGTGACGACGATGTACATGTGGTGTACCAATGGTTGGATTGTGTACATATGAAGATGGTTGGACTCGTTTTATCTCAATGGTGACTCCATGAACCTCTTTGTTAGCTTCATAACTCGCATTGTTGTCTTCCATTTTACAACATCTACATTCTTTACTAATTATAAAGGCAAAATATGTACGTACATATGGTAGCTGTCAACGTACATAAAAAATATTGACGTACATTTTATTGTTTTGTGACGTTGATGTACGTACATCCTACCGAAAAACAATGACAAATCTTACTCGGAGTAATCGTGCTAGCAAAGATCTGTATGGCAACAGTTCGGTTGAAGGCGGAAGTTCGTCTAGCGACGGTTTGGTCGAAGGCGGAAGTCCGTATGGCGACGGTTCGGTCCAAGGCCGGAAGTGTATCTAGCGGCGGTTCAATGGAAGGTAGATCTGATATCAATGGTCGGAATAGTCTTTCCGGTAGCATCTCGAAACTCAAAGTGCATACTTGTCTCCAATTCAATATTTGGCTCTGAAAACAGCTTACAATTCTGTAGCGCACTCAATTGTGGATCTTGATCCATTTTTACAAACCAAATAATTTAGCTTTCAATGAGAAAGAAGAATTTATGGTGAGGATGAGAAAAAAATGCAGAAACCTTTTAATCTTTAAGAAAGAGAAATGTGATGATGAAACATAAAATAATGAAGGTGGTTTATGCTCTTTCACGATTATCTATAAGCTTTGTTTTAAAATAAATTATAAAACAAATGTAGTGTCAGATTTATATTAAAAAAATCAAGCAAAATCAAATCAATAATAAAAAAATAAGTTTTTGTATGTATAGGAGAAGAGCGTTTTCGGAATATCGTGTGTAAGTGACATTTTTTGAGATTTCACTTTCTCTTTATGACACATATGAAATTACACTTTGAAACTGTGACTTTTTGTAATTATTTCTTCAAAATATTGCTTAAACTTTCGAATAATATAAAAATCACTTCTTTTTTTTTTTGGTCAAAAATATAAAAATCACTGTGTCCAAAATTTCTGAAGCAATTCATAGCACTTTTTTTTTGAGAAAAAAATTCATAACTCTCCTTCCTTCTTTAATTACAACTTTTTTTTTGCTAAAAAGTTTTCGAAAACTTTACTCGAAACTTCAATCTAAAGTAATGTATTTTTCTAATTTTACATTATGTTCAATTCTAATTTCACTACAAGAATTAATGAATATAGCCACATATTTTGTGACAACCAAAATTTGTAGCAAAAATTAGTTACAAATGATACAAATTTGTTACTAATTCTTGAAATTAGTTAATTGTAGCAAATTTGTAATTAGTTGTGGGTAATTTGTTATAAACTTGCCACAAAATTAATGTTGTAACTATTTTTGATTTGAATTGTAACGATATAGTGGTGGGTAATATTACTACAAATACATTTGTAGAAATATGTAACTAAAGCTACCGTTTGCTTAAAAAAAAATGTGGAAAAATGGTTACAAATTAGTTTCAAACACATTTGTAAAAATATGTAACAAACCCTACAGTTTGCTTCAGAATTTGTGTGGGAAAATGGTAACAATTTAGCCACAAATTAAGTGTTGAAACTAACTTATTACGGTTAATTACAACAAAAAGAAGTGAAGAAACTCTAAACGTGATTAAATTAATCACAACTAAAACCAATATATGAATTTTCTAAGAAGAAAAAAACTAAAGTCAATATTTACCTAGCTAATTACCTATAAGCTTCGTTTCTACCTACTATGTGACTAATTTTCTTTAAATACAAAAAAAACAAATCCCACTTAAATTTTGCAAAAATAAAGAAATAATATAACTACAATTAACCACAATTAAATCAGGTGACAATTCAAATAAATTGAAAACCCTAATTATTTTTGTTTTTTAATAGTTCATGTCTCTCGGTTTCTCCGTCTCTTTCTTTCCCTTTCTCTCCCGATGATCCTCTGCTTCAACCACGGCGAAAGACATAAAGCTCATTCTCTGATGGCGGCGATGTCTATGCAATTCCGGCTCAACACCTTTTGGCGGTTCCCCTTGTCATTGTCCCTTTTTGCCTTCGTCAGAACTCGCGCCAGGCCGCTTTTTCTTTCATTTGCAACATCCATAGCTTCCGGCGACTGTCTTTGCAATTTCGGTGATTTTCTTGTCTTGATTGTTCTCTGGTGGCTAGCGAGAGCACGCATCTCCAAAGCCGTCAACCCTCATCCTCTGTACTTTGATGATAGTGTAACCCTAGATGCGATGCATCTTCCCACGATTCCTCTCTCACTGATTCTCCACAAAGCTAAGGTATGTTGAACTCTCACTCTATCTCTTTATTGTGGTTAATTTTCCTTTGAGATTTTAAGTTTCTGAAATTCTTAAAAAGGCATCCTTGTTCATTTTGCAGAACAACTTATCTGATGAACAAACCATTGTTCTGTCGTTACTTCAGTGATTACATGTAACCCTATTCATCTCATCCTTGTTGTCTTTTAAGATAATCATATACTTTGTGAAATCCTTACTAGAATTCGTCTTCCATTTTCAGCTTTCTCGGTGATCAATCAAAGCTTCTCCTTTGCCCTGATGATCTCAGGTAACCCCATAGAATATGAATAAGTTTTATCATCTTCCGATTTTCAGAACCTAAGACTGACAATCTGATTTCCTTTACAGATCCTTTGCCTATATACATCGTTCATTGGAGCTTATGTATTCAAGTAAGTTCGTCTTTATCACATCTGCTCGTGATGTGATCCTTATTCATTAGCTTCACATCTCATAGAAGCATGTCAAAGCTGATTATAGGTATGTCAAGTGTGTGGGTTGATTATCGATAACATCTATTGTACTTGAATTGTCTTTACTTGTTTCCAGCGCCATCAAGAGTGAGTTATTGCCTATAACTTATAGGCGACATAAATATGTTAGGTGCTCTTATAATCATCAAGAGTGAGCATGGTTGTTTGAAGTAAAAGATGTATGTTTATCTACTCTATAGTCTTTTATGATCCGATTTTTCTTTGGAATTCAAACACAAGTAGCCCTGTTTTCGAGCAATCACAAACTGATTTATGTTGTATGTCTGCTCTAACATATTAATTCGGATAGCCTGCCACCTTGGGAAGAGAAGAAAATGTTTAAAGAGTAACTACTAAGATTTTTGTTCTGATATCTCCGTACTTTATGTTCATGTGAAGCTCTTTTGGATTCTGATAAAATGATGTGCAATTGAATCATGGGGAAAGTATGGAATCACTAGAGAAACTCATGGTAATGATTCTATCTCTTAGTCAGTTTTAACCTCGTTACGGGAAGATCTCGAGCTCTTACATGGAGCTATACAACTCTTATAATGTTCTTTTAATTTAATATTTTGTTGATTACTGCCTGGATTCATACTTGTTTCTGAAAAACATCTAGATACTAAAGTTTGATTACTCATACATCAGATAAGTTTGTGTATATTTTATTTTTATTATTGTATTTTATTATATTATAAATTCCAAAATATCAATGTAATAAAGCACTTTTTTTTTTTGAAACAGACGACCGATTACTCACAAATCTGTGTAACTAAGTGTGGTTATTAGTTACACAAAAAATGTTAATATGTGTGGCTATTTGTGGGTGTTTTGTTTCAGTGTTGTTGCAGCTTTTTTGTTTCTAATTACTACGTATAAGTTGTAATTAATTATGTAACAATTGGCTACGTACATTTGAAGCTAATTTGATTCAGATAGCTACACGATACCGTTGTGGGTTTTCGTCCCTAATTAGCAATAATTTGTCACAAGATCTCATTTGCTACCACTACATTGTTTCAAAGACAAAATTTGTAGCAACAAGATTTTGGCTACAAATATCATATCATAGCTACACCAAAATATGTGGCTCTATTCTCTATTTCTTGTAGTGTAAGTGGAGTATAAAAATAGAGTTATTCCTATATTTAGAATAGTTCTATTCATTTTGACCCAAGAAAAAAAGAAGAGTAGTTCTATTCATTACTCTATTTTTACTCATCACTAAATTTTGAAGTTAAAAATGAAATGAGATTAGAGTAAAACTCAACTCAATTTTAGATATTTAAGAATGGAAAATTGGAAATACTAAGTTATAAGAGCAGCCATATTATATATTATTAGCAACTTACTAAGAACAAACAAAAAATAGATCTCATGTTTTTTAAATATCCGTGTGGAAATATTACAAAAATAATGGATGACGAGAGAGATTCCCTTGCTAAGCTTTAAGACCATTTCGTTTAATTTTTCAAAAAGAAACCTTTCTTTTCAAACTTTTCGTAGATAAATAATGCAAAATAACTTTGTCATAAAGCCCATGCGTTGCATTGCATGCAGTTTTGTTATTTAAAAGAAAAAAGTAATCACATTTCATTATTTATTTTTCCAGTAAATGAAAACTGTTGAATGATCATAAAAGTCAAAAGTAATGTTACGTCTAACCATATAAAGAAATCATAAAAGATGGAAAAACATTGGAAACGCAATAAGAGAGGATGGGTCTGAAATAATGTATATTCATATCATAAGGTCCATCAATTCATCACTCATCTCCATTTAGCATGGAGCAGTTGAAACTTGAAACTAACTGCTTCCATTTTTTTTAGTTTATTTATTAATTGTTATTTTTGCTTTTTAGCAACCAATCAAACGAACAAAGTTTTTAAAAGTATAGAATTTTTTTCTTATTCTATTTTATTTATATATAAGACTAATACACGATATGACCAAACATATACAAGAAATAATAACGATTAAAATTTAAAATTTGACAAAACATGGAAGTAGTTCACTATAACATGGGGAAAAATGTCAAATTGAACCCAGACAATTTGCATCGTACTCTTTTGGACCCGAACTTTTACATATGATTAATTTAAACCTGAACTCCAAACAAATTCAAATTTTATATCTAAACTAACATGTTTTGTGCCAAATCGTACATTGACCAAGATTTCGTTAGTCAACGTTAATGGAAAACGACATGTAGCATAGCTGGCTCGGTTTCGTTGGGTCAAAACGACATCGTTTCGTTGTTTTAGTAAAACGATGTCGTTTTTTATAGAAAAAACTCGAAATCAAATCCGAAATTCGATAAAATGACGTCGCTTTCATTTGGAGATTTATAGAATTATACATTCGATTTCGAGTCTTCTCTATATGAAAACGACATCGTTCTACTAAAACAACGTAACGACGTCGTTTTCAAGCATTTCTTACCTAGCCAACTAATCTACATCTTGTTTTAGTCAATATTCGGTTAACATTGACTAACGGAATTTTAGTCAAGATACAATTCGGCACAAAACATGTTAGTTCAGATATAAAATTTGAATTTGTTAGGAGTTCAGGTTTAAATTAACCATATGTAAAAGTTCGGGTCCAAAAGATCACGATACAAATGGTTTGGGTTCAATTTGATCTTTTTCTCATCGAACATGTATTGTACAATCCGTTTTATTTTTGTATAATGGAGTAAGAAAATAATGGAAAATATAGCGTTCACCTATTTTCTCTCGAATCTACCTCTTTTTATCAATTCTAAAATAGAGATTACTAGTTTTTGCTCTATATAGAAGAAGAAATACATATTATTTTTTGTTCCATTCAAAATTATTCCAAAACAGAGGATACATTGGAGAGAAAAATAGAAGAATGCTATTTTTAACACTATTTTAAAAATAAGTTTTAAAAAAAAACATTGAAGCTGGTTTTTTTGTTCTACCAAAATAAGATTACAACACTCTACTTCAGAGAGATTGTTAGGATAATGGAACTCCAAGAAATTTTTTTCCTCAGCGCCTTGGCATTGTTGTTAAATCTTGGTTCTCCATAAGAAGTTGATCACTAACTTGATGGGATTACGAAGAGCTTTTGGAAGTCGTTTTCAAAGCTGCTTTTCCAAAAGATTTGGATTTGGAAGACTCGTTCTAAAATGGTTTTCTTTTGAAATTATGTGTGGTTTTGTGATTATTTGTTTTAACAGTTTTCTTCTCAAAACGTATGTGTGTTTCTCAATTTAATTCACTAAACAATCAAATATAGAACCTGCTCCGGTGTTATTAATCAAAAAAAAATTAGCAAACAAAAAAACACCCTACTTAGAACTCTAGTAGGAAATGATGTATTTTTTAATATCACGGGACTAGTCTTCAGTCTTGACCTTATGGACCCAAAGAAGTGTATTACGTTCACATGTCCATGTTATGGGCCTATTTATTTTCACCTATTGAGTAATGGGTATTGGAATTGGGTTTCTTAATTCGATCGATTCATAAAACCTAACTCACACACTTGTTGTTCTCCCAGATAAATATTGATGAATTAAAAAACCGAAAAAACTAACTTGTGGGAAAAAATATCATCCATTGTCGAGTCTCATCTTATATTTTCTATTTGAAATTAAGGTACAAAGGACCCCACGATTCCTACACATGAAAAGAAAAAGGAAAATGTTTTAAAAGAAAACTAATAGGAACCACAAATGTAGATATCATAAGAAAAGATGCATCTACGGTTCGTAACATCCCAAATGTCCGAAAATGGATCGAGGTTAGTTTTGGGTTGTTTTCTCTTTGTTTATAACATTTGGCGTCTAGCTGCTATATTCCAAAAATTCTTAGTATATGTTTACGTGTGTTTAAGTATATATACATACAAAGTTATAAATAAACTATATTTAATTAATAAAGCATATAAGAATAGTATTCTTACAAATTGATAGCAAATAGTGATATTCTTAAAAAAAATATATATCATTTTCCTATACACTACTCCCTATGTTGCAATTTAGTTGTCATTCTACATGATTTCACATATATTAAGAAAACATAATAAAAAATTTATTATACCCTTAAAAACAAAGTTAACTTTTGGTATTCTTCATAAAATTTGAGGTTAAAGTTGGTATTCAAAGCTAAAAATTACATTGAAAACTGGAAACGACAACTAATTTGAAACATAAAATTAAGTCTAAAACGACAACTAATTTGCAACGGAGGGAGTAATACAATAAATCAGTAGGTATTATTGTTATTTAGTTCTTAAAAAAGGTACTATTGTTATTGTTCATTTTCTCTACTTTACAAGTTGGTACAAACAAAAACTATATCTAGAAAAACAAAATTTATCACTCCTAAGATAATGTAATCAGATTAAATATATTTAAAATCTACAGTTATCTTAAAAATGATAAATCTTATTTGCAAGAATGATATCAGACAAATTAAGATAATAATTTCTAAAAACATTTAAAAAATTCATGCTATTTTTGAAAAAGACGCTTGATATATCATGGTTTTTACCATCTTTTGGCCATGATTTAACCCGGTTTTATCGAGTCTTTTTAGTATTTTTCTAGTGTTTTAGAGTCTTGGCAGGTTCGTGGATGAATGAAGCTTAATTGGTGATTATGGAGCATTTTGGAGCATCAAGGAAAGAACAGTCGAAGTCGCATGCTTGATGCAGAAAATGCAGAGTTTTAACTTCTCTGTCGATCGACGGAGTCACTTGTGCGTCGATCGACGGAGGCACCTGTTTCGCGAAAGAAGAGGAATTTCCAATTCTGAAGATTTCCTTTTTACCCCAGAAGTTCCAGAAGTTAACAAATTAAGCCCAGTCCGAAACCTAGCCTATAAATACCTAGTTTTCTTTTAGTTTTCATGAAGTTTTTTTCTTTTATCAAATACTTAGGGTTTTCAGAGAGATTTTGAGAGTTAGGGAGACAAGTTTTCAGACCATTCAGATTTCTTCGAACCCTTCTGTAATTCTTTCTTACTCTATTTTAATGCAGTATTATTCAGTTATTATGATTTGCTTTGCATCCATGTCTGAGTAATCTACTTGTTAGGTTTAGGGTTTTTCAAAGGAATTAAGATGGATTGTTAGAATTGAATTCATGTTAGGATTATTTATTGGTTCTTCATCTAGATTGCTATAACCCTGATTTAGGATTGATCACCCTTGATTAGATATCTTAGGTTAATTAATTAGAAGCGGAAGCATCAATTGATAACCTGACCATAATCTTAGATGAGCAAAATCACCTATTCTCAAAGGAATTTGGTTTTGGGATTTTGTGAACAATTGAAACCTGAACTTTAATGCTTGCATAAATTGATTGATTTTACAAAGGAATTTGGATTTCTAGGGTTTATGCATAGATAATTAATTCAACGGAAGTCGTTTAATTTTACATTAGAGTTTCAAGTTCGAGAACGAATCTTCATTAAAATCCTAATAGTTTCTTAATTCTGCAATTTATCTATTTCTGCGAATTTCCCGAAAACCTAGCTTTTGTTTAATTGAATTCTTAAAACCAAAAATCTCTTTTTGCTCTGAATTGTTTCTTGTTTTTACTTTACTTTATTTTACTTAGCTGAATTTAAAATCACAAATCCTATCGTTAGATTTTACTCCCAGTGATTCGACCCCTAAGTACTACAATTGATCTCTTAATTTGAGAGAGTAGCTCAGGGTAAATTTGAGCATATCAAATTTTGGCGCCGTTGCCGGGGAGTCAAAATCTTCCATAGGATTTTGATTCTAGAATTCTGACTAAGTTATTTTTGTTCGTTTTTACGCGTTTTCTTTTGTTTTTGTTTTTCAGTAAGCTAAGATGGCTAATCGAGCTGTAGTAACTTTTCGGAATGCTGAAGGGGAGAATATTGATAGACATGGTAATCGGTACAACGATCTGGGGGATCCCATTGATGAAGCTGGTAACATCATTGAGGTTATGGATCCAGTTGCAGCAGAGCGTGCTGAGCTAGATCGTCAAAGGGTTGAGTTAGAGCGCCGGCGCGCTGAGATTGAGCATCTGGCTCAGGCAAATCGCGGACCTCAGGGGGCAGTAGTTAACCAACGCACTTTGGGAGACTACTACCGTCCTGAAGAACATTACGCCAACAGGGCAGCGATTCGACCTCCACGATTCGAGCGAAGAGATTTCGAGTTGAAGCCTGCATACTTCTCTCTTGTGGCTCAACATCAGTTCCATGGGCACCCATCAGAGCACCCCATGGATCATCTTGAGATGTTTGAAGATCTTGCGTCTAGCATCAAGGCTGACAACGTGTCGGAAGATTACATTATATGTAAGCTCTTCCCATTTTCTCTTGCTGGAGAGGCAGCCTCTTGGCTGAAGCAGTTGGAGCCAGGCTCACTGACAACTTGGAGAGAGACCAAGAGTGCTTTCCTGAGTCACTTCTACGATGAGTCGCGCTCTGAGGATCTACGGGCTAAGATCCAAACATTCGCTCAGAATATGACAGAATCTTTCAAGGCTGCATGGGAAAGGTTCAAGGGATATCAGAGAGATTGTCCTCATCACGGGTTTACAGAGGTTCAGTTGCTGGGAATCTTCTACAGAGGAATGGACTGGAGACATCAGATGACTTTAGATGCTTCGAGTAATGGGAATTTCAAAACCAGGTTCCCCGCTGATTGCTTTGAGCTCATCAAGAACGTGTCTACTAGCAATAGTACTAAGAAGATCGATGAGGAAAGGAGACGAGGAGCTGGTCAAACAAATGGAGCTGAGATTGTTTAGAAAGATGTTAATTACCTTAACCAGAATGGCTACCAGAATCAGCGGTATGGGAATCAGTCGGAGAACAAGGGATACAACAATTACAATCAGAGGAACTACGGATCTTCATCGTATCAACCGACTCTTGCTAAGTCTTCAGAAAACGACATGAAGAGTATACTCGAACAACTCCTTGAGGGGCAACAAACTCAGACAGTGACCTTCAATGGGAAGATTGACGGGCTCTACACTAATCTCAATAGGAAGATAGACGGGTTCTACACTGATCTCAATGGGAAGATAGAAGCCATCAACATTCACTTGAAGAAGCTGGATACTCAAGTAGCTCAAACCGCAGAGAATGTAAAGAGACAGGAGGGTTTTCTTCCAGCTAAAACGGATGCAAACCCAAGACAACATGGTGTTACTGTGATTGAAACTAGGATTGAGAAGGTTGTGGAGCCAAACTTGTAGAAAAACCCCTCAGATCAGCTGATTCACGAGCTTGAAGATGAAGAAGATGCAGAGATTTTCGCACAGGACCCACCGTCGATCGACGCTCAGGAGGAGCAACGATCGACGGGTGAGAAAATTCCCGAATCTATCCCGACGCTACCTCGACGAAACATCGACGAAGGATTGACGAAAATTGCTTACGTCGATCGACGCAAAGACACTACCGTCGATCGACGGGATACGCAGGAAACTGAAACGCTGCAGACTCCTACTGATGTTGTTGAGAGGATTTATCAACCTAAGATTCCTTACCCCAGAACCCAGAAGAGGTCTAAACAGGAGCTAGAAGAGCTTAGATGCAAGGCTATCATGGATAAGCTACGCATTGAGATTCCATTCTTAGATGCAATGAAGCTTTCTCCTGTAATTAGAAGGTATGTGAAGAGGATGGTTACTAAGAGTTTATGTGTTGAGGAAGGAGTTGCTATGATCTCTGAACAGGTTAGTGCGATAATTCTGAACAAGATTTCAGAGAAACTCACGGATCCAGGAAGTTTTGTGTTGGATTGTTTGATCTTCACAGACAGGTTTCCAAGGTCTCTTTGTGATTTGGGTTCAAGCATCAACTTGATGCCACTCTCGGTTGCTATCAACCTTGGTATGACTGATTTCCAGCCAACAAGGATCTCACTTAGCCTTGCAGATAGATCAGTAAGGATCCCAGAAGGAATTTTGGAAGATGTTCCAATCAAGGTTGGAGGTTGTTTGATTCCTACAGACTTTGTGGTTTTACAATATCATGAAGAACCTAAAGACCCTCTTATCTTGGGAAGACCATTCTTGGCTACAGCTGGAGCAATGATTGATGTTAAAGGGAGAAGAATTACTCTGTGTGTGGGTGATTTGGAGATGAAGTTTGATATGGATCAGTTGGTGAACAAACCTACGATTGATGGTCAAACCTACTCTGTGGATACACTCACAGACATTGCTCAAGAGGTTTACAATGAGGTACATCCTACTGATGCATTGGAGAGGACTTTAATTCGATCTACCGCTAAAGCTGAGGAGTTAGATGAAGCCGCAATGGGTTATGCAAGGCTAATGAATAGCAATCAAGGAGAGACGAAGAAGGTTCAGAACGTTCTCAAGATAGTTCCTTCCACTGCAAATCATGAAGCCAAAAATCATGTGATTCACAAGTGCCGAAAGATCCCCAAGGTGAAGCGCATAAAGCCCTCAAAACCATTCTCCAAGTTCAGAATTGTCATTCCTTTGGAGTTGAGAGGGAGAGGAGAGGGTGTTGTCCAAGAGATGCTGGACAATACTATGAAGCTCTTTCCGGGTATTGTTCCTTGCAAGTCTGGGGGAGTGCACTTCAGAGATCCACCTCCAGCCTGAACTTCATACGTAGTCAAGCTAATGACTGTAAACAAGCGCTAGGTGGGAGGCAACCCACCTGTGAGTCTTTTTCTTTCTCTTTTATTTTCTTTTTATTGAGTCCGTTTGTTATAGGCATTCAAAATTGTGAACTTGATTAGATGATATGATGTTGGTGCTTTTGATCGTTTCTGTTTTTGAGTACTTTAAACAGGTACTAACCATTGAATGACTTAACGAGATGGAGCTCAAAAATCAGAATACATACGATCGTTTTTCAGACAATAGCGTCGATCGACGGACCACCTTGTGCGTCGATCGACGGGCACTTCAGAGGTCCGATTCTTTTTCACAATTTTCTAACTTTTATTTTCTTTTCTTTCACCAATTTCAGGCTTCATTAACATTGGGGATAGTGTTGTTTAAGTCTGGGGGAGGTAGTTGCTAACATTGTTTTCTATTTTGGAGTCAAAAAAGTCCGTTTTATTGAGTCAAAACTTGTAGGAAACAACGATCTTTCCTAGGAATAGACGCTCAGTTTTCGCGATTCTTAGCTGTTGCAACGAAGCCTTTGGATGGAGCGAGTTCAAAACCAGATGATAGTACAGGTTCCCCTCTTATCGCGACTTGCAAAACGAAGTAGATCAAACTCCAGATTAGTACACTTGATCTCCATCTCGCTATATTCTCTTTGATGATATCACGACAGTAATCGATCCAACATTCAGGACTTCTTATTCACTTTACCACTCTTTGTTGATCCTGAATGGCCAGCTCATTTTTAGTTGGTACCTAACCCCTAACCTTAACCATTGTTCAAGCCTCATGCGATCTTTTTCCTTTTGTTTTATGTGCAGGCATGTGTATAAACTCCGGAGGGAAAGAGGTCCGACGCAGTTTTTCATTCACAAAATTGCACAAGATGAGGATGTGGTTGGAGTACTTAGTAAAGAGCAGCAATGCTAAGCATTCCTTGGGATTTTACGCATAATAATGGTAATTTTCGAGACTAACACTTTTGTAGGATCATTCCCCCTTTAGTTAAAATAAAAAAAAAAAAAAAAAAAAAAATTGAAAATATAGTAAGGGAAAGGGGAATGATCATCTTTATAAGTCTCTAACTTCAACAAAAGCCCCAAGGAATGGAGAAGATGGATGTGGATAGAGGAACATGTTATATAATGATGTTTGGTTCCTGATTACGATTTGGAGGAGAGTGCAATGTGAATGAGAAACTGTGGGCATCAACTGGACCCGTCTCTCTCTTGTGATTATGCATAATGTCTGCATCCACCAAATAAAATCTGGTAACCCTAAACACTTTAGCTCCACTTAAACACAAAAGTCTTTAACATCACACCTAGCCCTTTTACTTGGTTGATATCATTAGAGAGAATTCCATCATCACTTCGATCAAGTGTGCGACAGTTAGGAGGATGTGAAACTGATGGGTTTGCATGTTAAGATTTGAGGCCCAACCTATGATGGTTGAGATTCGTGACCGCCAAATGTACTTTGTTTATATGCAGCGAAGGAATCAAAGAAACGAAAGCAATGTTCCGAAGGATAAGTGAGTTCTCGTGATTTTCAAACCTCGACTTCATTCTTAGTCTCTAGTTTGATTGAGGGCAAGCAACGCTCATGGTTTTGCGTATTTTGTTCAATATTAGGCTACCTCAATAGATAAAACCTTATATTAAATAAACATCACAATGTTTATATATCAATCGAAAACGAAATCTCCTTAGAATATATATTTCACTTTCAATTTTATTAAATAAATTAAAATACCCTATTTATTCCAAAGAAAATGATAATATATATATACATCAATTATTAAACAAGCATATGTTGTCCCTTTATTAAGTGTCCACCCTCAACATCACCAAGCTTCTTGAAAGCAAAACACATCTCCATTTGGTAGCCATCTCACCATATGACCACCTCTTTAAGCTTGTCTCTTCGCACATATATAAATCTATAATAACTAAAATGAACAACGTATATAATTTATAAAATTCATACCTACGTGTTTGATCAATTATTGATTACGAGCATAACATCTCGACTGTATAATCATTCATCTATGTATATACCAAAAAACATCTGAATAAAGTTTCCCAAAGATCTTTCCAAAATGATGATGTAACCATCTACTAAGATTTGTTAAGATTCACGAATTTCATCTGAAAATCCAATTCAATAAGATGAATAATCAATGATTTCCATCCTCATATTTTCAATAATTCTGACCGTACGCCTCCATTAAATTTTGTTAGGTACTAATTCAATACAAAATTTATGAAACTTTATCTCAGACCTATTTAATGATGAAATAAATTTTATTTCATTTCTTCTATATTTTTTAAAAACGAGATACGAAATGAAAATGTCATCGTGTATATGACCGACATGCCAAGTTACAAAGGATTACAAAACATATATATATTGCTGCCTTCTAAAATTTTTTTGGAGTCCATCCATAATACCAAACGATGTACTTTAGTCACTCACCTATTGATAGAGAAGTCACCTCCTACTCTTAGCTATTAACCAAAACTTGCTCAACAAATTTTGTTGGATTGTATAAATCGCAAGTTTTCTAATTTTGGTGCACTATCAATATAACACAAAATATGGTTATACGAACTTAAAGTAAATCAACCGGCTATATGAAAATGGAAACCATCAGCACAAATCCGATTTTAAATTTCACTTTACTGCAAATGCTAGAGAGATTACCAAATGGACCGGAAATTCGTTATATCAAAAAAATCTACATATAAAAAATTCGTTATATATGTATACTTATTAACTAGTCAATAAGTTGATAACTAAACTAATACAAGTTATTTACAAAAGAGGTGTGCTTTACAAATCAGAAATCTTGCTTGAAAGAAGTATCGGCTCCAATGAGGAAATGTTAGACTTCGGTTCTGAACTTCTCAATTAATTGAAAAAACCTAACCAGATATAATTAATGCATATGATAAGAGAGAGGTATGGTTGGAAAAATTTGTGCCCTATGAATGCAACAAGAGATTAGAGTTTGGTAAGTGTTCACGTGGAAATCAAACAAAAGAGAGACGCAGACAAAACACCACAAAGTAAACACACTCACATTTTCCCGTTTGCTCAAGTTTGGTCATTCGGGCCCTCTTCTATTATTGCTACTACTCCCATAATTCTCACACGCCTTTCTCTTTACACATGTGTCACTTCTTTTCCTTTTTTTTGTAACCAATTGGTATTTTTAAAATAGTTTTCATCATTTTAACCTGTTGGAAGAAAAGAATGGTGTTTAGGATTTTACGTATGAAGGTAGAACAAAATCTAAAATAATATACAAAAGACATAAAAGAGGTATAGTCAATCGGTTTTAAATTTGGGGTTTATGAAGTTTCACAAACTATTAAAATTCGAATTATTTATTCAAATGAGATCACTTAAACAGAATATATTATAAATTTTTATAGTACGTTTTGGTTTGAAATAGTCGAAAAATATATACTTTCGAAAGGTTTGTTAGGCATTCCATGCCCAGCTTATAATAATATATGAAATATGGATAATTTGATTAATTACTAAATGATTTTAACGAAGATTACTAATAAGAGCATTTACAACTCATCTCTATTTTTACTGTAAAATAGAGGTTAGAGTCACTCAAATTTACTCCAACCCATCTTTATTTCTATTTCTAAAATAAAGATTGCTATTTTTCTCTATATTTGAAGCTAAAAATAGAGATTTTCTTTTGTTGTCATATCCTAAAATACAAGAAAAAAAAATAGCATTTCTCTAAGTGGTTTTGAATAGGAGATAAAATAAAATAAAAGAATGGTAGTTTTTAGTCATACATTGGAGAGATGCTCTAAGTGGTTTTGAATTTGAAGTCTGTAAATTTTTAAAAAGAATATGTTATTATGTTAAGTGATTATATGAACCTTATAATCAAATTATTAAAATTTGTAGTGTATATTTGTGTTGTTATTTTAGTTATGTTAATTTTGTTTTCAATGGTTATGGATTTAGTTGTTTTACGATTCTGATAGTGCTATAAATAAGAATGAGAATTTATAGCATATTGAAAAAGGCCTTCTAACCATATTGCAACTTATGAGAAAATCCACTATGTTAATTTTATTTTGTTGGATCAACTATCTTATGAGTGTGATGATTGGTCTTTAATTCATGTCGGGATCATTTTATTATCTGGTTATTGACATGATCTAAAAGTTATCTCGTGCATGAGGATAATGCTTTTCTTATTTTTATATATACTTTCTTTCCTTGGTTATTATCATATATAAGTACATTAATGGATCATGGATGCAACACCATTAAGTATATTGGTGACAACAAATTATTATCACTGATTAATAATGATTAGTGGGGAGAGAAAAGCCCCGCTAGTGTTTTCCTCCCAGGCTCCCACGGGATGAGGAGGTCAAGACTCAAAACTCGAGCAATAATTATGTATGATCAACCATTATTATTTCAATATAGTTAGAAAATAGACGATCAGGAAAAAAAAGACGTTTCATTAACACTATACTAATTAATAAACAAAATATGTATGTCAAATTCATCATTACAAAATTTATAAACACAAGAACTTGAGTGTAAAGCTTTTGAAAGGTAAACAATTAACTTAACCATCATGCCACCTTACATTCTTACATATTTAGACTCTATATATATGCATAAATGGATATAAATCCACATTCTACTGATGTTTTTTTTTACCATGGGACTAAAATTCCACTATTGATTTCTACTTTATATTTATACCATCTTTTTAACAATATATATTATACAAATTTGAATCCAAATAATAAGAGCATCTCCAATGTATTGCTCAATTTTTCATTATACAAAGCAGATTTTATTCCAATGTATTACTCCATTTTTTACTCCAAAAACATACTATTTTAGTTGTAAATAATATACTCTTGTCTATAAAATTTACGAACTGACCCCATTAATTTTTTTTTTGAGAATCCAAATGATAATATTATGTTTTGTTATATTAACTACATATACACTCATATGAACTTAATAATATGTAATTTGAAAGACTTATATTTGTAATGACATAAATTAACTTAGATATACATACATATTTTTAATAAGAAAAACTTATAAAAACATTACAATGTCAACATTATAGTATAAAATGATTGTTTTGTTGTAAATTGTTGTGATTTGATAAATGTAAATCTTTAATTAAATAAAATATCTAACAAAAAAAACATCACCGAAATAATTATTTATCACTTAAAATGAAATTGTTTAAAATTTGAAGGACGATTTTATAAATTAAAAAGTTCAACTCCAAAATGGAGTGAAAAATGAGATTACTCCTTATTTGGAGTTGAAAATAAAATGGAGTTGGAGAAGACTTTACTCTATTTTAAAGTTTGGAGTGAGATATGAAGTAGAGTTGGAGATGCTTTAACACGTATATACATGCCAAATATAGACGATACTAATATAAACTATTAAGTTACGAGTTTTGGTTATATTTATAAAATTGTTTTCTTATACTAATTTTATAGATTTTTGATAGACTATTTGAGGTAAGTAAGAAATTTCTGTTTTTACATTTGTTTTTTTTTGGACCACTATAGAGAATCTAATTTTTTACTGCTTCTGAAATTGGTTTAGATTTTGTCTCAGGTGAGGTCATCTACAAAAATTGTTCTTCTTATTTTTGTCCATCTCAAAAGCTGTTCGAAGTAAGTGAATTTTGCATCTTTTTAGGTTCTTCTATTATCTATATACTTCCAAGAATCATACCAATTATATATAATGATGATATTTCTGAGGTGGTTTTGTTTTTTCCCTAATAGTGTTCATCTTGACGTAATGCTTTACCATCATTTGGAATTGGGAACAGTTATTTGCCGAATCAGAGAGACCAATGACTATTTTCTTTTTGAAATAATCAAGTTATAATCTCTAAGAAGCTTTAAGAAAAACTAAAGTTTAAGCAATGTTCTAAATAAGCTGGACAATCCAGGCAAAAGGTATTAACATCTCAACTTCATTTTGGATAAGTTTAAGACTTTTTTTTATCAACAGAACCATAATTAATTTATGGGAAAATTAGTTGAATAACTCAAAAAAATATAGTATATATATTATATACTATGTTGTATGAGCGTGATCACTGATCATCCATGGACTTTGTAATAATATATGCAACCTATTGCAGCATTAAATATAAGTTTGGGGTTTTACTTAGTTTCGGATTTGTCAAGTTTTTTTCAATCTTTTACGGTCAATATTTTCCAATTACCAGAAAGATCAAAATTTCTTGATCACAAATGAAATTTTAGAGGCCAAGCAAAATCTAATGGCATATATATAAGGAAGTGCAAAATTTGTTTGGAGTTGGTTAACATTTATAACGCTTAGACATATTTTCCAATTTTCATGAATTACAATAAAACCAAAATCTAGTAGAAAAATGATGTCGGTAAAATTTTACCAATCAAAAAACTGATAGTGACATTTTTAGTGGAAATGAGTGGAATAAGAAATATATATCTCAATATATAAGACAATTATAAAATACTAATTCTTATATATCTATAGTTTGTTGCTTTAATTATGAAAACTACATTTGTTATGAAAGGATAATTTCCATTATTATTTCCCTTTTCAGATTTCAATTCAATATAAAAGTAATAGTAAAATATCTATACTAATGTTTAATAAACTTGCAATTTTATTAAATTTGTTAAAAATTTAAAAAAAAATATTTTCTTATTATCTTGAGAAGACAAATTAAACTAAGCAACAAAAGAGAGAGAGAGAAAAAAAATCATGATTTTCGATAGTTTTTATACTAAATAAAATGAAGTTTCTATTGAATCTTACTTGAAACATTTAATTTTTAAAAATGTTTGTAAATTTGGGAAAGATCGGGATAGGAAGACCTTCACAACTTATAACAGTTTGATGATAAAAAAAAATAGATAAGATGATAATTTTTGTAAAATGAAATTGAGAGACTAGTTTTTTAGTTTCATGAAAGAACATCCAAAAATACATTACTTTGGGGTACAATGAGAAGTATGACTATATAATGGAAAATTTATCTTTAATTCCCTCTTTTACTTTTTGGGTTTCTGGAAATTTGGTGCAGTTTTTTATTTCCTTGTAATTTTCTAAAATATTGTAATTACGCACTATAGGCTAGGCCCACTTTTGTTTCCTCTTGGTTTATGATTGACTTTAGAATTAACTAGAATTGAATAAAATACATCACGTCCGTTTCCGTACGCTTAGACGCCCTTGGCTCGTTTAATAGATAACTCAATTCCCTTACCCGTCCATACCACCGGTTTCACCGGTACCAACACAAAAGTAGCGTTCACAGAAAAATCCCAATGGTCATGGCTCAATGCTTCATTTCGACGTGTCTCCTTGACAAAGATAAAAGAAGTAGTCAGGTAGAAACGATTTCTCACAAAATATTGGAATGATTACAACTTACAAATGCCAATGTGTTTCTGTCCTGATCAGATTATCCAATCGACCGACTAATTCTCGAATCGATCTATTATAATTTAGTGTTAAAACCGCCAATCATAAACAAAAAAACTCAAAAATTTATAATTTGTGGACCGATTAAGTCGGCTAAATGTCGATTTAAGAAAATCTTTTGTTTTTTTCACCCTTTTAGTACATAATGCTTGATTTGGAATTTGAAATATATACTTTTACAATTATTCATAGAAAAATTCTTTTGATGCAATATATAGTATAACTTTTAAAATTTTATCTTTTCAAACGGAAAAATACTTCACCTCTTCCACTTCAAGAAATTAGTTTGTGTACTTTGACCCCTCTTTTTGTGTTCAGATTCTTCTTTGTCGTTATATATAGTCAATTTTGTCTCTGGTTTTTTATAATTGTCGTCTGAAAATTTTGTTTCTTTGTTTTGTTTGTTCTTGCTTTTTGAAATTTCAAACTTATTGATCAAGAAAAAACTATTGTCCATCTCAAAAATAAATGGAAAATCAATATAATATGTAAAATATTTTAATTTATCATATTCACTACAGTTATTCAAAAATTTCATGAAAAAAAGTTTGTAATTATTCTTTTTACAGTTTACATTTTTACATAACCAAAACTTATATACGACAAATAAAAATCAATTTTGTATGCAAACCAAATCCGATCCTGAACATAAATAAATAATAATAAAATTAGGATTTTACATATTTAAACAGTAACTTTGATATAAAAATAGTCTAATCAGAAAAATTATATATAAAATACAAAATGTTGTTGTATTTTTAATTTCATGCATAATATCCGAAAATATTAGTCCCCTCCGCTCCAAAGCAAAAGTTTAAAAGGGCAATTTTGGAAATTTTTAAAACCTGATGAAGAAAGCAGAGCGTCTAGGAACTTCTGTAACGGAGATATATCGGAAAAAGAAACTAAAAATATCCATTCACGTGTCGCCACGTAGCAGAATAACCTGTAACTCGACTCACTAGATTGCTAACCCATTATTTTAGGAAATTTAAATTAAATGGAATTACTTGAGAATTTTGACCCCTTGAGAGACAAAAGCCTAATCGGATACATGCGTGTCCACTTCCAATACCAACCAATCACAATCTGCCAACTCAGCTTTTTAAATTGTAAATGACGAATTTATCCTTAAGTTCTTCTTAATGTAGTTATGACGTGGACAGATCCTATTCGTTGAACGTATTAAACAATTCGTAAGACTGGTAGGGGTTAGAAATAAGATCTCATAGAGCTTTGTCTTTTTCTTTTGTTTATTTTTATAAAAAATATTTATTCATTTTTATTACTTTTCCTTCATTGGATAGCGAAAAGTTAATTATTTTAATAGCTTTCTCTATTTTTATTTTAATACTTTTTCTAGTGAGATCTGAGCTTGGAAAAAAAATGGAGATTGTAGAAGAACAAGCTGCTCTCACCATTTCTTCTTCTTCTTCTCTCTAAAAAAGACTTTCACAGATTCTTTTTTATTCCATTTTTTTCTTGAGAAAATAATTTTATTTCTTCTCACTTGTTTCCTTTAACACTCTCTTCATTTTCTAGATCTATTAGAAAGAAAAAAACTCATTTCTTAAAACCCATCAAAAGTCTCCGTGAAAGAGTTGAGCAAAAAAGGTGAGATTTTAAGGTTTCTTATCTTGTTTTTGATTCAAATCTCATGTTTTTCTCTACCTTTGTAATCTCTGTAAATGTTTTTTTTTTTAAACATGCAAACAAGATCCAGTTCTGTTTTTTCCTTCTCTGTTTTTGTTTATTTGATGAGAAAAATAAAAAATAAAAATCCGATGAAGATTTTGTTTTCTTGATCAGAATTTTTATTTTCTTTCTTCTTATTTTAGATTTTACGTGCGTGTGTTTTTTTTCTGTTCTATTTTTAGAAGTAGCTTCTTTTACAAAATCTTCTTGCTTAGATTCTTCTTTGAAATCTATTTGACTTGTTAAAAAAAACACATGAATCTTGATTTCAGACAAAACCCTTTCTTGTTGTCTGAAAACTAAGATTTATCTTATTCCAAACTTTTCCGATCTGTGTTTTTTTTTTTTTTACCTTATATTCGATCTATTAACTTTTCTGATTGATTTTGTTATGATATTCTATAGATGGTACTATGTGCTTTGGATCAGACAGATTAAACAAGATCGTGTTGGAACACAGAGATGAATCACTTAAGAGTCGAAACAGAGGATACGTTCGCGAGTTTGCTTGAGCTAGCAGCTAACAACGATGTAGAAGGTGTTAGATTATCTATTGAAAGAGACCCTTCTTGTGTAGATGAACCAGGTCTTTGGTACGGTCGTCAAAAAGGTTCTAAAGCTATGGTCAACGATCAAAGAACTCCATTGATGGTTGCTGCTACTTATGGAAGTATTGATGTGATTAAGCTTATTGTTTCTTT
The DNA here is from genome assembly GCA_900128785.1 of Arabis alpina. Classification (NCBI taxonomy): domain Eukaryota; kingdom Viridiplantae; phylum Streptophyta; class Magnoliopsida; order Brassicales; family Brassicaceae; genus Arabis; species Arabis alpina. Next base: position 48,596,458 of record LT669791.1, read on the forward strand.
AACTGATGCTAACGTGAACCGTGCTTGTGGGAATGATCAGACCACCGCGCTACACTGCGCTGCTTCTGGAGGAGCTGTGAATGCTATACAAGTTGTTAAGCTTCTTTTAGCAGCTGGTGCTGATTTGAATGTTTTAGATGGTGAAGGTCAACGAGCTGGTGATGTTATTGTTGTTCCTCCTAAACTTGAAGGTGTTAAACTTATGCTTCAAGAACTTCTTTCTGCTGATGGATCTAGGAATTTACGCGTTGTGACGAATGTTTTGAATAGAAGTACTTCTCCTCCTCAGTCTCCGGTTGGTGAGAATGGCGAATACGGGTCTGGATCGCCTCTTGGTTCACCGTTTAAGCTGAAATCGACCGAGTTTAAGAAGGAGTATCCGGTTGATCCGTCTTTACCGGATATTAAGAATAGTATCTATGCTACTGATGAGTTTAGAATGTATTCTTTCAAGGTTAGGCCTTGTTCTCGTGCTTATTCACATGATTGGACTGAGTGTCCGTTTGTTCACCCTGGCGAAAACGCGAGGAGAAGAGATCCTAGGAAGTTTCATTACAGTTGTGTTCCGTGTCCGGATTTTAGGAAAGGTGCTTGTAGACGAGGAGATATGTGTGAGTATGCGCACGGTGTGTTTGAATGCTGGCTTCATCCAGCTCAGTATCGGACTCGTCTTTGTAAAGATGGAACAAGCTGTGCTCGGCGTGTTTGTTTCTTTGCGCATACACCCGATGAGCTTCGACCTTTGTATGCATCAACCGGTTCTGCTGTTCCTTCGCCTCGGTCAAATGCTGATTATGCAGCTGCTTTGAGTCTCCTTCCTGGTTCTCCTTCAGGTGTATCTGTCATGTCTCCGCTCTCGCCATCAGCAGCGGGGAACGGGATGTCTCATTCAAACATGGCTTGGCCGCAACCGAATGTACCAGCTCTGCATTTACCTGGAAGCAATCTACAGTCAAGTAGGCTAAGATCATCTCTCAACGCAAGAGATATCCCGCAGGACGAGTTCAATATGTTAGCGGATTACGAGCAGCAGCAACTCCTTAATGAGTATTCCAATTCATTGAGCCGTTCTGGTCGGATGAAATCAATGCCTCCTTCGAATCTTGAAGATCTTTTCTCAGCTGAAGGCTCTTCGTCTCCTCGGTTTACTGATTCAGCATTAGCTTCCGCGGTTTTCTCGCCTACTCACAAATCAGCTATGTTCAATCAGTTCCAACAACAGCAACAGCAGCAGCAGAGCATGTTGTCTCCAATCAACACAAGCTTTTCTTCACCAAAGAGCGTTGATCACTCGTTGTTTTCGGGTGGTGGAAGAATGTCTCCTAGGAATGTAGTTGAGCCAATCTCACCAATGAGTGCTCGGGTTTCCATGTTAGCTCAGTGCGTGAAACAGCAGCAACAACAGCAACAGCAACAGCAGCAGCAGCAGCATCAGTTCCGTAGTCTTAGCTCAAGAGAGCTTAGAACAAACACAAGCCCAATTGTTGGTTCACCAGTTAACAACAACTCATGGTCATCACAATGGGGATCTTCAAATGGTAAACCGGATTGGGGAATGAGCTCAGAGCCACTTGGTAAGATGAGAACTTGTTCATTTGATGGTGATGAGCCTGATGTTTCATGGGTTCAGTCACTAGTGAAGGAGACTCCAAATGAAGCTAAAGAGAAAGTAGCAGCAGCTTCTTCGTCTGGTGGCGAAAATGCGGTTGAACCGGTAATGGATCATGCTGGTCTAGAGGCTTGGATTGAGCAAATGCAGCTCGATCAGCTCGTAGCTCAGCAGAATTGAGAGACCAAAACCAAAGAAACACATTTTGTGGTATGGTTTCTCTTATGTGGTAGATATAAAAAAAAAACCTCTTTTTTACAGGTGGTGGTGGTGATTAGAAGGGTAACAAGATTAACAAAGAAGGAAGAGAAATGAAGTTTTCTTTGTTTTTGGTTAAATTAATTTTCACAAAAAAACAGAATTGGTGTTTTATTTTTAGAGAAGAGAAAGGGAACAAAACAAGAAAAAAGGCTTTATGGGAAGAAAAGGAGAAGGAAAGAAAAAAACCTTATGGGGTTTTCTTTTCTCCCATTTTCATATTTTTTTTTAGGATTTCTTTCTCCCATTATTATCACTATAATTATTGTTATTATTATTATTATTATTTCTTTTATATTATTGTTATGACTATTTATTATCTTTTGTTATAATTAATGAGTACCTGAAATTAAATTTTATTAATTTCTCACATATCCCTTTTGCATTATTTATTTATCTTCTTGAGGAGCCATAGAAGCAATTTCTTTGAGACATGTGTCTACTTATTATAAAATGAATTATTTGTATATGAGCATTAGTGCAATAAATAGATACAATAACTTTATGGGTGGGGCAAATCTATAAAGAGGTGATTATGGATTTGTTGGAGATGTGGATGTGGTTATGGGGCAGGTGAAAGTGATATATATATATATATATATATATATATATTATTTTTTTATAGAAAAATGTAACATAAAAAAGATTCTTAAGTGAGTTCTTTTCTTTATGTCAATCTTTGATTAGTTTAACGACATTTTACCCTTTATAAATGCTTTGGAATATGCAAATTTTAGCTTTGTGTAGAGGAGGTGGTAGGCATGACCAAAATCTAACCGTAACCGTATTTCGGACCGTAACCGTATCGCTTTAAACCGTAACCGTATTAAACGGTTGAAAAACCGTAACCGTAACCGTAAAAGTTGATTAGTTATGGTTAAACCGTAATCGTTAACCATAACCGTTATTTAACCGTAACCATATTAAAACCGTCGGTTAACCGTAAGGTTAAAATTTTAACCGTAACCATTTTAAAATAAAAATAAATTATGTATAATTAATTATGTATGATAAATATGACATAGTAAAATTATGTGTAATCAATATTTATCGAGTCTAATTTTATAATATTTAATTAGAAAAAATTAAATCAATAATAACTAAATATTAAAACTGAATGTGCTAAATTGATTATTTTCTAACTAATAAATATAATATTAAAACATATCAAATTTACAATAAAAATAAATAAAACTAGAAAAACTATTAATTGTAAAAAAAAAAATCGTGGTAATAAAGTTATGCCTATAAACATGGCATCTAACTAATTTGATGAAAATATTGTGAATTATGTTATATTTTAGTTAGACTCAAAGATTTACTTAAATTTGAAATAAAATATGGTCGTTTACGTTACACTATATAAATGATTTTGACTAATTGAATTTGTTAAGATAAATTCGTTGCCGTTTGTTTTAAAATTTTAGTACCATTTCCCACGATTGCACGACCATGACTTTTTAAAATATATTAAAATATATTTTCCATAATATTATTGTTTAAATATTTTTTTTTTAAAAGTTACATAGTTATATAATTATAACATAAATATTAACCATATTTAACCGTAACCGTACCGTATATAACCGTAACCGTTTCAACCGTAACCGTTTTAACCGTATATTAAATGGTTAAGGTTAAGGTTAAAAGAAATTGATAGCCATAACCGGTGGTTAATAAACCGTAACCGTAATAATTGTAACCGTGGTCATGCCTAAGAGGTGGCCTGGTGGGGTTGGTTTAATATTCAGTTATTCTTATAAATACGTTTACATTATCTAAATTTAATTAAACTTTAATCTATTTCTCTCCTTGGTGCAAACAATTTCAATCCTCGAGCTCACGTGACTCTTCTTGTTCCTATCATTATTCTTTGATCAGGAAAAAAAAGAAAATCAAGATTAGTGCGAACATGTTTATTTATTTTCTGGTTACATGTTTTGTTTTGTTTTTGTTAGAACGTATAATAGTGCCATATCATGATGTTTTAAGTTGTTCTATTTTTATTGGTAGTACTTTAGTTTTTTTAATATGAAATTAACTAAAGAGAGGAATTGTATTTGAGAAAAGGAAATAAAATAGTAGATCGTCACCTTTCAATTATCAACTTTCGGTGTATATGTTTGTTCCTAAGTGATTTTCATTATCAACTTTTATATTTCCATTGATATTTAATTTACCAAAAGCTTATGTGGTGATGTGATCAAACACAAAGCACAAAACTATGTGGAGTATCTTATTCAAGATAATACCAAACCTATTGAGAATATATTATACTCACGAATAATTTTTCTTATGTTTTAAAGAATTGATTCAACAATTTATTCCTATTTATGGTTTAAAAATTTTAAAGAAAAGAAAAAGCTGATTTTGACGCAGCTTTAATCAAAACCAAACAAAGAAAAAGAAGCATAAACAGAAAAAGTATAGGTGAAAAAAGCATAGCAGATCGAAGCTAATTCATTCTTTCTTTTACTCTTGTAATTGTTCTCTTTGTATTTTCTCTCTCTTTATTATTTCCCAAAAGTCTTCAAATTTGATCACTTTTGTTGTCCTTCATCAACAAAGATAATACCAAAATCTCTACCAGCAAAATCTACTTTACCAAAAAGTTTAAGTTTTAGATATAGTATATTTAGGTCCATGATGAACTAATAACATAAACAAAACGTAAATTAGCACCTCTAAACACATTGCCAAACTCAAATTAAGTTATATAAATAAAAGAAGAAATAATGGAAAACTATATGGAGTATTTTGTTAGTAATAACAATATAATTAAATTCTAATTAAATATATATATATATATATATATATATATATATATATATATATATATATATATTCAAGACCGATTATAAAAATTTAGAATACGTAAATGAGTTTTAAGTTCCTAATTACTAAACTCAAGGTCGACTATATCAAATGAGAATGTTTATATTGACGCGGATAACACTGCAAAATATCTTCATTCGCCAATGGTATTTTTCTATGAAGATGAATCGAAATATCCAGTTTATCAATTTCATCCTTATACCACTCGTGATTTCTAGCTTATATATTGCTCGAAAAGAGGAGATGTAGTTGGCTTTATACATTCAGCAATGAAAGGTGTACATCTAGTGTAGTATGAAGCTGAAAAACATATTTCTTTGGCATGTTTATTGTTGGTTAATGTGTTTTTCCCATATTTTGTGCTCTCACTCCAATGCTTTGTTTTGGTAGTGTTAGAGATGAGATGAAGCAACCAAAGAGACACTAATGATGGAAAAAATGTAAGAGGATCCCCAACAGCAAACTGAAACAGTTGTAGTTTTGCTGATGATTCTTGTTCAATCCCCTAATGATAGGTATTGTGAACTTCTTCCACGCACCTTTTTTTTTTTTTTTTTTTGTTCATTAAGTATTTGAATCTCATTTAAAAAATGAGAAGGTTTGTATAAGATTATTACAAATGAACTAAACAAGATAGAATCAGCCTCGGAAAAAAAAAAAAAAAACAAGGTAGATCCTAAATAGAGTTGCGAACACTCATGGGAAGATTGCTACGCATATGTGAGCCAAATTTGCATTAGGTCACTAAAAGCTGTCATTTTTTTAGCCAGAATTGCATCACGTACAAGACGATCAATCTTTTTGAAGATTACCCATGGGGTAGATGAGATGTTGTTGAAGAGCCTGTTGTTCCTCTCTAACCATATACATATAGTAAATTATTGCTTGAGCAACCAAACGCCTCAAGGTCCTAGGGCAAATGTTGTCTTTGAGTCCTAGCCAGCTCCCGAAGGCAGTCAAGCAAAACGGGTGGTAGCCTAATCGTTCCATGCCCAAATCCCACAACTGCGCACTTACTTCACATCGTAAAGAAAGATGATCTCTGTATTCTTCAAAGATATCACAAAGGCAGCATGAAGGACTTACCTTTGTCTTTTTTTACTAGATATCAAATAACATTTTTTCTCTTTTTACTGGATTTCTCCATGTCCAAATGAATCTCGGTGCAAGTTAGAGACTAGTGTTGTAGTGAGATACACTATGACTATAGTCACACAAAATTCAGATTAAAATCTATCTTTCTCCTGTTAAACACGTTTTATTAGGACGACATATTAATTGTTTCTTTTCATTTTTGACGAAGTAAAAAACTCACATTTCCTTCACTGACTAGAAGTGTTGTACAAATTTATACATGAACAACAATGCAAATATAATGTCTATCATTCATTTCTTATTGACATTCTAGTTTTTGACATTCTAGCCGCTAAGCATTTCCCAAATAAATAACTTATGATCAGTAATCTCGACCGGCTATTTGAAGTTTAAAAAATATTCAAATAATTATTTTTAGAAAATAATAGTTCTGAATGCTAAATAATCTATAACTACACATTTGATCGGGTACAAATATGGATGGAAAAGCTTAAATAACTCAAAGCCACACAATTGAATAAAAAATTCATGAAATCAATTTCTAAAAATAACTTTTCCTAAAAATAAGTTAACTACCTCCCGTATAAAATCCCCATCAGTACCATCCAATATTCCTCAGACCTGCAAGAACAAAAAAAACTTACAAAACTAAAAAAAAAAAAGATCGAAAAAAACACTTTCAGGTCTCAAATAAAAATGGAGATGAAGAAGATCGCCTTCGGTGTTGTTTTCGCCGCTGCTTCCATAACCGCAGTCATGGCTCAAGAGGCCGGAGCTCCAGCACCAGGACCCGCCGCAAGCGGAGCCTCCGTAGCCGTACCGGCTCTTGGCTCTTTGGTTGGAGCTTCCCTTGTGTCTCTCTTCACCTACTACTTAAACTAAGCTTATGTTAACAAAACAAAAAAAATGATATGTTTCTAATAATTTCTACTATGTCCGATTTTGTATGTGTGTGTTCTTTAGACGAGCTAAGTGAATAAGACGGAAGAGAAAATCATTTCATTATGGTCAGACATTTTTTATGTAATATGCTGATTAATAAAAAATACATATATTCTTTTCCATATTTTTTCCTTACATTTCTTACCATACTTTTGTTGACTCTATATTATACGCCATATTTGCATTTCATATGATTAGTAATAACTTTTACCGAGTTCGAAATTTATACAAATATATACAGATCTACTTATAATTTAAAACTGATTATGGATATATTACTGAATTCAACATGTAAGGACGTACGGTTTGTGAAAGTTATTTGGTTTATTTTCAAAAAAAAGAAAAATTTATTTGGTTAGGTATTTCACATGAATACCAAACAAAACAAAATTCGGTTATTTGGTTAGGGGATAAAAACATACGTAAGAAAAAAGGAAAAAAGTATTTATTTCTTTTTGGGGTAAATTAATTAAAAAAAGGAAACTAGGATATTTGACCCAAAAGAAAAAGGAAACTGGGATAAATGAGGCACTACCTGATATGCGTTAGCTATATATATATTTGTTAAGACTTCCACAAGTTGTTATTGCGAGTTTCAGATTTCACTTTCACATAGGGTTTTTGCTTAAAAGCTTGGTGCCGAAGTAAACAAGAAGAAGAATCAATCGTTTCAATGGCGGAGTTAGATTTGTACTTCGAGAAGTTTTTAGGACAAGGTTCGGTTAGTCTCTACAAGTACAAAGGACGAACCAGCGGCAAGATGCTTAACGCCGCCATGAAAACCTTCAACGAGGAACACGCAGAGTCTCTCAACAACGAGTTTCAGATCTTGTCTAAATTCAAAGGATGTCCGAGAGTCATCCAGTGCTTTGGGACTAGAGTGCTAAAGGGAATCAACGAGAAGGGTAACGTAGAGTTCAAGTTTCTTATGGAGTACGCATCTGAAGGAAGCTTGAAGAGTTTAATGGACAAATTCAGAGACAGGAAATTACCTCATTCGATGATCAAAGACTTTACGCGTATGATCCTCGAGGGTTTAGCTACGATTCATGAACAAGGCTATGTTCATTGCGATCTCAAACCTGCAAACATCCTCCTTTTCCCGAGTTGTGTAAACAAGAACGGCTACGAATTGAAGATTTCTGATTTTGGTTTGTCGAAAAGAGATGGAGATAGTGATTGGTGGCAACCTCATCGTCCGTTTGCGGGAACAGGGATTTATATGTCGCCTGAATCGATTTCTTACGGAGAGACAAGGACAGGACTTGATATATGGTCGTTGGGTTGTATAGTGTTGGAGATGTACACTGGGAAGAGACCATGGTGGCATAAAAAGTATGATTTGGAGGATCTCAAGACCTCGGCGCCACCGATTCCAAAGGATCTTCCTTGTGATGCAAAACTCTTTATCATGACTTGTTTTGCGTTGAAGGTAGAAGAGAGAAAAGATGCTTTGACATTGTTAAAACATAGCTTCTTTAGTGGATATGTCAATAAGATCATAGAGCCTCCGGTGAATGTGAAGAAGGCTGAGAGTCCCAAGAACATTGATCTTGAATTGGAGAAAATATGCCAGAGGCTTTCGGAACTCAGGAGTATTTGTGTATAGACTCTTGTGGAATTGAAGTCAAGACCTAATTTTGTTCTTGTTCAATATATTCATCTTTTATCAGTTCAAGTTTTGTTGATTAGGATGAATTATGTACTATATAGTTTTTGTTACATCACTGAAAGTCTAAATCTGAAGGTGTTGGTTCATGTTTTATGACTTTTTTTTCTTTCTAGATCTATGGAAGACATTTTTGAGAAGTTATGTTAGTTGATTTCTTTTCTTCATGCCTTAACCTTTTTTTTATCGAAAATAAAATATATATTATATGTAAACAATTTTTTTTTTTGGCTAAGATTTGATCATGCATCCTCTATTTAAAGAAGTTACAAATGTTTTTAAACAAAGTAAACACTCATTTGTGAAAGAATCGTCCTGAACCGATTAACAAACCGAACCCAATAACATACGAAAGCCCACTTATACACCATAATTAGTCAAGGCCCAAAGAAGTACAAATATTTATTTCAAAGACAGAAGAAATACATTCATGTTTAGTCAGAAGAAATTACATTGAATAATGTTCGGATTCAGTATTAACATTTTATCCAATTAAAATGGGATTTTTTTTTGGAAAATAATTAAAAATGGGATTTTTTCTAATGATAATCTAATAAGTCCAAATTCTACCGTCAAGTTTAAGACGTTTAACATTTTTACAGTGGTGATGTTTCACTTTTACTGTGGGACAAAAAAAATATATTTCATCAAACGGTTAGGATCCATTGGATAATTCGTATCTAGCTATTTTCCTTTTCGTTTGCATCAAGTTTCCTTTTTTTTTCCATAAACAAAATAATGCGACATTATTCTTTTTTTTTTTTTGAGAAATAAATAATGCGACATTATTCATTAAAATCACAACTTGAAAATTTCCTTTTCTCTCAATTTATCACAATTCCACATCAAACTAGGGTTTCATTTTCTTCCTAACCAAATTAAACTTTCTCTAGGGTTTTTTAAAGTCTTATAAATACTCCACTAGAGAGCGTTACAAAAGAAATTTGATCAGACCAAATCAATAACGAGAAAGAAAAAAATGTCACCGGAGATGAAATTCGTGAAGCATTTAGGAGAGGGTACGTACGGCTCCGTCGATCTCTACCGTTACACAAAAGACGACGGTTCAACCACTAACACGGCCGTAAAAATCTCAGATCATAAGAAGTCTATAAACAGAGAGTTTCAAGTCATGTCGGAACTCAAGAATTATCCTAGAATCGTACAATTGTTAGGTAACAAACTTCTTCAAGAAACAGATTCTAAAGGAACCAAAGTATACAAGATGTCTATGGAGTACGCAGCTGCTGGTAACCTAACGAGTTTCATCAAACGCAACAAACAGTTAACCGATTCAACTATCAAAGACTTCACTCGGATGATTCTACAAGGTTTAGTCTCGATTCATAGGCTTGGTTATGTCCATTGTGATCTTAAACCGGACAATCTCTTGCTCTTTCCACGGTACGATGAAGAATCATGGAATTGTTCTTACGATTTGAAGATATCGGATTTTGGTTTGTCGATAAAGGCAGGAGGAGATTCTGATTGTTGGCAGGTTAATGCGCCTTTCGTTGGTACACCAGTTTACATGTCTCCTGAATCAGTCAATGGGGGTGGTTTGGTTGAGAAAACCCTAGATTTGTGGTCGTTAGGTTGTGTAGTGTTGGAGATGTATACGAGTAATGGACCGTGGTTAGGGGTTGATTTGAATGATCTTGAGGGTTTACTAGCGGAAGGAAACGCACCAGAGATACCAGAGATTGTTCCGTGTGATGCAAGGGAGTTTATCGAAACGTGTTTTGCAAGGAATGTTGAAGATAGAGGAACTGCTTTGGATTTGTTGAAGCATGAGTTTTTGATCGGAGAGAAGAAGGGTATGGTGTTAAGGAGGAAGAGAACTCAAGCGAAAACAGAGGATATTATTGCAAAGAAGCCATCGAAGTTGAAGGTTATTGCATCGAAGTCCTCACAGTTTAAGAAAATAACGAATAAGCCCCGAAGGATTAAGATTTTGCATCCGAGACCCCCAGTTTCTGATTTTGTTCATGTTCTGTAATTTTTTGCTGGAATTTTGTTACCATTGAGCTACTCGGTAAAAAATGTAGCTTTTTTTTGGAATTTTTTTGTTATATGAAATTAATTGATATATCAAAATTTCCATATTAGAAAATTTATGTCCGATTATGTAAATATTGATTGTAGTTGTACAGATTCTTTGAAATTAATAACTTAGGCTGGCTTATATTCATGGGCCAAAACAAAAGCCCATTTAAAATGTAGCTCGTAATTAAAGCCCTATCTATAAAAAAAATGGAAAACCTTATTTTGTGATCACCAACAAAGGTTCCTAAAATAAATTTATAAAAACTGATTTTAGGTTCCTAACCAAAAATCCAGTTTTAGCAATGAAATAAAATAAATATGTACATATCTGACTCATTTTTCATGCACGAGGGTTATAATGAATACTCATAAAAAATCATAATAAGAGTTTAATAATGTCTTTCTTTGTTTTTAAAAAGAAAGAAAATTGACTATATATAGGGCCGGAGACATATCACATAATGTAGACAAATTAAGTCCCCCACATACATTGTTAAACCATCATCTGAAAAGATGCTCTTACAATATATAATATTGTTATATATATAGGAATATTCATAAATGGTGGTCCATTTAAAAGAAACAAGACCCATATCAGTTTCAGAACAATAATGAATGATAATCACAAACCCACCAAAAGCTTTAGACCTCCCAAAAGCTATAATAATAATACACACTTCACATTTGTATGTATTTATCCTTTTATATTGACATTTCATCGACATATATACAGAGTTGAGAGAGCCCATTCTCTTCATATGTTGTTGTCACTGCCTATATATAAATCTTATTCAAATTTCAATCATGTTTTTTTGCTTCCTAATGCCTATTTTCAACTATCTCTCTCTTTTTATTCTTTTATGGTTATATACTCATATTATTTATATATCCAACGCTCACACGTCCCATTTTCTTTGTTTTTTTTAAAAGCTAATCGAAGAATTATGGGCAAAAACTTATACATTTCTTTGTCGAAAAACATTTGTCCTTTTCCCAAATAGGCTCAAGAACGTATAAATCTTGGAAGATCCGAAAAAATCGCCACAAGACCAAACCCACTTGATTACACATTATAAAATTAAGGACTATATAAATTTCAAACGATGAAAACATGAAAGTTAACCGTTACCATATGAGTTCTATCATGAATAAGAATATATCTAGCTAGGCTGTTACTTTTTTTTACTAAATATAGAGAAGTTGGCCGATATGTAAGATTATTGATGATTGATGCATAATGCAAACTGGTTTTCATTATTTACTAGTAACAAAATGTAAAACCTCTTTGTAATATAATGAAGATCACACCGCGAGATATTAATTGATAGTTTCATTATTGTATAAATAATGAATATATAATGAGTATGATGAAGTGATGGAGAGTTAGAGAGTAGATTGTTTAACACTGAAAGAGACCGGTGAGCTCTTCATGTTGTTTTTAACTCCACTTGCATTTGTTCTATAGCTTTTAATTTTTGGGTTTCCTATCATTCTTATTTTCTGTTTTCTTCTACTTAAAAAAATAATAAAAGATCTATCGCCATTTATTTTCTATATTACTTTGAAGTTCGGTCCTTATATATAGCTGAACATTGTGAGGTCACATATAACGAAAAGGACAAGATATGCTTGTCCCTCAAAATCTAGACTCTTTTTTTTCTCATCTTCCATATTTATGATCTTTATTTATTACTGGCCAAACAATTCATCCAAAATTTCTTTTTGAGAAAAAAATAAAATATGCGTAAACACATACGTATGAAAGAGTGGAGGAGTTGAATCCAAGAAATGGATGTGAAGGCAAGAAAGTGAGAGATATGGTCCCCTCAACAAAAGCCATTAAATCTCTGAGCATATGACTGTGACTTTAATGGTAAAGCAAAGAGGTTTGCAATTGCATGATTCAATGAAGAGTTGCTGTTAGGGTTTGGGAGATTTGTGGGCTTTTAAGTGCATGTTTTTTTGTGGGGTTCAAATGCCATTCATGGGACCCAACTACATTTTCTGAGATTTTTGTTTCTCATATTTTTGTAGATTGGTTTTATATGTATTTACTAGTATATAATTTTTTTTATCTTTGTTAATCATTACTATATAGCAAGTCTATATGTTTTTGTGTTCTCTTCAAGATTTCCTTTTACATGAGCTTTGAAAGTATTATAGGTCTGTTCGTTTGGCAGCCGCAGCGGCTTGCTGCTGGGTCATGTGGTAAAATGTTATTCGTTTGCGTGCCGCAGGTACCTGCGGCAGCATCATGCGTCAGAAATTTTGGGCCACAACTTAATTCAGCGTTTGCGTTTAAAAATTAGCGTCACGGCTAAAATTTCAGCCGCAGCCGCAGCGACAGACAAACGAACAGCGACTAGACGTTGTGTCTGGCCGCATGACGCAGCCGCAACCACATGTGGAAGTCAAACGAACAACAATCGCAACGTTTGGCCGCATGACGCAGCTGCAAGCCGCAGCCGCATGCGGCAGACAAACGAACATGCCCTATATAGAGTTATTGACTATAATATGGTAGACACTGATCAGGTAAGAGTAGACAAAATATTTGAGTTCCAAGATTCTATATAGAGTCCGATCTTATTCCTTACACATATTTAAAATATATACATTTGGTTGTCAAAGTCCACTACTGAATGTTAAATAATACTAGAAAATACTAAAAAAAATTGAAGTTATTTTTATTATAGCCGTAAAAGTTTAATCTCTTATCGCATGTTAGGTTTAAACATGGCTTTATTGATTTTGTGAAAAAATAAAGAGATGTGGACTCCTCATGTGAAGTCCAAAATCTGCAAAATTATGTATGTAAATTAATGTACTTTGGGACCAGTTCTTCGCATGGACATTACCATAGTTGAATTTATTTCCGTTCTTACAATACGTTTTGATTAGTCATATATCACATACACGTTATGTGAATCAGTGAATTTATGTAAGGAAGTCACTCTAAAACAATTTGATGTTTTAAAGGGCGTCTGAGAAACATTTGGAAAAGGTAACAATTTTTCTAATCGCTTACATGAATATTACATCATTTATCATTTAAAATAGCATAAGTAACGATGTTTTTAATAAGAGAATAATTTATCTGTTGACCAAAAAAGAATAATTTAGCGATCCACAAATGGATGATCCATATTGGAGTATATAAGGAACAACATTCGCCACGTAATATATAAAAGCATTGAATACTTGAATGTACAGTCTGCATGAAATTTGATTCCGATATGTATTTTAAAATATGATTTGTTTATTTGATAAACCATTTTGACCTAAGAATATTTTTACCGCTTTAAAAAAACCATTTCAATGTCATAGATAGTATTAGCAGTGACTTTTAGTGAAAATACAAACCAATATATCATTATTTTATATTTAACATAATATTAATGAGTTTTAGTAGATAACAATGCTCCAAACTTGAGAAGATGATGGCTTCATCGGAGAATTGACATACTTTTGGAGGAATTCGCTATAAAAATTTCTTTTCTTTTTATCTCTTGCTCACATTCCATGTACTTCAAATTTTAAAATGGATAGCTTAACAAATAAGACTAAATTTTACTCACACAATATTGCTAATGTAAAATTTGTCTCATTGGTTTGGATTTATAAACTGGTTTAGTTGAATAGGTAATGTTAGAAAAAAATGCATTATTTTATAGTAATTTTCAATTAGTTTATTAGATATTAGGGTTGAAGATCTTGGGAACAAATTTCAAAGGGAATGACATGTGTTTGGTAATACATTTGAAGTGTATAGATAAGCATAAAGGGAATTGTGAATTCAAAATGAAGAAGAGACGTGGATCAAATGTTTGCCGGATGATCGAGTTGATATGTTTCAATATATTACATTGATGATGTGATGTGATTTCTAGTAACAAAGCTTCAATCTTTGTATAATTATCTGGTGATGGCATCAACTAGCTAGTTGATTATTAGCATCAATCAATGATCATGTACAAGGACCACCTCTCTCTATCCTCTCTATGTATAGATGATCTTTGCATCATAGAGACAAAACATCCAAGAGAGTAAGAAACTGGTCCTTGAGAGAGAAGAGCTCTCTTTAATTAGGTCTCTCTCTCTCTAATAATCTATTAGTAGTAAAATTTATGTACTTATACGTAGACATAATAACCAAATAGGTCCATGATATGAAAGAGTACACACCTAACTTCACCTTGCTAATGATCTCTTACCTACAAACTCTCACTCTTTTTAGTTCATCTCATTACTCACCGTGACCCCATTTCATCTGCTCACTATCATATTGGTAAGCTTTTTGTCTTAGTTTCAACATTTGCAGGAATCACTTTCAAGAAACAACTAACTAAAAAAGGAGATAACTTTGAAAAAAAGGAGAATTAATGTGTCTTGAAGAAAAGTATATATGTATATTTACATAATATATACATGTGTGAGAGTGATTTAGTAGGGACAATGACTTAATTATCCGGTCATTTTTACTATACTAATTTATTATTTTCGTAGATTAAAGCTTACCTACCCTGACAGTAAACCTTCATAGTAAGCTAATAATTATACACAAGATAAATATTGTGATCCTAATACTATATATTGGACAAAAATAATTGTAATTCTCTAAGTAACTAATAGTTAAACTTGAGACTAAAGAGTTAGTTGTTATCATTTTTTTAATTGTATGAAATCCTATATATGGGAACAAAGACAAATAATATAAACACCAAATGTGTATTATATAAATAAAAAGTCATATATGATACAATTATATTTAGATTTAAACTTTCACAATAGCATTGTTTACAATATTAATATCTTGTTAATTATTTTTTATTCTCTTTATATTAAATTTATAAAGTTTTAAAATTAGAAAGAATTGAAAGAGATTTTACTTAGATAAAAATTATGCTATTACTAAGATTACAAAGAAGCATATTAAAGACATTCTAAAATCTAAACATATCTAAAGAATATAGTGTCAAGTAAGTGAGATGTATTTGGTTAAAGATCAATTGGCTATATATCTTTTTTTTTAACAAAAAAAAATGTGAGTGAAATGTGAATCACTCTTAGTCTTAGGTGGATAAACGTAATATCCTTAGATATTAATGATTAATAACCTTATAAGAAGAATTTGAGAAGCTCCTTAAATTAAATGTAAAACCTCATCTCTTTGTCTTTCTGTCTCTGAAACAGTCAATCTCACTCTCATTCTCTCTCTTTTTCTCCCTCTACTCTCTTCTCTCTTTCTCTTTTCCATGGATGAAACCAGTGGTCGAAGAGAAACTCACGATTTCATGAACGTTAACGTTGAATCTTTCTCTCAACTTCCTTTCATTCGCCGTACTCCTCCGGTCAAAGAAAAATCCTCCATCATTCGTCTCTTTGGCCAAGAACTCGTCGGAGATAACTCCTCCTCCGGTACTCTTCAACAACAACAACAAGAAGACATGTCCGTAGATTCTTCTGAAATCATTACAACAACCACAAAGCAAGAAGAGAGCTCTGAGAATGTCAAGGAGAAAGACAAAGACAAAGACAACAACAATAACAGAAGATTCGAGTGTCACTACTGTTTTAGAAACTTCCCTACTTCTCAAGCCCTAGGTGGACACCAAAACGCTCATAAACGCGAACGTCAACATGCTAAACGCGGTTCCATGACGTCATACCTTCATCATCATCATCCTGACTCCCACCATAATGTCTATGGCTTCTTAAACAACCACCGTCACTATCCTACGTGGACGTCGGAACCTAGATATTACGGTGGTGTAGGGGGAGGACAACACCAAACCGCGTCGTATTACTCACGTACTCTTCCTCCTCCTTCTAACTCACCGACAATCATCGGAAGTCCTTTAGGTATGTGGCGTGTACCACCTTCCACGTCATCAAACGCTATTCAAGGCGTTTATTCAGCTTCTTCAACATTTAGGACGCATGAGCAAGAGATTAAAGAACCGAATTGGCCTTATAATAGATTGATGAAACCAAACAATGTACAAGATCATGTGAGTCTCGATCTTCATCTTTGACATTTTTCTTTTCTTTTGTTGTCCATCTTTTTAACTTTAAGCCGTGATGAGACTTGATCGACTGGTGAAGCCAAATTCTTTTGAGAAAACGACAAGATGTTCATGTTTTGTAAGAATAACCGGCATGGTGTGTAGATCTTGAAACCTATTAAGGTTTGTCAGATTCTGAGTTTAAACCTATTAAGATCTATATGTTCGTTCATTTTCCTCTCACGTGTATGTGATTGTGAATGATACAGTTTATATATTCAAACTGTTCATTTCTGAGTTTCTGTTATGGCTTAAAAGATTCAGATAGAGAGTAGTAACATTAATTATATGAGCCATGGAAGTCACACGTACGTACTTTCTCTGTTGTTTGCAGTCACATTAAGTCGAAATTGTATGTCTATAACCTTGTAAGAAAAAAACCAAGAAAATCTCTTTAGATGAAAATGCTTTAAGAGTCTTTGTTTTAGACTTAATCAAGAGCCAAAGTTAGAAAAGCTCAAAGATGGGTAAATGCAGATGTTGATGATGATTCGGTGACTGTGGGGATCACTCAAGACAATGGACTAGACAAAAGAGTGAGAGAGAGAGAGAGTTGAGAAGTGAAAGTGGTCCATGATTTTATACAAATGTAGAGTTAGCCAAAGAGAGCTTTCACATCTATCTCTCAACACACCAGAACCTAAAGCTAAAGCCTTTCCTCAAAAGCTTTCTTCTTTACTTTCTTTTTCAACCCTTTTTTTTCTTTGGGAGCAATTCAAAGAGAATCATCAACTATAAGCTGTATACCATATTCACTTGTTCATCTCTAAATATGATCAAAATATTATGGACTTGAAGAAAGTAGTTAATTAGAATCCGTGACACATGACTATGTATCTTGTTATTGCATTGCCCCTACAACATTATATTTAAATCGTAAGAAGAAGCAATATTAATATCAATCCTCGTACCTAACATCTGACCTTCATGTGTTACACTAATCAAAAACATTAAAGACAACCTTATATAGTTACGACTTTTGCAATAGACTAAGAAATTCAAAAGCTTGACTTTTCTAGTTTTGGCAAGACTTCAGTCACAGAATAACGTGTCATAGTGCCTCACACCATATATTAGGAAAATATGCAACAAAACTCAATATGGACATACACAATGATGGCTATTTGCTTTGGAATTAGCACATGTAGAGCATCTGATACTTAGCTAACCGATACATGACACTAGGAAATGAAATGAAAAGGGCTAATCCCCAAAACAACAAATTTGGATACTAATGAGGCAAAAATGAAGTTTAGAAGTCTTGTAAATACAACAAAGTGTGATTAAACAAAAAAGAAACTTGTCCTTGGTACTCCTCTCTAACAAATTGTGTCATGAAACATTGTAGCATGATTAGTAACATCTAGTTAAGTATTCGTGACCTTAAGTCTTTAGTCGCGGAATAAGACAGAATGCTGTCTATTTTACGTCGAAGTACCAAACGGTGCAAACTCAGCCTGTCAATCAAAATGAGGATAGATAAGGTTTCTTCAGATGGATAGTTTTTGAACAAACATTTTGCAAATAATATCACAACATGGGAACAAAAAACCAAAAAGAGACAATAAAAAAGACATAACTACCCTCATGAAAAACAGTTTGTTTTTGGATTCACAAAACACTGCAGGAGGCTAAACCAGAGAAGACAGTACATGTGAGAATTACGTGATGGTTTTATCAAATTATGGAAAATTTAAGGATACTCATGAGTGTGTGTATGAATACTGTCAAAGAGTTAACATCAAGAGGCAGCTATAAAATGACCCCACTAGTTTAAATGCAATGTAGAAGGAAGCATGTGATGAACAACATGATAAAAGAAGCACATAATAAAGACGTGTGAAGAGCATACACATACATTATATAAATAAACCTTATAGGACCACTTTTTTCTCTGCCTTACTTTGTTTTTATTATTTCTCTTTAGATATGTAAAAAGGACTAGTGGAATTTAAGGAACATCGGCCCACAACCCTAGGAAAGTTTTGCAACTTGAGGATGATAGTTCGAACAGTACACATCTCAAACCACTTTACACAAAAATAAACTCACAACAATCTGATTCATATACAACAATGCAAGATGCCAAAATGGTCTTGTTTTGGTAAAGAACATGTAACCAAAGTCCCACCGACCCTATAGAGTATAGACCATGTGGTTAAGCCTTGGGAGTACAATGGTTTTTTTATACTACTAAGTACTAATTTTCAACCTTTTGTAATATTCTGATGATTCAGAACTAGTCCTGCGCATTCCGGTCGGTTTATAGTCTTTCGGGTATATGGATTTCGTACCATATAGGTACCTAAACATTTTCGGTTTGCAAATTTAAGAACCGGTAAAAGCCCGAAAAATTTCGCGTAATCTCCATTTCTGGTAAATTGTATCCGAATGTTAAATATTATAACCGAAATGAAAATAAAATACCCGAAAACTGATACATGTTTTTAAAGTTTAAACATGGCAACATACATGTTTTGAAATGTTTAAAACTGAAAATGAAGTTGCCACACAAAAGAAAAAGAATAAAATAGGCTACTAGAGAGTCTAGAGAACACAAGTTTGATGGCTTTGGACCTTTAATTTGGACTTGAGTCTTGGATCTCTTCTCTCATAACTTTAAGTCTTTAAAGTAGGCTGCCTAATACCTTCCTGCAAACATAAGTGAATACTGAATAACTTTCAATCAAAACAGAGAAACAAACAGAATTACCAATCAATAAACAAGCAAACATGATGGTGAACATTGGAGGAATCATCAAAATACCTTATGCTTAATCTCAGGCTCCATACACACTTGGGAATTCAGATTCAAACTCTTCCAAAAAAATGAGTAATCTCAGTTTGACTCTTCTTCTTCTTTTTAGTAGTAACAGGTTCCGATGACTCGAATGCCTTGCAGCCTTTTAAGTGATTCTTCAGATTAGTTGTACCAGAAGTGGTTAGACAAGACATCTCTTTACCACAGTAAACACAATTACACTTATCATAATCATCTTTGTGCCTTTTGAAATGTTCCCAAACCCTAGACCTTGTCTTCATCCTTGACTTAATAGTCTTAGAACCAGAACCACCAGAACTACTCCTCACTCCTCCTGCAGTTGGATGATCACAAGACCCCATCATCTGCATCACAAATCACGAGACAGGGACTAAAACAACACCATAAACAGATTTGGTGTACTAACTACACTTAGGTTCGAATTCAATAGTACGAACTACACTTAGGTTCGAATTAGAAATGAAGAACAATACACAGATTCGAGTTCTGATACGACACTCACATACCTTTGATAGGTTTCTCGATGAAACTGACGGTGGTGAAGTAACGGGATCGTCCATCTTTGCTTCGGATTCACTTTGGGAACTTTGCTCCTATGCGAGAACTCAATCGACGAAGTAGTATCCATGAAACCTAAACCTAAATGAAATTTATAAATCTTGAGACTTATATTGTTTTCGGTAACCGAACATGGAGGTAATGGATTTAGTACCCAACGGATAAAATGGCCCTATACCTAAACCGAAACCGAACCACTTTTTCGGGTCGATTCGGTTCAGGTTTTTATGCCGAGGGAGGACAAACATATTCAAAAGTTGGACTCGTAGCCTAGGTAAAGGTAACCACTGAGAAGACATGGTTAAATAACTTAATATAGTTTCCATGAATGCTTGTAAGTTGTTGTAACCACTAACCATGACCCCACAACAGTCAAATAACATGGGATTAGCAATGGACAGTAAGAAGAAGTAGAGTTTCGAAGACGGTTACAGAGCTAAAAGACCTTATATTTTGTATAATTATGTCGAAGAATTAACATTGTAGATGTTGTTCTGAAGAATGTGACTTTGCAAAAAGTAACCGATAAAACCAAATAGAAGAAGTGATCTTGGAATAGGCTGCTCTCAGCCAGAGGGAGCTGATCTTGAAAAAGTAACATTATAGGTTCTCGTCGTTTTTCTGTGCATGACTTCATTTTACCTCTTCTTTCTGAGTTCGAGAGAGATGAGATTCTTCGATATGGCGGGTGAGCATAGAAATCCCATAATGTGAAGCGCTTGAAGATGCGTAATACGAGGTTACGGTCAGCTGAGCAAACTTTGGAAGCGCATAACCTACCAAATATTATACAAGAACAACAATTCAGGTACTTTCTTGAAAGAAAACATGCAGTGATGTTCATACATACATATAATACGAAAGTCTAAGTGCAAGCAAGCTACATAATATACGCGAACTACACATGGACATACGAGTTCTTTAGAGTAAAACAAACAGATAATCACACAGAATGTGAAGCTCATTCACAAAAATTCAGGACACAATGTAGTCATTTAACCACTAGAGCAGGATGTATCCATGTATATATGTTTAGTGAGCAAGAGAAGCGAGTGAAACCAAGGAAGATCATGTTACCTCCAAAGGCAGCACCTGCACCTGAATATCCTAGCAGCAACGGAACCTATAAGCAAACGAGACATCGTCGAACTGACAACGAGAAACAGGACGAATTCCATAAATCGACGACGAGGCAAGAGAAAAATACATACCCCGACAAGAAAGGAGAGCCGCTTTGATCCTTTAAACTTATTTTGAAGATACGGCATCCCTTAAAGAGCAAAAAAAGGTAAGATTCCGTTGTAGAAAAACGATAAATCATTCAACAACAAGAGAATCATGTAATACAGTAATACCTGTATTGAAAGCATGTACAGCACTAAGCAAGCCACCAATACCAGAACCAGCCTATATAACACATGAGAGATACCTAGTTAGAAAACAGAGTAGTTACAACTACATACAAAATCAGATAAATCCATTTCCATACTATCCAAAAATCCAAAACACCTCATGGTATGGGAAAAACTCAAAACTCAACAATTAGAATTAAAAATCCAATCCAGTGAAAAAGCTTAAACACAATACTAATCAGAACTCAATGAAACAGAAAAAAGGGTTGAATTTTAACATAGCAAGCCCAAAAACCATAACACAATCCTTAAAGCTACAATGCAAAATTTTCAATTCCCATCTAAATTCACAAACCCAATAATCCAAATCAACTAACCACAGCAGCAGCATCGTGCAAAACTGAAGTTATTGTCCACTCTCCTTTCTCCTGTCACAAGAACCAAACTTTCAGATACACATAAACTCAAAAAACCTCACAAACACACAGACATGGAGGAAACTCACAGAGTTAGGGTTTAAGAGAGAAAGACAACGAGGACAACGAGCAGAACCAAGACCAGGATTCATTGTCGGATCATAATCAAGATTCCCTCTCCTCAACTTCTCTTCATACACTTCTCTCGTTCCCATCTTCTCTCTCCTCTCTCCGATCACCTTCTTCTCCGAATTCCTCCACCGTCGCTACATAAAACTGATACTGAGTAATGGGCCTGTAATGGGCGTTTTATTCGGCCCAATTAAAAACACTTACGTCATCATCGTCTTCCTCCAAAATCTATTTTGCCCTATCTTCTCTTCAAGCTAGTACAGAAAGCTGCAGTTTTTATCAATGCATTCTCTTTCTTCTTCTTCTTCTTCTACTCTTATACCTTCTCTGTTCTCCTTTGATTCTTCTCGTGTTCTCTCTTTACAACCATGGAAGAAGCTAAATCATATTCAAACTCCTAAACTTGTTACTCGATACAGAGCAGTCTCTGTTTCTTCTTCTTCTACTTCTCCACCAGAAGAAACAGTTTCCATGATCGATTTCAATGAAAAAGATTGGTCTTTTCTTGAATCTATGGAAGTAGACTCCACTGAACATACAGAGAAGATTGAAAAGATTATAAAAGCTGGAGAAATAACAGATTCTTCTAGGGTTTTAGTTTCGTTTAGCTCTGAAGCTTTTATTGATCGTCTTGTTGAATCTTCACCTACTCAGCTTTTGCTTATTGTACATGATTCTCTCTTTGTGTTGGCTTGTGTTAAGGAGAAATATGACAAAGTCAAATGTTGGCAAGGAGAATTGATTTATGTTCCTGAGAAATGGTCTCCTTTAGATGTTGTGTTTCTCTACTTTCTTCCAGGATTGGCTTTTGATCTTGATGATGTGTTTAAGATACTGTCTCAACGTTGTTCCTCTGGTACCTTTTCTTCATTCTCTTGTATCTCTCTTAGGCTAAAACAAACACTTGTTGGTTTTAGTTTTTGACGTAGTTTGGTTCAATGGTTGTGATAGGTGCAAGAGTAGTGATTAGTCACCCACAAGGAAGAGAAGGCTTGAAGCTGCAAAAGGAGTTTTCAGATGTGGTTGTATCTGATTTACCTGATGATTCTACATTGAAGAATGTTGCTAAGAAGCATTCGTTTGAAGTAACTCAGTTTGTTGATGAACAAGGATTTTACCTTGCTGTTTTAAAATCCTGCAAACAATAGATTATGTTAAGAGAAAGTGATGTATTGAGTTTTTTTGGCTTCCTGTTGTGTTGTAATGAAAATGCATCCCAACAATGGAGAAATTATTTATTTTGAGTAAATCAAAACCTTTGAAAAAAAAAAAACTTAAAACCTGTTTGCAGAGATCTTTACATGAAATGAAACAACCAGAGTTTTCACTGAGTTCTGGATTGCAATGCTCAAACAATCCAAGAATTTGTTGTATAAACCTTTTTAGGAGATAGAAAAACTGAAGCTGTTACTTGTTGCAAACAAGTTGTACTCTTCACCTATTGTGCTCTGTTTCCCCTTATTATTGCCGGTGGGATCACCAAGAACATGGGCAGGATTCGCCGACTTACTTCCTGTAGACGGAGGAGCAATCGGTCCACCAAAGTGGAATAAGGAGAAGTTTTCGCTACTATCACTTTGCGGACCTCTGCTGCTTGGAGTTTCCATTGGAGGAGGCATTCGGTTTGATTTCCTTTCATTTGCTTCCTTCAGCGAACTGTGTTCCAATGGCTCAAGAGTTTGAGCTTGGTCCACAGTGTTCATTGTATTGGCTTCAGCAAACGAATGTAAAATTGGGAGTGGTGGTCCGGATGTGTAGAACGGCATTGCTGAATGGTTCAAAGGGGTCCCGTACTGCATGCATAATGGGGACTCTCCATTCATACTGTATCCAAGAGCACCTGTGTATACATAATGGTTAGGATGAGGGAACGGCATTAATCCGTTGGCTGGATCTGCAGACCAAGAGACTGGAGCTTGATGATAGTAACCCATTGTTGAAGGAGGAGCCTGGTAGACTGGCAACGGTATACTCTGGTTAAACATTTGGGGAAACATCATGCTTTGTGGCTGGGGCAGGTAGGAACCCTTATTAACATTAGGTGCCATATCTTCCATGTTTTGGATAGGAGCTGTAAAAGGAGTTTCCAATAATTTACTTTCCCCGTTTTCAGCTGGAAGATTAGACATATTCATAATCCTTAAAATATCTCGTTCGTCAATGCTCTTTTCTGCCTCTTTCTCTGTCATCTTCTCAGGCATATCGTTCCGAGTATCCACTAGATTCTCTTTTCCTTCAGATCGCTGACTGGCATCTTCAGAATCAGACATCGAGGAGGATTCAGTGTTTCCGTTGTTTGAAGAAGCTGTATTGCTATCTCCATCACTGAGACATGAAGAGCAATTGTCTGAACTGGAGGTTCTACTCATCATAGGGTCTTTCGAGTACGGGTCCTCATTCTTTGGTTTTATGTGAACTTCCATCTTCTCGTCTTCCTTGCCAGTACTAAGATTGGCATTACCCACCTTTTCTGTCGCATTGCACCGAGATTGTGTGTCAGCTGACTTCACAGCAGAACTAACATCTTTAATCTCTTCAGCCTTAAATGTTGAACTGTTTGGTGGATGCTTCAGTTCCATGGGGTCCAAGACCTTTCTCACATATACTGGATTCCTCATAGAAGGATTTTGACTGGTGGTCACTTTACTTCTAGGTCTTAACTCTCGCTTATAGTCTGAGTGAGTATACATATTGGCTCGGTGAAGTGACTTGGAGCCATCTGGATCAGAGTCTGATTTGAATGTGGTTTTGGGTTCTCGCATAGTTTCAGGAATATTAGATTCTACCTTCTCCCGGTATCCATTGATGGGTTTGCAACTGCAAGAATGGTAATCATATCTCTCACCAATCCTGTTGTCTGAACATCGAGGGCATCTTATACTATTTGGGCTACCACCAGCCTTCGAGGCTTTCACTCTCGGATTTGACCCGTTGAATTGCCTTGGAGATATTTCTATTCTATCACCATAGCATCTTGGCTCAGCCCTACTGACATAAGTTGCATTGTCCGGAAATCTACGTTTATCTGACCATCTCAAATCATGATCAGGCTGAACTTTTTTCCAGAGTCTTGCTGTCTGATGAACAGGTCTTGGATTATAATTTGTAAAGCACCCGTTGTCATCTTCATGATCTATATCCTTTCTAGTAATGCTATCAGAATAGTATGCTTCTGCTCCTGGAGAAGTGCAACCATCCGAACACTCTCCATCTTGGTCATCAGGAGAACCAGGTGGAGAGAAATCTACATCTCTAGTTTCAATTGCTGACTCCTCACAGCTTATTGTATTGTTCATTTCCTCATCAAGATCCAAACAACCTTCTTCTTCCCTCGACAAATTTGGCAGCATTGCACTATCACTAGATTTTGGATTCTTTTGCTCTTTTTCTCGTTCTTTTTCCTTCAACCTCTCCTTTCTACGGAGTTTCTTCTCCCTTTCTTTTGTTCTTTTCCTTTCTTTTCGTTCCTCTTCTTCACGCTTTTCTTTCTCTTCTTCCTCAAGAAGTTTGTTCTGCAAGTGTTAAGACGATGAATGAATTTGTAGAACATAAAAAAACTGTGAAATGTCTTGTTAAAAAACTCTGTAGATTGTCAAAAAAACTCCAATCAAGATAGCAGACAAACCTGCTTCTCCAAGGTGACAATTTCCTTGCAGGCAATATGAACACGTTGCTCTAATAGTTTTGATGAAAGGCAGATAAATATACTGTGTGCATTTTGACGGGCAGTACCTTCCCTAAAAGCCTTTTCAACCTAAGATATTATCATGAATAGATAGAAATTATACAGCTAGATACAGCCCAAAAGAACAATGAATGGAAGGTGAACTTAGAAAAATATATATCAAACCTGCTCCTTAAAAATAACAGCTGCAGCATCAAGAAGAAACTCTCGAGCAAGTTCTGGACTCTTAGCATGCTTTTGTGGACGCAAGCACTCACCATCAAGCTCATTTCCATCTTTGTCTATCATAACTTCATCCTTAATAGCATTGAAAACACAATGACAATAGTTTAACAAGGAGGAAGCTTATGTGCAAATTGTAAATATTGGAAGGCTTTCAGTCACAAAGCTTATGAATCTTCAATTTACCTCTTCTTCCTCAGCCTCTTCAGCATGTTCAAAAAACATTCTAATGCATTCTCCTCTTTTGATTGAAACAAGGCCATCCCCAACCACAAGCCTGGAGTGAACGCATTGTTGGCCTCTCAACGCATGGGCTTTGACAGATGTCTCGGAGCAGCGGCCATTTTTTTTAAATGCCCTAAGAGTAATATAGCATTCGTGTAATCCACGAAGGTCTATGCCATTGACTCGGGCACTCCTATCAGTGCCTAAATATTTGAAATCGAGGATATCAGATTCTCCTTCTCCAGTTCCAATAGCCCACTCGAAGTGATGATATCCAGCATTCTCGGTAAAAGATTGACTCCAGTCTGCTCGAACGGAATCAATGTCCACCTGAGAAATCGCAATTACACTTCTGAATCTACCTTTCAATATAAGCCTCTCAGGTATATTAATAAATATACTCTTGAAAAACCAGCGCTATTGTAGTATTGGATATAGGAATCCACGAGTAAGAGAATAAGGTTAAGGAAGATAAAGACCTCATATTGAAAGGCTGTATCGGGAACACAAAACCAGTCGGTACATCGTGGT
The DNA here is from genome assembly GCA_900128785.1 of Arabis alpina. Lineage (NCBI taxonomy): Eukaryota > Viridiplantae > Streptophyta > Magnoliopsida > Brassicales > Brassicaceae > Arabis > Arabis alpina. The sequence goes on from LT669791.1 coordinate 48,622,880, forward strand.
TCTCTCTGAATTCTTTTAAGTTCCTTAAGCTCTTTAAATTCCCGAATAACATTTCTTCTGCAGTCTCTACAAAACTTCTTGCAGTCGAATCTGTAGATTGATAGGTCAACATGTTATTGAGGAAAGGAAAAAGGTCAAGAGACCATGAAAAGAAGAAAAAGGGAACATAACAACTAAGTAATGCATACAATGACTTGATAGGCACATCATCAAAGTTGAAAATACTAAATCCCTGATCATATTTCAAATTTAAATATGGTAAACTAAGTGGTACGACTCAATAATACACCATAATTGGAGAAACCAGAGCATATCCAAACACTTACTCAACTGAACTTGTGACAAAACATCCAAGAATATTGAATCAGCAAATAACAAACCTGTAAGTTAGCCTTTCCACGAAGTCCTCTTCTTTCATTCTCAGAAGTGACTGTCGACTTTCCTCTTCAAGTGCAGACCAAAAATCCACTAACGTATCACAAGAGAGCCTCGTGGTATGCAAAGCGCATGTTTCTCTTGTTCCATGACCTTTACCATAACCAGGCATCCCTTGACTCATCCATATCCGACCTCCACCACCACAAGCATCAGGATAAAGCAACTCGCGTTCCCTCTCTCGACCACGTGCACTTTCAAACACCTGTTAGAGCACATAAATTACCTAACAAACTGGACCAACCGCAAATAGGGAAACTTTCGATAAACTTACAATTTGAATCGCTTTATAAGATTTAGCATGCACGTAGCAGTCAAGAATCGTGAGTGATCCATCGCGTGTTGTGGTAAGACCTCCCCATTGATGAACAGCAGGTTCATGCAGCAAACCCGTACATCTGTTACTAACAACAGACTTACAATCAGTTTGATCTTTCGAGGCTCCTGATCTATGGCATGGAACATTCCCTATCGATCCTTTTTGTTGCAAAGATCTCCCATATGAAACAATCTGCAAAAAGCCTTCAAGCAGCAAGCCATTGCATCTAGAACAGCACATGTTCTTTCTAGCTTGCTCAAACAAAGCCTGCTTATCAATCCTGAGTAGCTCCTGCCTAGCTTTCGGCGACAACTCACTCCAAAACTGTACAAGATTTTCAAACAAATTACTTTCAGAGCTAGCTCACACACACGCATCAACCTATTTGAGTCCATTTCCAACCCTATTAACACATCATCTTACAAGGCTACATAGTTTTATAGAGTATAAAGCAAATTCCTCAAGCAAATCAACAACTACCAAAGCACTAATCAATAAAAATCTCAAAGGCAATGATCTAATCTCAAAGTACCTTATGTAACTGATTATAGCTAAGTCCATCAACATCATTAGACCAAAACCCAGAAGAAGAGTATTGCTCATTTCTCTGTGTTAAACCTGGCATCTTCTTACACTCGTTTATATTCATCAACCAATAATTCCATAATCAGGCAACAAACTCCAAAAACCCTAAAACCACTCGTTCCGATGAATCAGAACACGAAAATCACCAAAATCGAAATCGAGATCTAATCGTATAACGAATTGGATGATTCTAATAACCTAGAATTACGTCTCTGTGAATCCGAAATGGAATCGAATTGGATTGGATTGAGAAGAGAAGCGAAACTCAGGGTTCTTCTTCGAGCGATGAAGATGAGATTTGCAGCTAAGTATGTATATGTATAGAGAGAGAGAGGAAGAAGAAGAAGTATGTATAAAAAAAACCTAAAAATGTGCAATTTTTTTTATAAAAGTTACTTTTATCTTTTACAGTATGGATTTATTTAACATTTGGGTAAAATATTTTTTAATTTAAATTATTGAATAATTAGTCAACGACATAGAAATTTATTCAATCCTCAATATAGCAACGTATTAATCAAAGAAAGAAACATGTTAAATATAACTTTTAAATACAGTAATATAAAAAATATATTATAATATAATTGTTTTCATATAACTACTACTATTTTGTATGTCTTTAATGTAATTAGGCAAATTCAGGTAAAGAAACTAATGGTATACAATCAACATAAATCTTTTATGTTCTTTATTGACAAAAGTAAATCTTAAAACTCTTAAATGTATTTATAATTTTTTAAACAATCTTTCATGTATTTATATATATATATATATATATATATTTATAGCATCTTAAAAATTAGCATAGTTCAATTTTTCTTTGATTTATATCTAAAAACTAATTAACTATTTCTTGGATACATTTCTCAAAACAATGAGAATTTTAATTAAAATTCGATTCAAGGCTTAGATACAACAAAAAGGGTTTTAAAACCAAAAAAAAGAGAGTTACAATTCGATTAAATAACAACATCTTATAACCAATTATCAAATTATTTTGAACAGAAAAGAGCCATAACAACAACAAATAACAGAGAAAAATGGTAAGTTTAGGAAGTAGACTCAGGACCGGCCGGTTTAGAGTTGAGAAGAGGCTGAAGTGCCTTGACAACAATGGTCATGTTGGGTCGGAAATCTGCCTCGTACTGAACACACAAGGCTGCCACGGCTGCCAACTGTTCGACCACCCAAAAACAAAATTTCAAGGTTATACAAAACTAAACCAAAAGATCCTTAGTTATTAACTTAGAATTGATCCCTAGTTCTCAATGCCAGACAAAAAAAAATTCGTCTAAATGCACCTTGCACTCAAACATATTTGATTCTCAATACATCCAAAAATGGTATGAGTAACATAAAATGTACTTACTACTAATTGATTTTGAGTTAAAAGCACAAGTAACTTGATACAAAACGTTTGGCTACTATAGAAGCTACAAACAAAATTTCTAAATATCTACATGCAACTATGTTTTTATATCTTTGATAGCTAGGTTTGTGTATACCTATTTCATGCTTAAAGTCAAATATCAAAATATCCTAAACCAAAAGAATCGAAAAAAAAAAAATTATAAGAAGAGATATCAAGATTATCTTCTGATACTATTTAAAAAGAAAATGCAAAACGGACCTTGGCGACTGCTTTAGGAGGGAAGTCATTGTTAAGCTTAGGATCTATGCATTGTTTAACTTTGTCTTCACTAAGTCTTGGAGTTGCCTGAAAAAGCAAAACAAAGGTAACAATTTTATAATAAGGATTTATATGGAGTCTTTCTAACAAATTTACTCTAATTTGTGTAAGTAACGTACCCAAGTAACAAGACTTTGTTGACCTTTAGGCATGGTATGATCTACTGGTTTTCTTCCTGTCAAGAGCTCCAAAAGCACAACACCGAAACTATACACATCACTCTTCTGCGTTATTTGACCGGTCATAGCATACCTAAGACAAGACCACTCTTACGTTATCAAGACCAGTCCGATTTGTTTTAAACGCAAATATAAATGGTACAAAGAGATAAATGGATGGTATAGTACTCTGGGGCGTGATAACCGAATGTTCCCAAAACACGAGTAGAATGAAGCCTAGCCGCGGTATCTGAGGATGCGTTGGTTAAGTTGAAATCAGCCATTTTAGCCACAAAGTCATCAAACAACAAGACATTGCTTGACCTAACGTCCCTATGGACTATTGGTGGTTGGACCTTCTCGTGAAGGAACTCAAGCCCTTTGGCTGCTCCATACGCAATCTTGACTCTCTGGTTCCAGTTCAGTACCGGTCCTGGCTCAGCCCCTTGCACCCCCTTTCTCCCTAAAGATTGGATCCATTTATATAAATCACATTGGTACCATGAAGTAAAATATGAGTAGTGAGAGTTGAATTTACGTACCGTGTAATACATCGTGTAAAGAACCTTTGGTTGCGAACTCGTAGATGAGAATTCGGTTATTTGCTTCCAAGCAGTATCCCATCAATTCCACAAAATGTTCGTGTTTAAGCCGCGATACCACCGATAACTTTGCCATTTTAAACAAGATTTACTTATTAGATTAGAAAATACCATTAGCTTGATCAATTTTTAACCTAGTAAAAGCTAAAATGATGGAAGAATAATCGATTTTCGACCCAACCAAGACCCGAGAAATGAGCTACCCTATCAGTTTATGTTTTACCTGTGATGTGAAATCCGAGTCAGGTTCTTCAGAAGAGCTAGCATCAAGTTTTTTAATAGCAACAGCATCTGTTTTATACTTGCCGTAGAACACACGTCCATAGGAACCTTCACCGATCAATGCCTTGTTACCAAAGTTACCCGCCATTCTGTTCAACTCATCCAATGCAATAGAAGGGATCTCTATAGGCAAAACCTTGGCAGGAGCTCCCGATCTTGGCGCATTCGGATTCCTCGGTTCCCCTCTATTACCGCCTACTCCCATAAACAAAATAAAAACGCAAATAAATGATGAAACTCACAACATGTTTACATAGAGCAAGGAAATACAAGTTAGGAAAATTAAGGATTTTACCTCCAAAGTTGGGATTTCCGGCCTTGTTAGGAGGGGCTGCATACTGGTTTGCAGGTGGACCGGCTGGTTCTTCATCCGCACCACTGCAACAGAACATTTCTACAGATATTTTTTTTTCTCAGAACGTGTTTTGTCTCTTATTCTTATGTTTCGATTCTGTTTCTTTCTTCAATCCCTGTTTAAAAACATCTGAAAATCTGCATTATTTTGTATAACTTTCTTATATATATTGGCTCCAAATTGGTTTGGTTACGGAGAAAAAATGAATTTGAAACAACAACAATTTGCAGAATAAAACTCAGATCATAACATCAAGATTGCAAAAGAACGTTGAGGTAATAAAAGATCGAAGAAAATGAATGATTGTTACCTCTATTTTGCCATTGAATCAACCCTAGGAAATGATGATGATGATGAGAAGAGTGAATACTTCAAAACAACACACAAGGATCTGTGTTCTTGGAATCTTGAACACAATTACATTTAGGTTCTTGAAAAAAATCAACGAGCCTGAATTTTGTTTTTTTTTTTGGAAATCTGGAAGTTTGATGACAAAGAAAATAAATTTTCTTAATTGGGTTTGCTCAGAATTATTGTAAGTCTCTCTGTTTCTTTGTTCCGCGATAAAGTCGGGAAAACAAAAAAACACATTTCACTTATTAATCTTGTTATTAAAATATTAACCAAACGTAGGAAAAATGTTTTATAAGTTGCCTTCACGTCTTGCACGTTCCTCTCCGAACCATACTACTAATTTATCTTTCTAATCATTGATTCATATCTTAAAATCCTAACACATTATTTCGTTGAATTCATAATTTATCATTTTGGTACGTTAAAAGATGATCTTGACAATTAAAAAACCTCTCAAATAGTCAAATCCAACAATCTAATCAATAACTTTCATCAAAGGTTACATTTCCTAGTAAAAAATCATCTTTTAGTAGCAAGGTTTTTTTTTGGTAAATGTGTTAAGATTTGTTACCGATTTTTTGTTTTTTACAAAAATTACAGAGAAAATTAGTAGCCAAAGAAATGAAAATGCGTCTTAATAACAGCAAGGAACTAACCTGCCAAACAACTACAAACTCACTTTAAGGTTTCAATGGATGCATATAAAACATATAACTTAGCCCAATCAAAACCGGAGATCTCGGATAAAAGTAACCAAGGATAAGGTAAAAACAACTTTGAACCAAGAACATAACCAAAAAAGACTAGTCTTCCTTTATTTTTCCAACAAATCAGAAAAATTACAAGACAGGAGTTTGTAATATTGCAAACAACAGAATATTTTAGCTGATCATGGGAGCTAATGAACAAAACAGTTGAAGAAAACCTCAGAAAATTTGGTCACACATTGATGAAGAAGCTCTCAACTCTCAAGGCTGTTATGTACATTATCCGTTTCGACTCGAATCAAAATCACCATTCTTTCTTCTCCTCTTATTTCCCATTTTGCTTTGGTCTCATGAAGCATCATCTTTATCAGCTATTCTTCTTTCCAAATCCGACCGGTGACTCGCAACTTGAGCTCTTCTTTGTCATTGCCAGAGAAGTACAAAGCCAAGTTTCTCGGGATTATGAGTCCGTCCTGACTATCACGGACTTTCCTGTGACTGTCTCGGATGCTTCTTGGAATCCCTTGCCATGTAAGTTTACGGCTATGAGCTCCAACTTCCAAGCTGTAACTGAACTTCTTTGCCTCGTTCTCGTCTCCCATGAACCGTAGAAACGCCATGTACACTGGTGCCATCCCGAGCTGAAATGCCTCAAAATGTAAGCAGAACTGTCTTCCAAAACAGTTGAAGACCTACAAAAGCATCAGATGAAAAACATTCAATTCAAGAACTGAAACCGCAAGTTCCTTCTCAAAGAAAATCAACAGAACTTATTATTCGTTTCAAACAGCCCGATAACAAGCACTCAAACAGTATGTGATAAGGACGATAAATTCCAAAATCAGAACGAAATATGACTTTTGAGTGAAAGGGCTAATATGAAAAGATAGCTATAAGATAATTCTTAAGTATACTATAGAATTACCGTAAGCATCCATGTAGCATTCTCGACCTCATGCGGATTTGACTTCACATAACGGTGATTGAAGGTGCACCCATCATGCATATCAACTTTGTGATCATCTTTGAGATGGTCAACAAGCGTTGGAATATCACCGGTCACTGAACACTCAGAACCCGCATAAGGGCAGCTGTAGGATCGAAACCTGCAATGCTGCTCGTGCTTGAGCTTGCTGTAGTAAGGGAAAATGTCATGACACCCTAGATTTTGGTACCGGCATGGAACTTCCAACGATTCCGCAACCTTCTCAAGAGCCAAGCATCTTATGTTACCAAGCTCATAGCGACATGTAGGACATGTGTTCTGCACTCTCAGTTTGCAGCTTGAACACAATGTGTGGCCATTCGGGCACTATGGGAATCAACAAACATAGATGTCAACATTATATAAACGAAGACAAAATCCAATGAATGGACCATATTTAACATAAGTGAATACCAGAGAAAGAAAAGTGACAAACCTGATGAATTGGAGGATACATCAGATTAGTACAAACCAGGCATTCGAGGAGCTCATAAACACCGTTACTCGAATGCATCCCATATTTTCCAATAGAGCCACTACCTGATTTTGTCGGTTTGCTATTATTAGCCTCCACTTTTGCCATCTTAACCTCATAATCTACGCCTGTCGAGTTAGATTCTATCGCTTCTTTCAAAGCACTGCCACCAGGAGCCATGGAGAGTCCAAAACCTACCCAAAAACTTTATTTATTTCAAAGTAAAACGCCTTTGTCCTCTCTTGTGGCAGATGGTTTACTCCTTTGGATCTTTATTCTTCTGCAGGAAAATAAACAATGGCCAATGTAAGCTTATATATACATCACAAGGAAAATCTAACAGTTCACCAAAAACCCTAAAAAAATCAATGTAAATGTTATCATAAGCAAAGCAGGTAACAAGTTGTTCAAAATTTTTGAGCAAAAGTAGGTTAGAACTTAAGAGGTAGATACTAGGTTCACTTGATCAAGTTCCTTTCTTTAAATGCAAAAAAAAACACCGATCCATATTTCAAATCCAGTCGGTCCAACCTTATAAATGTTAGCAGCCAACTGTTGTGACTCAGTTCATTCCCAATCAGCTAAAAGTTGCCAACATCTCTCTTGCGCCGAGCCCATTCAGTGTCTTCTCAGGTCCTTTGATTCTTCACAAAAATATAAACAGTTATGCGACTAGTTAGGCTTTTCAAAAACTCAAAGAGAAAATGTTCATCTAAGAACAATGCTACAAGCTAGAGATATTGTTCTCAAAACATCTGTTTCCCTTGCAGACAAAACTCAAGATCTCAAACATGGAGGACAAATAAAAAAATCTCAAACTTTTAAACTAATAACAAATTTTGAATTTTGAAATCGTTTTTAGACCAAATTGAAGCTGAAATCATTTTTCACATTACAACAAAAATAGATTCTGAATCCAAAAACTAACCAATTCAAAGACAATCTGAGAAGATGAACATAACCCAAAAACCTAGTTCTCAATTCCTTAGCTCGATTCAAAAAAAAAAAAAATCTGATTTTTAAGAAACCCAGAGAAGCAAAAACCCCAAATTTAGCAAAAAAACCCAAAAAGGAGAAAACTTTACCAGGCTATGGTGTTTTGAGTTTACGAGGGTTTAATGCTAATCAGATTCAAAACAATAAAGAGAGAATTGAAGAAGAAGAAGAAGAAGAAAAACGCGGATTACCAAGAAGAGGAATTAAGACGGCAAGAGAGACGAAGAAGAAGAAGATGGTTGTGTCCTGTCTTGTTGTTGTTGGTATCGATGAAAGCCATTAATGGTTTTTGCTCTGTTTTCTTTTTAATCTTTTTATTTCCAACTTTTTTTTATTTTCAAAATTTACAATTTCACCAAAAGTTTGTTACTTTTTCTAAATAAGTCAAATAATCTCATTCAAAGCAAAAACAAATTCTTTACCATATGAGGTAGGTATGATTTTTTTTTATTTGAGAAAGCATTTAATGGTTTTTCCGTTTTTTAGTTTTTATTAGTCAGAGTCTTTTTTCGTTGTATTGTAAAAGATAAGTTTCTAAAGGTTTTGATTGGGTTGAAATATATTTTACATATGTTAAAATAGCTGTCTATGTTGTTTTTATATTTTAGTTATGTATGTTAACATATCTTTAGGAAATGGAAACGTAAGAAAACCAATAAGGATATCACTATATCAGTAGCATTTCCATTATGTTAGTGCATATTTGGGCTAGATCGAATGACAACGAGGAAGTACGTGTATAAAGTAAATTGACATAAGGAGTTTTTTAACGAGGTTCGTTTCCTACATCCCCGGGACCACGTCCAGAACAAATCCATTATAAAAAGAAGCAACCTACAATTGCTATATGGATATCACACCACTCTTTTCTATAACATGGATCATAACCTGAGAATCATCACGATCTCTCAGTAACACCAACAGACAGATCTTGTTTTTCTGATCTTCTTTGGTGGACGACGCCACACACACATGTGTGCCTCTCTCAATGAAACCCTAGGCGCGTAAGTGTTTTCGTCTACGCCTCTAGGTATAAATACTCACGTCCTAAACCCTAAGGACTCTCCAATTCACGTGGGCTTCAAGCCCATGAACGACAAGGCCCACGGCCAATCTTATCAAAAACTACTTCAGCATCTGCACTGCTTCAGCCTCTGCTTCAGCTCGGTTTCACCTGCTTCAGCTCTTCAGTATCTTCAGTCTTGGGTCTAAAACCTGTAGCAATCACACTTTCAATCTCTCCCTTTGTTACAGAGTTTTAGAACATATGCTTACTTAGTCGCATACACTTTGATGATCTTCAAGCTTCACTTCGGTTCAAAGCTTCTAGTGTATCAACACTAAGCACACAAGATATAACATCTTCATTCTCCCCCTTTTTAACTTAGTTTGATACTCAAGCATCTTTTTCTTTCTTGCTCCCCTATACACAATGCTTCCTTGACAAACTGATTTAGCCAATATAAACAATCTCCCCCTGCTTGAGTGCACAACTAAGTTAAAAATTCTCATGTTGATCATAGACAGCCCTTGTAGTACTTCATCCCTCCATTTTTTTTCACACCTCTTTTCTTTTGACTTGACCTTAGTCTTTTTCAGACACTACTCCAGTCTGAACGAAGCTCAACCACATACTCATTTCATCTCAGCACCAAACTCAATCAGATGGATGAATAAGCAGAAGGTTCCATAATCTAATTTCACCAACAGCCTTTGAACAAACAACAACAAATCTCAAACTAACCGTTAGCTTACGAATCCCACCGTTGATTATGAAGTTTGATATGCAATCATTGAACTCGCAAAATTTCAGAAGGATCGAAATCCATTTGACCTTCCAAACAACCTCACGAAAATGCTCCATCGAACCCGCTTTTTTTTTTTCCGAAAATTTTCAGATTTGAATGATTATCGGTCAACTTTCACAGTGATTTGTTGATAGATAATAACTCTGATTGACAATCTGTCAGCTTCTATGTTTTCCTTGCAGTGGGATCTTTCCATGGATAGCTTGATCGTGGTGTGGAATCTCTTGAGTCATCGGAAATAAGACCTCAAAGATGACACCTCGTTCACTAATTTGCAGGATTTTCTGCAGATTTGGTTAGAAAGAAACACTCACAACTTCCAAAATTTACCTCCGAACTGGGTTCCGTTTTCTTCTGTGGAAAGATGACTTCGTTATTTTTGCAACCATACCAATATCATCGTTTGGTTTGTTCTGGTCCGCCGGGAAAACAGCCCGCAATATGGCTTGTCGCAGTGGTTCCGTTTTTTTTTCTTTTTCTTCTCTTCTCTTCTTCTGATTCTTCTCTTGTCTTCTCTCGAGGCAACCATTAGCTCAAGCTTCTTCTTCGTTAACACAAAACATGATTGAACCCTAATCTCACAAACACATACCTTCATAAATTCAGAGATACAAAAACTCCTCTTCTCTTCACTAACTTGAATCTAGCCACAAAAACCCAGATCTTATACCCGAAAATAAGCTTAACTTCTAACGAGTTAGACTCTTGATACCAATTGTTAGTGCATATTTGGGCTAGATCGAATGACAACGAGCAAGTACGTGCATAAAGTAAATTGACACAAGGAGTTTTTTAACGAGGTTCGTTTCCTACATCCCCGGGACCACGTCCAGAACAAATCCATTATAAAAAGAAGCAACCTACAATTGCTATATGGATACCACACCACTCTTTTCTATAACATGGATCATAACCTGAGAATCATCACGATCTCTCAGTAACACCAACAGACAGATCTTGTTTTTCTGATCTTCTTTGGTGGACGACGCCACACACACCTGTGTGCCTCTCTCAATGAAACCCTAGGCGCGTAAGTGTTTTCGTCTACGCCTCTAGGTATAAATACTCACGTCCTAAACCCTAAGGACTCTCCAATTCACGTGGGCTTCAAGCCCATGAACGACAAGGCCCACGGCCAATCTTATCAAAAACTACTTCAGCATCTGCACTGCTTCAGCCTCTGCTTCAGCTCGGTTTCACCTGCTTCAGCTCTTCAGTATCTTCAGTCTTGGGTCTAAAACCTGTAGCAATCACACTTTCACATTATATATATATATATATATATAGATGTGTGTGTTTTTATGTATATAACGAAATTGAAACTAATCACCGACGTATATCGAAGAAAATTCAGGTAGTAGTAGTGTCATTTAAAAATTATACTAAACCTCATTATTTTGTAATAACTTTTCAGATTACGTTTGTTTTACTAGATCACATACACGGAAGTGAGTTTGTTACTAATCTTTGATTCCCAAATCCAACCCAAAAAAAAACTTAACAAAGTCCAAAATAGTAAAATTGCAATTATGGTGTAAAATTTCCAACAAAGACAAACAACCGCTGCTCCTCTCTCGGATCGAGTATGGTTGTTGAAGAGACCTTCAATCTAACATAAAAACCAACTAATCGTACAGTATAAATGAAATAAAAGTTCAATGAGGACCAGTGCAATAAAAGTTCTTTTACCAAGTAAGTCCCAGGATACCATAGTCAGGATCACATCATTGTTCACCATATTAGGAATACCCAGGTGTGGGAGATTAGGGTTGCTGAGACACAAAAAAAGCTTTTGCACCATCAAATTCTCAAACTCATAATGTTTGTAGAAATTGTTGAGTTTAACCGAATATTGAACTTGAGTCTCTATGCCAGCTAGTTCTTCGTCTTGAGCAGAACAAAAACATATCCATGTGCACGTCCACGGAAACACAACTATAAGCAACACTGCTGGTTCAAGTAGAGACCATTATTACTCTTAGAAAGAAGAAGCAGGGACGTAGCATGAGTTATATAGTATCAACATATTGGGTTCTTAACCCTTTTTGAATCAATTTTAGAGCCCAAAGAAACCTCTAATAACACGATCCCAATAACTCTACCAAGATATGGTGGATGCATTTACCTTTAAAGCATTTTTGTCTTCGTGATGAAAAATATATTTTGAAAGAGCAAAAACTTCAGACAAAGTAAAATCTTATGGTCGTAGACATTCTTTATTATTAGTGATGCCACATAAAGTTTTGAAGTAAATTATGCTTCATCATACAAAAAAAAAAAATTAACGGATTGAGTATAATGCATTCATATATACAACTTAAAACGTTCAAACTATCATAAACAAAGTCAAATCAAACATAATCTCAAGTTTGACAAATCTAATTATCATAGACCACAAAAGAAACAATGAAATCTGAAATATTATAGACCACATCATTGCAATCCATAACTACAAAACAACCGAACATCTTCAAAATGCTTCATCATTTGAAAATCCAGAAAAGTAACATGAACAAATCTAGTACAACTAAAAAAAGGGTTGTATATATCATTTGATTTTATAGCGAAATCCAAACTAATCACCTGCATATATGAAAAAAAATCACATATTAGTGTGATTTAAAACGTCTACTATGGTGACTAATGTTAGAAATTGATGTGAGAATACTATAACTATTGTCTAAATCCATATTACAAAACCTAATCACTAGTCGAGTATAAATTTGTAATGCCATATAAATACTTCGTTGCATTTGATTTTCTTCCTATTATTCAAGATAACACAATTAACTGTATTTAAAAGATTGATGTTTTAAGTTTTTCACACATACTATTAAGATACAATAATTATTTGTGTTTACTATTTATTTTTTACTTACTTTTTTTGTTTCCTAATAATTATATCCAATAGCACAACAAGAAAAAACATTAATGGACTTCGTAAAACTGAAATAACATTAATTGAAGACAGAAAATCAATCTTTCAAATACAAGAAAAAAAATTAAAACATCATTCTTTTAAATACAGATATATAAATAGTAGGGATTTTTAATAAAAAGTTATGGTCGGATCTTGTAGATATTTCATCACTTCGTCCACCTAGAAAAACAGTTCACACCCTAAACGAAGATAGAAAGCATTAAGGAACTTTTATTTTCGAATTAATTCAAACTTTTGGACAACAAATCAAAAGCCAGAAAGTTGCACTGTACCAAATTTTGTATCATATATTAATGGCTCTTGAGAGTCGAAACGATATAAATTCACAATTTTCTCGAAAAAGATAAAAATATTTTTTTTAACTAATGCTATGACGTTTTTTTTTACCTTTTTAACATAAAACGGGTAAAGAAGGAAATTGTAAAAAAATTCGTCGCCTGAGAGATTCGAACTCTCGCGGGGAAACCCCATGTACTTAGCAGGCACACGCCTTAACCACTCGGCCAAAGCGACTTGTTGTTCAAAATACAACACAATTATAATTATACTAAACTACATTATTTTATACTTATGCTCAACTTCAGTTTATATGTTACTTAATACTCCCTCCGTTCTTATTTGTTTGATGTTCTAGAAAAAAAAATTGTTTGTAAAAGATTGATTTTTCACTTTTTCTATGCATTTTTAATGTAATCATAATGATGAATTGTAAAGTTCAACACATATTAATTGACTTTACTGATTTACTATTGGTCAAAACTTATGGAAAATTGTTTAGTGCAAAAAATAAGACATTTATAACTAAGTATTAATGTGTTTTCTTAATATGCGTAAAAAATCCAAAACATCAAACAAATAAGAACGGAGGGAGTACTTCACTAGCTCACAAAAATGTTGGGCTAACATAAATCGGAACAGATAACAACATTCTATAAGCAACTGAGTTTATTACTAATCTTTGATTCACTAACCAAAATCCAAACAAAACTAGACCAAAACAATAAAATTGCAGATTATCTATAGCTTCTTCCTCTGTCTTCTCCTTCATTATTTGCCACACCAATGGAAGTTAGAAACCATTTATCCTTAAACCAATCTCCTTCTCCTTCTCAGTGGACGAGAATCTGCACTGTCTACATCAGAGACCCTTGGACCATTCTCAGGTCTTCTCACAGACGAAGAACTCGAAACAGTCAACATAGAATCAATCTCAACCGCGGTATCAACTTGACTTTGACTCTCTGAGTTCATTACACCTACTACGCTCGAGAACGAATCCCTGTCTTCATTAGCAACAGGAGCCATGTTGTTTTGCTCTTGGGTAGTAGTTCTTAGATAAGTATCCACTAATCTTTCTGCAGAGCCCAACACTGAAGAGATTGATGATATCCTTCTGGCTCTTTGTGCTTGCAAATGTCTCTGTATTGTTAAACCACGGGACGACCTCTGATTTCCGTTTTCTCCTTCATGTTCAGGGGTAGTGTTTGAGATCAGATCGATATCGGTAATAGCATCTAATGCTTCAATCAATGCTACACTAGACTGGTTCTGTTCTGCTCTAACTCCTCTTGAAGTCATAAACCTGTTAAGAAAAGGTCTAGCACGTCTTTCTCCTGTGGCTGTACTAGATTCCCTTTCTAGTCTATCATGTAAATGTCTAATCATTTCCGTCGGTATATAACCTGACCTGTGAAGCGAAGTCCTCAAACTCTCCACACGCCTTGCTCGAGGTCTCGAAGGGATCTTGGTATCTACAACCTCTTCAGCTTCTCTTTTATTCTTCCCACGCCCATAGATTGGAGTCAAGGTTTTCACAGATACTTCCCCTTTACAAACCGGGCATTCCTTAGCCTCGGACACTTGTAGCCAATGGTAAACACAAGACCAACAGTAAAGATGACCACAATTAGTCACAACAGGATCCTTAGCCAAATCCAAACATATATAACAATCGAAAAAACTCCCCTCACTTCCACTACTCTTCTCAATATCCTTCTTCTCCTCTGTTACATTATCTTCTTCCATCACTTTACTCCCATTCTCACACTTCTTCAAGTCCTCCTCATTCACTCTTTCTCCACCAGCTAAACTTCCCTCACCAACTGGTAAACCATCTCCATTTTCAGAACTGATCAATAACTGACTCAATTCTATCACAGGGTCACGTGTCTCAGCAAGAACAGGAAGAAGCTCAATCTGTCTAAAACGTGGTCTTAGCCGTGGCCTTAACCTTCTCAAAGATGCAGCTTCTCTATCAACCCAATCAGCAAAATTCGTTGCTGGCTCAAGACTTAACTCAGGGTCAGGACCAAGATTCAAATCCAAGTTCACTGTGTTAGACAACTCCTCACCCATCACTGTGTTATCCTGCTTGAACCAAAACACAAAATCATAAACATTCCATGAAGTAAACACGAATTGCACAAGGAAGAGAATGAGAGATTTACCCAAATTCTGAAACCCTAATTGGCTTATGGAAAAACCTCAAATTGCGATTAAGATTGGAAAAAGAAACCCTAAATCTCTTAACCCTTTAACACAAGTAACCTTCTTTACACAAGAGAAACCGAAATTGGGGAAAAAAATTTTGCAATTGAAAACGTAAGAGAAGTTTACGAACAAGAAGCTGAAGAACAATCACGAGCTCGAAAGTTGAGTCATTTTTAGCTCTGGAGAGATTAAACTCGTCAAGCGAGCTTTTGGAGCTTTGATTCGTCGTCAATGGGAAGTCACCTTCTTCGTTACGATCAAATACGAAGGAAGAGAGAGAGGGTGGAATCTCCTGTGCTCTGGTGTATAGTAACGTTCTATATTCTACGGTGAAGATAACACCTTTCTGTTTACTGGACGGTCAGGATTAGTTGTGCAGACTCTTTAGACTAATGACTAGATACATATACATCAGTTTGCACCCTTTGGTTTTTTTATTTTCTTAACAAGTATTTTATAGTGAATCAAATTTTGTTTTGGTAAACATATAATTATTAGAAAAATATGAAAATTTTATTTTCTTACCAAATTCTTTTGTTGTGAGTCAGATTTTGTTTTGGTAAATAAATCATTTGCTTTTTTGGATAAAAATTGAATCACAACTATAAAATGTAAAGCTAATCACCTTTTCGTAATTCAAAACTAAATATATGAAATAACTATGGTAAAAAATCTGAAATAGTGTTTTGTTTAAAATATAAAATATAAAAATGTAATAATTTCTTAATGATAATTAAAAAGTTCTGATTTTTTTTTTTTATTAAATATACATTGTATCAATTGATAACATTGCATAATGTAATTATTCATCAACTAAAACAATTATTTGGTATCATAGTTATTGTCTTATTGATATGCATGAAAACATATTTTAATAGACATCTCTTGTGAACTAAAAATTTATGTTACTTGAGATAGTAAAAAAAAATATCTCTGTGAATAATTTATTTCACAAATGTATGTTATGTAATTTGCATGAGATTTATATTAACCAAATAGTATAAATAATGTAAAACACTTTTTCTTAGTAATTACATGTGTGTGTGTTTTTTTACTCAAAGTAGTAAACAATGAAGTAGTAATTCAACTAAGTGCTCTTTTCATCTAAGATGTATAGTTGTTTTGTTTTCATACATTTATTTGATTGATAGGCTTTACTTAAAGAGCTAGGAATGTGAAAACATTTTGTCTCAGAAAATATATCCCACCTATAAAAGCAGGTATTTGACACTTTATTCTCCCTTTGTTTACCATGTTATGAAAAATTGAAAATTCATTACAGAGAAGTCATTTGGTGCGTTATACATAACCAATTTCAGGAGATTTCACATGGATGGAGGCGTCTAGCGAAAAATGTTCGCTTAGTGTTGGGAGTAGTTATTGCTTAACCCGGGTCGCACAAATTACATTATATGTTCTATTTACATTTTGAAAAATTAAAATAATTAATTAAAAGAAAATTGCATTATATATGGTAGATAATTAAGTGGATTATCAATGTGTGTATAGTATAGATTGTTTACATAATGATAAAATTGGAAAAGTAGAAAGTAAACATGGAGGGATTCTAGTCTACGGATATAAATTTACGATCTTTTTTAAAAGTTGTCAAAACTCAAAGAACAAGTTTAGTACGTTTCGGCAAAATTGTATAAAAATAAAAGAAATGTAGAAAATTACCGAAAAAATTATCTTAGGATTCACATCGATTTAATCTAGTAAACACAATTTAATGTTTGACAAGAATTAGTTTCTCTTTATGGTTATCTTTTGAAATGTTCCTCTTCCTTTAATAATAAAAGCAAAACGGTGAAAACTTGAGTTCCTATGCATGCATAATGCATTGATATAGTTGCCATATATTCCATCAGTTTCATTTTAGTTGTCATTCTACGCTTCATATTTTGTTTCAAATTAGTTATGGTTTTACATTTTCAATGCATATTTTATCTTTAAATTCCAAATTTAACTTTAAACCTCAAAAAGAATACCAAAAATCAAATTCATATTTAAGTATAAAACAAAAAAATTAATATACTTTCATTATAAAACAACATAAAATAAAATTGAGGGAGTAGCTTTTTCCATGTAACATTTTTTTTCCTTTAACATTTGATTTATTAACCAACTCGAAATTGCATAGTCACGATGTACAGAATACAAAAATTTGGATTTTACAAGAAACAAAATACACCAAAATATTAAATATGTAAGGGAAAATTACCATAAAAGATTAAACAAACTTGTATCGACGAAACGGCAAGCCCACAAAAGATCAGATAAAAAGCAACTCATGCAGCAACTCAAGTAGTGCCGTTAAAGATAGCAAACACTTTAGTAAAACAAGACCAACACATATGATTTATCTTACTTGGATAATTAATGGACCTTGAAAATCTCATATACATATCATCTTTTTAGTGATGATTACAAACAAGTAGTTGAATCGGCATGGCCGGTCCTGAGAAACTAAGGGCCACAAGCGAGAAAAAAAAATGAGCCACTATAGCTAATTAAGGAGAATCGAATCTATGACCTTTAACTCTAATAAGCATATTACCACTATACTAAAGACAATCTTTGGATATAAAAGAGCCGAAAAATACATAAGAAAAACTTTATAAAAATTTGGACCGCAAGCATGGACTTGACCCGCTTGCTTTCAGGGCCGGCCTTGTGAATCTGTTCAGATCCCTCACCAGTCACCACAAGTAGAAAACACAACGTTGTGTTTTTTTTTTCAAACGGATGTTTCAACTACTATACACTCTATGGTAAACTTATTATAGCTTACATTTTAAAAAGAAATTCATAAATGTAAACAAAAATTAGTAATCAAATGAAGGAGGTGCACGTTAAGACGTCAAGGCGGGTCATTTTCTAACATACACATGCAAAAATAACCATTGAATAAGAAAACTGATTTGTCGATTTTTTGGCTTAATGTGACATGCCAGCCTATTCCCACCTATTTTCTACGAGGAGTGCAAGTGCAACATTGTCGTTCCTTTCCTCTTTCTTATTATTATTCTTAATTTTTGCATTACTAAAACACAAATTTTGATATGATTAAACAAATGTTAACAAGGTTTCACATGGCAAACAACAATGACATACATAATTATATGCTTAGATATGGCCATATAAGATATGTAGTAAAATTATTTTTTTTGAATCATGTGTAAATGTCGATTAGCTATCTTTTTGACAGTGATAAAAGTATGAATAGGTCGAAAATATTGTCCTTTCTGCACTCTTGGGAGAAAGATTGGGAAAAATAGATAAATAAAAAGAAGAAGGGTGACAAACGGAATAAAACAAAAACTAAAGGGTCCTTATGAGGGAAAAAATGTAAAAGGGGGACCCACCCGTAAGGATAAAACTTCTCTCCCCACCCACTTTCTCACTCTCTCTCGTCCAATCTGGCATCGATGACCGGTTACCTCTTGTACCGGTTTCTCCGCACGTGTGCCATCCACTCTCCACGTGCCTCTCCACGAATTACACTTCTTCAATTTCATCCCAATTTCAAGAAATTTACATATCATGGCTTTAGTTTTGTCAATGGCTATTGCTTCTTCTTTGTAATTATGTTAAAATGTATGTGTGTTTGTACTTGTATAAACATTTGGTTTTTATATATCAATGTACATGAATTCATTAGATTTATAGTAGATTATGTTATATACATGTGTAACACGGTTCAAAAACTAGAGTAAAGTCAATAACAAATAATTTCTCCAAATCTTTTTTCATACGCGAGATAATTTGACATTATATGATGATGTAAAATATCTCATCTATATGTGTGTCTATATATAGTAACCATATTGCTTATGATTGGTAATCGTTAAAAAATGTAGGGAAATTGCAATTTGTACCACTTCTTATTTGACCAGTCATTAAAATTTTTAAAGCAGTAACATTACAAAATGTTCTTTTTCCAAAAACATAACATTACAAGATGTTGGAATTTTTTTTTTATTGTGATACACTCGATCTTGCCACATTGACAGATATGTGTTCTCTAGAACTTCTCTTCGGTGAAGGCGATGGCTTTTCTCGTCTCTAACGGTTTGCTTAGAATGAAACTTTTCTAAAGTTAGCTGCCAAAATAGCTCAAATTCCAGAGCCATCGAAAGATCCACATGATCTTTTGCCGCTCCTAGTCACTAGTGTCACTATCATGGTATTTTCTCGATTCTTACCTTATTTTGATTGTCATTACAATTTCGATGAATGATTATGGTTAGTAAAGATATATATGAGATTCCTTGAATTAGTCCTGATTGTTTCAGTTGAATTTGGTTATTTTATTATGTCCTTTACTGGTATATTTGTCTCATTTGTGCGATCCCTTGATGTATTATGCAAAATATTTCTCTTAATTGCAGTATGGAGGTTTTTATTATTGTGTGATTCGTTGTGTTATGCTTCACTTGGGCCATCCGATGAGAATGTTATGGTTTTTGTGCGACGTCTTACTGCAATATGCAAGTTTTAATGCGTCATCACCATGATAGGTTTTGATGTCTCCGCGATGGAAGTTCATTTCCTCCTATACTCTTCTCTTGTGATTTGGAGAACTGGTTTAGGGAGCTCTATGTCGAATTTCGCTTCAACTATAGAGATTTGACACTTCAATGTGTTTACAGTTTCTCTTTTTCTTGTCAAGCTTATGAACTTTAGAGGTGTTGTCAATGAGCGAGAAAGTATCTCCCATCACATTTTTTTTTAGTCTATTAGAACCATTTTCTTCCATGTAATTTTCAAGGCATATGTGTTAATCGAGTCTTTATTTTTGTCTACTTTATTAGACTAAAGGGGTGTTATTGGGGATTGGATTTGTATGGATTTTTAAAATTTTGGAAATCCATCATTATTGGTTTATGGATTCTTAAATTCTAACTAAAATCTATTGTTATTGGTTTGAAGATTTTCAAATTCCATTTGAAATCCCTTGTTATTAGAAAAGTTTGGTTTTTAATGATTTTGTAAATCTATTAGAATCTATTGTTATTGGTAGATTGATTTCCTATAATTATACTCATTAAACAAGATTTTGAGAATCTTATTATATAAAGTAGAGTTTGTCAAAATTGTAACTCACGAGATCTTGCCACGTGTCTAATATCGATCGAGATGATGACATGTGTAAAAAGAATAAAAACGGAAAACTAACAGAAAAACTATTAAAGAATTAAGTAAATAGTTAAAAGAAAAAATTGTAATAGTTTAACTTAATTAGAAAAAAATAGAAAACTAACAAAGCAAATTGTTAAGTGACTAAGCAAATAGTGAAAAGGAAAATTCTAATAGTTCAAACTAATTAGAATTTTTTTTTATATAATAGTCTAAAACAATTAAGAAATAAAATAAAATTTATAATCCAAACTACATGTATAAAAAAATTAAGAAAGAAATCGACAAGATATATAAGTGGCAAAAAACTGAAAGTATAAAACGAATAGTTAGTAAAAACATTAACTTAAAGAGATTATAAAAAATAAATAAGCAAAAATTATAGAGAAAATAAAAGAATCTTATTATTTAAAGGAGAGGTGATTTGAACTAATTTATATTTTCTATCTTGCGGTTAACACAATGCAATTTATGATAAATAAATTGATAATTATACGGGTTTCCACTTAAAATACGATTATACGGGTCTCAATTTAGAATTTACTTAAATGTGTTTTAATATAGAATATAATTATTAGAATCATAACTATATAAATAATCAATTTTAATATATATTACCCGCATATTATGCGGGTCCTAATCTAGTACCTTATAAAACCATTGGATTCTTAGAATCTTTATAACTAAACTTTCTAAATATACAAAACTCTTTACGAATTTAACAAATATTTGGATTTCTAAAATTATAAAAATCCATAAAAATCCAATCCCAATAACACCCCTAAAACATTTACTCCATAGATATAGTAACATCGGAGTAATACATACAACTACTTTGGTCAATTCACTCCAAAATAACATTCCATTTACACTTACGATTTTCCCATCAAAATTATTCCTTTCTACATTAGTCCTAATCAAAATATAAAATACTCTAACACTAGTTTCAGTCATTTATACGTGGACTCTTCCTCTCTCAATTTACTTCTAACTTGCTTTTTGGGTGCAACAACAAAAAATAAATAAATAAATAGAGAGAGAGAGAAAGCACCACCACCAAGAACAACACAACACCACAAAACAAAAGCCTTCTCCTTTATTTTTGTTTCCAAGTCCGTATAACCAAAAAAAAAAAAAAACTTTGTTCCCTTCTCTATACATATCTGGGTCTTTACACTACACTGGTGCAAAGATCTCTCTCTCTCTCTAAAAAAACAAACAAAGAATCTTAAGTCTTCTCTGTCTCGATGAGGATCCGAAAACGACAAGTGCCTCTTCCACTTTCATCTCTATTACCTGTTCCTTTATCAGATCTCTACTTTAACCGCTCACCGACGGCTATCTCTAGATACTTTTACGGCGGAGATATTGCTGGAGACGACGGTGGTTCTTTTCCTCTTCAGCTTCCTCTGATTAATTCTGATTCGTTGATTCAAAGAGATGTGTTGCTGAGGAAGAAGAAGCAAGAGAAAGCTTTGGTGAGTTTTGTTATACGTAGATACTAAAATTAGAAACAATTAATTCAGTTTTTTTACTTATAAAATCGAATTATTTAAGAGAAAAATTGGATTTTTTTGGGTGCAGTTTTTTTTTTTCTTCTATGAAAATGGAGAGACTAATAATTGAATATAATAATTGGTTTTAATTTTACATTTGAGAATAATTGTTCATTCATTTGTAGATCTTTAGATTGAATGTTTTCAATTTACTAATCTTTGGTTTTTAGGATGATGATAATGATGTAGACATGAAGAGTAACATTGATGCATCGAGCAGGTAAGTGAATTCGATAAAATATTGTTGTTACTTTGTGGTGTAATTGCAAAGTTCTTGTGAAAAGATCCAAACCCAACACAGAAACTGGATTAAATTTAGAACTAGTAGAAAGCTAAGTTGTTACATGTCTGAAATCTGAATAATGTTTTTGTAGATGAATGTGAATGAATGAATCAAGTTAGATCTAATCCAAAACTTATAAATTATTTGTCTTTTCTCTATATGGTTTTTACATTATCGTCATTCATTTCAATTCACACACCGTAAACATTTGGGAAATACAATTAGCTAGCGATATACAATAATACAATCTCATTCTAAACATGCACACTTCATGACGGTGCATGTTAGCATGGGATACTCTTATACGAATGGTCCCCATATCGACCCTTACCTTATGTATGCTCTATTATTATCATTATTATCATCTTTCTTTCTTGCACTCATAGATCGCTTTCATTATCTTAATACATATTTCTTAACTTCAAAACAATCGCAGCAAGAACGTTAATCCATTAGGTGAATCCGATTCTTCAACACAAGGTATGTATGTTTTTGGTGAAATATTCATGATTTTGTTTGTTATTTGGTTGCACCATTTACACCATTGTATATGTATGTAATAGTTGCGGAGAAGAATGAAAAAGTTGTTACTTTGAGGAAGAGAAGAAGCTTTATAAGTTTTGAGGAGCAAGAAGAGGAAGAAGAAGGTAGTGGAGGTGGAGGAGGTAATAAAGGGAAGAAGAAAGGGAAAAAAAGCGGTGCGTTAGAGGAAGGATCGCGTTGTAGCCGAGTTAACGGTAGAGGATGGAGATGTTGTCAACAAACACTTGTTGGTTACTCTCTTTGTGAGCATCATCTTGGTAAAGGAAGAGTAAGGAGCATGAACAAGAGTGGTGGTGGTGGTGGTAAAGGTGCTCGCGGTGAGAAAAAGGCGGTGGTGGTGGAAGTGAAGAAGAAGAAAGTGAAGCTTGGGATGGTTAAGGCACGTTCTATAAGTAGTTTGCTTGGACAAACTAGCACTAGTGGTAGTGGTGATGTTGTTGTTGCTAGTGAGAGTGAGATAAGTGCACCTGCTGATCAGTTTGCTGCTTATGGTGATAAGTAAGTCTGTTGATCAGGATTTACATGTGTATGTATATGTTAATATATGTACATATGATGATGATAATGGACATAGCTCTATGTATTTGGGTGTGTGAACATGTTTGTGAAGATTAATCAAGGACTTAATTGGTGTTTGCTGTGTAGAGATATTGGTGGATGCTTCCTAGTTTCGATTTAGTTTTTACTAAGGTTTTAACAGTTAATTGAATATGATTTGATAAGGAGTATTTGATAAACTAATTCTTCATCCTTTTGAGATTAAATGTTGCTCTAATTCGTATGCTAAATTAATATGAATAAAATTGTAGTATAATTTAAAATAGTGTATAGAAAATACAAATATTCTTTGTGGAACAAAAAATAAAATTGTAGAACGATACTAGTTGTTACGAAAAGGATGAAATAATATTTATTGATGATTCAAATTTTTTTATAGCAAAAGCTTGCATGGTGGTGTTTTTCTCCACGATGCTCACTGCAACTGGTGCAAAATAAATGAAACCCAACCATACGGATACGCCATAGTTTCTTTAAATCGTTCAACCATAATTCCTTACGCTATTTGTAACACAAGTTGCACCCTAAGCTGAATGTGAAACAAACGTTACAATATTGTACCTTGTGTTAGGATTTAGAGGCTCTAAAAGACGTTTATCTTGAGAGCATAAACCTTACCAAACTAAGATACGAAGTTGTTGATGTCACAAAACAGGTAGATAAACACAATGTTTTTCTTGTGTAATTAGAATGACTCCAAAACATAAATTATTAGGATATAGATATTACGTACTTGGTGTCATGTCATGTGCAACATATCTGATCTTGGTCGAGATTGGAGAATTTTGTTCCCTCGTTCTATTCACTTCTCGAAAAGGTTTTTACATTTATGTCAATAAAAGAAGGTAATTATTACCACCACTAAACCTTACAAAAGGAGGAAACCAGTTATTGTTTATTTCCTTTCTATGTTACGAGTGATGTGTGAAATCAATTAGTTCTTGTTTATTTCCTTTCTATATTACGAGTGATGTAATTTTAAAATTTTAAACACGACTTTCTCTATGGAATGGTTTGGAACTTATATTATACAATAATGCGGCTATGGAAAGTGGGTATACCTTTAGTTTGGTGTATTGTGTTTGTTAGTTTAATTAGGTAGGGCTTAGACTATTTGGCTGAAATAACCAATATCCTTAATTAGTGAGGAAAACGTTATCGTCAGCACTAGGTAAAGTTCGTTAGTCAAAGTAAATGTCCCCGATAAGGTTCTTTTAACTAACGTAATGATTCACTTGTGATCACAACTTATGTTTGATTTAATTCGTTATGTAATTATGTCTAGACAGAAACACTAGAAATCTAGACGACTCTCGATCAAAGGATGCGGAAACGATTGGTAGTGGAACGCAAACATGGGTTTGAAAGAATAATTGGATCCCATATCAAAATCGTCTAATTGCTAAATGCGTTGTTCCAATAAAGAGAACCAAAATCTAAAGGTATTTAATTTTATTGACTATCGGCTAAATACATGGAATTTAGCAGTTTTACGGGAGACTGTGGCCTCAAAAGATAGCCCATTAATACTTACCTTACGGCCATTTTAGATCTTAAACAATGACAGATATTGTTGGCATCATATCAAGTCTGTTGTTTCCACAATTCGATCGGAGTATGAGTTCACTCGACGTGTAATGGATACAAACAATCAATTTTTCTTACAGCAAATCGACTAAAGGAAAAAGTGTGGAAGGTAACTACGTCTTATAATATCTACCACTTCATATGGAAACTCTTCAAAGAGGGAATGGAGGTAAATAAACATCTGGCGTATAGCGTAGATGTCCTTGGTGTGGATACGAGGAGGAAACTATTAATCACGCCATGTTTGTGTCTCTTGCTTTGGGTTATCAAGGATCTTGCTCTTGTAGGTTAGATATTTTAGCTACAAACCGGAACGACAAATAAGTACTGTGTCCCCACTGTACACGGAGGTTCATGGTTTATTATCGAGCATGGCAAACCTACATATTAAAAAACGGGTTTGTTCATTGTTGGTAACAAATTCCAAAGAGGTGACCGAAATAGAGGCCGGAAGAGTGGTCCTGTTTCCAAACTGAATTAGAGAAATTTCAAAAACCCCGAAAAGGGCTCTCCGAATTCGAACTAGTAGCCTAGTATACCGCCCCAAAGATGAATGTAAGAGCATATATGAAAAATAAATTTCTACTTTGGGTACTTTTTTTTACGGATACATGTAATGTTTTTGCTTAGAAGTGGATTTGTGACCAAAAAAAAAAAAAAATCCCGTCCATGCGCAGATTAATATTTTTCACAAATGAAATAAATTATAAAAACATGATTTTATAATTAAAAATTGCTAATGATGTTCAATTCAGATTTTGATCCTTTTAATTTTTTTTTGGTTTATGAATAAGACTAGTATTATGGCCCGTGCATTCGCACGGGCATAGTTTCTGTATGAATCATGGCAAAGTAATATTTATACTTAAGATTTGTTCATGTTAGTATACTAATAAAGATATTCAAATTAGCACTTACATACCAATATAAAATCTTGTTTAGGAGGAAGTTGAGTTAGTATTTGTTAACAGTGTACATTATAGATAAAAAGAACAACAAAAAGAAACAATGGAATTATTAGTTTATTACTAATGGTGGAAAATGAACAAACGCAAAATCACTAAAAAAAATTGTCACAATAATTTGGATACAAATTAAAAATAATAAGTAGATGTAGAAGAGAAAAGAAAGTAGGATAAAACATCACCAACGAATATATTGTATCATTGCTCTGAGCTTAAAGTTCCAATATTATCAGCTAACTCAGAAGGACACACCATTCTTCTTCTTGTAGTTGCTTTCCGATTTTAGAGTGTAAATTCTCTTCAACAAATACTGGTACTCTATCAACACTGTTTATTAAAAAAATATTCTAATAGTTAAGAATTTGTTGCAAGAAAATTTTAGAATAAATTGTAAATTTGGAAGCTAGACTAAAAGAGGAAACCAGATAGAAAATTTCAAAAATGTTTTACCTTTTCATGCACAAGAAGAAGATTGATTTCTGTTAATTTATTTGGTCTATCTTTTCTGGAAAATCCCCAAATACGGAGAAGCGAAGTAAGTTGTGGCAAAGGTGAATCAAGCGGCAAGTTGAGTGGAATATGATGTTCGAATCATGTAACTGCACGTAAAACATAAGTGAGAATTCATATGATTACAGAAAAGCTATAAATTATAAGTTTTGAGGGGTTAGGAATGAATTACCGTTGACTGAGTTTTGTGAAGGGTTTTTTAGTGAGAGTTTCCAGATGAGTAGGACACACAGAGATACAAAATCATAGTAAGAACATTTAGGTAAAGGAAAAACTAAATTTATAAGAAATCAGTGGAAAAGCAATTTACCTTCACGTTATTAAAGATATTTGTTGTTTGTGAAAGCAAAACTATTTAGAGTTTAAATTATAGATTATTCATCAGAGATAAAAAAAGAAGAAGGCTGAGAGTAGTGGGGATCGTGGTTTAGTGGGGATTGATAGAGTAAACAGTATTTTCGTGTTTTATTTTCTTTCACTATGTGAGTTTTTTACTGAAAATAAATAAAATCTGATGCATTTGCCACATGTCAATTTTTTGTTGCTCAAGTGACTTGTGATTTAGTAGTTAGATATCATCTAAAATAAAATCTGTATGGTTTTTTTTTTTTTTTCCAAGTATGGTTTTTATTCAAAATTTAATTAACTATATCTTTTTCTTTTCAAATAAATCTAGGTTTTATATCAAATCTTTATAATTTTCCGATTAGGTTTTCCAGACTAAAAACAGTCGTAGCTATGGCGATGCAGAGCGGAATTGGGTTATCGAGAATCGTACTCTTAGCCGGAGCTGGTATTTTCACTTCCTCTCTCTTTTGCTTTACTCTATGCCTTCTTCATATTCCTTATACGTTTCCGATTTGAAGGTTATACTGGTACGATCATGATGCAGAATGGGAAATTATCAGATTTGTTGGGTGAATTACTGGTACTACTTACATGAATCGATTCTATATTGTTTCTTCTTATTGGTGTGTTCTTGATTCGTTGTTTTTCGATAGTCTCTTGTGAAAGGTTTGGAGAAATCTGAAGATGTATCTGAAGGAGGTGACTCTGATGCTTTAATAGCTTCTCAGGTTCGCTTATTGTCCATGGAAGTTCGTCAGTTAGCTTCTTCTCGCCAGATTACTGTCATGGATGGTGTTGGAGTTTCTAATGGTATGTGAAATTGCAGTGTTGTTGTTGTTTTCACAGGCTTAGTGTTGTTGTTTTCTCTGTGTTTAGCAGCAAATTTACAAGCTCTTGCTCTTCCTGCTGCTGCATTGGGAGCTATTGGATATGGTTATATGCGTTGGAAGGTGAGATTAAGGTTTCTGCTTATGGTTATGGCAGAAGAGAGCTAAGAATGTGTTGTGGTTGTTTATTGGTTTAGGGAATCTCGTTTAGTGACCTTATGTATGTGACAAAAGCTAACATGGCTAAGGCTGTGGCTAACTTGACAAAGAACTTGGAGCAAGTTTCGGAGACCCTTGCGGTGAGTTTTTGCGTTACTTGTTGTGGTATTAATTTGGTCTGATGGGCTAAAAGTTGGGTTTGATTGTTAGGGTGTGAAAAGGCATTTAATGCAAAAGATTCAGAGTGTGGATGATAAGGTAGAAATGCAGAATGAACTCACCAAGGAGACCAATTACCAGGTATTAATTACGATAACGATTGGCGTCATTTGAGCAGTTTTGGACCAATGTAATGTGCTTGTGATTATGTTGAACAGGTCACTTTGGTTCGTGAGGATATGAACTCAATTGAGATGCAAATGGAATCGTTGAAGAATTTCATCGCTGAACTGGTGAGTCTTAGTTTCATTTTGTAAAACCAATGCTAAAGATCAATAGCTTTTCTCTTTGCACACTCATTGACATGTGAAACACATTTAGGCTCTTTAAGATGAGATGAGGAATCAGAATTCTCCTTTTTAGGGCCTTTTAGTATCTCTCCTGATTCTTTTGGCTTTTACCCTTTTTTCACAGGATGGGCAGATAGACATGGTGCAAGACAAGCAGGTACATTTATCATCAAGTCTTATAAGCAACCATTATTAGCCTGAAAATCAAACCATTCGTCAATTGGTAACTCTGTTTCTGTTTCTGGTTTCAGGATGTCACAAATGTTTACATGCTCAACTTGTACAACTATTTTGGAGGCAAGACTACAAAACTGCCTGAAATTGTAGGGGTTCTCTTTAATTGAATTCATCTCCCTATTCCCCTTTTATTCTTTTGTTTTTTGGATAGTTGTTATTTCACAAAGTAATTGTCTCCAATCTTACAGGGACAGCTTCAACTTCCTGTAAAGCAAAGGAAGGGACAGCTTCAGCTTCCTGTGAATCAAAGGGCTCGTAATTTGCTTCCAGATGTCGAAAGCAAGGTGTCTTTCCTCATTTGAAAAGTCACATGAGTTTGTACTCGCATTGTTCCAACAAGTTGAAAAGAAACTTGTTCTTTCTTTTGCTGATGACAATATTTTATTCAATCTATTCTATTGCAGGGTCTGAAAAACTTCGCTGAAGTACTGTTTGAAGGCAATGACGCAGAAGGAACAACCACGGTGAAACAAATTGGCAGTCGTAAGGTCATTGAGAATTCGAGGCCATTGTTATCAAGGTTTGATTAATTTGCAATGCAATCTTGTTCTCTGTCTATATCTTGCGAATTTGATATATATGTAGAGGTGTGACCGAGGAAATTCTGAATGCACAGGGCTAGTTTAACTATATGTTGATATGGAAGTTTCCTGATGGTGGGATGTATATAAATGGTCTCGTGAGCCGTAGAAAGGTCTCTTCAAGAAACCGGTAATGGTTAGTTGTCTAGGCAAATTTGCGGCTAGCGAAATGGCCAATAGAAGAGTACAAGTCATGCGTAAGCGTCCTTAAAGATGCTAGAAGATCCAATTTATTAGGAGTTTGATTTTTTACTGTTACAGTCTAATTACCATACGTTTATAGGGATTTATGCATATTTTGTATGCCTCAATCCTGACACATTTTATTTATGGATTTTTAGACCAGTTTAAGCAATGCCATATTTTAACAATACCACTACTAGTTCTAAATTTCTAAACATACCACATTTTGTTTGGTAAATGGAAGACGAAAAAGCTCAAAAGAAAAATGATGTTAGTGAGAACTCATCAAATTAAAAATGTATGTTGTTGTGATTTCGATCATTGCCGTTAATTATTGGTGGTTCGTTAGGAATCTAATGAATACATCTAATAATGAGACATGAAAAACATTAAAAAAGAGATTAGTAAACAGAGGAAATTTTCGTTGGTCAAACCTTAAGTAGTTGACTTTCAGAACACTCCTTGCTTTCAACTTTCTGTTATTTTCAATTTCATCATCCAAAAAAAACTACTAATTTCACATCAAATTGCACATTAAGAATAACAAAACATTAACCAATCACAAAGATTTGGAACAAGTCAAAGTCAGAGAAAACCTTATAAGCAATATGATCAAAGTCCAAACACACAATATTTGCTAAATCAAAGAGACAAAACTCCAAAGTATAGTGAACAATGGAGTACAAACATTTCAGCCATCCACACACTCTAAAACTCCAAAAGATTCATACAAACAAAGTTTCAGATTCTTCGTTAATATGTTCAGGCTGCGAATCAACCATCTCTGAATCCGAAACCGCGTATATATGTTCAACATGTGACTACAATCTCCATGAGCAATGTGGTAACGCAGCGCGTGGGATGCAACATCCTTCCCACGCGGGGCTTCACCACTTGACTCTAGTCCCTTACACAACTTATAGCGCTGGTACCTTCATTTGCAGGGCTTGTGGCTGTATTGGAGGTAAAGGGTTCTCTTACTGTTGTCCTTTGTGTGACTTTGATCTTCATGTTCAATGCGCACATTTGCCTCAAGTCATGGCTCATGAATCTCATCATTTCCATAGTCTTCTTCTTGTTTACAACAGTACCCCTCCTCCTGCTATGTCTTTTACTTCGTTTGGTTACGCGAATCAACTTGTGTGCAAACTCTGTAATTTGGCTATGGATGGTAGATTTTGGTCTTATAATTGTTATGCTTGTAACTATCATATCCATGCTTCATGTGCTGTGAATAAGCCTGAGCCAGTGGTTGCTTCTGCTGCTGAGACGAGTGAAGGAAAGGTAGTGAACGCTGAATCTGTTCCGCGTGAGGGTTTGGAGACCGAGCAGACGCAACAAGCGGCTGTAACAATAGAGCAAGTGGAAGATCCAGCTTTGAGGCAACAGCTTGAACTTCGGCAGCTTCAGCTTGAGCTAGATATGAGCTCTGCTCTCGCAAACATGATTGGCTCCTTCAATCTCAATTCTCTCATTTGAAGTATGTTTGTGCTGCTGCTATGTTGTCTTTCTCAGTTTGTTTGGTTTAATGCATTTATATTTGTCAACAATCTTGTATTGTGTTCTAAAGTGATTTGGTCTGAATAAAAATCCTATCTTTTGTGCATCTCTTTTCTGAAGACCTTGAAGTAACAGTAACATGGTACTAAATACTAATTACACAAAGTTTGATCAAAATGTTCCATTCACATCTGAATTTTTCTTTTTACAAGTGGAGAAACTGAAACCAAAAACACAGAAATTTTGTTCAGCCATACATCTGAAATGAGATACCTGTAAGGAAACAATTATCTTCCTCTTTTCTCCAAGGAATCTCTCAAACAAGCAACTTCATTTTTCTTTTCCTTTTAGCAACGAGGTACGAAATGAAGAAAATCCAGAACCAGAAGCTGCTCCTACACGCTGTCGAGAAAAATGGCATTCATATTAGCTTCGATGAGAACTCATTAAGAGGACTATTTTCCCTAAAGGACTCCTCATCTGAGGAACTCTAATAGACCAAGTACATACATGTAGAGGGGAAGGATTATCAAACCTTGAGTCAAGGCTGCAAATGGTAATCAAGAGTAAAGGCGCGAATATCCGAAGGACTACTTCCAGGCCTGAGAAAGAACAGAGCACATAATCAGTCGCATTAAACCATAAGTGGAAGAAAAAAACACAACTGTTATCATATCTCTCAACAATCGCTTCACACATCCAGATGTTAAATGGAACGCACCTTTTATTTATCGTACCATAGTGAAACTTTAGTTTCCCATTTTTCAGATCTTCCAAGTACTGCAAATAAGCAAACCTGTTGTTTAAAATCTAGTAAATGGAGACTGGATAGTATGAGATTCTTCTGTGTCCATATACTTACCAAATTTAAAGTAACATATATAGATGAAAAAGCCAAGGAATCAAACGGTATCTCGTCTAATGCAAAAAGACGACACTCCAACGACTCAGGACCAGGCGCGAAATGCAGATTCTTCAATTTTGCCAAGAAAATCACATACGTCTGCTCCAAAAAAACAAGCTCCCATATAAATACAATGATATGAAGAAGGTAGAAAAGCAAAGTAGGGATGTTTTTGTGAGTATGTGTCTTTACTTGGCCAATAAGAGGAATATCGAGTTGCGCAAAAGGCGAAATAACCTCAACAGTAGCTCCTGCTTCTTCCCAAGTTTCCCTCATTGCTCCTTCTGCTGCTGACTCTCCAACTTCTAGATAACCAGCAGGAAGAGTCCTGTGTACCCCAAAAGATTCATATAACTTCACACACAAAGTCACTAAAAACACAACATTTTCATATAACCAACGGAAGAGCCCCGTGTACCTAAAGATTCATCTAATCATTCATATAACTTGACACACACAAAGACACTAAAAACACAACATGTTCGTATAATCAACATGTTCACACAAAGACACTAAAAACTCAGCATTTTCGTATAGATTATGTTCTCAAGATAAAGAAGGAAGAATGTTAATTATATATGTACCATAGACCGTGTGAAGGTTGAATATTACGCTTGCAAAGTAAAACCTTTTCTTCATGCTCTATAAGACAACCAACTACCTACAAATTTCACATAAGAAACTTCATAATGATACACAAAAAAACATTGCTCAAGATGTTAAAGAAACTAGTGACAATACCATCTTAGGATTCTGATAAGCGATTTTGTCACAATGTGTACAAATAGCTCTCAATTTCTCTTCTCCTTCAGGTATCTCATGCTTAGTAGGTCCTCCACACCACTGACAAAACTTAATCTTACGAACATCTCCCTGAAACAACAAAGAAACCACCATTGAAGAAGAGACACACACAAGAACACTAAAAGATGATTGATTAGAGACTACTCACAGCTGATTGAACAGAGACGAAAGTCGGAGAATTTGGAACTGGGTCGGATCCGGGTCGTGAGGAAGACATTCGGGTTGTTGGGTTTTTAAAACAGAGGATTCTTCTTCTCCGAGTAGAGCTTGAAAAAGTCGAGAACTTTCGAGGGTTTATCGATGTAGAAATGAAAGTAGAGCTCGAGGTTTTACGGGTCTTGGTCAATCTCTGTGAGATGGTTAACCCTGATGACCAACCCAAGATCTGTACAGCTTTGAGCATTATACACTCGGTGTTTTCACCGGAATTTCTTCAATTCCAGATTCCGATCAATATCCCGGCGTCATTGAGTGTACTTCATCGCTGACCAATCAAATTTCGTTCCAAAGTTCTGACATTTGAGAAGATAATCTATCTATCAAGAAGATATGTTGAATGAGAAGAAGAAGAAGAAGACTCTTTTTAAACCGGTTCAATTTGGACAAAATTAACCGGTTCAATTTAGACAACATAACCGGTTCAATTTAGACAACATAACCGGTTCAGACACAAAACCAAAAGTGGCAGATTACATTTCACTTGTATAACTTTAGAATAACGGTCCGATTGGTAACCGAAAACTATACAAGTTTTTTTATCGGTAAACTGTTCGCTGGAGTTGTATTTATAGTGCAAAATTGTATAAAGTAGCTTTAAGGAAAAATTGTATAAAAAAGCTTAATGTAACACTGTTGATAAAGTTTTTGATAACTTTTGTAATTGGTATAATCTAAAACATTATAAATTATAAAGTGGATGTAAGTTTATTAAACCCGTTACCAATTGAAGCCAGCATTTGATTGGATCAGAGATATATGTATGATGTATTGTTGTTATCCAAATTATTGGTTTCACTTCTTGATTAAAACAAGAAAAACCGGTTTAGTTTGACCAAAACCTCTGACCCGGTTCAGACACATTGTACATTTCACTTGTATAACTTTAGAATAACATTTCAAGGTCAAGTAATCAGAACATTTGGAAACCATTGTTAAATTGAAATCTCTTAAGTAATAAAAAAAAACATATCTAACTCTAAAAAAATCTTACTTCACTGCGAGCTTTTCGAGTAAAGATTGATACGCGACATTGCATAGCTTGAACTTTGCTTCAGCTTCATCCTGTTAATACATTCAAGAATTAACAACAATCAATAAACAAGAGAAAACACTTAAAATGAAGATTGAAAATTTGATATCTATATTACCTTGGTAGAAAGGTTTTGATGACGATCCGGATGCCATTTTTTGGCACAAGTTCGATATCTAATCTCACCAAAAAAAGACAAGTTTGGTTAAGAATTAGATGAAATGTATATGTGTGTATGAACCATAAAGTTTAGACTAAACTCACGCTTGTTTGACATCTTCAAGTTTTAAAGGACCAGATGGATTCAGACCAAGTGTTTGTCTATGAGTAGCTTGAATGGATTCTTCTTCTTTCTTTTTTCCTCTTCTTTCTTCTTCTTTCTCTCTTTCTTTTCTTTCTCTTCTTCCTCTTCTTTCTTCCTCTTTCGCTTCTTCCTCTTCTTTCTCTTTCTCTCTTCTTGCTTTCTCGTTTTCTCGCCTTTCGTCTTCTTTCTCTTCCTCTCTTCTTTGTCTCTCTCCTTCTTTTCTTTCTTCCTCTCCTTCTGCTTCTCCGTATATGTCTTCTTCGTCATCAAATCGATTTTTATTCGATCTCCAAGAAGAGTAATTATAAAACCATGAAGATTGATGCCACCATTGACGTTCCTCTTCTTCAAATGTTGTATAATAATCAAAACGTTTCGGTTCACCAAATAAACTTCGGAATATGAAATCAAACTCTTTATCAAAGTTGCTGCATTGCCCTGCAAAAATGAAACACATTATTTTTCAATATGAGCCAAAACAAAAGTAAACCTTCTGATTCCACTAAAAAAACTTACTTTTACGCGTACTATTGATGCCGCCGTGTTTGGCACTGTTCTGGTTTTCTTTGGCTGCTTTGTTAGCCTAATGTTCAATTACACCAAGAACATTAAGATACACACTTAAGTCATGAACAACAGAACAAGAGACACTACACACTATATCTAGCTTAAAAAGTTAAGATTGATTAAGAGAGCAATGAGGCAATTGGAAAAAACATTAATATTCTAAAGGTCATAAACATGTTTTTAGTAGCTTCTTGATTTTTGTACCTCTTCTCTTTCTCGTTTGCATTGTTCAACAGCACGACGTATCGTTTCTTGATGTTCCTTCAAAAATTTCTTGGATCTCTTCTTCTTCTTAGCATTTGATTTTTGCTATATAAAAACCCCACAAAAACATAAATAAGTAAAATTGAATATGTCTTCAAACTTTAGAAATTTGGTAAAAAATCAAAAAATTATAGGTAAACCCACACATGTAGAGGAGCGTTTGCGTTCTAAGACGGTAGTAGAATGGAAAAACGCAGTTTTGAGGAGAGAACAACAACAATAGAATTGCGGTCTGAAAATCGCGGCTTTAATTGCAGCGTTCATATCTATCTTCAGAGAGTACTACTACAACAACATTGCTTTGTTAATCAAATTGTTATGCGACCAGCAAGAACAGAGGAGAAAGAAAAAGTAAATATTTTCTTTTTCTTTTTTCCATTTTTTTTTTTTTTGGGTACAAAAGACAGAGAAAAGGAATGTTCACTAAAAAGTTTTTTTCTTGGTCTCCAAGTACTTCCTTATTTCATTAAATGATAAATCAACCAAAGATTTACAAAAACAGAGCTTTTGAGTAAAGGGCTAATTTGCTAAATAGCCAAGAAAAAAAAAATAATTTAGCAACTAACCAAAATTAGCCAATGTGGCATAATTATATCCTCTAATTTTAGGTTAATTGGTTAGGTTTTTAATTATATATTTTTTTTGAGTTATTCAACTAATTTTCCCAAAACTAACTAAAAGAGGCCCATGTGGCAAAATTTCAATCCTTAGATTTAGGGGTTTTTGTTACTTTTTTTTAGATATTTTTCATGGCTATTTGCCAAATTGACCAAATTAGAAATACGCATCACTTGAAAGAAAAAGCAATAAATTTGCAAGAACAAAGGCATTTCTTGTATTTTCTAGTGATTTGCTTTTGAGCTAAAGCTTAAAAATGAAACATTTTGGAAATTATTGTTATGAAGATAACTCTAAGTAATCAAGACCTATCTAACTCCTTGTATCTTTAGTTCACTGCTAGCTTTTCGCATAAAGATTGATAAGCTACACTGCAGAGCTTGAACTTTGCTTCGGCCGCTTCCTGTTTCATATAATGGAAGAATTCAGTAACACAAACTTAGATAGAGATTGAACAGGGAGGAGGAAAATCTCATTGGCTTACCTTGGTAGATCCTTGATGACGATCTGGATGCCACTTTAACGCGCAAGTTCGATATCTGATAGACAAAAAAAGGAGTTTGATGTAAATGGTGAGACGATGAATGTATGTGTTGACATGATGAAGTGAAGTACTCACGCATGTTTGACGTCTTTAAGGCTTAAGGGACCTGAAGGACTCAAACCAAGTGCTTGTCTATGAGAAGCTTGGTTTGGCTCAGAGTCAGAGTCGCTGTCCTCTGTTGAAGTATAGCCATCGTCTTCTTCTTCTTCTTCATCCATATGGAATTTCGCTCTCCAAGATTTCTTAGAGTTGTTAGAAAACTTTGATGAGTGATGCCGCCATCGAGGTTCATCTTCTTCATGAACGAATGAAAAAGAGAAACCACGGGATCCACCAAACGCAGTTCGGAATACATAGTCGATATCAAAGTCGTCATCAACTTCACAAAAATCGTAATGCCCTACACAACAAAACAAATGTATTGATACCAGCCAAACAAAATTGCAACTGCTCAACAAAATCACAGGACATTTTCATGCTGAACACTTAATAGTGATGAAAGAGTAATATAGGAACAGGTCACAAATCGAAACTGAGTCCACAGTGAGCAACGAAGTTCGGTAATTGTGTAATCCAGTACAGGAGTTGCTCCACAAAACCAGATTGAAGCGACAAATAACACATAATCTCTAGCGGCTACAAATCTAACGACGAAACAAGATCTTAAATTGTAGAAGCAGTGAGTAAACAGAGATAAGACATTCACTTACTTTTACCCCAATTCGGAGAACCCTGTTTGCCATTCCAGTTTCCTTTGGGTTCCTTGGCGTACTGTTTTTTAAACCACGAGTTTTGCTTCCGCGAGGATGGATCATCGTCATCAAACTCATCATGCCAACTCTGCAATCAAAATGTTAAACCACACCTCTAAGAGCTTTACAATAAAAACCCCAAAATGCCATAAACAAATACACCTTTTACCAAAAGAGCAATGAGAAACACTAAGAGTCATGGCACAAGAGACTGAAACACCAAAGACAATACACTTGCATTTCCCATTCAATAGTCCACAAGATTTCAGTATCAACTTAGCTAAAACATAAGGTGATTTGTGTGTTTTCGTTACGCTCAAACTCAAAGCAACAACAAAATCTAAGGCTAACAAAAGTGATATAGCAAATAGACTGAAACAATACCGAAAACATGTTTGCAGAAAAAGCATTGACATTACGCAACAATTCTTGCTTTTCCCTCATTCTTCTGAACCTCTTCTTATGAACATTTGCTTTCTGCAGAATACACAAAACCCAAAATCACAACACACAAGTAAACCGTTAAAGTTCCAAACTTTTCTCTGCATAAAAAGAAAAACTCAGATTTTTCAATCTCATCGATCAATATAAGATAAACCCATTTTACAAACAACACAAAATCAACGGAATTTGACATCTATGAATCCAAAGTACGAAAATTTAGCTCATGGAATCAGATTTACTGACCGATTCCCAGGACGTGCGACGTTTACGTTCTAAGACAGGAGTGGAATGAAAAAACGCGACTTTCAGGTTAGAACAAGAGCTTTGTTCTCTGAGAATCGCAGCTCTAATGACGGCGTTCATCTCTGTGAGATCGGAGAAGAAGAAAAGATTTGAGTTTTTTCGATGTTTTGCAAATGAGAAGAAACCAAATGTGACTCGGGGATTGACTCAGTTGGTCCGACTCGGTAATAGGGCATATTCGTCGCTTGCTTTTAATATTAACCATCGGTTAAAAAAAAATATGAACGGAGTAAAAAAGTTAAAATCACCGTAAAGTGAGTGAAACCACTAGGAAAAATTAGAATATTTCGTGTGATCTTTGGTTATTAAGCTATTAATAGTTTTATGTTCGATCGGATTTTCAAACTGTATTGGTTTATTATTAT
Organism: Arabis alpina; assembly: GCA_900128785.1. Lineage (NCBI taxonomy): Eukaryota > Viridiplantae > Streptophyta > Magnoliopsida > Brassicales > Brassicaceae > Arabis > Arabis alpina. The sequence goes on from LT669791.1 coordinate 48,660,668, forward strand.
ATTCCACAAACAAATTCCATTACATACAAATACAATATTCTAATTGATCATGTTTAGCTTCATCTGAAAATCCCACTACATACAAATACAATACAACATGATGTATATTTTGGCTCTCATTTCTAATGGTCATTAACACCTACCTACTAACCATTAGGTGTTAAAATTTCTTAAAGAAAAGGGTCCAATAAAAAAGGATACAAATTTTGTTTGTTATATTACATGGTAACATATTATAAACTCTATCATGAGTTGCACCTCCTATGGATTAATCTGGATTCTTTTATAGGCTTAAGATTTATCCTGAAGTATCAAAAAAAAAAAAAAAACTTTAAACCTAATATTTTAACATATACAGTAGTTCTAGTTCTAAACATTTTAATATATATCCATTAATAATTGCAATCTTGAAAAAAATAATCGAGAAGTTCTTTCATTTCGTAATGCTTAATGTTTATTTATATTATTATGAATGATTCTTTTGAAACGTCATCAAAGTCGTGTCTTTTCGTAAAAATCGTGTCTTTTCGTAAAAGGTGATTTTTTCGAAGAGGTGTCTTTTCGTAAAAGTTGTGTCTTTCGTAAAAGCCGTGTCTTTTCGTAAAAGATGATTTTTCTGAAAAATTGTCTTTTCTTAAAAGGTGTTTTTTGTCCCGAAGAGTTGTGTATTTTCGTAAAAAGCTTATTTAAAAAAATACATAATATTTTGAAGAGTTGTGTCTTTTCGTAAAATAAGGTTTTTCTGAAGAGTTCCGTCTTTTCGTAGGTTATTTTGAAGAGATGTCTTTTCAAATTTGTATAGTCGTGTCTTTTCTAAAAAAAAAATCGAAGGGTTATGTCCATTCGTAAAAAGCGGTTTTGAAATGTCACCAAGTTGTGTCTTTTCGTAGAAAAACGTTTTTTCGAAGAGTTACGATTTTTCGTAAAAGTTGGGTATTTCTCCGGAAGAGTTGTATCCTTTCGTAAAAAATATTTTTTCCAAAGAGATGTATATTTTCGTAAAAGTAAGTTTTCTATGTATAATTGTCATTACTCTCATTACTCATTACTTAATAAATTAATTAATATTTAATGAAAAAAGGTGGTAACGAGTATAGCGTATACGTATGATATTTTTTTTTCAACGTATATTTACAATATATAATTACAAAAAAATAATCTTGCTATAAAATTATGTTAAATATTACAACTTTTCAGAATTTAAAATTGAAAAATAAATAAATTCAAAAGTTAAATGTAAAATAATATTAATCAACAAGTTACAAGTTTTCAAATGATGTCTTTTCAAATCGTGACTTTTCAAATGGTGACTTTTAAAAATTGAATCTATAAATAAGAAAATTGTCAAATTTATTTTTTCCTAGTTTTAGTTTTCATTTCAAATGGGTAACGTTCTATCCATGAAAAATATCTATGAAAGCATTTTTTTTCTTCTAAACGTTGTGTCTTTTCAAAATATAATTGTTAATTATTACTATATCATTTAGGGTCATTTCTTTAAAAAAAATATTTCGCCTACTAATAAAAAAATATTTCACCTACTAATAATAGAAATCCTGAAATAAAAAATCCAAGAATTGTGTCTTTTCGTAAAAAGTAGTTTTTAAAATAATTATATATATATATATCTATATAAATATCAAAGACTTGTGTTTTTTCGTAAAAAATAATTTTATTAGATAATCATATATATTTTTATATATATTATGGTTGTGTAATAATATATATATATATATAGTTGGGTATGTTATTACTATAAACTTTAGGGTTCAATCATTTAAAAACTCTTTTGTAAAGTTGTCTTTTCAAAAATAACCGCTTTATGGTTTTTTTTAAGGATTGCGACTATTCGAATTTGTAAGGTTGTGTCTTTTAAAAATATTTCGTAAGTCGCGTCTTTTTGAAAATAACCGCTTATTTTGAAGGGTAATTTTCCGAAGAGATATGTCTTTTCGTAAAAAAAAAATTTTAAAAATATTATCGAAGAGTTGTGTCTTTCGTATAAAGCGGTTTTTCTCTGAAGAGTTATGTCTTTTCGTAATTATAATGGCGGTTTTCCGAAGAGTTTTGTCTTTTCGTAAAACATCAGTTTCGAAAAAATATTTATTATTCTCGAAGAATTGGGACTTAAAAAATCCGTGTCGTTTTGTAAAAGAGGTTAATTTCCGAAGAGTTGCGTGTTTCCGTAAAATGTGTTTTTTCGAAGAGTTGTGTCTTTTCGTCAATAATAACCGCTCTATGGTTTTTCCGAAGAGTTGTGTTTTTTCGTAAAACATTTGGCGGTTGTTTCCAAAGAGTTATGTCTTTTCATTAAAAAATAAGTTCTTAAGAAATATTTATTATAATCGAAGGGTCGTGTCTTTTCGTAAAAAATGGTTATTTTAAAGAGTTGAGTCTTTTCATAAATAAAGACCTTTTTTACGTTGAACCTTCGTTCTTTTCAAAAATATTTCATAGGTTCGCGTCCTTTTTAAAATAACCTATTGTTTTGAAGGATTGTATCTTTTCGAATTTGTAGGATTATGTCTTTTTAAAAATAAATACTTTATGGTTATTTTGTAGAATTGTCTCTTTTCAAAAAAAAAGTTTAATATTATTATTATTATCATAATTATTAAATATTTTTGGATCGTGTCTTTTCAAAAATATTTTCTAAAAGTTTCGTTTTTTCGAAAATAACCACTTTATGGTTATTTTGAAGGGTTGTGTCTTTTCAAATTTGTAGTGTCGTGTCTTTTTGAAAATATTTTGTAAAGTCGCGTATTTTAAAAAATAATTGCTTTATGGGCATTTTGAAGGGTTGTTCCCTTTTTTTGTAGGGGCGCATCTTGTCGAACAAATTTAGTAGAGTCGAGTATTTTCGAAAATAACCGCTTTTTTGTTATTTTGAAGGGTTTTGACTTTCCAAATTTGGAGGACCGCATTTTTCTAAACTATTTCATTGAGTCTCGTATTTTTAAAATAAGCGTTTTATGGGTATTTCAAAGGATGTTGTCTTTTTGAATTTGTAGGAACGCGTGTTTTCGAATGTATTTCGTAGAGTCGCATTTTTTTTGCAAAACAACCGCTTTATGGTTATTTTGAAGAGTTGTGTCTTTTCGAAAATAACCGCTTTACGCTTATTTTGAAGAGTTATGTCTTTTGAATTTGTAGAGTCGCATCTTTTCAAAAGTATTTTGTAAAGTCGCGACTTTTCCAAAATAACTGTCTTATGGTTATTTCGAAAGGTTGTGTCTATTCAAAGTTGTAGGGTTACGTGTTTTCAAAAAAATTGTAAAGTCATGTCTTTTTAAAAATAACTGTTATATGATTATTTTGAGGGTTGCGTCTTTCCGAATTTGTCATAAGTTTACCATAAACTATTGATCTTTTTATTATCATAGAAGTTCTACAAAAAAATAATTTGTGTGAATAGAAATTTGGAATCATTTAAACAGTGCAAATTTGGTTAAAGAATTCCAAATTCTTAATAGTTAGACTTGATTCGAATTCTTAATCAAAGGGTAAAAAACTTCAAATTCTTAATATAACTTTGAACATAATTATTATATAGTCATGATAAATTCGATTTGGGTTACTTCGATTTAACAATCAATAATAACCATAATTTAAAATATATTAAGGATGTTTATGGGTTTATGTTTGCATGTGTCAAAAATAAATTGTACCTTTAATTTAATAGTGTTGACAATTTTTGTTTAAAAATATAGTCGGAAATTTCTTTGCCCCCGCGATGTTGCCGGGGTTTAAGTCCTAGTTTTATTAATACAAATGTCTTTTCTTGGCTAGGTTTAATCCTAATAGTTATTGTAAGCCTTGGTTAGGATTTACAAACAAAAATAGTTAAGTAGAGTTATTATATTTGAGTCACCCACACGGACACCTGCATACTTAATTTCATTTTATACGTTTTATAGAAATTAAATTAGCTTTAATTAAAAAAAATTATTAAACAAAAATAAATTTTAATTGATTTTTAACATTTTCTATATGTATAAAATTAGAAAATAATAAATTTCACTATTTTAAAATCAATATTATTAAGAGATAGATTTATTGAGCTCTCACATTATACATGAATTTGAGGATTTCCAAATTACATGTGTCAGATTACTATACAGTAAGATTAAATAATGAAATACAGTGGAAACTTTATAAAGTAATACTCGATAAAATAATAAACTCGAAAACTAATAAATTTTGCCACCGAGTAGGGCTGGTATAAAATTTAACACAACTAGATAAAATAATAAGATAATAAATTGTTTTATTAGTGGTTAAATTGTGTTTTATTATGAATTTATCAATTAATTTTCTTTTGGTTTATTTTAAGCATTACTCATAAAGTAAAAATTCTATAAAGTACGCTTACTCATCTAAGATAAGTTTCTAGGTGTTAGATTTTTTTTATCAAATATAAGGAAAAACCAAATATTAGGAAAGATTTGCATTTATTTTTTTTATTTTTTTGGTGAATAGATTTGCATGCTCTTTATAAAAGAAACAAAGGTAGTTACAATTTTTGTCAAACACATTCTTGTTATTGAGTTGTTGTTGAGACAAAGCTAGAGAAAGGAGCATAAGATCACAGAGAGACATCATCTTTGAAAGTAAGAGAACGATTGTTCTTAACAAATTATGTTTCGTGTAGTCGATTTGTTTTTCTTAGCATGGATTTCAAACTAATTGACTTACGTAACTGATTTATGGAGAACTGATCATTTCTGTTTATATAATTAATTTGGATGTAACATCTGATATATGGTCTCTCGTAATCTTGAAATTAAGATTCAATAAGGTGTTAATTGCTAGGAATCAGCATGATCTTTGAACGGCCTTTGCTTCTTGTCGAAGTGTTTGTGATTTGATATTTGGTTTTTACAATTCTGCTACGTTAGAACTTCTTAACGATGTTATTTGTTTACTTAAGATCATGTCGGGATCAGTGGACAGGAAGGTTATCGTGCTTGACAATAGATCTGGAGTGATCCAAGTAAGGACAAAAACAAAACACTTTTTATTTAATTATTGTTTAATACACAATTTATATGTTCGCATTGCGTTTATATGAGAAAAAATCACATTTTGAAATATACTTAAAAGACTTCATAGTTTTTTGCAAAATATTTTGTACAAGTGTAAACGCATGCAAATGTCCAACGCAGACAGAGACTTTCGCGTTTGGCATGCATAAATAGTATTTCCATGGACATGGGACTAGATCATGTCATTTTGTTTTTATAACAAATGGGTAATCCAGGCTTTTTATCACCCGACTAATCTCATGAGTGTAGCCGTCGAGTAGTCTACTCACCGGTTTTTCTAATGGGCCTAAGGCATGATACCATTTCGACTGGCCAAATGGGATTTGCTAGATAATTCCACGCTTGAGGAAAATTGAACCCTGGCCTAAACCCACAGAGCAATCCCTTCCTCAAGTGAGAATCACTAGCCCACCACCACTTGGTTCCTGGACTATATCATGTCATTAGACCCCTTTCCAACAACAAAACTCGAACATAAGACCTTGAGGTGCATTTCATTTGATGTTTAGATTATAACTAACAGGATATATCTTTTCATAAAATATTTCATGTTGTGAATTAATTTATAGAAATATACACTAGTATGAAAAAGTTGATGAAAACAAATTATGTTTTGTAAATCAAATCTAATGATTTGTGAAACATTTTGAAGGCGGGATTTGCTGGAGATGATGAACCAACCGTTATGTCTCCAAACATCGTGGGTCGTCCCACGGGAATGAATGAGAAGGAATTTTATGTGGGAGACGAAGTTCAAGCCAAGAGAGATAGGCTTACTCTTCGATACTCAATGGAGAGTAGTATCGTTAAAAATTGGGATGTCATGGAGAAGACTTGGCACCATATTTTCTACAACGCGTTGCTTGTGGCTCCTCAAGAACATCCTGTGCTTCTCACTGAAGCTCCTCTAAACCCAAAGGCCAATCGCGAGAAGATGACTCAAATCATGTTTGATACCTTTGATGTTCCTGCTATGTATGTGGCCATTCAACCTCTTCTCTATCTCTATTCCACTGGTCGTACCACAGGTAAGTAACTTCATTTAATGTTTCAAAATTTCAAATAAATATCTCAAGAGAACCTATAATTTAAACTAGTTTGTAAGCTTGGAGTTTCATAGTTTTTGTAGCAATTGATTTTTTGTTTTGTTTTTAATTTATGTTTATACGTAAAATTCTTGGCGAATCAAGAGTTTGAAATTAAAAATGTTTGAATTCTTGGGACATTAAAAATATTTTTTTCTAAAATTAATGTGATTTGGTTGAAATTTTTATTTCACAATCCATGTCTTACTCTGTTAATTTTCTGCGTGTTTAGGTGTTGTCTTGGATTCAGGAGATGGTGCAAGCTACACATTTCCAGTCAGTGACGGTTACGCAAACCCACACGGGATCGAGCGTTACGACTTAGCAGGCCGTCACCTAACCGACTACCTCATTGAAATCATGACCGAGCGTGGCGCGTACACATACAAAACATCTTCCGAACGTGAGATAGTCAGAGACATCAAAGAGAAATTATGTTACGTAGCTCTAGACTACGAGCAAGAATTGAAGAAGGCTACCACGAGCTCGGAAGTCGATAAAACCTATGAGCTTCCTGATGGTCAAGTGATCACCTTAGGACCCGAGAGATTTAAGTGCCCTGAGGTTCTTTTCAAGCCTTATTTAGCCGGGATTGAAACTTGTGGTATTCACGAGGCGATTAACAAGTCAATCTTGAAATGTGATTCTGATTCAAGAAAGGAGTTGTATAGAAACATTATTATGAGTGGCCGTACGACCATGTTCCCTGGGTTTACAAAGAGGTTGGCCAAAGAGATCGCTGGGCTTGCACAGGCTTGTATGAAGATTAGAGTTGTGACTCCTAAGGAAAAGTGTAGTTCTTGGATAGGAGGCTCTGTTATGGCTTCTTTAAGCTCATTTCAACAGGTAAATAAGATAACGTATAATATGGTTTTTAAGTTTAGTTAATTTGAGTTTTTTTGGGGGGTTGTTATAATGTAGAGTTTTGATGCCTATATTTCAGATGTTGATAAGTAAGGAAGAGTATGAAGAATATGGACCGACGATTGTTCATCGCAAATGCTTCTAAGTATATAAAATCAAGATTCAGTCTGGTGATCAAGTGTTCTTTGTGCTTTCTTCTTTATGCTTTTGTTTTGGTGAAATAAATTGTTGTGAGGGATTTCCTATATCTGATTTCTTTGTTCTTACAACTTAATGTTGGTGTAAGATTTCGTTCGTTGTTGTTTCTCTTCTTGGAAAAACCAATCGAATTTTTCTATTTTCATAATAAGAAAGATGATTAAATGAACAACAATGATGAAAAGGAACCTTAAAAATGAGCAGAATAATTATCTCTTAAAACCAAACATGTATCACTCTTTTTGTTGCTCAAACAACAACTTTACATTAACCAAATCAGAAAATTACGTATACGTAATAAATTTCAAAATTACAATTGATATATCATATATATTTGTTGTTCGTTTCTCTCAAGAATTTTGGTAAAGTTTATACCACAAGTTAATCGTTTCCTAACCAAATCATTGTGGTCTAGTGGTTCTCACTTAATGAGGAGTTGTCATGTTGGTCCAGGGCAGGGATAAATTCTCCTTAAGTACGGAATTATCTAGTCATTTCCATTTGGCCACTAGAATGTTTGCACGGCTTCTAAACGTCCCGCAAGCTGACTCAAAACTCATAGTGAACCGGATCATCCGATTTATATAAAAAACATTTAATCGTTTCCAACCACCAAAACCATCATATATATATATGACCACCACCTTAAATTCATTTTTTTTTCTTTTTGAAAAAATCACCTTAAATTCTTTATTCATTTTCTTTCGATTGTTACCAATTCGCTTAGTCTTTTTTTAAAGATAAAACAAAAAGAAAGAGTTGTAAGAACAAATAATGATTGGAGAACACAAAATATGAAAGTTGATATGCTCAAATTTACCCTGAGCTACTCTCTCAAATTAAGAGATCAATTGTAGTAGGGTTCGAATCACTGGGAGTCAAATCAAACGATAGGAATATTGACTTCGAGTTCGGCTAAGTAAAATAATATAAAGTAGATAACAAAATCAATTGGTAACATGAAAGATGGTTGATTTAAAATTCAATTAAACAAAGAGTTAGGCTTTAAGGTAATTCTCAAGATGAATCAGAATTGTAGTTCTAACAAAATCAGGATTTAATTAAGAACCGTTCTAGAACTTGGAACACTAAAGTATAATTAACCAATTGTCGTTGCGAAAACTAACTATGCTTAAACCCTAGAAAACCAAATTTCTTTGCGAATTCAATCAATTTAAACAAACAATAAATTCAAGTCTAATTTGTTCATAAAATCCTTAAACCAAATTTCTTTGCGAATAAGTAATTTTGCTCACCTAAGATCTAGTTCTCGCTAATCAATTACACTTTCGTGTCAATCTATCAACCTAAGATATCCAAATTCAGGGTCGCGAATCCTAAACCAGAGTTAAAGCAATGTAGGTGAAGAACCTAACAGATAATCCTAACAAGTGAGTTTACCCTAACAATTCATCATCATTCCTTTCGAATCACCCTAAACCTAACAAGCAAACTACTCAGACATGGCAGCAAAGCAAATCATAACTGAATAATACTGCATAAAGAAAGAGGAATAGAAGAATTATAATAGGGTTCGAAGAATCTCAAAGTATGAAGTAAACTTATCTCCCTAAAAACCCTCAAAATCTCTCTCTAAACATTGTGTTATAAAATCTGAAGTTATGATCTAAAAACCTAAAATAAACTATTTATAGAAGTAAAACTCGTGGTGGGCTTTTATGACGGTTTATTGGTAACTTCTGGCCCGAAAAGGAACAATTTTCCTTCTTTAAAACGTATTAGGTTGGCTTCTGCGAGTACCTGTTGATCGATCGTCAATGTGTCTGTCGATCGCCAGGCTGTAACGTAGCTGTCGATCGACATGCCAATCTGACGGCAATTGAAAATCCGTCCTCGCGACACCAACTCCTCTTTCTACAATGCTCCAAAATGCTCCATAATCACCAATTAAGCTCCACACGTACACTAACTTGCAAAGACTCTAAAACACTCGAAAAACATCAAAAAGACTCGATAAAACTGGGTTAAATCATGATCAAAAACGGGTAAAAACCATGATATATCAACTGCCCCAGACTTAGCTTTTGCTAGCCCTCAAGCAAACTAGAGACTACGAATGAAGTCGAGGTTTGAAAATCGCGAGAACTTACTTATCTTTGGGAACTTAGCTTTCGTTTTCTTGACTCTTTTGCTGCATATAGACAAAGTACCTTTGGCGGTCACGAATCTCAACCATCATAGGTTGGGCCTCAAATCTTAACATGCAAACCCATCAGTTTCACATCCTCCTAACTATCACATACTCAATCGAAGTGATGATGGAATTCTCTCCAATGATACCAACCCAGTAAAAGGGCTAGGTGTGATGTTAAAGGCTTTTGTGTTTAAGTGGAGCTAAAGAATGTTTAGGGTTACCGGATTTTATTTGGTGGATGCAGACATTATGCATAATCACAAGAGAGAGTCGGATCCAGTTGATGCCCACAGTTTCTCATTCACATTGCCCTCCCTCCTCCAAAACGTTATCAGGAACCAAACACCTCCATACCATAACATGTTCCACTTTCCACATCCAACTTTCTCATTCCTTGGGATTTTTTTTTTAAGCTAGAGACTTATTAAAATGATCATTTCCCTTTTCCTTACTTATTTTTCGAAATAAATGATTTTTAATATTTTTTTAATATTTTTTTTTTTTTCAAGACTCTAAGAGGGGAAATGATTTTACAAAGATGTTAGTCTCAAAAATTACCAATATTGTGTATTAAATCCCAAGGAATGCTTAGCTTTGCTGCTCTCTTTCAAGTACTCCTACCGAATCCTTTTTTCGTGCAATCTTTGTGAATGAAAAACTGCGTCGGATCCCTTTCTCTCCGGAGTTTATACACATACTTGCACATAAAACTAAGGAAAAGAGACTGCAAGAGGTTGGAACAAAAGGTTAAGGTTAGGGGTTGGGTACCAACTAAAAATGAGCTGGTCATTCAGGATCAACAAAGAGTGGTAAAGAGAATAAGGAGTCCTGAATGTTTGATCGATTACTATCGTGATATCATCAAAGAGAATATAGCGAAATGAAGATCAAGTGTGCTAGTCTGGAGTTTGATCTACTTATTTTATTTTTTATTTTATTTTTCAAGACTTTAAGGGGGGAAATGATTTTACAAAGATGTTAGTCTCGAAAATTACCAATATTGTGTATTAAACCCCAAGGAATGCTTAGCTTTGCTGCTCTCTTTCAAGTACTCCTACCGAATCCTTTTTTCGTGCAATCTTTGTGAATGAAAAACTGCGTCAGATCCCTTTCTCTCCGGAGTTTATACACATGCCTGCACATAAAACTAAGGAAAAGAGACTGCAAGAGGTTTGAACAAAAGGTTAAGGTTAGGGGTTGGGTACCAACTAAAAATGAGCTGGTCATTCAGGATCCACAAAGAGTGGTAAAGAGAATAAGGAGTCATGAATGTTTGATCGATTACTGTCGTGATATCATCAAAGAGAATATAGCGAAATGGAGATCAAGTGTGATAGTCTGGAGTTTGATCTACTTCATTCTGCAAATTGCGATAAGAGGGGAACCTGTACTATCATCTGGTTTCAAATTCGTTACATCCAAAGGCTTCATCGCAACAGCTAAAAGTTTCAAAAACTAAGTTTTATTCCTAAGAAAGATCATTATTCCCTACATTTTGACTCAATAAAAACAAATTTTTGACTCCAAAATAGAAAACGACGTTAGCAACTACCTCTCCCAGACTTAAACAACATTGTCCCTAATGTTATTAAATCTGAGATTGGTGAGAAGAAAAAGAAAAAGTCAGAAAATTTGTGAAAACGAGAGAAATTTGGACCTGTACTGTTGACCTATCGATCGACAACCTCAGTGTGTGTCGATCGACAGGGCTTCTCGGGGCTGTCGATCGACAGGCTCTTCGAAATTCTGAAACTGAGGCTGTTACGGCGTCTGTTGTTGGAGGAGTCTAAAGAGAAACTGAAGATCACTAAAACAAAACACCATCAAATAGCACAGCAAAGAGTCGCAAACAACAAGTTTTACAAATCCTAAAAAAACACAAACAGAAACAAAGAACAAACTAACTCAAAGAAAGAAAAATGACTCAAAGGGAAAGAAAAACTTATAGGTGGGTTGCCTCCCACCAAGCGCTTGTTTTCAGTCATTAGCTTGACTGCGGATGATGTTCAGGCTGGAGGTGGATCACTGAAGTGCACTCCCCCATACTTGCAAGGAACAATACCAGGAAAGAGTCTCATAGTGTTGTTCAGCATCTCTTGGACAACTACCTCTCCCTTCTCCCTTAACTCCAAAGGAATGACAATTTTGAACTTGGAGAATGCTTTAGAAGTCTTTATGCGCTTTACCTTGGGGATCTTTTGGCACTTGGAACTCGCTGGAATGTTGACATCACGACGTAGAGTGGAAGGAGCCAGCTTGAGGACGTTTCGAACCTTCTTCGTCTCATCTTCAAAACCCAGCGTATCTCCAACATTGACACTCATACATGAAGCTGATGTGACAAGAACCGAAGGATAGAAGACATTCTTGTTGATGTTCGAGAAGGAGATTCGCTTATTAGGGAAATCCACCATTGCTCCCACTGTTGCAAGGAACTGTGCACCAAGAACCAATGGTTTACAGATATTATCCTCTCTCAATGATGTACAAGTCCGTAGGAACAAGACAATCTCATATTTGAATCAACACGTCAGGAACGAAACCTTTAGAAATTGTACACGATCTATCTATGAGCTCGATATAAGTCCTTGAAGGTTGTAACTACAAAATTCCTAGCTTCTTTGCAATAGCCTGACACATAACATTCACATTAGCTCCTGTGTCGCATAGAGAATCCTTCAATTCTACACCATTGATTGGACACGGAACCACAAACATCCCCGGATTCAACAACTTTGGTATCTTCCTCAACGATGTTGGAGCTTGTTTCCCTTTCTCCTGAGGTACTTTGTTACTACCTTGGTTGATGCATGAAGGGTATAGACTCCTTGGATACGGAATCTTGGGCTTGTAGACACGTTCAATGGCGGTTTCAGACTGATATTCGAAATTTTATGTATTTTTCGGGGCTGATGAGTGTCGATCGACAGTATCTATCTTCATCCTGATAGAAAGTGTCAACTTCCTGTGCAAAATGAACTGACTTCTTGTTCACCAGAAGGTTATGCACGGAATCTATCTTAGCCTTAACCTCAGCAATCTCAGCTCCACCTGTTCGACCAGCTTCTCTTCTCCTTTCCTCATCGATCTTCTTTGTATTATTGCTAGTAGACACGTTCTTGATGAGCTCAAGGCAATCAGCAGAAAATATGGTTTTGAAGTTCCCATTACTCGAAGCATCTAAAGTCATCTAATGTCTCCAATCCATTCCTCTGTAGAAAATACCCAGCAACTGAACCTCTGTAAACCCATGATGAGGACAGTCTCTCTGATATCCCTTGAACCTTTCCCACGCAGCTTTGAAAGATTCTGTCAGATTCTGAACGAACGTTGAAATCTTAGCTCGTAAATCCTCTGAACGCGACTCATCATAGAAGTGACTCAGGAAAGCATTCTTGGTATCTCTCCAAGTAGTCAGTGAGCCTAGCTCCAACTGCTTCAGCCAAGAGGCTGCCAATAAGTAATTTTGCTCACCTAAGATCTAGTTCTGGCTAATCAATTAGACTTTCGTGTCAATCTATTAACCTAAGATATCCAAATTCAGGGTCGCGAATCCTAAACCAGAGTTAAAGTAATCTAGGTAAGAACCTAACAGATAATCCTAACAAGTGAGTTTACCCTAACAATTCATCATCATTCCTTTCGAATCACGTTAAACCTAACAAGCAAACTACTCAGACATGGCAGCAAAGCAAATCATAACTGAATAATACTGCATAAAGAAAGAGGAATAGAAGAATTACAATAGGGTTCGAAGAATCTCAAAGTATGAAGTAAACTTGTCTCCCTAAAAACCCTAAAAATCTCTCTCTAAACTTTGTGTTATAAAATCTGAAGTTATGATCTAAAAACCTAAAATAAACTATTTATAGAAGTAAAACTCGTGGTGGGCTTTTATGACGGTTTATTGGTAACTTCTGGCCCGAAAATGAACAATTTTCCTTCTTTAAAACGTATTAGGTTGGCTTCTGCGAGTACCTGTCGGTCGATCGTCAATGTGACTGTCGATCGCCAGGCTGTAACGTAGCTGTCGATCGACAGGCCAATCTGACGGCAATTGAAAATCCGTCCTCGCGACACCAACTCCTCTTTCTACAATGCTCCATAATCACCAATTAAACTTCACACGTACACTAACCTGCAAAAACTCTAAAACACTCGAAAAACACCGAAAATACTCTATAAAACCGGGTTAAATCATGATCAAAAACAGGTAAAAACCATGATATATCAAAAGTGCATAAATGTTGTATTTTTTTTTAGAAAAAAAAAACAACATTCATGCACTTTCACAGCTCTTTCAGTATTCTCATTTCTCACCAATGGAAACATGTTGGCTTAGATTGTTAACCAACTTAATATATGAACCGCTATTTTATAATTTGTCACGTTTTTGATTTTACCAATCATAAAAGTTATACAAAAACTTTCTTTTGTACATCTTTGTACTATGATATAAAGCTTACCACTCCAGCTTACAGCTGAAAAACTTGTACAGTTTTCAGTTACCTATCGGACATGTTATATCATTTTACTTTACGATATGAAATTTTCAAAATTACAACTCTACCATTATTTATATGCAAACTGAATACATGTGGATTTTATGGTATTTGAAGTAATATTTCTATATTTTAATAATCTAAATTTACTTATAGTGGTTTGATACAATCATGATATTTATTGAAAGTTAATGCAAGAAATTAAATAAAAATTAGTGATACTTATGATTATTAAATCTGAATTACCCTCCTCGAGGCTCTGACAAATGTTTTTTTATCTTATTTTAACAAAATATGTATAATACTTAATGAAAACTAATTATTTTAAATCATTAATAATTTGATTGAAATTTTTATCCTATTATATATTTATGAAATCAAAAACTCAAGAGATTGGTAAATTTAAGTATCTTATTGTTTGTGATTTTAATGGTTTTTAGACGACACATGTCATTACATTAATGTTTTCAATAATTTCCTTTATAAAAGAAACAAATGAGAGAAGAAAAAGAAGAACACATAGAAGAGAGACAAGAGCTTTGAAACTGAAATTAAGTAAGATAATGACTTGTTCCTCTTTGATTTTATGGCCTCTTCCTCGTTCTTCTACCTCCCAATCGTTTTGTTTTGGTTTTGTTGGTGTTGTTCTGGTGTGTGCGGAAAGGTTTGTTTGTGTTGTTCAGTGAAATATTTAGGGTTCTTATGATTTCATCACATAATCCACAAACTATACATTGAGGCTTTGAGCTCTCTATTTCACTCCATTTTTAGATCTTGATTTCTGAGTTTCTCTTGGTCATTTTGTGCCTCCTATAGTACGTTACGTTAATAATTTCCTATGAATTTGTACCTAATTTATGACTAATTACTATGGAACATCCAAGATTTTGAGTGTTAGAACACATACTGGACTTAAAAGTAAGATATAAAATAATTAAATCAATATATTGGTTGTTGATTGATTTTGAATTGGGAGCTCGTAAAGTTTTAACATTTTATTTATAGATTTGTTGATGTAATACATGCCCAAGTGTTTGTGATTTACTTGTGGTTGTTATAGTCCTGATATGTTAATTATGCGTTCGAACTTCGTAATGGACAATAATATGTTTTGAAAAAACATCGAAACATGTTTATATGTTTTACTTTAGATTATGTCGGAGTCAGGGTCGGACGTTGGGGAAGTAAGGGCTATAGTGTGTGACAATGGAACTGGAATGGTCAAGGTAAAGAGAACATTACACTTATTTTCAAACGTAATAATTTATGCATTTGCATGGGAAAAACCGCATCTTTTTTGGTAAACTAATTTTCAATGTGACAACGCAAACGGGAAAAAATATTTTCAACCGCGTTTATATCAACAAACATGTACTCTTCTTAAAATAGTTCCGGTTGTGTGGGCATTGATTTAGAAACAACAAATTGATACAATGAAACAAGATAGACTAAAAGCTGACTCCGGGTGTACGGAGATTAGGGTTTAGGCTCGAATTTCGAGTTTATCAGAAGAAGAAAAAACAAGATAGTTGATGTAATGATTGGTGTAACATTTTGAAGGCAGGATTTTGTGGAGAGGATGCACCAACGGTTACATTTCCAAGCATGGTGGGTCGTCCTCGACACAAGAATTTGATGTTTAGTGGGGTTGCGAAAGAATTTTATGTGGGAGACGAAGCTCAAGCCAAGAGAGGTATGCTTTCTCTTAGATACCCAATCGAGCATGGTATTGTTAACAATTGGGAGGACATGGAGCTGATTTGGAACCACACTTTCGAGAACGAGATGCGTGTTGATCCTGCTGAACATCCTGTACTTCTCACTGAAGCTCCTCTAAACCCAAAGGTCAATCGAGAAAAGATGACTCAGATCATGTTTGAGACTTTTGCTACTCCTTCTATGTATGTTGCTATTCAGGCTGTTCTCTCTCTCTATGCTAGTGGTCGTACCACAGGTAACCCACTAAACTTTTAACTTCACAATTACAAAATAGAATTAACGTTTTGGTTATTTATTATACGTAAATAACTAAATGGTTCTTGAGTGTACTCAAGGTCACTAGTTCAAGTTCACTAGGGAGGAGTGATTTATAGGAGGGAAATATCAATGTGGTTGTAATAATGAATCTTTAATCTGTTAAATTTCTGCTTGTTTAGGCATAGTGTTGGATTCGGGAGATGGTGTAAGCCACACGGTTCCAATCTACGAAGGTTATGCACTCCCACACGCGATTTTGCGTCTAAACCTAGCAGGCCGTGACCTAACCGACTACCTCATGAAAATCATGACCGAACGTGGCTACACATACACCACAACAGCGGAACGTGAGATCATAAGAGACATCAAAGAGAAACTTTGTTACATAGCTCTCAACTATGAGGAAGAATTGGAGAAAGCTAGTGCGAGCTCGGCAATCAATAAATCCTACGAGCTTCCCGATGGTCAAGTGGTCACGATAGGAGACGAAAGATTTAGGTGCCCTGAGGTTCTTTTCCAACCGTCTATGATCGGAATGGAAACTTGTGGTATACATGAGACGACTTACAACTCGATCATGAAGTGTGATGTTGATATAAAGAAGGATTTGTATGGAAACATTGTGTTGAGTGGTGGTACGACCATGTTCACTGGGATTGGTGAGAGGATGAGCAAAGAGATCACTGCGCTTGCGCCGGCTAGTATGAAGATTAAAGCTGCGGTTCCTCCTGAGAGGAAGTATAGTGTTTGGATTGGAGGGTCCATTTTGTCTTCTATTTCCACCTTTCAACAGGTAAATAAGATTTATATATTATGGTTTATAAGCTTAAATTGAGATTTTTTGGGAGTTGTTGTAATGTGAAGTTGTGATGTCTATATATATGCAGATGTGGATAACTAAGGCTGAGTATGAAGAAACTGGACCGACGATTGTTCATCGCAAATGCTTCTAAGTTTGTTAATCAAGATTTATTCTTTGTGTCTTTGTGCTTTCTTCTTTAGTGTTTTGCTTTTGGTCAACTAAATTATGCTAATTGTTTTTCTTGCTGATGAACATGAGAATAGTCCCGAATCCCGATGACTAGTTAACTATTCTTGCGATTGTGTCTTGATTATTTTTAATTAAATCCCATCTTTAAGTCAATTTTTATTTCTTTCTAAAGATCTCCCATTTAATTATATAATTTAATCTTATGGACTAAGAAAAATGTGTTGAACTCTTTTTATTATGTTCCATTTATAAGATTTTCTATTTAAAAATAGCTAGAGTTTTAAAAACTATATTAATTGAGTATATATTTCTTTCTGTTTTATAACATTAAAAGTATTATTTAATATCTAATCAAACATACATATCAAATCAACTAAAAGAGTTCTCCAAAAGAATGAATAGTCACAGTAAATTTTGTATAGAAATTTGTAAAACCATTTTATGAAATAAAATTAGAAAATAACTCTTAAACATCTTAATATATAAGAGAACAGAGGGAGTAAAAAGTAACATGAGAATAATACTCTTTTTCAACAAAAAAAAAACATGAGAATAATACAAACGAATGTAATAAAATGAATTAACAAAAACACACACATAAAGTTGCATAAGCTTTAAACAACGTCGTTGATGAGACGTCTGTGTCTATTATAATGCTTCTCAATAAAAACTCTTGAAGCTCCTTCCATTGTTTTACGCCATGTCTAATAAACATCAAGAACCCAAAAAAATTGTTTTCAAGAACCAAAATAAATTTAAAAAGTGATATGTTTATTAGTGGATTTAATATTATTTACCTTTCCAATAGTTCTAACGAGAGACTTGTTTCTAAGATGTGATTTACTAGAAACAAACTGCCGGAGAAACAAAGATCGCCGTTGTTTACTCGCCGGAGCAAGCAAGAGTCTTTTCTTCTCCACCAAACCAATAGTATTATTACTATTAGTATTACTTTCAATGTCAACAACAACACTCTTCTCTTTAGATTTCCTCCGGCGTTTGGTTGACTTTGGCTCGTCAACGTCGGGATCAGCGAACTTCCGGAGTAACTCGTCGGAGGATTTCTTGTTCACGTGTTGGATTTGAGTTGCTTTAGGCTCTGTGTAGACAACAAGATCCATTGAGAGAGTGAGAAGTAGAGAGAGAGGATTAAAGTGTAGAAAATGAAGATATTTTGGGTGGTTATAAAGAATATGCGGGAAAATGGACCGTTGGAGGATAATGGAGAATATAATGCGTTATTGTTATTTGTTACTTTTGGTTTTTATAATGAAACGGGTTTGTGTAATAAGTGTGAATATAGCCGTTGCATGAGATTCTGTGCAAATTTTATTGTTTTTTAAGATTATGTTTACAGTCTTTCACGTTATTCTTACCAGTGACAACGACAGTATCTGGTCGGTCCCTTTTGTCTTTTAATGCCACACCTAAGAACTCGTTTCGAGATTTTAAAAAAATACTCCCTCCGTTCCTAATTAATACATACTCCCTCCGTTCCTAATTAATACTCCCTCCGTATTTGAAAGATTGATGTTTTAGAAATTTTCTTTGTTATTAAAAGATTGATTTTCTACATTTCAATTAATACTTTTTTTGCTTTATCACTTAAATTCATGGCAAATATTTGTTTTACCCATAAAGTTGCATATTTTTTTATTGGAAAACAAAAAAGTAAGTAGAAATAAATAAATAAATACAAATAATTATTGTGTCTTAATATGTGTGAAAATTTCTAAAACATCAACCTTTCAAATACGTAGGGAGTAGATGTTTAAGGTAATGCACGGTTATTAAGAAAACGCATTGATTTTTACGATTTACAGTTTTCAATAAAATTTAACCAATAGTATTTCAGTATTTGTTTTGAAATTTGTAAAAGTGCATAGAAAACTGTAAAAACTCTATTTTTTTGAAACAAAATTTTTTTGTAAAAAATTCATCTTTTAGGAACAGAGGGAGTACTTATAAGTTTTGAGAAAATAAACAAATACAGAGCTAGATTACGACAAGATATCCGAATGAGAATAACCAATACATCCAAAGATTTGAAAATGGTTTAGTTTCTTAAAGAAATTACATTTGGTTAGGACTTTAGAGCAAAACACAAGATTTTGAAGATAGAAGAGTCTACAAAGTAATAGCAACTCCAATGTTATGATTTATTTATATCTGAGTGCTAAAGCTAAGAGTATGACATTCCAGATTCCTTAGATTCACCTGCAACAACAACAAAAACATGGTGGTTTTAAGATATAAGCTTCTGCAATTTATATGAGGACTATCTCTGCTCAAATTTCAACTCACCGCAACAGCGATACCGGTCTCGCAGAACTTAGGAATGCAGATCAACCGGACCAGTTGCCCTTCTGACCCTGTATCGGTGAATATTCAGCAAAAAGCTTAAAGCATTGTTTGACAAAAGTATCAATCTTAGTATAAGGAGGTTGTACCTTTTAACAAACGATTGTCATATTTATCTTGGTTCCCGACGAAGTAGACATGAGGGCAGGTTTCGATCAAGAAAGGGTCTCTATCGGTGAAAGGATAACAACCTGTAAAGAAATGAAATCAAACGAATGGATTCAAAAGTGGCTTCTTTTTGAGGCTTAGTTTAGGGAAGTAAATTTGCAAGGGAGGTGGAATCTTACCGAGTGTATTAGGTGCCGTGGGAGCAAGATGTCTCCACCTTAATGTTCTTTCGACAAAATCAAGCTTGCTTTCAGCCTCTGAGTATTTGTCAAGGTCATCTATGTTCTGACCAGAAGTTCCAAGAAATCTACAAAATGTCAAAACCCAAGACATTTTTAAGTCGGATATATACCGAACCACCTGCAGTTATCGTTGTAAAACCAGAGAGAGAGAGATTGTAATAGTAACCAAACCTGATCTTATCGACATCAAAGGAGTGAGGATTTGTACATGATCTGAAGGTGTTATAAGGTGCTGATCCAGGAAAAAGGCATCTGTTCAGAGGCTGAACAAAAGAGAAGGGCCAATATTACAGATTTTTCGATGCAAAATACGGTCTTTGAGTATTTGTTTTATGTTAGCAAACCTGCTGAGGCAATGCGAAGTTAGCTGGATCATTCAGGCCTGGCATGATATCTACTGAAACTCCTGCAGCTATCTAAAACACAATCCACAAAAAAAGCAAGAATTGGAATTTACATCTCAATAGATTTGATAACACACAGGTGGATCTAGTTTAATTAACCTGGTTTAACATGATATCGAGCTCTTTGATGGGCTCATACAGTACTGATTGATCTTTCGAGGCCATGTTCTGCAAAAATCAACCAATAAAGATCATAACCGAGGCAGATAATTGAAGCTGTATCTGAGCAAATATTGGCAACAAAGTACCTGTCCGTTAACGAGTTTACGCGGAAATTCAACTGAGTTTCCAGCAATAACCACATGAACTATCTGTGCTGCAAGGCCATGTACCTATTCAAACCAAACATCAGAAATGAAGGAAAGCAAAATATGGAAGAGCCTAAAAGTTAAAAAGATTTGAACCTTTTCATCTCCGAGATGCCCAGTTATATGGTCAACAAGAAGCTGAAATTGCAAGGGATTAGACGAACTGCTCCCAATGCACAGTCCTGACAGTAACAGAACGTACTTATCTTCCTCTGCAGAACAATATAGATGTACTATGAGAAATTATAGATATGATGAGCCATAATGATAGCAAAACGAAGAGAACATATTCAGACTTACGCAGATTAAAAGGCCGCTCTATCTGAGGTGGTAAACCAGCTTCAAGTACATCTTCAACAACGAATTCACCAGCACTAGTTTCCTTCCCGTGCAATGCAACAACAACACCTACAAAATCCTATTCCATCAACATCCATTTTCTCAAAGAATCCGTCTATTACGAAACATTAAGCTCCCTCAAACATGTTACATACCAGTCACGTATATTGCAGGTGAAAGTGCAGAGCCACCAAGCTGAACTCTCCCACTCTCGTCTTCCAGGATCAGATTATCATCAGGATGCATAAAGTTATGCGGTTTAACAAGCGGCGTAACTGACCTCTGCATTATGTTTTACATACTCTCTCATATAACTGAGCAATCGATTCAACCTAAACATATCTAAAGAAACCAAGTAGAGATTGTATACAAACCAACCTCTTTAGAGTATTCATCGAGAACGCAAGGTTTAAGCTTCATGTGTTTGAACAATGTTCCTACAAGTATACATTCCTTTCCTTCTTCTAGCCCCAAAACCTTACACACTACAAACAAAGAAAACGCCTTACAAAATTCAAAACACAGATCTGTAATCAAAACACCAAATTAAAGCAAACCCATGACGAAAATCCTGTAACGTTCTCTCCTTTAATGAGTTAAACAAAGCACTCACCAGGCAAATGAGGTTTCCAAGTAGGAGCAAGAGAGTAAAGAAGTGTTCTCATGAGATGAAGACGAGCAAAGTAAATCTGACTGTATTGTTGTCCTCTATACATCTCCTTTTGTATCTCAAATCTCTCATCCTGCTTCAATTCCAAAACCCAACAACACAAAATCAAAATCAAAATCAAAATCATAAACCCTAGCTCTCACACACACACACACACACAAAAAGTAGAAAGAGAAGAGTTTGGGTTTACGAACCAGGTTATTGTAATCGGATTGCTTCCGTTCATGAATCTTCTCGGAGTCGATTTCCATAGATTCCATGGCGGGAAAACGAAGAAGAGACTGAGAAGAAAGGTTCCAACTTTGACACTTTACTCTCGAGAGTAGTCTTCTTGAGAGTAATAAAAGAGTCTGCTTTAAACCGGAAACTAACCGGTTTAATCAACAAACCGGAAACTCTTGTACCTACTCTCATCGCAATTGAGCAACAAACAATAAAGTCTCGATCTTTTTAGTGTTCTCAAGAGAAAGTCTCAGTCTTTCGTCTTCTTCTTCAATGGCGTTGTTACAGGGTTCGATTTCTGGTACTTGTCCGGTTCGATTAAGCTTATCAACCTCAGTGTCGTCACCGTCGAGGGTTTCTCTTGCTGTTCCGGTGGTTAAAGGTTGGAGGAGTTCGTGTAGGAGATTGGTTTTGAGAGCAATGGTTCAAGAAACAGTTCAAGGGTCTGCTTCAGTTTACGCTAGAGAAATGGAGAGACTTTCTGCTAAAGAATCCTTGCTTCTCGCAGTAATGAGATTTCAATTTAACTTCCTTGATGTGAAATGTGATTGTTTAGATCTTCAATTTCAATCCTGATTATGAAAAATTGAGTCTTTGTTTTACTATCTCTGTATTAGATTATTAGGAGTAGTTACTAGATTGACCTCAGTTCAAGAAATTAGATTGCATCATGTTTTAGCTCAATTGGGTTTTGGTAGGTACAGGAACAGTTCTTTGTGTATTTGAACTCTGAAATCTTTGTTGCCTTGAAATGATTTATGTATACAGTTGAAGGATGCTGGAGGATTTGAGGCTTTAGTAACAGGGAAGACAACGAATATGCAAAGGATTGATGTGAATGAGAGGATAACGAGTCTAGAACGGGTTAATCCGACTCCTAGACCAACTACGTACGCGTGCTTCTTTTAAACTTTTGGTTATGATCTTGCTTTGGTTTTTTTAGGATGATTGGCTTTTAACTAGTTCATATAGCTTTCCAGGTCTCCTAGTTTCGAAGGTAGATGGAATTTCGAGTGGTTTGGGTCTGGAAGCCCTGGTTTGCTCGCTGCTCGGGTTATATTCGAGTACGTACTTACCTACCTACCTATCATTTTCTCTTCTTGAAGCTCACCATTTGTATTTGAAGTGATTTGCTATATGTTTGTATTGTTTTAGGAGGTTTCCGTCAACGTTGGCGAATTTATCAAAAATGGAGATACTAATCAAGGATGCTAACGCAAAGGCGACCGCAAATATCAAACTGCTGAACTCGGTAACTTACTGAAATACTTTTGTTTATGTAGTTGCATTGAGTCATAGAAGAGGTTTCTCACAGTAGAACGAAAATGCAGATAGAAAGCAAAATCGTTCTGTCATCGAAACTGACTGTTGAAGGACCTCTGAGATTGAAAGAAGAATATATAGAAGGTATGCTCGAATCTCCAACGGTTATTGAAGAAGCAGTTCCTGAACAGCTTAAAGGCGCATTAGGTCAAGCCGCCACAACGTTGCAACAGCTTCCTGCTGTTATCAAGGATACTTTAGCTAGTGGTCTAAGAATTCCCCTGAGTAAGCTACTTTAATCATTGTTATGTATACATAATCCATTTTCCTCTCACATGTTCACTGAACCATCTAGTAACTTCTGCTTTAGTTGGATCCTTTGAAAGATTCTTCATGATATCTTATCTCGACGAGGAGATTCTTGTAAGTATAATTAAAGCTCATGCATGTATAAAGTTTATGGAAGCGATATTGTCTTTAAAGTCCGTGAAGTTTTATCGCGTTTTTTTTTTTTGGTTTCTTTCGCAGATAGTAAGAGATACTTCAGGAGTGCCTGAAGTTCTAACGCGGTTGGAAACACCGTCACCATCGAGCGTTGTAGAGACTCTTGAATATGATAGATAGATGTTTACTAGCTAGCCATTGTTCCTTTGTTCTTTCCACATTCTATTACAAGAACCAAACCACCAACTTGTGTATCTAAATGTTCAAAGTGAATAACTATAACCTTTACCAGTAAATGTTCCAAGTACTTAAGAAATTTTCACAAGAACCTCAAATCGTTTAGCCACCAGAACCAGTAAATGTTTGGGCCAAAAACGGGCCCATTATCAAAAGGATATACCCGATATATATACCATAGGGTTTTTTTGTCCAAATTTCGATTTCTCTTTTCTTTTTATTAAATTCCATTAGGGTTTTGAGCAAATTCTCTTCTCCTTCACTGTTTTTTGTTAGCTCACTTTCCTTTAAATCCTATCTTAGAGCTCTCCATGGAATCCAATGAAACTTTAGGAGACAAGAAGAATGGCATGAACGTTGCTATGGCCATAGTGGAGCTAGTCCGTGAAAGTTTAGGTTACAAGACAAGGAAGCTGGACAAGACGGGTAAGACAGAGGATTTGCAACCACCAGAGAATATTTTAACCGGAGATGAGACCAACACAGTCGATATAATCTCCAATACGCTTCTCAAACAATGCCAAACGCTTCTCTTGAGTGGGATCAACCCTAGTGTCATATCAGACGCACTTCACTCTTGGAAGAGAACAAGAGAACACAAATCAAAATCTGAAATAATTCTCTTAATTCTCGACAATGTTACATAAACACAATATTCACACTTATATACAAGACCAATAGACACACCTGAAGAGTTATGTCTCTTCAATATAATGAGTTGTGTCTCTTCTTACTTGTGACTCTAAAACCAAACAACATAACTTATCAAACGTCACTAAACGTTACGACCAAACATCACAACCATTGACTTATATGAAACTCAATTATCAACTAACACTCCTCCTTAATTGAGTTTTGTTCTTACGACAAGTTTACTTAGTTCTTCCAACCTTGTGATGCTAACACCAAGTTTGTCTTCCCAAACTCTAACCTTGTGTCTTCCTTGAAATTGTTGCCGATGACTATCTTTCACACACAAGCTCACGATCAACACCTCTTCGTCTTTCATCAAAACATCTTCGTCTTGCTTCTTCACGTTCAAGGTTTTATCTCAAACACCTCGTCATGTGATTGTGGTTCATCTGACATGTAAAACAAATTTCATGTACTTGGACACAATCTTCACACTTCACCATTAGTGTCGTATCTCACGTTTCTTGACATTTCCACCTTTTGTGAATTATCCTCTCATTCTCTTCAAATGTCACGTCTTTGACATCTTCCTTTTCGTCTTGTGTTTCCTTTAGTGACTATCAATTCACCATACACAAGTAATTTTCTTACCTCTTTTTCTTTCGTGCTTTGCTCTGTTTTCCAGTTGACACTTATCAATTATAAACTCTTTAGACACTGGAACTCCTAGGTTTTTTCTTACCCTCGAGCCTTCTCCATGTCTCCTTCAAGTCTTTCATGAGTTTTCCTCACGTTTCTTTGACTTCTCGTGCGTGAATCTTCTCAACGTATTTTTCACGTCTCCTGACGTCTTCGCGTGAATCTCTTGTCCACGTCTTCTGTGGTTATCTCTTTAACCGATTCGTTGCGTGAATCTCTTATCCACGTTGTCTTCGATTATCTTTATAACCGACTGCGTGAATCCATTCTCACGTCTTCTCCGGTCATCTCCGTAACCGGCTTCTTTGCGTGAATTTCTTCTCACGTCTTCTCCGGTTATCTTCGTAACCTCCTTCTGCTTCCATTTTCTTCTTAGGTAAGCAGCCTTGGTGTCATCCTTGAACACCAAACGTTGCTATGTTTCTTGAACATGCAACTTTCTTTATGTTATACTTTTCTTCAAAAAACCCAACACAACTCTGTTTTCCTCTGTTTTTTCCAACAACTGTTTCTCCTTGTGAGTCTTTTCACAAACTCCACACATCTTTTTTTTTGTTTGCTTTTCTGGTTTAAAACCAGAATTCCCACTTCTTCTTCAAGCATAACACATCTTGTTTTCTTCGGATAAAGAGACACAATCTTCATGTATTTGAATTCTTCAATCCCTATTCTCTTCATCACAAACTCTTAAGTGATTTTCGAAATCGTAATAAAGTTCACTTCACTGTGATACAATCGGCCACCTTTCTTCTCCACGAGCCTTTTCTTCTGGCTCCACTTTTCTTCCTTGAGAGTCACGTCACCATCGTTTATCTTCAAGTTCTCATACTCCCTTCTCAACGATTACAATTTGATCAATCATACTTGAGGAGTTCTTTGAATTATGACTTTGATGCATTCCAATCACCCTTTGATGTGATTGTTGATGTTATACGCTGGCATATCTCTGATCCGCGACGATCGGTTCCAAGAGTTGCATCGCCGATAATGAAGAGTCAATCGTACCACTTCGGTGTCTCCTCTCTTTGTGTCGGTCTGATCGGAAATCTGTTTTCCACCACCGGTCAATCACCGCACACAACTCTGGTTCTGATTTCATCGTACACCAGAAATCCTCTTTCTCCATCAGCCGTAAGAATTACTTGTTGCCACAAACTCTGTTTTTGCGGAAATTTTAGTTAGTCTTTTGGATCAACAAGGCTCATGATACCATCTTGGAAGAGAACAAGAGAAAAACAAACTACAAATATGAAATTCTCTTCAATTCTCGACAATGTTACATAAACACAATATTCACACTTATATACAAGACCAATAGACACACCTGAAGAGTTATGTCTCTTCAATATAATGAGTTGTGTCTCTTCTTACTTGTGACTCTAAAACCAAACAACACAACTTATCAAACGTCACTAAACGTTACGACCAAACATCACAACCATTGACTTATATGAAACTCAATTATCAACCAACATTCACAAGGCAAGTAGAGAAGTGGCTTATAACCTTACCTCCAAGGCTGTCCCGGTAGAGCAGCTTACTAACCGAGATTCGGTTGCTAACTCGTGTCCACCTGAATCCAAGGAGGATATGGTTATGGTTCCTTCCAAGATCGAAGCCTATCGGGCCATTCTTGAGGTTATTCTTAGGACTTTGGAGACTAAGGGGATCAGACCCGGCCCTGGGCTAAAGCCTGTAAAGCAAGGGTTTTAGGCACCAAAATAAGTCTATACATTTAAGGGCACCAAATTTGCTAAAAAATGTTCGTAGTGTAGTGGTTGAGTGTTGTATCTAGAGAACCTTGTCGCAGGTTCGAGACTCTCAAGCGTAATTTTTGCATTTTTAATATTTTATTTTGTTTTTGGGCTAATTTTTTTTCCTTGGGCTTTAGGCGCCCCACCGTATTGGACCGGCACTGAAGGGGATGGTGACGAAAGGGAAAGAGGACGTCAAAGCTTTTCGCGCCGTTGCGGATGTCATTCGTACGACTTTGGGAACGTAGGAGGAGGAGGAAATCGTTCCCTACGTCGAAATTGTTAAGGACTACATTCGTATGACTCCTGTCCAGAAGAACACGGACAAGGTGGTTTTCTCGAGGTCTTTGTTGGTGGATAAGAAGGTGAAGGAGGATATGGTTCCGTCCTACAACGAAGCATGTCGCTTTTGGGAGGAGATTTGTGATACGGGTTTGGGGCTGAAGGGGATTGATAAGATGAACTTGATGGAGACAAAGACTGAGGTTTCACAGCCAGCTGCGAAGATGATGCTTGATGATGGTGACGATTATGTTTTTGTTTAATATTTTCTTGCATAATAAACAATAGGAGTCATATGTTCTGAAATGTTAGTAACATGATTTTTTCCTATAATGTTTCCGTAAAATGTAAGCGTTTCAATTCTTCTCTTAATTGAAAAAACAAAAACTATGGTTTTGCCTCATGCTGATATTATTCTCCTATGCAAAGAATTTCATAATTTTGGGAATTTACTCCGTCAAATTTGGTGATGGCACACGAAGTCTTGTTGGTTTCGTCATGGAAGGACGCACCAACTGAACCACGTTTAGAGCCTTGTTTATCCAGTGTAAGGTCATCTTGAACAGCAGATACATCTTTAGCATTGTTCAGAGGCTTCAAAGTCTGTCACTACTTGCACCAGGGACAGTTTTCTTGATGCCTTTATCTATTTTATTAGGTGTAGAAACTCGCGCTGTTTCTGATGACCAGTCAATGCTAGAACTAAGACGCGTTACATTGGGAAAAAGCTTGGGCTTGTATGCAGGCCCGGCCCAATTTGTTGGGCCGCCTAAAGATAAAAGAAAAAAAAATTGGCCCAAAAACAAACTAAATATCAAAAATTAAAAGTACTACTAGTTATAGGAATAGTACCCATGACTTGGAATACTAGAGTCATGCAGCCACCACTACACTACGTGACATTTATGTCAATTATGATGCCCTTAAATATATATTCTCATTTTGGCGCCTAAAGCCAATGCTTCACGGGCTTTACCCCAGGGTCGGCTCTGCTTGTATGTCACACACTCATACTTGCTGAGCGGGTTGGAACTTAGGCTGGCCTATATTTTTAGATGCAGCTCTGGATGTTGATCCATTTGCCAAAAAATGGGAAGCTATTCTTAAATTTTGATATTTCTTCTGCTGTAGAGAATCTAGAGAAGACATGTTAGAACCGGTTGGCGAAAACACTGGGAGAGCTCTCAACTAAAAAGCAAGAAGAACGTAAGGCAGATTTGGAAGGCACTACAGGTTTTGATACAATTGGTTGAATTCTTCTTGAAATTGTAAACTCTAGCCAAAGACTCTTTAACATGTAATCACAGTTATGGCAATAGAAAACAATAAATTTCCAGCTTGAAAAAATCAAGACTTTCAACTTTCAAGAAATCTCCAAATACAGTAAAAACTCTATAAAGTAATAATGTTGGGACCACCAAAATTTATTACTTTAGAAAGTTATTACTTTATAAGATTTCCTTGTAAAATACTTCTAAATCTTTTAAAATTTCCTTTTATATAAAATATGAAGTTTTCTTTTAAACTTCTTATTATGTATTAGTTTTTACAAACAATTTTGTATGTTTTCCATCCTTTTTCTTTTGTTTTTCATATTGTATTTGTGAAAAAAAATTATAAGTACACTTTTCACGTTTCTTTTTTTTCTTAACTATGTTTTGGATTTTTATATGATAGAATATTACTTTATGATATTATTGGGACTATATATTTACATAGAGATTTGAAAAAAATTATTATCTTATTATTTTATTGAATTGTGCCATATTTTGCACTAACCCGACTCGGAACCGGCAAAATTTATTACTTTATCCAGTTTATTACTTTATCGAGTATTACTTTATGGAGTTTTTACTGTACAAAGGACTTAGTTTGAAGCATCAATTTTTATATACAATAAGATAAATCGAAATATTGGATTTAGTAAATATCACATAAAATATCATTATCAAATTAAAAAAACGACAAAAAGTTATGGCAATAGAAAATTTTCAGCTTGAAAAAAATTCAAGACTTTCAACTTTCAAGAAACTAGTCACTAGTCAGGAACAAACTTCTCATCGTACTTCTATATATAGTCCTCTGTATGTACTATGTAGTATCATAACGATCAAATCATTTTCATTGATGCACTAATTTTTTGTATGACCTTTTAAAATTGTTTGGAATATAGATATTTCCATTTAGCCTCTTTCAATATATATAATTTATCAATGGCTCTTTAGGAACGAAAAAATCGTAGTCCGAATTGACACAAAGAGGCTTTTGTGAGTTAACCTCAACAGCTAAATAGTTTGAAACTGAAGTCTTTGGTTGATTTTGCTAGTCACCCACTTGCACGAATCAATGAAGGAAAAAAACCATGAGGAGAATCGAGAAATATTTTCATTTGTCGATGATGACATTACTCATCATGATTATAAATTTCATATCTTCATCTTATTAAGATTATTAAAATTTTATGTTTCGTACGTATTGTTCGGTTCTTTGTACTGAGTTTTTTTATCATTCAGTAGAGCTTTTGGTAGTTGGATTTTGTATTAAGTTCATATTCCTATGTATTTTGTTTTGAGGAAACTCTCGAGTGATTTTTTTTTTTTGTCCTCCCCATCTTTTGCTACACTTCCACTGTTGACGAAGGACATAACTACTATTGTTTAACTGAAATATCTAGTTGGCTTGGAAGTGCTTAATGTAATCTCCGGCTATTAATTAAAACACCTTCCTTCTTATGTGTTCGTTCTTCAATCTTTCTAAAGTTTCCCAAGTACTCAGAGAGGCTCTCTACTGTTTTCTCTTCATAAACTCGTTGTGTGTAAAATAGAGCTCGTAACAAACATTGGCTTAGTTGAATTATGTGATGAGGGTTGCCGTTTGATATGTGGTTACATCATCACCATGAAACACATGCTTGCAATTGTGGTTACTTGTCTGCTCATATTTGTATTTTTAATATATTACATTTGTTATCTAGAATTAACTATGGCCCCATTTGTACTTATCTTATGTTAAGTATCAATCAATCAGTCAATACGTCTGTTTGGATAAGATATGAGGAATACAATTCAGTACGGACAACAATTATACAGTTTGGAGAAAAAATAAAATCAGAGTTTTAAGTTTTCAAATGTAAATCAACTACTGTAAGTTAAATAAGTTCATATCCAAGGACAATGATATTCTGTTTAAAATGTTTCAGGTCTTACATAGAAAATATTTTTAGTTATATTCAAATATATTTTTCCATTTAACATTTTAGTTGTGATTTTAATTCCCATGCTATAACGAATAAGAATTAGATACCTATTATTAGATATAGAGTAATCATTAAGAAAATATAACTCCTAATAATCATAGAACCCACGATCCACAAAATTCTCCAAAAGTCAAACCATTTTAGGGTCGAAAAAACTACTAGCCTCTCGTATAAAAAAGAAGTAAATTTTTTATTTAAATGAAACCTATTGTAAAAACAAATACCATAAAAAATGCCTCCGTTTCGGAAAAATTTATGCGAATTGGTGAGATTCTGCGAGAACTCCGCCATGTAAGTGCGAGGTAGATGCAACGGAGTTAGGATCAATGGTGAAGGGTAAATAAGGAAATTCACCACTTAGCTCTTGAATGAAACCGTCCAAATCTCCTAAGTCGTTCAAGAACCCACCGGAGCTCTCTCCACCGTCGTTGTTCCACGTCATCGACATCATATCTTCTTCTACTTCTGAGTTTATAAAGAATCCATGGTTCTTGTTCATGTCGTGTACTTGATCATGATGGTCATGATCATGGCTTGCTCTAGATTTAGGGTTTCTTTTGAGACCCTTTTGGTGGTGGAGGTCGTGGTGGTGATGATCTGGTTTTCCGGTGAGTTTTTGGACGATTTCTCGGAAGCTGGACACGTCGGTCTTAATGATCTCCGGTGCATAAATATGGATGATTCGGATATTTGGTTTAGATTTGGTTAGTGTTCTTGATTGTTTGTGCATGGCTATGCTTGATAAGCTTCTTCTTTTGGTAGCTTCAATTTCCATAGTTTTGTTTAGAAGAAGAAATAGAAGAGAGAGTTGGTAAATTTTGATGTTATAGTGGAATATGATAAGGTTATATATATAGGGGGAAAAAGAAAGGAAATGATAGTAGAAGAAACTTATTTTAGAGTTACAAGTTTTAGTGACAACAAATATTATTTCATATTTCGGGTTTTGTTTTTGTCCACTCGTACTTCTAGTTTTATATGTAGCAGAACGTAAGATCCTATATATAATCAATAAAGGCAACTGAAATTGATATTTTGTTGAGATTAGTTGAATTAAACAAAAGTATACATATGATATGAGATTATATATTTATATTGATGAAAGAGATGTGTCAAGCTGTCTCCCAAGACTTGAGATTTATGTATCCAAAGCAAGTCCACGGACCCCTCCAACTAACCAAATCCTCGTGTTGGAATGTCTTAAGACATTTCATTTTATAATTTTTGTAGCATATTGGTAGTAGTATCATTGATCTTTTTGTTATTCTTTGTAATCAGAACTATTTACCAAATTTCATGTAATTTGCAATTGATTTCTGATCTATACCGCTAAGTGTGTACATATAGTGTGAAAGGAAACATTTGAGGTGAAATATGTTGGAGTATATGTGAAGGTGAAACCTCTAGACAATATTTCCAATTGATATGTATTTTTATATACGGGAATTAAAGTAAAAGTAGTCATTAGTATTTGCCTATTTGGCTTTATGTGTTTAGGTATTACGTCTAAATCCAGGTGGCTTCAATTAAATAAATACCTATAGGATTCCAGAAACTTGTCTCCATGTAATGTACACAAACTCAACCACCTTATCATTTGCAATCTCTAAAAGTTCCACATAAAAAATACAATTGTGTGGACCATTACCAAAACCTTTTTTTAATATATGATTACAGCCTTAACAACAAGAATCTTAGTCTTGGATACATATTAAATGATGCAATTGGATGACATAGTGCGAACGAAACATATAAGGTGTAAAACATATAGACATGTCTTGATAAGAACCAAAAATCTCACAGCTGGTGGTATACATATACAAAAACGTATACGTGTATGAACTGTTCATGTAACATTTAAATGAACTTGCGATAATTAGCTATATGAAGATAAGAATGTACTCGTTATAAAGAAAATAATTGTAAGGAGGATAAGATTTGTACAAAATTGGACGTAATGTTATAAGGACATGGAAATGGCATGACCCTCGGGTGCACGAGGCAGTTGCATTTCGTGACGACTATTTTATCCATTTTACTTCGTATTTACTTTTAGCTTATATATCTACTAATTTATTTACCATGCGAATTGATTGACCTAAGTCCGATCACTTTTTATGTGAACATAGAGTAGTTTTACATATTAATGAAACTCAAAACGAATGTTATGAAATAATCTTATGTTATTGTTGAATTCCTTCCTCTCTTTTTTTGCATATTAGGCCAACTCATTTGAATTTTAAATTTTTAGTGTTATATCTTTATTCTTAGGTCTATGCATGTCAGTTTTTATATTGGATATATATAAATATAAATAACAATATCTTGAAATCCCAACTGATCATCCATCACACTATATAGTATCTTGGAAAAAGGATACACTGTCTTAAACCAAAAAAACAAAACAACGATTACAAAGAAATAGAAAAGAATAGACCAATAGGCACATAGATTAAATGTGTGTCCTATCTATATATAATATACTAATACATACACTAGTTAAAAAGTCCATGCATCATTTTTACTAAATCGAAGATATTAATGTTTATACCAATAATTAATTTAATTGAAATAAGAATTATGCTTTTGTTCAAACTAGCAGAAATAGCCGTCCGATGTATGTACATGTGAAGAGTTGAGATACGCAAGAAATCCAACGGCTATAATAAAAGAGAGAAATGAAAAACTCTAGTGAAGATTTGGTTTGTACGGCGCGTACGTGCGTGCGTCAGGGACTCGAGATGCGAACACACGAGTCTCGTGCTCTCTTTTCGATTCGGACCACACGTAGCTGTTTTGCAAAACGTTGCCGCACGAGCCGTACTGGTTTGTGGTGGACCCCATGAACGCAGTTCCAAACTTTATGGACTTTAATCTCTAGTTTAATCTCTAATGACCTCTTTTTAATTTCTGTTTATATTTCAATTTTTTTTTAAATAAAAATTGAGTAAAAGACGTTTTACCCTTAATGAGCTCTGCGAAAAGACACAAAAGATACCCTATTTTCGCCTCCATTTTCTTTTCTTGTTTCGGATCCACAAAACCAATCAAACCCTTAACCTCTTCTTTTCCTTCGATTTCGAATCCGAGAGGAAGAGAGACAAACACCGTGTTTGAGTCATATAATTGTCTTCGCCGTCGTCGTAATCCTCGCCTTCATCGTCTTTGAATCATATCACCGAAACATCCATCTCCGTCGTCATCTCTTATTTCGTCGCCGGAAAAATCGTCGTTGTCACTGACATCTTCGCTTCCGCATCTCTTTAGTGGCTTCTTCTTCCTCTGGGTAAGCCTTTTCCTCAATTACATCTCTTTATTTTCAAAAAAAGAATTTTGATTTTGAATGAAATTTCGGTTCGATTTGTATTAAGATTTTGATTAAAAGTAGAAATATGTCTGGATTTGTCTGGATTTGCTACGAAAAATTGGAGATGTATCTGTTTGAGATTGAGAAATTAGGGTTTGATTAAAAACAAATTTGGGGGTATTCGGAGTTTTGAATGGTTTTTTAGGGTTTAGATTTTGAGTTTTGTGATTTGAGTAAAACCAATAGAAGATGTGTTGAATTTTGAAATTGAGTTCATATTCGATAATGAATGAGTTGGGATTTGTGGTATGACGAAATTTTGGAATGTTAATTGAATATTTTTCATTTGTTTTGTTGCGTTTTTTCAATGGATAGAAAGAAGAAGGCAGGAAAAATGGATAAAAAGAAGAAAGCAGTGAGTACGCAAGAACGGTATGATGTGAGCGAAAGCAGTGACTCAGGAACCGGTTTGGCAATGACAAAATCTGCACCGGCATCCAATCCATCGACATCTGAGCCATCGGGAAGGAATCCAACGCCATCTGAGCCATCGCCAACTGAGCCATCGCCAACTGAACCATCGCCGAGGAATCCAACGCCATCTGAGCCATCGCCAACTGAGCCATCGCCGAGGAATCCATTGCCATCTGAGCCATTGCCAACGAATCCATCGCCAACAGATTCATCATCATCAGAGGTATGTAATGGATTTGCATCTCTTAGTAAATAGGATAAAAATGAGAGAATTAGTAATAAGAAGAGTAAATTAGAGTACTCGGACTAGTGAGTATAAATGTTATACAAATTGCAGAACTGGTACTAGTGAGTATGAATATGTGTACATAGGGTTTAGGATTCTACTGGGTATAAATGGTATGCAATTGTAGAATTGGTACTAGCGAGTATAAATGCTTGTACATAGGAAACCTGATTCTACTGGGTATAAATGGTATGCAATTGTTGAACTGGTACTAGTGAGTATAAATGCTTGTACATGGGAAACTTGATACTACTTGGTATAAATGGTATGCAATTGTAGAACTGGTACTACTGGGTATAAATGTTTGTATAAATCGTAGAACTGGTAGTAGTGGGTATAAATGCTTGGTATTTTGGGATTGACGTTATGTTTGCATTGCAGATAGATACCTTACCCATGCAGCCTGAGCGTTTTTTCTTCAAACCTGACCAGTTTAACACCATATGCAAGATAAATACGAGGTGTGGTTTGAAGGATTTCTTGAAGACCATTAAGACAGTGGGATTGGAACCGGAGGTGGACTGGTTTAAGAGACATATGCAGTTTCATCATATATTCCACATGTATGATGAGCCAAATCACAAGTCTCAAGCGTTGTGGTTGTTGTTCCTTCGTACTGTACATGTGGATAGGAGGAGAGTTGTTTGGTTTGTAGTCAATGGCGTTCCAATACGTTATTCTATTAGGGAGCATAGTCTCATGTGCGGGTTTGACTGTCATGATTATCCGGTTGGAATCAATCCGGACATGAACTTGACGGACTACCAAAGTAAGTTGAGGAGGAAGAATTTTGGGAGTAAGAAGCAAGTTACTATCAAAGATGTGAAGGATAAGCTGCTTTCATTGAAGAATAAGAGACCGGATCTCAATCGCCTGAAGTTGGCGATTTTGTACTTCTTAAGCGCGGTACTCGCATGCAAGTCTAAGAGCGATGGAAACATTGAGATGTTCCTATTTAGAATGGCTGAGGATCCAGAATTGTGTAAATCATATCCGTGGGGACGATTAACTTTTGACAATTCTGTCAATGAAATTTATCACTCGGCGGAGTTCATGAATGGTGTTGCGAATGATGGATGGACTATTTCTGGATTCGTATATCCTTTACAGGTAAAAGTTGTATTTATGTAGTTATGGTTCATTGTTTACAACGCATGTATGTTGAATATAACTGTTTTTATATCTTTGTGTGTAGTTATTGGCTTTTGAGTGTATACCCGAACTGAAGAGTGCATATAGGATTGAAATTGATGGTAGAGATGCAGCGTGTCCAAGAATGTGCAAGACGAGGTTTATTAAGTGTTATAAGAAAGGTTGGTCATTGGAAGATCTCTATGAGAAGCTTGGTTCTTCTGAGGTATGAATTGAACCTATCTCTTAATTAGAAATTTGTTGGCTAATGTTAATAGCAAATTAATACGAATTTATATTTTCAGGATATTCAAAGTATTATGGAAATAGAATTTGGAGTAGAATACTCTCTTTTGAGCCGCATCTTAGAGGTTGGACCAATTTATGAAGGTCTGGATTACATTCAAGACAGTTGGAACGAGCATCTTCAAGCGGATAAGAAGATATGTTGGAAAGAGTTGTATGAAGCAGATGTGGCATCTCGAGCTCAGGAAGAAGTAAGAACTGTACCGGATGTGGACATCGATCCAGATGAGAATCCGGGTTTGGTACAGGTTCTGACAAACCTTGAAGATAGGCTCAGGAATGAAATGGCTAAGGAGATTGACAAAGTGAACATTAAAGTTAAGGGTTTAAAGAAGAAGAACAAAAAGTGGAAGATGAAAGTGAGGGTTCTTAGAGATGAAGTGAAAAGTCTTAGAAGTGAAGTGAAAAGATTTTCAAGTTGGAATGAGTATGGAGATGCGGATGAGTATGGCGGGTATGAGTATGGAGGGGTTGAAGAAGCTGTTGCTTATGGAAAAGAGCAAGCTTCTGGTTCTGGAAAAGAGCAAGAAGAGACTTGGAAGGAATCAGTGGACCGAGCTGTAGAGATAGACACAGAGAAAGAACATGAAGAGATGGAAACTGAGAAAGAAAAAGAAGAAGAAGAGACGGAGGCAGCAGAAGAAGAGACTGAGGCAGCAGAAGAAGATGAAAATAAGAACCAAAAGACAGAGAGAATGAAGAATAACAAGGTAATGAATTTATATATTGAGTTGGTAACATAATGAATTGATGAATTGTTTAGAGAAATGTGATGAGTTGATGAATTTTATGCACTGAATTTCAAAAGATGAAGAACAAGAAGAGAGTCCGACAGAAGAAAAAAAAGAAACCGAGGAAGCAAAAGACGGAGAGACTAAGGCAACAGAAGAAGAAACTGAGGAAGCGAAAGACGAAGAGAATGAAGAAGAACAAAGTAATAGTTTTATGTAGTGATTTACTCTCTAGATCAAATGATGAATTGTTTAGAGAAATGTGATGAATTGATCAATTTATGTCACAGAAAAAGGACAACAAAAAAGTGACAAAGTTGTGAGGCAGAAGAGGGTATGCAAACCATCAGTGTACACGAGTGAGGAGTATACGGCCACTGGAAAAAACAACGCGGCGGGGAGAAAAAGGAAAAACACTAAAAAGAGTGATGACGTTGTGAAGAAACCGAAGAAGTGATGGTGATGGTTGTGGAATTTAGTTGAATGTTGTTTTATTTGAATGTTGAACGAATTTGAACTTGGGGTTTGTTTTTAGGTTCATAAGACTTGTGGTTTGTTTTTAGGTTCGTAAGACTTTGTTGTTGGTGCTTGAAACAATTTGGACGGCGTTTAGGTACTTTTTTTGTTTAATTAGGCAAACAATGGTAATGATAAGTACTTATTTGATGAATTTTTTTAAAATTGTGTTAAATTTTTTAAAGAAACCGTCAAAATTACAGAAAAACGTGTTAAAATTGTTTAAAATTATTAAAAGAAGCATATTTAACACATGAGCCGTCAAACTTATTAAACAATATTTAAAATTTACACATAGTCATACTTAGTTTTTTAGTATGACCATTTTACACATAGTCATACTTGGGTGGTTTTCACGTATTATTAGTCATACTTAGGTGAAATCATATTTTTTCCAGTAGGACTACTCCAATGTAATCATTGAAACATATTTACTATCATTTCGTGTATTCAAATGTATAATAACTTTATTTTTGCGTATTTGACATAACAATGAGGTTTGTACTCATATATTATCCTTATGTATGAGGTATATTTTAGGAAAATGTGTGTTTTTCTCTAATTTTATTATCAAACTTTATATGTTTTATGTGGTCCCTAAGTATCAATTAGCTATATATATGGACTTTAGGATCATGATAATTAACAAAAAAGAAAGCGAGAGACTCTTACCAAAATAATATAACACATTCATACCTAGTCATACCAGTCATACCTGGCAGAAATTCTTACCAAAATAATATAACACATTCATACCTAGTCATACCAGTCATACCTAGCAGAGACTCTTACCAAAATAATATAACACATTCATACCTAGTCATACCAGTCATACCTGGCAGAGATTCTTACCAAAATAATATAACACATTCATACCTAGTCATATCAGTCATACCTGGCAGAGACTCTTACCAAAATAATATAACCCTTACTTCTTCCTCTTCATCTATGTTCTCCCGTTGACGTGTGCCGTTTTTCTTGATTTCTTCCTTTCTTAACTTTGTGGGGCGGGGGAAAGCCGTGGCAAAGCTTGTTAAGTTCAGTTGTAGGTATCAACCATGTTGTCCTATGTGGTACAGGATATATCGTCTCTTTATATGCCGATACCCACTTCTCAACCAAAAAATAGTTCGAGGCAAACTCATAATGACGAACCGTAGTCTCTCCGCTTAATCGGATGATAGCTTGTATTGCATGCACGCACGGGTACCTGTCTTTATCAAAACACTTGCAACTGCAACTGTTTTGACTCAAATTAACTACATAATTCATCCCATCAAGGCCCATCACATTGTACTCATAAGTTAAGCTGTTTAGCTCTTGCGACAGTAACTTCTTTCCTATCAGTATTCTCTCCTCAATTATGTTGTGCACGCAAGGTACCAACTTTTGTGACTTGGGTACTTCGGAAGATGTTGTCCGATTGTTGTTGAACCATTCTGCTATTTTTTCAATTATCATATCAATCATTGGTAATAACATGTACTTCCTTGCTTCTTCGAAAACGCCATTGACCGATTCTATATTATTGGTTGTATAAATGTTGTACCTTTCCCCTGGAAAATAACATCTTGCCCATGTGTCCATCGTCGTGCTTTTAGCGAGATAAACGGCTGCAGCAGGATACCTACTACTGAACGCAGTATAAAGTCTAAGGAACTCAACCTCTGTATAAGCTTCTGCGCATTTCATGAACTGCGCCGCAACATTTTCTTTCTTCTTAGCCGAGACACTTGCTTTCACATTCTGAGACAAATGGTATATACAATACCCATGTGTAGACGATGGGAACACCTTCGCAATTGAATTGATGAGGGATACATTTCTATCGGAAATAAAAACCAATGTACGAAAATCTGGATCTTCCTCTTCCATTACAGGACTTAAAGCTTTTTTCAATTCCACAATAAACCACATCCAACTTGCTTCTTTCTCACCATCAGCTACACCGAAAGCTATTGGATAATGGTGACGATCAGGATCCTGAGCCATCGCAACAATTAAAATTCCACCATATTGATGTTTAAGGTGGGTGGCATCTACAATGATGACTTTTCTCATGGCTTTAAACCCTTCAAGACAAGCTCCCAATGCAAAGAACAAAAACTTAAACTTCATGTCTTTCTCCCATTCGACATTTGTTTTTGTTCCCTCATTCACAGTCTTTAGCATATACATATAAGCCTCCAAGTTCAAATAACTCTCCTCTGGACTACCCCGCAAAGCATTAGCAGCTAGTTCTTTTCCCCTCCATGCAGTAGAGTAACATATGTCAACACTAGCTTTTCTTTTAGTCATATTTATCAACTGTTTCGGTTTTGAAGTCTCAAAAGTACCAGGATACTCGTCCTGCACAATAGAAGAAACTATTGCTGCTGACCCTTTCCTTCTTTTTATCATTGTACTTGCATCAGCTTTAGAGCATGTATGCATCTTATTGTAAGTGATAACCACCCAACTATCTGAATCGTTAGCTGGTCGAACTCGTAAATACCACTTGCAACCATTTTTCCGATACATACATCTGAGCACATATAAGTTTGGGGCCGACTTAAATACATGATACTCAAAAGAATTTTGATGTGAAGCTATTTGAACTAATGTCTTCACTGCGTCCTTACTTGGAAATTCTTCACTCACTTGTAATCTTTCATCTATACCATCTTCCCATGGAATACCTACTGCCCTATCTCCTTCAGTAACATCCTCTCGCTCATTGTCTTCATGCGTACCAAAGTAATTCCCGTCATCAAACTCTTCAGTAACATCCTCTCGCTCTGATTGATGGTTTGTGTAAAGAGTCATTAAACCATCCTGAGTAGCAACGTCACATTCTTGAACCTCTTCTGTTGTCACTTGCATATTTGTCTGAGTTTGATCCAGATGTTCATGTTCGACGACCTCCACATGTTCATGTTCGACGACCTCCACATGTTCATCTTCGACGACCTCCACATTCAAAAGATTTCTTTGACCATCTCCGTTCAGTTGCATCAGGTAACTAAAAACGTCATCATCATTCGAGATATATGATGGATTCGTAACCTTCAAAATCATTGGGAAGAAACTGAGTCTCAAACGGGATGGATCTATCATGATCTTTATGCCAATTTTTTCGACCAACTCTGAATAAGTCACCTCTTCCGGCTTGGTCCGTATCGGTAAAGTGAGAGTTTTATCTTGTCCTAAGATCCATCTTGTGCAATCACCATCCGTTGAATAATATCCTCCATAATCAAAACATATGATTGTACAGTTTTTTGTCATTGTCCCCTACAAAATAGTAAGAAATTAACAAATTTTCCCAAAATTAAATAACACATTCATACCTAGTCATACCAGTCATATCTGGCCGAGACTCGTACCAAAATTAAATAACACATTCATACCTAGTCATACAAGTCATATCTGGCCGAGACTCGTACCAAAATAAAATAACACATTCATACCTAGTCATACCAGTCATATCTGGCAGAGACTCGTACCAAAATAAAATAACACATTCATACCTTGTCATACCAGTCATATCTGGCAGAGACTCGTACCAAAATTAAATAACACATTCATACCTAGTCATACCAGTAAAACCCTAACGTAACCCTAAACACTAAAATTGGAAAATACGTTAATATCATACACGTATCCTCGAATTGTCTAAAGAAGAACAGACTGAACTTTTATTGTACCTTCTAATTGCCTCTGTTTTTTATAACAAAGTTGAAGAAAAAAAGAAGAATGATGACAACGATCGAGAGAGAGAAAAGAAGACGGACCGACGACAAGTTGAGGAAAAATCAAACAATGAGGAAGCTTCCAAATCTGTCCAGTCCAAAGCTTCCTCTGTTTTTTGTTTAG
This sequence comes from Arabis alpina, assembly GCA_900128785.1. Taxonomy (NCBI): domain Eukaryota; kingdom Viridiplantae; phylum Streptophyta; class Magnoliopsida; order Brassicales; family Brassicaceae; genus Arabis; species Arabis alpina. The sequence continues at coordinate 48,701,313 of LT669791.1, forward strand.
TTGTTCTTTGCCACTTAAGGAGAGGAAAGAGAGGAAGAGAATGACGAGGAGAAGAATATAATCAACATTGTTCGATTCAGAGAGAAACAAGAGGAAGAGAGGAAGAATCAATCTTGTTTTTTAGCCTCTGTTTTTTTTTCGTTCATAGCAGAGAGAGAGAAAGAGAGAGAAAGAGGAAAAGAGTTATTGTTTGGTTGTTGTCTAATTGAATTCAAAATTAAATTAGAGAAAGAGGGGAATTGATTTTGATTTTATTGTTTGAGGCTTGGAGCTTGCTCTGTTTTTGGGCGTTTAACGCAGCTAGAGAGAGAAAAGAAGAAGAGGAAGAGGCACGTGGAAGGTGTAGATAGGTTAGAGTTATTTTGGTTGTTAGATAATTTAATTAGGTATTTAGTTAGGTTGGATAGTATTATATTAGTAAATATGGAGGGGTAAAGATGAAAGAAAATGATTTTGGGGTTAGTTAGAATAGAGAAGGTTAGTTAGAATAAAATTTGTTGAAGAAGGTTGTTTGAGATTAAGGTCCAAACTTTATGGTGTGTATCTGCATGGTTGGCACTTTCCTTATATTATTGAATACTTAATTTTCGGATTAGTACAAATGTTACAAAATATGTATGTTAGTAGAGGATGACTTTCAATAAGCAACGTTTAATTTGGTTGATCGCTAACTTGTTAAACATATGAATGATTTATACAGCTTTTTTCAAATAAATTGGTTCATTCACCTATACTAATATCAAGCTACAAATGTTCGTAAAACATGTGTGACATACATTTTCTATAGTTTGAATTAAGTACCAATGCCGACATTATATTTAAATTAATCACTAGATAAAATTACAATGGCGGCGGTAATATTGTTGTAACTTATAACCACGGCAAGTGCAGTCACTATTCAAACTCTACGGTATTAAAATAATGTGTCACTTACGAATATAAAACTTTTAATTTGGATTTCGTGTGGAAAAGCAAAAGAAAAGTGGAACTTTGATGTGTACATAGAATACTCTTACGACGCAAGTGCTTGCAGGTTAATAGAATACTAACTAATCCCAATTTGCATTATATGCTATTTCAACACCCGTGTTGCATTAGGTGAAAAAACTTATTCACATTGGGAAACCTTTCTTTATACCATTATTTCTCTCATGATTATAACTTCTTTTTTAGTATTGATTGATATGAAGTATATGATTGAGTTCTACGTGTTAACAAGAATTGTTTCCCTACTAGGAAAGAAGGAAATCAAATCATGGGGAATCTATAAGCATATTCTCATTCACCAACCTACCCATTATCATCATTCGTAGAATCATTTGCCCTGATCAAATTTGAGGTTTATATCCATAATTTTTCATAATTATTTAGTATTCAAAATCTTCTAGAATTACCACGTCAACGTGTTAGTGGCGGCCTAGACCGGTCTCTCTCAGTCCAACTTTGTCTAGCTGATCTATGTTATTATTATTTCGTCATATATCGCTGGTAGCTCTGACAATAATTTTTAGCAACAAAAAAAGCTCTAACACTAATTTAGGTTTCTAATAGTTATGTACTTACATGTGTAAATCTGTAAAACATGCACTATTTGAAATAATGAAAACATGTTATTTTTTTATAGAAACAAACATGTAACATGAATTTCGAAAAAAAAGCATACATTAAAAACTGTATCGATTCAAAACTATCCCATATTTGTTTTGGAATTCTCCATCTCTTTCTTACTTTTAGCTAAGACCAACAAAAAATTTCCCTTCCACTTTAACATTATTTTTCAAGGTCATGTGCTCAATTTTGGAGGCTGGATTCAAACCACTTCTTAATTTCTTTATTTGTGTATCATTAAGGGTCAACCACTCGATGAGAATCCTTATAAAAAAAATGTTCAAAGCGATTCAACATGACATGAATGACCAAAGAAGAAAAACAAGAAGTCAAAAACCATTAAAAGCTTAGCGTCAAAACTTACAATGACTAGTAATCTACTATATGAAAGCTGAATGGCACTCTCCATATGAGTGCCACATCAGCATAGGAGGATTTGCCATATGTATTTTTTTTCCGTAAACAAAACCTTTGACTTCTCGCCTTCTCAGTTATAACCTGCTCCATTTATGATTTTTCACCTTTCTATGAAACCCAGCAGAAACGTTTAGCTCATCCAAATTCTTCTTAAATCCTCTGGATCTATTTTGGAGGTTGATGTAGAATGACAGAGATAATGAACCGGAAGAGATATAAAGAGAGTGGAGGCGCCTTCAACTCTAGAGACAATTCATCTTCTAGGGTTTTCCCCGCGAGTTCCAGGTACGTAGTTAGTGTCTCTTATGTTTTGAATATTCTTTGCTCTTCGTTATATGGATTGGGAGGAGAAGAGCGATTTAAGCCTCTTTTTCCCTCTTGGTTTCGTTTGTGGGAAATACAATTTCCCCTCTTTTTCTGAATTTTGTATCAATATCTAGCTAATACCAAAACTGATTTCTTAAACGCAATTATATGTGGTGATTTCATTCGAAAGAATAGGGAAAGGCGGTACATACTTTCAGTGAAGAAAATAATTCAACCTAATGAGGGAGGGCTATGGTCAGAATATCATATGTTTAGTCTTATGTTTTCGCTTTGCATCGCCATGTTTAAGTGTTCATATGTTTGTGCCTCTCTTAGTTGTGCTACTAGGTTTATTGAATTACAAAATCTTGACACCGTCTGCAAAGGCAATATGCGACCAAACATCGGCCAAACATGAGAAATTTACAATTGCAAAATTGGTAGCTACGCTCATCAAGTTTACATGTTCCACGGATACTCACAAGAATATGGTTGAGTTCAAATAAGGAACATGTCCTTACAGCGTTATTAAATAATATCTATAAGAGTCAAGGTATCTGTATGACTTCTACTCATCTTTCGCTTTGGCCCAAACATAAGTTTAAGAGCTCTATGGACCACTTTGCTTCGTCTGATGTTGTCACATCAGTCTTCAAAGCAATGTTGGAACCTTATGAGCTTAAAATATTGTACATGATCACTCTATAGTCTTCGTTTGATCTAGCTAATTTCTTTATTATTTTGAAGACTTTGATTGTTCAAAGAGTAGGAAACATACTCAATTACTCAAAGCTAATACAGATTCAAAATCTTCATCCACGAAAAATATGATTCTCTGCTCAAGCATATGTCCATGCTAAGTACAACACTGGTTTGAAACAAGTTGGTTTATAGGTCTTCTTATCTTTCTCCGACATTTTCCTTTTCAATTGAACAATGCTTGAATTTTACTTGTATGGTGCATATTTTCTGGACAGGTCCTCCGGCTCCGCAATGTTTACAAGATCACTTGAACAAGTCATAAGAATCAAACAAGAATCTCCTCATCAGTAATTTATCCAAATCTAGAACAGAAGGTGTGATGGCTGATTTACGAGTGCCACAAGTCCACTCGATCTGTACAATGTGAGACTGAATTCCCAAGTAACTCCCTTACGTAGATGCACCATCTTTATATATCTCCTTACCTCTACAAAAAAAAATCAATGCAAGTATTATTTGTAACTAACTCCAGTAAAAGTCTCTTTCTGTCTAACCTTCTTTGTAGTTTTCTAACGGATGTATGCACCGAAAGCTTTATCAATAGGCTATGAGTTCTTATGCCCAAAGTGAAACGGGTAAACATCTTATCATAGACTATTACACCTTAGATTTTGCCACTTAATATGTATAATAGAGCAGCTTCCAAACCATCATTCAATTTTTCTTTGTGGCCCTCAGTTTTTAGGGTAATCAATGTTTCTGATATGAAGTCATGATACATATGAGGGGAAAAAAAGATCCGAGTTAGATAGATATTTTTGTTATATAAAGTTTATGTTATTGTGGTCTGATCTGTGATCTCGTCACTTATTAAAACCTCTCCTCAGTAAATTGAATAGATACCAATCATTATTTTCATGGTTTCTCCTTTTTATGTGCTAGACAAGTGTGTATCTTTTTATACATTAACCACAAACTATGTCTTAGTCTATTATTTCTCTAATGATTTTGTGGTGTTCATCATTCAGTTTCTATGTCTTTATTGTGGTTATGCAGTGTCAAAAGTGATAGGAATACAAACATAAAATAGTTGAGTTTCCAGGCGCAAAATATGCTCTGCTCAGTAAGGTCTCGGATTTAGAAATACCGACTTTAAATTTGTAACTAAAACATGACCACTTTTGACATGTCATTTTATCTACCATGATTCTAGAGATTGTTACCATAATATGTCATTTTAATTACAAGGAAAGCAAGAATAGTTCAAATTTGAACGTAGGAAAACAAACAAAAAAACATCTTCGTTTCCTTGAATATTCCTTCTTTTTTATGGGGGTTTGTGTTGTTTTGTTAATAGTAGGATGTGTATGGTTAATAAGTTGAAGATTATACGACTTGAGAGCATAAGCAACCTACAAGTTAAATACTCGAAGAGAAGAAATAGGATGTTGACAAAAGCCAAAGAATTGTCAATTTTGTGTGATATTGACCTTCGCAAGTATTTTCTCAAAACTGAAACAAACAAAAAATGACATGTACGAAAATATATTAAAGTTAATATATTGCTTTTTTGTGCCGATGCTAATATTGAAGAACTCCTTCAAATCACAAGAGGGTGTTGATAAAAGAGTCTCCAAATCTCTGGTAAGCAAGCAAGTCCAAACTTGATTAAGATTAGTTGCAAATGCAAAAATGACCTTGGCCTTCGTAACGCTGAAGCTTGTGAATTACATTAAACTATATTGTGAATCAAAATCCGTACGTAGTGCGGGTATTCACCTAGTCTACTACTGATTAGTTCTAATCGGTTTGAGCTCTATAGAGGAATCATGAATGTGGGTGTAGGGCCTCGAGACTAACAATGTTATTGGGCCATCAAGCCCATACTTATCTTCACGTCATATCAATCTTACGCTTTCGTCTCAAGTCTATTGTTGCTCTGTTTTTGAATTTCAAATTCACCGCTAAAATCCTCTAACCTTATCTTTTAACCTCGAGATTCCACCAAAATTACAAAACCAACCACTAGACATCTTCTGTAATTCTTAGTATAACTCAAGGGTAAAAACGGCAAACCAGGAAACTCACGTGATCACTTCCAGCCAAAAATTCCCGGATTCTCCGCCTAACTTTTTACAAAATCTAAAAATCCCAACAAATTTTCAAAATATTCAAATCTCCAAATCTCAAAAACAATTCGTATATATAAATCTTCACTCTATTACTACACTCATCAAATCAAATTCGTCGAATTTTCCGAAGATGAAGGCATCAATGAAGTTTCGAGAAGAGCAAAAACCAATCCTCAAGGCCAAAATCCCATTAAGTATCATTCCAATCAGGAATCGTAGCCGGAGAATCAAAAGAGCTAAGTTTAAACCTCTCAACATTCTTCGAATCTGGTCCTTCTTTCAAATTCGCTTATCGTCCTAACGATACATGGAATCCATTCTCACTTATAGTTAAAACCGGTACCGGATCTTACGGATCTCCGATCTCTAGCTCGATGTTAATGACTGCAGAGTTTAATCTCCTTGGTAATCGAAACCCTAGCTTCATGCTTCATTTCAAACCTCGATTCGGTGATTTCGAAGTTAGAAAATCGCATTCCTCTTCAGATCTGGTTAAATCTGTGAACGGATCTGTAATTGAGAAGGAGTCGTCTATTGAAGTGGTTGATTTCCCGACGGTTAACGGATTTAGAACCGGAGACATCGCTGGATTGATCTCCGGCGTTGATGTGGCGGCGAGGACGTCGATGAATCTGAGAGGAAACGCGGTGGTGAATTTCCGATGGGGAATTAGGGTTCCTAAGGAGTTTAATCCAACGGATGTGATTTCGTTGAAGAAGATTCCTTTTTTGGTGATGAATAAGATTGGAATCGAACACGTGTACGGTAAAGATACGAAACTCGGTAACAATCCGGGTCGGGTTTCGGGTTTGGGTCTTACTGGAAATGCTGACGTGGCGGAGATGTGTTTGGGTGTGAGGAGGCAAATGGAGGAGCTTGGTAAGGAAAATTTAGAGTTGAAGAGATCTGTGGAAGATCTCCGGCGAGTGATAACTAATGTCCGTCCGTTTTCGCCGGAGTCGATGGAGAAGAGAAAGACGGTTGATTACGGCGGGAAGAAACACGTGGCGGAGAGTGACGTGGCGGAGGAGTTGAAGTAAGCTGTGAAAGGCTCTGCATGAAGCTGATTATGTATTTGGCTTATATATCAACTACGGATTGTACATATGTGTTCGTTTCTCAATTTTGATACTCTGCATTGCTTTTTATTTGAATAAATTGATAAATGGGTGTAGTTTTGTTGAAATCTTACAATGTTTGATTTGTTCATAAGCCCCAAAATTCATAGTTATGGACTATAAATTAATAAGGGCACCATAAATTAATAAAATCTTTTGATCCTGAGTCGGGACAATGTAAAAATTAGCAAAATTCGATAAAATGATAAGATAATAATTTTTTTAAAACGGCTATATAAAATATGGTCCTAATAAGAGTATAAATTAATAATCATATATAATTATTTATATATATATGATAATGTACTAAACATGGTTTTAATGATTTTTGTTTTAACTTAAAAATTAAAATTTCATTAGACCTTATCTTTAAATTTACGTGTTACATCAAAAACTTTTATAATTGTTTTCTCGGTCTTTACCATAAACTTGTAAAAAATTATAGGCAAAATAATTGATTCACATAACTCTTTCTACGTGTATCCATCGACATTATGGATAATAACTATGATTTCTTCTAAATTTTATACATAATATACCATTTCAATTTGATCGTCTATTATGATAATATCATCCGGTCTATTGCGATAATAGAAAGAAAAAAATTAATCAAAATTTCATCATTTTTTTTAATAAATTCATTAAATTTCATAATATAATATTATTCAAAAAACATATTAAGAAATTTTTTACCTAAAACGGATTTCTCTTTATAAATTAATAAATATTATCTTTTTAAAATAATAATTTTTTAAAGTCCGAACAATATTCATTTATAAAAGTTTTACTGTAGTTAGAGTGAATAGCTAAATTTAGAAGAAAAAAAAATCAAGAATTATTTAGTTACAAATACAATAAGCTAAATTCCAATTAACACTACTGTAGATATTAGTCGACTGTGAAATGAAATGAAGAACCTATCCTAATTCAAACAAATGGCTCATGACCACTTGAATCGTCATCTTTTAGTAGGCAATAAATCAATAATTGGACCCGACACAGAATATTTCCGAAACAACATTCACAATCGATGCATATTCATACGGCCACATCGAATCCAAATCAAATAAGCTAAACTTTTAATTGTCAAAATAAAAAGCAACACTCCCAAGAATCCAAAACAAATAAAATAATCAAATAAGGAATATAATAATAAGATAAAAATATAAGGAATGAAACATTTTCATATATTTGTTCATCAAATCAAAGACGCAACAACAAATAGTAAGCTTCTTTGTGTTTCTGCTTTTAATGGCTAAACCGGAAAACAACGACGACACGATTCCCGAGAGACAACAACAAAAATGGGGAACATGGGAAGAACTACTCCTCGCATGCGCCGTACACCGTCACGGTACAGAATCATGGAACTCCGTTTCCTCCGAAATCCAAAAACGAACTCTCAATCTTCCTTCACTCACCGCTTCCTCTTGCCGCACCAAATACTTCGACCTCAAAAACCGATTCACACAAGAATCCGTCGCTGAGATCTCAACCGTTCCTTGGCTCGACGAGTTAAAGAAACTCAGAGTCGATGAACTCCGTCGTGAAGTCGAACAATACGATTTATCAATCTCGTAAAAATCTCCAATCGACTATGCTTAGATTATTTTTGTTCCTTGTAGAGATTTTGGATTGTTAGTGACCTATGGATTTTTTGTGATGCAGGTCGTTGCAATCGAAGGTGAAGAAATTGGAACAAGATAGAGAGATTAGCGTAAAGGACCTTGACACGAAAATCGAGAACTCTCTAGATCTGGATAAAACCAGGGTGGAGAAGAAGGAGATTCGCCGTGAATCGGAAAACGATTCCGGTGAACCACCGATTCCGTCACTGAACGATTTCGTTTCTCCAGATCTGAACGAGGTTAGTCCTGGAACTGGATCGGTGAAGCTTGCCGGAGAAGATTCGTGTAAAGGAAGCTCTGAGAGTGTGGAGAAGGAATTGGTGGTGAACTCGGAACGAGTTGAACCGGTGAGATTGACCGAGTTAACTGAGTCAATGGCCGAGTCAGTGGGTGCTGAGGAAGCAGGGAAGGAGACGAGTGATGTACAAAGTTCGGCGAGCTTGCCGAGAAAAGGAACATCGGAACCAGAGAACGAAGATCAATCGCCGAGAATCAGAGATCTTCCCGGTGAATCTCAGCCGTCGATTAGTTTCGTCGAGATTCTTCTGTCGCATTCTTGTGGCTCCCACTTTTCGCGCCGACTCGAAACCCAGGTGAAAAATTAAATTTCGAAATTTCCATTTTTAAAAAAAATTATCTTAATTCTTTTAAAATAGCCTTAATTCTCATAATCTATTTTTAAGTAATCTTTAGTATTCTAATCTTTTAAAAAAAACCTTATAATCGAAAAGAAAAAAAAAACATAGAACTAATACGGTATTAAAATAATGATAGTAGTAATACTTTTGCTAGTAGCCTAGTACACGAGTTTATTAAGCACGTGGAGGTGTTTCATTGGGTTATCGAATTACCTTTTGGGTCACATGACCGGTTATACCGGAGCCACGTAGATTCTTCGTGGTCATGCATTTCAATTTCATTTTCTATTAAAATACTTACAAATAAAACAAATATTTTGTGTAATCTTTTATTTTTTACTCCGTGTGTTGCAATTTAGTTGTCATTTTACATGATTTTATAAGAAAACATAATTTTTTTTTATTATATCCTTAAAAACAAAGTTAATTCTTAGTATTCTTCATAAAATTTGAGGTTAAAGTTGATATTCAAAGCTAAAAAATTATATTGAAAATTGGAAACGACAAGTAATTTGAAACGTAAAATTAAGTCTAAAACGACAACTAATTTGCAATGGAGGGAGTAATCATTTTCTGCATTGTGTTCTAATGGAAGTGTTCTAATGGAATCTGTAAATTAATTTATAGGAAACACTCGAGTACAATAAGATCGTTAGAGAACACATAGATTTTGGGATAATTGGGAAACGGGTCGAAGAAGGATGGTACAAAAGCTCAATGAACAAGTTGTTTCGTGATTTGCTTCTACTAATCAACAATGCAAGATTCTTTTACCACAAAGGAACTTCTGAGTTTAACTTCGCAGAGGAGCTTAACGAACTCGTTAAGAAACAAATGACTACTAGTACTACTACTACTACACTCAAGAAACCTAAAGAGAAGTCTTGCTTGGTGTTAGTTCCATTTGTAGAAGAAACTGTTGCAGTGTCTTCTTCAAAGCTGGTTTCGAAGAAACCAAGAATGTCTGTTCCTATTGTTGCTTGTCGGAAACGTAGCTCCTTAGCTACTAAACCTTTGCTATTGTTATCAGACAAGAAAACAGATCATGTGGTTGATGTTGATGAGAAGAAGCTGGTTTTAGAGAAAGATGATGATGATGATAAGTTGAAGAAGATGACGAGAGGATTAGTAGCAATCAGGAACTTGAAGAACCGTGATTCGGGTTTGAATGTTGATGAAGAGAAGAATGGTAGTAACAAAAGTGGGAGCTTGAAGAAGAGAAGTGCTGCTGCGATTTTTCTCAAGAGAATGAGAGTTGGTTCTTCTTCGTCTGATAGTGTGGTTGAGATATTGAAGCCAAGCTCTGCGATTGAACAGAGGAAGACCAAGAGTAACGGTAGCAACAAAGCTGATGCGAAGAAACGAGTAAGGAAAAACCAAAATGAAAAAGCAAGTCCTGTGAAAAGAAACAATGGTCGAGGCCTGAAGAGATCTTCTTCTTCTTCTTCTCCGGTTCTGGGAAAGCGAAGTAGAGAAGCTGGGCAGGAAAAGGAGGCAGCGTCTTCTTCTTCTACGCGCTTGAAGAAACGTGTAAGGAAGTGAGTTAGTTCCTTTAGCTATTGAACTACTTAATTAGCTATATATATTCTCTTTCTGCTAACAAGTTAGGGTATGATGTTGATGCGTAATGGAAAACAATGTCGATGATTAGGAATATGAGACAAACCATTTATTAGGTAAAGTCTACTTTGAGACATCTTTTGTAGTTCTCTGTCTCTAAATCAGCAAAATATGCGTTTAGTGATCATAGTATAAGATCTTTTGACTATGTACTTATGGCAAAATCATGAGTTTAGAGCTTCTGTTTTATTTTAAGTTAATGTTTTGTAGCCAATATTATTAATCTAAGACATATATCAAACAAGAATTAGCTTAAAAACAAAATAAACAAACTCTTTGTTTTCGTTCTCAATCTCAATTCTCACAAACTCCTCGCCAACATTTCTTGGAATCTCCTGTAAGATTCAACCTTCTCAAGCAAGAACCTCTCATGGCAGCTCGCGATGAACATTTCTGCCAAACGATCAATATCATCTTCATCACAAACACTATGATCATCATTGTTAGCATTCTCTTCTAGCCACTCGAGGTATTGAGACTCATGACCATCTTCGTCTTCACCACCATGAAGTGAGAAAGGGAAATGTTTAGTGACAGGGACGACACTGGAGGATCCCAAGAAGATGTTGTGTTGGTTTATGGATGATTTCGTTGAGTAAAACATCATCATGAATAATCTCTTCTTGTTGTGTTTAGATATCTCTATGAGAATGGATTTAGCTCTTGAGAGAGACCGTAAGAGACGGTAAAGAGAGTTTGAGATGAGGTTTAGGAATAAGGTTTTGAGTTTGGTGGAGGTTGAAGAAGATGATGATGGCCTTTTGAGCTGCATGACTCAACCACGGGTTATGTAACTCTCCCTCACACTCTTCTTTTGTGTGCATTATCGACAATTTCGGCTATTTATAAAGGATATTCTTGACATTTATAACCCTACAAGTCCCTATTTTTTACTTATATGACAATTACATAATATAGTTTGTTTTGAAAGCTAAGTGATTAATAATATATTTAAAAAAAAAAATTAGAATGTTATAAAAAAAAACATGATATAGCCTAGTGACTATGTTTCTCAGTCTTTTCCAAAATTTAAATTAAGAAATCTCACTTAAAAAAAAAAAAAAAGACGAGGTCATGACTTCCTATTTTGTTTCTTAGTTTGCATAAAATCAATAATTTTTATGTACATAATAACTCATTTGTTTGATTTAGAAGTCATTTTTATTATCAAGCAAACTCAAATCTAATTTGTTTTATAACTGTTTTTATAATTATAATCAAATAAAATGTTTTGATTATACCGTTTATAGTAATCATATATGGAGAGCTCAAAATCCCCCGAGCTTCATCTATGTCATATACACAATCAATGACATAAACATGATATGTTGAATCAACATAATTTTGACATTACAGAAAAAATTTCCGGTGTGTATATTCTATCGGAAAAACCTCTTAAATTCTTTTGATTGTCGTCAAATTTAGGATAGCTTCTAATAACGTTTTGAGAGGACACGCCAACTTCTTTATAATCATGCTATGTCATAATTCGATTTAAAACTCAAATAATACATAACACATAATACCAAAACAATTAAAAACATGAACAATTTGGTGAACGTGGCCCATATACTAAAGAAAGTAAACAATAAAGGGCTTTTAATTGGGCCCATATACTTTTACGAGTTTTAAATATCCATCTCTTTCGTCTCTAGTTCGTTGAGCTGTCATGATTCTTATCCACACATACAAGCGTAAAGTGTAAACCACGCACTGATTAAGCGCGTGTGATGAAGAAGAAGAAGTAATCCATATAGGAACAAAGTGTTGTTGTTTAACTCAACTTCACTTCACTCTTTTGTTTTTGTCCCATTTCTTAGATCTCTCTATGTTTTAACGTTTCTTTCTATTATTGTATTCAAAGTTCTCTGATCTGGGTTTTTTTCCTCTGTTTCCTACTAAGTAAGTAGATCGTCTAAAAAAAACCAAGAAAGAAAATGATATTTATTGTCTGGTTCTGAGTTTTTTTGGAGATTCTTATGATGTGTATTAGCCACTCATAGGTTAGTATTATCCACTCTCTTTTGCATTATTGTTAACTTGTTCTGGAGAAGCTCGATGAGATTGAAATAAACAAGGCTTTAGATTGCTCATGCAATGAAATTTCACCAAAGTTAATAGAACATTTTTGTAGCTTAGTGTATCAAATTGTTCATGAATTCGACTTGTGGTGTATTTAATAGGAATCTGATAATTATTGAAAACAAACTTATTATTTAGTTTGTTAATGTTTAGGAGTGGAATAGTTTTTGGTAAGAAACTGCAACTGTTATAAGTTATTATAAGACTAAAGTGTTCAATGCCCTTGTTGTGCCTGAAATGGAATTTTTGTTTGATTGGTACTTTGTTAGTGTGCATATTGAGGATGAGATCAAGATTGTGTTCTAGTTTCTAAATGAGCTTTGTTATAATGGAAACTGTGTTTTTAACTTGCAGTTTTCTAGATTGTGTAGTAGCTTGTGTTCAGTGGGTGATTTATAGAATATGAGAAGAGGAAGAGGGAAAGGGAAGAAGCAGAATGCAACTGCTAGGGAAGATCGTGGAATCGATGAAGAGGAAAAGATTCCACCTTACAGAAGAAGAGGGAGGCCACAAAAGCCGATGAAAGATGGTTTCGAAGAAGAGGAAGAGGAAGAGGAAGAAGAAGACGAAATCGATGATACGATTGAAGATTCGATAACAAGTAAAAAACAAGAGAATGAGAGGAAGAGAAAGATATCTAATGGAAGCAATATAGATATAACTGAAGAAGAGAATGATGTGTTAGGATCGAAATCAAGCAATACGGATGATTCCACGAAATCGATATCTACTGGATTTAGACAAAACGGAAGCCGGAGGAAAAACAAGCCGAGACGAGCTGCTGAAGCTGTTGTTGAATGTAATGGAGTTTGAGTAATAAACCTCTTGAGTCCAAGAACTTCCTTAACTTGAGGCTTCTTTTTCTTCTTTGCTTTTCTTACAAGTTTTTTTTTTAAGTTGAGAGAACTTTGGATCTTTTTTTGGTGTTTATATGATTTCATGAATCAATCTTGCATTCTCTTTCTTTCTTGATCTTTCAGCTGTTTGGTTTCTGAAACTAGATGGAACTGTAAAACATGAATTTTGGGGTACAAGATTGGGAGAGAAAGTGGTTGATACTTTGAGAGAAATGTGAGATACTCTCATATTCAAAAGTTTAAATCATTCTAGAGATGCTATGATTGCAAATCGTGTAAACCAAACCTGAAAAGATACTAAACATATATATATATATACGAATGTTTTATAAAATCATTTGTGTTCTATTTAGCTAATGATCAATATACACATGTTTATGTCATGTACATGGTCGGATAAAAGTGAGGATTGGTAAGTGCATTTTAGTACATCAAAAATCACTATCCAAAGTGTATCTTAAAAGAACAGGTTGAATAGTATAGTATGGATCACTCAATTAGTAGTTTTACATGTTATAAGTTATAACAAATGATCTCGAATTATCCAAACATGTTAAAGTTTTACATGTTAAATGTTATAAGTTATATCACGAATAATCACTCGATTAGTATATTATGTTGTTTTTACCTCCACGTCTTTGTAAGTTCGGGGTACTTGTTTGTATCCCTTCTTGCAAATAAAATCTTATTCGCTATAGGAGATCTCGTGGTTTGGTTCTGGCCTTGTCCAATGTTGTTTTAGAAATATGGTTGTTACTTTTAGGTTCATTGGCCTAGTTTTTAGTTTCCTTTCCGTTGTTGTTGTCATACGCTCATGTATCTTTGCTTGGCTTTTCTTCAGTTTAATATAAATATATAATATAGAGTAGAGATGACAAAAGAAAAAAGGTTATAACAAATGATCTTGACCCAAGTAAATCATTTCTATTCCTTTAACTGGAAATTTTGGGTAGCCCAATACTAAATGTACATGATTAATGCTCAACACATGGATATTTAAAGAAACTCAGATCGACATTTAATTTTTTAAATGTCTAGTCTAGCTATCCAGAACCTAATTGCTTTTTTCCGTATGTGACATTTGTAAAATCAGTCTCAACTTTCAAGAGATCAGGTTTCAGCGTTTAACTTTAACCAATACAGCCAAACCAATGGAAACCACTTTCACTAAATAAAGCTAAACAAAAAGAACAAATCAAACCTAAACCTATAAAATATTGAGTTTTATTACAGTTTACAGTTTACACTTTACACAGACTCTGATAGATGTCTATGACTACGATTTAACTTTTCATACTTTTTTATTAGATCAAAAATCAAGAAAGATCTTGCTTTAGATATTGTGACTAAAGCTGAACAAAAAAAAAATTGAAAAAAAAGAAGATATTGTGACTACAAATTATAGAAAAAAAGAAAAACTAATTTGGCTTTAATTTGCGAAAACAAACCAAAGCCAACATAATAAAAACATTTTTGTTGTTATTACTAATTAGATTATAATTCAACAAGAGAAAATTTAGAGGTTTTTAAACAATCAAAAATAGAGTACTGAATTTATTTAGGGAAAATTAACTAGATAGCACAAAAAAAATTATATCTAATTATATAACCAAAACCCCCATAATGTGACTTAATCCCACCCATTAGATCTAGGGCTTTTTGTTATACTTTTAATTATTTTTATTTTTTGGCTATTCTACAAATTCACCCATTTATTTATGGGAAATTGTGTTGAATAACCAAAAAAAAATTTATAATTAGAAACCTAACCAATTAACCTAGATCCAATGGTTATAATTTTGCCACATATGTCATAATTGGTTAGATGGCTAATTATAATTTTTTTTTTGGTTATTCGACAAATTCACACTTTATTTATAGGGTTGCTTGCACATCTGCCGACACCAACTAGTTCCCTTGAAGTGTCACATCTTTTGTTGTGTTCCAATAATTGTACTGCTCATATTTCAGTCTTTAATATTTCCACGTTTACAATCGTTATTATAATTTGTATTGGATCATACAGTATTTGTTTTCCTCTAACTACTACAGTTATGACTGTTATATTTGTAAAGGAAAGTCTCTATTTATAGAACTCTGAACTCCTCGGCACTTTCCTTTTGGTTTCCCAATGCTGAGTGTAGAATAGAATCTACTATGATGGATAATATTTTAATATCTACTTATTTTTTAAGTACAAAAAATTTCAGATTATCAAGATTTGTAAAGTTGAATGTTCTATGCAAGTATGAATATTGCTCCCTGGTTTCAGATAGATGCACTCAAAACTTAATACTATACTTAAATTACTTACATCACCTATGACCCAAAAAACCTTACATCATCACATGACCTATCACCATCACATTTAATTTTATATATCCAAATTAACGAGTACCATCGAACTAGAACTCTTATCACAAACGAATAAAATCCAAGATACATCTCTCTAGAACTTTATACATTCATTATAGGAAAATTGACTAAAACAACTTTTTTAGATTTTGGGTTGACTCAAACAACCTTTTTAGATTTTAATTACTGATGTTATTTTTGAGTCCGTTTTATTCTTTTTCCTTTGATAACAAAAAACGTATTTACAAAAATGCCATTAATGAAACCGGCAGCGTAGGCGGGAAAATTTCCCGCCTAGAAAAAATAAGTATACCGCTCAGTGATAGTAGACTTATTATCGATCTGGTAGACTTATTTGACGAGTGGTAGACTTATTTTTGAATGGTAGACTTATTGTGTCTCTTTTGGTGGTAGATTTGTTTCCGAACGGTAGACTTATTATTTGAGCGGTAGACTTAAATTCACGTAGCGGTAAACTTATTTTATGCGGTAGACTTATTCGTCCAATGGTAGATTTATTTCCGTAGACTTATTTTGAACGGTAGATTTATTTTTCTTTGATGGTAGATTTTATTTTGATGGTAGATTTGTCTCCTTTGGTGGTAGATTTTTAGTCATAGCAGCGGTAAATTTATAGTGACGGTAGACTTATTTTAGTAGCGGTACACTTATAGTTAGCGGTAGACTTATTTATGGTGGTGGTAGACTTATTGTAGTAGTGATAGATTTATAATGAGCGGTAGACTTATTTCGTATTTTCGGTCAACGAAACCAACCTTTGACTGGTAGACTTATTTTTTTAGGATCAATGGTGGTAGACTTATGCGTTTTTAGCGATTGCAGCGGTATATTTGTTTTTATCTAGGTCTAGTGATGGTAGACTTTTTATCCAACCTAGTTACGGTATACTTTTTTTCACATTAGACATTTGGTAGACTTATTGTGATAGCGGTAGACTTATAGTACTTGGTGGTAGACTTGTTTCCTGTTTAGAAAACTATAGTGGTGGTAGAGTTAGTTGCAGGGAACACGAAATATCGATTTTACCCTTAAAAAATAGACAAATTTGCACGGAAAAACCTGCAACAATGGTGAAATACTAGGGTTTAGGGTTTGAACAAAATGAGGTAAATTGGGAACAAAACAAATCATTCTTGTTTGTGGTAGTCAGAGTTTTGAGAATAATTGATGGGTATTCTTGGTTGACAATTCAAAAGGTGGTACAGTTCTAGGGGCATATCATGCAAGTGATGGTAGATTTATATACAAGTGATGGTAGATCTAGTATGTACTATATATTTTCATATATTTTCTATCTTTTCGTATGAACTCGTACTCGTGTTTTAAGGATATTGTAATGGTTACAGAGACATTTTCAGAAGTCATATTTTAACCATACATAAAGGTTGTCAATTCATTCATTACACTACAAGAAAATGTTCATAGAAGTCTACCATAATGTTTGAATCTCTTTGCAAAAAGTCTACCATAACAATTGTATCTTATAGAAATAAATCTACCATAACGTATATTACAAATCATAACGTCTGTGTCTCATAAAAATAAATATACCATCAAACGAAAATACATCTCATAAAAATAAATCTCTTTGCATGTTAAACATTACAAAGATTAACCAAATACTACCTAAATACAACAAGAAACAATGGTCTATAGACTATCTTCATGATCTTTTGGATGTTCTTTACAATCTTCATGCGGTTACGCATTGCACGTACAAAGAATACCTGTAAAGAAATTCATGGAAATTAGAACATCTTAGACTGAAACACAATCATAACTAGCAAAAAAAGATTTCATTCATTAGCAGCTCCAGAGTTGAAAAGTCTACCATAATGTTTGTATCTCTTTGCAAAAAGTCTACCACAACGTCAAAAAAGATTTCATTCATTAGCAGATCAAGAGTCGATAAGTCTACCACAACGTCTGCATCTCACAGAAATAAGTCTACCACAACGTCTGCATCTCATAGAAATAAGTCTACCACAACGTCTGCATCTCACATAAATATGTCTACCACAACGTCTGCATCTCATAAAAATAAGTCTACCACAACGTCAGCATCTCATAGAAATAAGTCTACCACAACGTCAGCATCTAATAGAAATAAGTCTACCACAACGTCTGCATCTCGTAGAAATAAGTCTACCACAACGTCAGCATCTCATAAAAATAAGTCTACCACAACGTCAACATCTCATAGAAATAAGTCTACCACAACGTCTGCATCTCATAGAAATAAGTCTACCACAACGTCTGCATCTCATAGAAATAAGTCTACCACAACGTCTGCATCTCATAGAAATAAGTCTACCACAACGTCTGCATCTCCTATAAATAAGTCTACCACAACGTCTGCATCTCATAAAAATAAGTCTACCATAACGTCTATTATAAATCTACCGTAACGTATGTTTTTTCCATAGAAATAAGTCTACCATAACGTCGGAATCTGGATCTGAGAAAAATCCAGATCTGGAAAAATTTCAGATCTGAGAAAAATCCAGATTTAGACCGGAACGTGATTTTACAAAACTTAAACACATCCAAACGAAACCGGTTAGAATCAAGAGATTACCTCTTTACAACGCACGAAAACGAAACTCCAACACTCGCCGAAACTTTCATTCGCCAGAATTTCGAAATCTATGAACGAAGAACATATTGAAGTTCATAAATCCGAACTCAAAACACTTGTGAATGATAGAGAGGAAGAAAACTCATGATTCGTTTCAAATCTTACCGTCAAACGCAACAAATCTCGTCGCCGGAGACGAAATTGCTCGGAGTCGCCGGAGAAGAAGAAAAAGAGGTTTTGTGAAATCTGATTTTTTTTTTTTTTTGGTTTTATGGTGTTTTTTTTTCCAAAGGATAATGGCTTTTTCGTTAATAAACGAATTTGAGGTATTTTTAATGTCTTTGTAACCTTTTTTTAGCTCAAAAATTTGATAAAAAAAAATAAAAGGTTGTTTGAGTAAAACCTATATCTAAAAAGGTTCTTTGAGTAATTATCTCTTCATTATATTTGTTATATACAAAAATCGCTATACATTTTTATAATTTGAGAAGCGTATGAAAGAATGATTTGTGCATAAAGTGTCACCAAATAGAGGAAATATAGGTCTAAAGAAGCATGGGCCAAGCGGAGAATAGGTTGATATCTATATTGTTGTGTTGTGTTGTGTTGAAAAAACCCCTATATTATTGAGTTTGTCTAGTGGTATATACTGTACAATGAGTACTTTAATGTCGTAAACCTATGTTTGACGTTCATATGTGAGGTTGCGCTCATTACGTGTTGTCAATATATATGTTTCCGAGTTTATATAATTATATGTAATAAAAAAAACTTAATTGTTTTTGTTTAGCATAACTTCTATACATCTTCTTATCCCATTTTTGCATCGTAATAAGTATTACAACTTAAAAAGGTTTTTTTCGCTAAATTATAATGATTTTCCAACCGTCATTGCTCTAATCACTGCGATTGGCCTCTTAATGTCTTCTAGGTGGGTGCTGTAAGTAAACAAGAGATTTAAGCTAGCTAGGGACAAAAAATGCACATTTATTATATAATGTTGTAAATTTTGTGACAAATAGTAGGTATATTTATTGTTTTCAGCTAGAAACAACACATGTACAACATACAAAATGATCTTTAAATTTTTCATAATTGTTAACTTAGTATTTTGAAATATAATAAGATCTCTCACCTATTGATTAAATTTCCTAAAAAATATGGTAGCAATTATCTTGTCTATATATGATGTCATTCTAGCTTTTATTTTTTGTTTCATATTACTTGTCGTTTTGTATTTCCAATGAAGATTTATTACTATTTTTCCTTCTTTTACCCTTAACTTTCAGCTTAATAATTATTTATATCAAACAAAATAATGTATTAATTAGGGGTAAAACAATTTTTTTTTTTTTTTAATTTGTGTGAAAACATCTAGAATGACAAGTAATTTACAACGGAGGGAGTAATGTTTTAGTAGGAATATATAATTTTATATATTTTTCTTTTGGTTTAAAGTCAAGTCAAATTTGATGGTAGATTTGCTATGTAGAAACACAAAATATCATCTCCATTTATTGCCAACCTCATAATGCCAATGGTGGACCAAATGAAAAAACATGCATTTATTTATTCTTTTGACATAAAAAATGCTTTAACTTGTCAAATAATTGCAAGGAAACATAAACTCTATAAAAAGGTAGAAAATGTAAACAGTATAAAGTTAAAAAAAAATATATATGTGTACATGAAAGACCTCTCCAATGTTCACTTCCTCATGTTTCTTGAAACTCCAAGATTAGAAACTGTTACATCTCTCTCATTTTTCTATGTGGTGATTAACGAACAAAAGTTTTTTGTCCGTACCGTTTCACTCACTCTCTCACTGTCTTTGTCTATTACCACTCTCGTCTCTTTTTTTACCTTCTCTTCTGTCTCTCTCTCTCCTTTCTCTGAACCCAAAACAAGTCAAAATCAGGGAAGCCATAATCTTCTTTGCTTTCTTCTCCTTTAGTCCTTTCTCTTAAACCGAAACAGTTAGGTTTTACAGAGAAAGACTGATGAGTTTCTGTCTGAGTTAGAGGAAACCAAAATGGAGATGGGTTCCAACTCTGGCCCTAGACATGGTCATGGTCCGGGTCAAGCAGAGTCTGGTGGTTCCTCTACTAAGTCATCTTCTTTCAGTGGAGGACTCATGTTTGGCCAAAAGATCTACTTTGAGGATGGTGGTGGATCCGGTTCTTCTTCCTCCGGTGGGTCAAACAGAAGGGTACGTGGAGGTGGGTCGGGTCATTCTAGTCAGATACCAAGATGCCAAGTGGAAGGTTGTGGAATAGATCTAACCAATGCAAAAGGTTATTACTCAAGACATAGAGTTTGTGGAATACATTCTAAAACACCTAAAGTCATTGTTGGTGGTCTTGAACAAAGGTTTTGTCAACAGTGTAGCAGGTTAGGTTTTTTTCTTCCAATTCCACCCTTTACTTCTCTTGTTTATTTACATGTTTTGCCATTGCTGGAATCCGGCCAAGACGGCCAAGACTCTCAAAATCTATAAGGCTTTAGCTTTTTGTGATTGTCAGTGTCATATGCTTTTTTTGCTTTGGCTTTAACTTGTTTGGAGGGTTTCTCTTTTAACTTTACAGCTTAGTTATGTAATAACCTGGTCTTGTGTTTGTTGGACTCGTTGGGCTTATTTTAGGGAATATGTTTACGTGTACTTCTATATGCTTCTACTTTTTTTTTATGTTGTCTTTCTAAAATATCCTAAATCCAAAGGGATATGAAATGAATGGACAAGAAGAAATCTATTGTCTTCATGTTTGCTTCTTTAGGTCATATCATTATTGAGGGGGACACAACTAGAGTACCTATAGTATCAATGACGTGATCATTGAACAACTCTGTTCACATTCTATGGTTTTTAGCTTATAATGACTTGTTTGGAATGTTTTGGTTTATGTTGCTTTTCTTTGAAGTTAACTCGATCTAATATCGAATCTCACATAGGTTTCATCAGCTTCCGGAATTCGACCTAGAGAAAAGAAGTTGTCGTAGGAGACTAGCTGGCCATAATGAGCGACGTAGGAAGCCACAGCCTGCGTCTCTCTCTGTCTTGTCTTCGCGCTACGGGAGGATTGCACCTTCGCTATACGGTTAGATCCCTTAGCTTCGACATAAGACCGATTTGTTTGCTTAATGCTTGACCTTACGAATGTATATGTTTTTTTCTTTTCTAAAACGTCTCAATTTATTATTTATTACAATTTGTAAAGAATGTTACAAAGACGATATGTTTAATGTGAGGAATGCTTAATGTTATGTGCCAGGAAATGCTGATAGTGCATTGAATGGAAGCTTTCTTGGAAACCAAGAGATGGGATGGTCAAGTGCAAGAACATTGGATAGTAGAGTAATGAGACGGCCTTTGTCATCCCCATCATGGCAGATTAACCCGATGAATGTGTTTAGTCAAGGTTCAATAGGTGGAGGAGGGACAAGTTTCTCATCTCCAGAGATTATTGACACTAAACTAGAGAGCTACAAGGGAATGGGCGACTCAAACTGTGCTCTCTCTCTTCTGTCAAATCCGGATCAGCCACAAGACAACAACAACAACAACGACAATACATGGAGAAC
This sequence comes from Arabis alpina, assembly GCA_900128785.1. Lineage (NCBI taxonomy): Eukaryota > Viridiplantae > Streptophyta > Magnoliopsida > Brassicales > Brassicaceae > Arabis > Arabis alpina. Next base: position 48,722,954 of record LT669791.1, read on the forward strand.
TTCTTCAGGTTTTGGTCCAATGACTGTTACAATGGCTCAACCACCACCTGCACCAAGCCAACATCAGTATCTTAACCCTCCTTGGGCATTCAAGGATGATGATAATAGTTGTCCTAATGATATGTCTCCTGTTTTGAACTTGGGTCGATTCACCGAGCCTCAGATAAACGGTGGAACGACAATGGGTGAGTTCGAGTTATCTGATCAACATCATCAAAGTAGGAGACAGTACATGGAAAGTGAGAACACAAGGGCTTATGACTCTTCTTCTAACCATACCAACTGGTCTCTCTGAGTCTTCTTTAGACTACTTCTCTTTGCATCAAAGAATCTTGTTACAATGAAAAATGATTCTGCAATATCTTATCTTTTTGCTCCTTTTCTTCTACTAAATAAACCAAACAATTATTGCCAGAGAATGGCTTTTAATTTTCATGCTTTCTTGTTAGTCTTTTCTTCATCGATTTATCAATAGATTTATTAATGGGCCTATATGGCCGATTTTTGTTTTAAGAGACGAAGAAGAAAATTTATCAATAGATTTATTAATGGGCCTATAAGGCCCAAATAGCTTTTACCATTAGATCCAAAACTCTTATTGGGCTTTCTCTGGCTCTCTACTGTATCGTCTCTTGAAGAAGAACAAATCGGAAATCATTTCTCGTTGAGCTCTTCCACTGAATCTGCGAATTCGAAAAAGGTTAGACTTTTCTCAATCTTTCTACGATCTCTCTTCGTTATGCTTCCGTAACATTCTTCTCTTCGTGAGTGATTGATTCCAATTTCCTTCGTTGTATTACGATTTTACTAAGCTTCTCCAAAACTAGGGTTCTTCTTATAAATCAATCAAATCTCGAACTTTTCTTCTTCTGAATCGAATATCTCATTACATGAATTCTGGGTTTTTTAATCCGATCTATGAATGTGTTCATAATTTTGTAAAAACCTCAACTTTAAAAAACTATCAATTTGATGAAATTCCTTAAAAAATCGATTTTTCACGATTTTGTTTGTGTGTATTATAGCTAGAAGAAGTTTAAGAAGGAAACTATGGATCCAGCGGAAATGAGATACTTAGAAGAAGAAGATGGTCCATTGGTGAAGACAATGAAAGGTAGTGTGACTGGTTTTGGTGCTGGTACGATTTACGGAACGATTATGGCGACATGGAAAGATGTACCAAGAGTGGAGAGAAATGTTGCTCTTCCTGGACTTATTAGAACATTGAAGATGATGGGAACTCATGGTTTGACTTTTGCTGCTATTGGAGGTGTTTACATTGGTGTTGAACAGTTGGTTCAGAATTATAGAGGCAAGAGAGACTTTTATAATGGTGCTATTGGTGGTTTTGTTGCTGGTGCTTCTGTGTTTGGCTTTAAAGGTAATGGTTTTTCTCCTTCTTCTTCACTCATTGTTTGGTTATTGTATGCGTTTTGTCACCGTGTTAGCATAAACCGAAGTCTCGATGATTCCCTCCAAGTAGTTTGGAACTGATATGGTTTAGGGAAAGTCCATTTAGCATTATGTTATTCATAGGTTTTACGAGCTTAGCACGTAATGGTTTTTTCTTCTTCACTCATGGTTGGTTACTGTATGCGCTTTGTCACTGTGTCAGGAATCATAAACTGATGTCTCGATGATTCCCTCCAAGCATGTAGTTTGGAACTGATTTAGTTTTGGGAAAGACCATTTGAAGTTAATGGAATTAGCAGAGTATGTAGTTCATCGGTTTTACGAGCTTAGGTAGTTATCAATAGGCAAACAACAATTTTTAGTAGGAGTAGGTGAAAGAATTGTTGTGGGAAGAACTCAATTGTTCCTTACCTCAAGTTAAAGTTATTCGGTAACTGGTGTAGCAAATCTTTATGCTATCATAAGTTCCAAAACTTTAATCTGGAGTATGTACAGGAACCCCGAAACCTCGGAAGTACATATCTTTGAGTGACTTGATGCTATAGATTCGTGCGTTCTTTTGATGCTTAACTACATTGTAATCTGGTTTATATGGTGATTTTTTCGCCCTTTTTACAGCAAGGAGTATCCCGACTGCGATAGCTGCAGGTGCAACTCTAGCTGTTACCTCTGCTTTGATTGATTCTGGAGGTCAAACCACTAGAGTAGACACCGGAAGAGAGTACTATCCTTACACCGTCAAGAAAAGAGCTGAAGCTGATTCCTGATTTCTCCTTTGGTGACTGAAAGTAATAAGCTGTGCATTCGCTGATACCGGGCTCTCGAGATTACCTCTCTTCCCTGTCCTCTCTTTTTGTTGATTGTATCTGGAGTTGTGAAATCATAAAACTCTTTTGCTCTAGTTTCCTCCTGTGTTTTCTGGAGAGTGACTTTCTCATATATTTTGTCTGAATGTTTCCTACAATAAAAAGAAATCAACTTTGTTCAAATGTAAGAAATGTTTCAGCTCTAAGTAATCAGACATTTGGACATTTGCTTCTGTTAAATCTCAAGCTAATTGTTGTTTTATCTGAATCTATAATTAGATTTCAACATAACAAGCACTAGGAAACAATTATATTTTGGAGATTTTTGGAGATCTACATGTAAAAGCTGAGTTGTATACGTGGCTATAACTCATTGGCTATTTTATATTCCCTTGTGGTATGGCTAATCTTGTGGTTCTTGTCCAAATGACTATCGCATCATCACAGTGACTGAGTAAGTTTTGTTTCAAGAGAACTCTGCATCAATGGCAGGGATCATAAGCCCTAGCCCAACGGCTCTATATTTCACCAGGTAATACAAATTTCCTCATCTAAAAGTTTGTCTTCTTTTGCTACTGGCTAATCTTGGTGAAGTTAGTTAAAACGGTTTTGATTTCTGATGTAGTAATGTTGGCACAAGGCGTTTAAAGGCGGTGAGCTGGCCGCGAAAGAGCGTATCCGGGCGGAGAAGCTTGAGAATTGCGGCTGAGGTGAGATTTGTGAATGCAGATGAAGCAAAGGAGCTAATAGCAGTGGAAGGTTACTCTGTGGTTGATGTAAGAGACAAGACTCAGTTCGAGAGAGCTCATATAAAAGCTTGTCACCATATTCCTCTCTTCATTCAGAATGAAGACAACGATCTTGGTAAGAACCGTAGCTCAACTTGGCATTAGGATTCTGAGTTTTATGAAGTGGTTTTGTCTGAACAAATTTGCAGGCACCATCATAAAGAGGACAGTACACAACAATTTCTCAGGGTTATTTTTTGGTTTGCCATTCACGAAACTGAATCCGGAATTCGTTAAATCCATTAGGAACGAGTTTTCTCAAGATAGTAAACTTTTAGTTGTTTGCCAAGAAGGTCTCAGGTTAGTAGAACAAACTCTTGATTTGATTGAGAGACATGTATCAATGAATGTAGTGTGATAGCATTTTAAAGATTCTTTGTTGATTTTTCAAAAGATCGGCAGCTGCAGCTAATAGATTGGAGGAAGCGGGTTACGAAAACATTGCTTGTGTAACATCAGGCCTACAATCTGTAAAACCAGGTTTGATTCCATTTAGCTTCATCTAAGATAATTTCTTTGGGGTCTTGGAGATGGTTTTGGTTAGAAGAAGGATGATGAAGTCGGATTGACCGGTTTGTTGCGTCTTTAGGGACATTTGAGTCAGTAGGTTCGACCGAGTTGCAGAATGCAGGCAAAGCAGGGCTTATCACAGTTCAAGGCAAGATCTCAGCAGTCTTAGGAACAGTGCTTGTCTGTAAGTAACATTTACCATAGATTTGAAGAGTATAGAGAATGTTGTTTGCTCTTATCTTGTGGTTATGAATAAGACTTTGTTAAAATTTCAGGTGCTTACTTGTTCTTAACTTTATTCCCGGACCAAGCAGAGAAGATATTTCCTCCAAGCTAAAGACAAGACAACAACAACAATTGATCCAGAGAAAGTTTTCATAGTTTATCAGCCTGTTTGATTATGTAGATGCCTAAGGGAAACAAAATATTGAAAATTCAAGGAGCTACTAAATATAATATGGTATTGAGCAGCAAAGTTGTTTATCTGCTTATAACAATTGAAAGAAATCAAAACTTAAAAAGACAATGTTGCATAATGTTTTTTTTCAGCACTTAAACTAATAAATATGATCAAAGCAGAGAAAAAAGCCTACAAAAAAAACAGAGAGCTTTAGGAGTTAGAGAGCGTGCTGTGCAGTTAAGTTTTGATGTCATTACGCGCTAGCAATCTCTAAAGAAGAATGGATCGAGAGAACTCTACAGTGACTGAGACATCTTCCATCGCCATTTATCGTTATTAGTCGCCTTGTAGGCAGTAAAGTTGCCGGATATTTCCCGTTGCTGCAACCGAAAAAAAAGAGAGGATAAATATCCAATGGCCAAAAGAGTGAATGAACTAGACTGAGGATATGATTTGATTACCGTAGAGCCAGTCTTTGAAATGCATGTGGAACGCGGTAGTAAGTTCTCGTTTTCGGTTTTCTTCAAGCGGTGTTTCTTTTAAGGATTGTCTTGTTTCTTCTAAGTTCTTAAGCTGGTTAAACAAAAATGCAGTTTGGGATCAGATGCTGTGATATGGAAGAAAACAAACAGAGCACTTCCGTTCTAAAAACGAAGATAAAAACATACGTTTGTCTGCTGCACTGCCATATATGCATCTGGCAATGGAAATGGATTGTCTTTCGTCGAACCGAGCGCCTCGCCGGCAAACCAGTTTGGGATCTGAACCAGAGACATTGTTGCGTGAAATCAATTCGCAGTCACAGTTATCATAAACAACGTTGACTAGTTGTTAGAAGAGAATTCAAGTAACAAAAAGGGGCATGTACCAAAAAGTTAGTAAACTGGTCAGGTTCCAAACAAGCAGCAGATTCAGGTTGTTTATCAGAGGCACCGGTGGGATATGACAGTGCATCATGCGGATCAATGGTTCCCAGTGCCAAGGGTTCATTCCACTTGTTGATAGCTGGCACAATCCCTACCTCGGTCATGTGCTCCTCCAAGTGCGTGTAAAACGTATTATATGGAGCAACCTGGAACAGATCGAAATCAAAATTGATGCCAGCAGTTATAGACAACACATCAAAAGATGTTTCCACTAAATTCAAATGAAGAAGTGACTATAACAGCATGGTCAATTGTCCAAACACCATGAACGATTAACATGTATAAAAAGGATATCAACACAGAGAAGATATAACGTAACAAGAGCTAAAAAACCGTGGTCTCTTTACTAAGTTCAGCTGAATATTAAAGTGGGAAAGAAGATTTGTGTATGTATCCCAATATAAAACTTGTATTTTAAACCCTCAATCTTAGAGAGACGCTTCACCTGTAGTTTGTGGTTATCACCAACAATAAGAGGTTGCTGATTGACTCCCAAATAGAACACACATTCACGGCAATTGGCGATGCAGATCCGTTTGGTAGCTGCAATCACATGAACTCTCTCACAATGTTCAACTCTTACTGCCTGCAGAAAACATAACATATTCTCACTGCATTTTTTAACCTGAGCCTAGCTAACAATTACTAAGCAGGAAGGATTATATTTGCCATACCTTGCCAGCGGCTCCCAGAACGATAGTAGAATCAGAACATCCATACACAGTTGCATATCTCAATGGCGCTAAAAGATATATGACAGAATCATGGCAATTGGCAACCTGCAGAATACAGAAAACATGCAATTGAAGTGCATACAAGAGTGAAAGAAACGGAATGAGGAATTCTACAACTACAAAATATTGAAGAATTGCGGATGAAAATGCAAATTAGTTCTTCAATACGGACCTTCACAGATCTACCCTTAAGATCGGAAGCCTGCTTGAAAAGTGAAGTCTTGGAGACTCCCTCGATAATACACGGACCTCTATCGTTAGATGAAACTTTATTAAGAGCTGCATAAGCATCTACCATTGCAGCATCTTGATCAGATGGTCCATTTTCTTTCCCAGAAATTCTGTCAGAAATGCTTTCTAAGGTGGAAGCTATGTTTTTCAGAAGCCAATCATGCACTTGGGAAGCGGGAACAGGAACAGCAGGCATATCAGGATCAGAATTCGCAAAAAAAGGACTAATTTGGCTCAATGAAGGTACATCAGATCCCTTATCACCAAACTGTAGAAGAAACCCAATGTGCTCAAAACTCTCCATAGACAGGACCTGGGGAAGAGATTTCGAAAATCATAATAAATAACAACAGTTAAACCATGATGAAATAATCATCTAGCATGAGATATACGTTCTCTTTCATTTCCCAACACAGGACTTTATATCCATCAAGTAGGAACAGAAACTCATTTCTAAATGAGATAAGGAATGGTTAGCACATACCAACGATTCACCTCCTTCTACCTCCACAGGCTCTGCAAGAAGAGAAACAATATTTGATATGTGCTTTTGCAGATACGATAACTGATGAGCTTCTTCATCTGCTGGTGATGGCATAAACCGACGACTGTTGCTACGAACAAGCTGCATATGATAAAAAGCAAATTTAACTCAAATTTTAAGAGCAGCAAAGGCTGTCTACAAATTAGTACGTACACTTAGCCACAAACTACACCCCCATTCAATGTCGTTCATAAGCATTGCTTAATGCTAACGTCGCTAAGTTTTAGGTGAATACTGAATAGTGTCTCCAAATTTCTTAACTTGCATTGCAAAATTATAGAAGAATTCATTACAAAATGGAAAAAAAAAACGATCTTTCTAGCTTAATTCATAGATCCATAACGTTCCATTATCATACTCGAGCTACCACTGTATCATTCCCCTACCTAACAGATCATACACACTACGATCACATGCAACCATATCGAGCCACATTACATTAAAAACTTGCCTGAATTGGCGATAAAGCAGACAAGTAACCATCAAAAGCAGAAGCAGAAGGCCAAACATCAGCAACAGCTGCAGAATCCTTATGCGTTCTAGGTAACAACTTCTTATACGATTGAACATACAAAAACAAAACAAGATCTCTCAAATCAGCTCCAATCAAATCAACTTCCTCATGTTTCGCATTTACCAAAGGATCATTCTCGTAATGTAACACCGAACCAAGAGTTTCGAGAACGAGTCGCGCATGATCAATGGAAATCGATAAAGCATCGGAGATAGAAACAGATCCGACGCGATTATTCGTTGCGGAAGATGATAATTTCTGCTTGATTGGAGTTAGGGTTTGAATCGGGTCGGTGAAAAGGAGTTTTTGGATCGGAAGAAGACCGTGTTCGAATGGTACACGTCTTGGGTGGATTAACGGATTCGGATTCGGGTCTGGGTCAGGTGGTGGTGATTGGTCGATGAGTTTTTCCGTCATTGTGCAGAGTTGTGAAGTTTGCAGATCTTTGAAGAAAGGAAAAATGAAAAATTTGTCATCGAAGAAGAAGAAGAAGAAGAAGAAGAGAGAGAGAGTGTTGTGTTATAGTGTGTGTGCAGTTACATTGTATTATCATACGCTTTGTTTATTTCTACCGTTGGATTTAATGAGAGATGAAATAAAGAGGCTGATATTTTTAAATGGGCTTTTTCCGTTATAGTAATAATTTATAGTTAGTTTCGGTTTGGTATTTTTGAGTTTCGATTTGGTTCAGATAAACTTGTTGAGATCCGGCTAATAATTAAAAATAGTTGATAATTTTTGGATTTTAGTTTGATTTGGTTTTAGGATAATTAAGATAATTTTATATTCGAAAATATTCGAAAAAACTTAAAAATAACAAAACTAAACTGTAAAATTTATCAGAATTGTTTAAACATATACAAATTTTACAACTGAAATATACTCATTTTGGATATTTCGGATACTTGTACGATTTATATTCATTTTGGATATCCGAATTTCAAAGATAAAAATCATTCGGGTATAAAGAAACAAAAAAGTTGGAAGTTTTTAAGATGTAGAAATCTCTATGGAATTTTAATTAATGAGTTCACATCACAAAAGCAAAGTGAATATGGTTGGTGTTATATAACTCTTTCCTCTTTTTCTTTCTTTCTAGGAAGTATATAATCAAGGGAGACTTATTAGAATAATCTTCTTAGATTTTGGCCTTACTCAAACAACCTTCTTAGATTTTAATTACTGAGGTTATTTTCGAGTCCGTTTTACCCTTTTTCTTTTGATAACAAAAAACGTATTTACGAAAATGCCAATAATGAAACGCGCCGCGTAAGCGCGAAAATTTCCCGCCTAAAAAAATAAGTCTACCGCTATGTGATGGTAGACTTATTTGAGTTCTGGTAGACTTATTTGAGGAGCGGTAGACATATTTTTGAGTGGTAGACTTATTTTGTCTCCTTTGGTGGTAGACTTATTTCCGAACGGTAGACTTATTTTCTTTGCGGTAGACTTATTGTCCCGTAGCGGTAGACTTATTTTTTGCGGTAGACTTATTCTTCGAATGGTAGATTTATTTCCGTAGACTTATTTTCAGCAGTAGATTTATTTTTCTTCGATGGTAGATTTATTTTTACTGGTAGATTTGTTTCCTTTGGTGGTAGATTTTTAGTCACAGTGACGGTAGATTTATAGTGACGGTAGACTTATTTTAGTAGCGGTAGACTTATTTATCGTGGTGGTAGATTTATTTTGTGTTTAGTTCTGGTAGACTTATTGTAGTAGTGGTAGACTTATAGTTAGCGGTAGACTTATTTCGTATTTTCGGTCAACGAAACCAACCGTTGACTGGTAGACTTATTTTTTTAGGATCAATGGTGGTAGACTTATGCGTTTTTAGCGATAGAAGCGGTAGATTTGTTTTTACCCAGGTCTAGTGATGGTAGACTTTTTATCAAACTTAGTGACGGTAGACTTATTTTCACATTAGACATTTCGTAGACTTATTGTGATAGCGGTAGACTTATAGTACTTGGTGGTAGACTTATTTTCTGTTTAGAAAACTATAGTGGTGATAGACTTATTTGGTAGGTGGTAGACAATGTTTTGAAAACCGGACTGGATCGGGTTCAACAGTGAACCGGCCGACTACCCGGGTTTGAATTTTTTTTTTTTTTTTTTTTTTGAAAATTTACATTTTTTAACATTTTTCATATTTAATTTTTATAATTAAAATTTATAAAACCAAATACTAGTTTTGAATTTAGTTAATTTTTGCTATTGTTTCATGTTTTAATTTGTTTTTACATATAAACTTAACTATTTTTCATTAAATTTTGTTTTTAAATAGTTTTTTGTTATTAAAATGATTTTTCTCATGACTAATATTTAGAAATATGTTTATTTAAAAGTTATATTATATATTTGGATATTATAATTATACAAAAACTATATATATTATTATTTTTAAAAACACTATTAAACCCGGTTCGACCTATATCATGCAAGTGATGGTAGATTTATATACAAGTGGTGGTAGATTTAGTATGTACTATATATTTTCATATATTTTTTTCTATCTTTTCGTATGAACTCGTACTCGTGTTTGAACTCGTACTCGTGTTTTAAGGATTTTGTAATGGTTATAGAGACATTTCAAAAGTCATGTTTTAACCATACATAAATGTTGTCAATTCATTCATTACACTACAAAAAAATGTTCATACATGTCTACCATAATGCTTGAATCTCTTTGCAAAAAGTCTACCATAACAATTGTATCTTATATTACAAATGTGTCTCATAAAAATCTACCATCTTCATGATTTTTTAGATGTTCTTTACAATCTTCATGCGGTTACGCATTACACGTACAAAGAATACATGTAAAGAAATTCATGGAAATTAGAACATCTTGGAAAATAAGTCTATCATCGAGTGGAAATAAGTCTACCATCAAGCAGAAAATAAGTCTACCATCAAACAAAAATAAGTCTATCATCGAGTAGAAAATAAGTCTACCATCAAACAGAAAATAAGTCTACCATCGAACAAAAATAAGTCTACCATCAAACAGAAAATAAATCTACCATCAAACAGAAAATAAGTCTACCATCAAACAGAAAATAAGTCTACCATCGAACATAAAATAAGTCTACCATCAAAAAGAAAATAAGTCAACCATCAAACAGAAAATAAGTCTACCATAAAAAAAAAATAAGTCTACCATCAAACAGAAAATAAGTCTACCATCAAACAAAAATAAGTCTACCATCAAACAGAAAATAAGTCTACCATCAAACAGAAAATAAGTCTACTATCAAACAAAAATAAGTCTACCATCAAATAGAAAATAAGTCTACTATCTCAAAGAAATAAGTCTACCATCGAACAAAAATAAGTTTACTATCAAACAGAAAATAAGTCTACCATCGAACAAAAATAAGTCTACCATCAAACAGAAAATAAGTCTACCATCGAACAGAAAATAAGTCTACCATCAAACATAAAATAAGTCTACCATCAAAAAAAAAAAGTCTACCATCAAACAAAAAATAAGTCTACTATCAAACAGAAAATAAGTCTACCATCAAACAGAAAATAAGTCTACCATCGAACAAAAATAAGTCTACCATCAAACAAAAATAAGTCTACCATCAAATAGAAAATAAGTCTACAATCAAACAGAAAATAAGTCTACTATTAAACAAAAATAAGTCTACCATCAAACAGAAAATAAGTCTACCATCTCAAAGAAATAAGTCTACCATCGAACAAAAATAAGTCTACCATCAAACAGAAAATAAGTCTACCATCGAACAAAAATAAGTCTACCATCAAACAGAAAATAAGTCTACCATCGAACAGAAAATAAGTCTACCATCAAACAGAAAATAAGTCTCCCATAAAAAAAAAAAAAGTCTACCATCAAACAGAAAATAAGTCTACCATCAAACAAAAATAAGTCTACCATCAAACAGAAAATAAGTCTACCATCAAACAGAAAATAAGTCTACCATCGAACAAAAAATAAGTCTACCTTCAAACAGAAAATAAGTCTACCATCGAACAAAAAGTAAGTCTACCATCGAACAAAAATAAGTCTACCATCAAACAGAAAAATAAGTCTACAATCGAACAAAAATAAGTCTACCATCAAACAGAAAATAAGTCTACCATCAAACAAAAATAAGTCTACCATCAAACAGAAAATAAGTCTACCATCAAACAGAAAATAAGTCTACCATCAAACAGAAAATAAGTCTACCATCAAACAAAAAATAAGTCTACCATCAAACAGAAAATAAGTCTACCATCAAACAAAAATCCAGATCTGGAATTTTTCCAGATCGGGAAAAAATTCAGATTTGGAACAAAACGTGATTTTACAAAAGTTCAACATACCCAAACGAAACCGGTTAGAATCAAGAGATTACCTCTCTACAACGCACGAAAACGAAACCCCAACACTCGCCGGAACTTTCCTTCGCCGGAATTTCGAAACCTATTAAAGAAGAACATATTGAAGTTCATAAATCCAAACTCAAGACACTCGTGAATGATAGAGAGGAAGATAACTCATGATTTGTTTCGAATCTTACCGTTAAAAGCAACGAATTTCGTCGCCGGAGAAGAAGTCGCGATTTGAGTCGCCGGAGAGAGGAGTCGCCGGAGAGAAGAAGAAGAAGATGAAGAGTTGAAATCTGATTTTTTTTTTTTTGGTTTTATGTTGTTGTTTTTTTCAATGGTATTTTCGTTAATAAACGGATTTGAAGTATTTTTAATGTCTTTGTAACCTTTTTTAGCTCAAATTTTTGAGCTCAAAAATTTAAAGGTTATTTGAGTAAACACAAAATCTAAAAAAGTTTTTTTAATAATTATCTCTATAATCAATGACTGCTGCCTTTGTTCTGACTTCATGTCTCAATGCCTCAATAAACTGAGTTATCTTTGGTATTGATTTTGTTTATGTTTTTGAATATTTTGGTTATATAAATTTAAGAATCGTTCAGGTATTTAAGATCTTCGTATTGATTTTGATTCAATATTTTTTTGTTTCGGGTTAATTTGAATAAACTTGTTAAAAATCGAGTAATAACCGAAAATAGTTATAAATTCTTGAGTTTTTCTCAGTTTTATTGGATAACGTAGAATTTTTTTCGTAGTTTTTCGAATAATTTTATGTAAATACCCGAATATATCACATTAACCAAAAAAAAAGTAATAAAAACACAATTGTACAAAATTTATTCGAACCATCCAAACATATTTGATCTATAACCGAATATCTTTAAATTATTGGGAAATTATTTTATAATTCGGGTATTTTGGATATCGATTCGATTCCGATTTGGTTCAGGTACAAATAGATTAAGGGGGTTATTGGTTTCTATTCGGTCATTTTAGATTTTTGGTTCGGTTTTGGTTTAGATAATTTGAAACCGGTTTCGGTTCGGTTTTCAAGTTGATTCTTATACTATCTTCTTCCGATTAAACTCAAACGCGAAAACTTAACCACTTTTTCTTCTCCGGCGACGGCGACGGCGAAAATGGATGATTTATCAGCTTACTACTCTCACTATAATCTTCCAGGATTAGCTCCGATTCCGATTGCTTCAACGAATACTGTCTACTTACCAACACACGCTTCTTCAATCAGTGGTGGTCGTGATGAGGTTCGTACACTTTTCGTCGCTGGACTTCCTGAAGATGTTAAGCCTCGAGAGATCTATAATCTCTTTCGTGAGTTTCCAGGTTATGAGACTTCGCATCTTCGTAACTCTGATGGAGCTAAGGTAATTATAACCCTTTTGATCTGATTTGTGTAGTGATGATTTGAGAACAGAGAATCTTACTGTGTTTTTTTTTTTTTTTGTAGCCTTTTGCATTTGCCGTGTTCTCAGATTTGCAATCAGCTTTAGTAGTGATGCATGCTCTCAATGTAAGTAGAGTTTCTTTGAACTTGCTTATTTGAAAGCTAATAGGCTAATATACTTATTTACTTCAGGGAATGGTGTTTGATCTTGAAAAGCAGTCTATACTTTACGTTGATCTTGCTAAATCAAACCCGAAATCTAAGCGTTCAAGAACAGGTTAGTGGTGGTGTTTTTCTGTTTGGTTGCTTAATAAATGTTGAATCTTTGCTTCTGTGTTGATTTTATATGTTGTGTTGTGGTAGATGATGGTTGGGAGAGCTTGAAAAAAACTAAGTCTTGGAGCACCACTACTGACTCTGGTAAGATCACTGTATATGTTCTTAGGCTTACAGTATCCGAGTATTTGTATAGCATTTATCATTACAGTCTTCATGATCCTTGTGCTTCTGCTTGTTAGTTCTTTTGGTTATAGAGTTCACACTTGGGATATAAGTTTGTCGACATAGTTTACTGTTTTTGGAAGCTTACACTGCACATTCTTGCACGTTTGGGCACTAGCAGGTTTTGGCAGCTTTCATACGCCTGGAATGAGTAGTTCTGCTTACAACACAATTGTTCATTCACCTGCACAAAGGTCATCTGCACTACTTGAGCACACACTTTTTCTTGTATCTCTGCCCCAAAACCTTACCTAACTAAGGCTTGGTTTAATTGGTTATGGCTCTCATGCCCTGGATTGAGAGAGCTTGTTCTTTCATTGCTATTTGCTAACGAATTTCAGTGTCTTATTATATTCTTCTTTGCTCGTTCAGTCAAGGTGTTGCTAATTTTGCTGGTAGGGCAACAACTACTGGAAAATCTGTAAGCTTCTGGATGCTTTATACTTTCATAAGAACTGTCAGGGAAAAATAGTGTGGTAAACTATCCATTACCAGTATGACAGTCTTTGTTCTTTTGACAGAAAACTGGTGCAGAACCTTGTCCAACACTTTTCATAGCAAACATGGGACCAAATTGCACTGAATCTGAGTTAATTCAAGTCTTTTCCAGGTAAGAATACTCTGTCCTGCACGCAAAACTGTACAACCTGTAGAGATGGTAGTTTTTCACACTCTCTCTTTCCTGTTTAGATGCCGTGGATTCTTGAAGCTGAAAATTCAGGGCACATATGGGACTCCGGTTGCATTTGTTGATTTCCAGGTAAAACTCTCTCAATATATTTTTCTGAAAGAGATTGAGAGAGATCCTACATTGTTTGAAGAGTGAATTGATTATGACGCTGTTTACTGCAGCATTATAACGCCTTGATATGTGGCTTTTGCAGGATGTCAGCTGTTCAAGTGAAGCACTACATGCTCTTCAAGGCACAGTGCTTTACTCGTCCCTAACTGGGGAGGGTTTGAGGCTGCAGTATCCTTCACTACTATGTTATTCCTTTGTTTCTTTCTTGTATGACTTAAGTGCTACCCTAAGAATTGACTTAACGTGCAATTACAGATATGCGAGATCACGGATGGGGATGCGTAAGAAAGTTAATTAATTTTAAAATTCGACTAGGCTCTGATTATTGAAATACATGTAGAATGTCATGTCAAAACGGCATAGGTACTGAGCTTTGCTATATGAATGTATAGTTTACAGACTTACAGTACTCAAAATGTATTGTTTATCCGATTGATTTTAAGAACTATATTGGTATTGGAGAGCAATTTTTATGTAAAAGAACCTTGAGATGATACAGAACCCTGGTTCCTTTATACATACCACTTCATAGAAAGTTGAATAGAAACAGGTAACAACATCTGGTGTTACAAAAGCACTCAGACGGTATTGAAGCGATCCATAGGGTTGCACACAAGTGGTCGAGCCATCTCAGCAGCAAAACCAGAACCTTGGCTCAGATCAACCTTCTCTCCATCAATACTCTTCCAGTCGTAGCGCTGCACCAATGAACCGACAGCTATATGCATCACATTCATGGCAAGAGATGCTCCTGGACATCCTCTTCTTCCACTCCCAAACGGAAGGTAACGGAAATTCTGACCCTTAAACTCCATCTGATGTTCACCTATCTTCTCTTCAGAGCTCTCTAGAAATCTCTCGGGTATGAATTTGTCTGCATCCTTCCACAGTTCTGGATCTCGCATGATTGCATAGACATTTACAAGCACACGGGTTTTTGACTTGACAAGGCACCCGTTCACCTGGCAATCTTCTGCGCATTCTCTTATGATCAGAGGAGCTGAAGGATGGAGCCTCAGAGTTTCCCTTAGGACAGCTCGAAGGTATGGGAGGTTAGGAACGTCTGATTCAGTGACCAGTCTTTTGCTTCCAACTACGGTATCAATCTCTTCTCTTAACTTGTTGAACGCTTGTGGACGGTTTATTAGTTGCCCCATTGCCCACTGCATTGCTGCTGCTGATGTATCTGTTCCCGCCATGAAAACATCCTAAAGGAATTTCACGCAACACACAGCTTTTATCATATTAGAATAATCAATTTGAGAGCTTGATTCTAGTTGCAGGTCAGAGGAAACATACCAAGAGAAAAGATTTCATGTCGTTCCTTGTGAGCTTCATTTCAGCAGCAGGATCTCTGTAAGTCTCCAACAATATATCCAAAATGTCCTTTCTCGTGCCTTCTTTCTTTACCTCCTTTGCCTCACGTTCCTTCATGATCTTCTCTACAAGCAGGTCATATATCTCCATTACCGCCACTAATTTCTTCCCGTTCCCAGAAAAATCCAGTACTTTCAATGGCCCCAACACATCTCCTACACTGACCTTCCCTGCAAGCTCCAAACATGTCTCGACCAGCTTCCTAATCTCTTCCGCTTCATTATCAGTACCCGAACACCTCGTGCTCATCGCCATCCTGCAGATTATATTGTTGGTGTAAGTCAAGAACAGGCTGCTCAAGTCACAAGGCTTCCCTTCTCTGCAACAGTTAGCCACGGACTCGACCAGCTTCAGTTTCTCCTCCTCACGGATGTCAGCGAATTTCTCAAGCTGCGGAACAGCAAGAAGCTTGGTCATGCACAGCTTCTTCATGAACCTCCAGTAATCTCCATACTGCGCAAGGACAAACCTGGACCCTCTATACTTGAAATACTCAGCAGAACCAAACTCAGGTCTCGAAGAGAAATTAAGCTCTTGCTCCTTAAAGATCTCTCTCGCCACGGAAGAGCTTGAAACCACAACGCACTTAGAAGCACCAACACGAATCTCCATGAGTGGACCGAACTTCCGAGCTAGGCTCTGGAATGACACAGGCAATACTTTGCCTATCAAATGAAGGTGACCAATGAATGGTAAAGCCGGAGGGCTCTGTGGAAGCTTCAGAGAAGCCTTCGAGTCCTTCGAGAACCATTTGAAGAAAGCATTAAGCACAAAAACAAAAACGAAGAATGTAATGAGGATAAGGTTAGTGTTTAGCTGTAGATCCATTGCAGGTTTATTGATTGATACAATTCTTGAAGTATGCTTGTATATATTATGCCCAAAACACAGACGAATCTTGTTTATTAGATTCTCATTGTAAAGAAAACAAACAACAGATGTAACCTTTTTATATAATAGATGTGTGACGTAATATAATTGACTTCAATGTTAAATTCTATTATACGAATCATTATTGGCTCTGAATAGATGACATTTCAGATATACAAAAGAAATCTGAAGCTAAAGAAACATCTGCAATTTCCACCAACAAAACCAAACTGTTCAACTACAGTATTCTTCATACATCTTTATCGATGGAAAATACAAAGCTTGAAAGTAAAGCTTTACAACATAAACTCCGTGAGCTATCTAAAGCCGAAAACTATCTACTAGTTATCTCCTCTTAATGGAAATATCATAAGAAAATGATCTCTTACTATGTTTTATCATCAGTAAATGATAGAATCTCCTTAACTATATATCATCAGAGAGATGATTGACCTCCTTTCTAGTAATATCATCAGAGAATGATACCTAAAAGTCTTCAACAAAATCTATACGCTCATGACGATAATCACCAGTCGGTGATCTACTTCTCCCTCTTTTGATATCATCAGAAGATGATGATGTACTCACTGTGCAGGCACACCTTTTATTCCTACGGTCTCCTTTCTAATGTCACATCTTCTTTTCTGGGTATGAAAAGTGGACATCATCGCATTGACATTAACGTACGAACCCTTTTCTCCCTTTCTGCTCTCTTTGCACTAGGAGTGCTCTTCATTTTCTGAATCTCTTCCATCACAACCTTCTCCACTTTATCTATAGAATTGAGGAGCTTCTTCTGTGGAGTGAGTGCATCTTCTTCCCCTGTATCTTCTCTTGTGATATCGAGCAGAATCTGATGGACTTTACCAGTTGAAGGTGGCCAGGGACGCTTGAATCCAATAGATGGACCAGGAGTAACCATAGAGTAGTCGTGTTCGAGCTGAGCACCTGACAGTGATGCTGGAGAATCAAGAATCCCAAGCTGTTGTGGAGTTGGGGTCTCAATATCTCGGCCAACGCCTTCTCCCAGACGAGCTCTCCTTCTCTCAATGGCCTACATAAAGCAGTTTGTAAATACAATAAATAGCCAGGCTAAGCAAGCCTACTAACACTTAACAATGAGGCTAAGCAAGCCTATGATATACTTTAACAATAAGGCTAAGCAAGCCTATGATATACTTAAACAATGAGGCTAAGCAAGCCTGTTAAATCAATCACAAACTCAGTGATTTAAAGACTGTTCAAGATCGAATACTGAGGAAATCAAGTAGCAGCAAAAACAAATCTCCATGTGATGCATACCCAAACAAACAATGGTTCCAAACAGAAGGTTACTTTCATACCTAAACAAGAAACCAGATATAAACAGACCAAAGTGACTATATATCAATGAATCAAGCACCAATCAAAGCAGAATCAAATAGGGTTCTTTGTTCAACTTACTCTAACAACAGCAGAAATATCACGGAGTGGTGTTCTTGGATACCAAGAAGGCAACACAGAAGTTGAAGCACGACCTCTACCACGTCTTACAACACCTAAGCTGACATTCTCTCTTCCTTGTGGTGATCTAAACTGAATCTGACCTCTTCTACCACTAGTTCTCCGTATACCAAAATTGCCCCTAATACCTCTTCCCATCATAAAACCTTGACCAATAGACCCAGTTTCTAATGGTAGTCTCTGAACTGGATTCGTTGGCTCGTCAAGTAAAATACCATTAGAACGTCTATTGAGAAATACAGCTGAGTAATCCACTGGTCTCTCTATACGGTCTCTTGCTTCTGGCATTTTGATTCTTCGCTGCAAAAACAAAAACACACACAAGATCAATTTCATGTTAATTGAAATTTGACAAAAACCCAAACATTGAATCTTATGTAAGAACTCAAAATCCTGTTCTTTACTGTAATTTCAGAAACCCAAACTCGAAAATGGCGGAATTGACTAAACCCAAAACACGAATCTCTCTAATTTCATAAACGAACCCAGAATCTCATGTAAGAACTCAAATCGTGTTCTCGACGAAACTTCAGAAACCCTAATTCTACACCAAATCGAGTAAAATGAAAACATCAAGAACAGTAAAGCGAAACCTCTAAGAATGTAACATTACAATAACAAAACCATGGATTTTTACCTATGAATCTGGGATTAGAGCTCGTTGAGAACAGTAAAGCGAAAAAGTGAAAAGCTTTATCTGAGAGAGACGATCTGGAGGTCATGTTCTTAGGCGGGTTTTATAATTGAAAATGAAAATTTTCGAGCTCGCACGTGTGTGATAGGTTTCACTTGTGTCAAATTTTTTGAATTTTCACCTTAGGCGGGATAACTCAAATTTCGTCAAAATTTCTCAAATTTTCATTCCCTATTAAATTCCATTTTTACCCCTTAGACCGACTCTTTAATCCTTAACCGGGCTTTGGCCCAATTAAATCTATAACGGTCATTAGCGTAGGAGAGTAGTATCGTCTGCGATAGAGACCATTTAAGCTTACGTACACCTTTGCCTTCCCAATCGAATCCTCACCGTTCACTGTCACAGATCTCAAATTACAAATCTCTCAGTCCTTATTAAATTACAGTTTTACCCCTTAAATCGACTGATAATCTTTAACTAATGGGCTTTGGCCCAATATCGTCTGTAACGGTCATTCACGTAAGAGAGTTGTATCGTGTGCGGTAGAGACTATTTACGTTTACGTACACCACTCCCAATCGAATCGTCACCGTTTATTGTCACGGATCTCAAAATACAAACTCTCTCAATCACTATTAAATTACAGTTTTACCCCTTTGACGTACACCTTTGCTTTCCCAATCGAATCCTAACCGTTCGTATCACAGATCAATATCGTTGCTTTACCAATATCAGAAAACCGGTCTACTTTGGTTATCTCGTAACATCAACCAAGAATTAATCATCAATTATGTTAAACCGGTCGAACCGGGCAATAAGGATTTGGAAATTTTCCTTTAATTTAACTCCTTTGGGCCGTATGATATAAAATAACCGACATGTAATTGTCGGTTTAGAGTTTTTAGGTTTAATCGTATATATATAGATAATTTTCTTCTTCGCCTCATGAAGTATTGTTTCCATTAACAGAATCAAAACTCGAAACGCGATTCTCGACGACGACGAAGAACTTTGAGAGGTAAAGAGAAGAGGTTATCGTAACAATTTGTGTTTCGTTTTTTCATTGATCTGATTGAATTTGGGGTTTTCTGTTTCCGATTTCGACGAGATGGTGAATTTGAGCGGTGGTGGTGGTGCGGAGGAGCATGCTAGGTCGAAGCAATATGGTTACAAAGCTAATTCCAGTTTGGTACTTCACAGTGATGATCGTGTTCGTGATAGAGATGAACCTAGTGGTGAACCTGAGACTCTTCGTGGAAGAATTGATCCGAAATCGTTTGGTGATCGTGTTGTTCAAGGGAGACCTCATGAGAGGAAGAAGAAGAAGGAGCGTGAGGTTGATGATGATACTGTGTTTGGTAGAGAGAGTAAGAGACGTCGTCTTGGTGAAGTTAGTGTGCTTACTGATGCAGATGATGGTGTTTATCAGCCCAAGACTAAGGAGACGGGAGCTGCTTATCAAAGCATGCTTTGGCTTATTAAGCAACGATTTAGTGAGTATCCTCAGAGTATTGTTTGTGGTGTTGCTGATGAGATTTTGGCTGTTCTTAAGGATGAATCTGTGAGAAATCCTGAGAAGAAGATTGAGATTGAGAAGCTGTTGGGTTCTATTCATAGTCATGTTTTCGATCAGTTTGTTTCGATTGGGAAATTGATTACTGATTATGAAGAGGGTGGTGATTCTGGTAGTGGTCAAGCTAGTGAGGAAGAAGGACTTGGGTATGATGTGGGTGTGGCTGTTGAATTTGAGGAGCATGAAGAAGATGTTAATGAGAGTGATCTTGATATGGTCCAAGAGGAAATAGATGAGGAGGATACTGATATCAGAACTGGAGGTGGGCAGTTGGGTGTGACGACTAGTGGTAAGGATGCAGGAGACGCGAAGGAGGGTTTGAGTCTTAATGTTCTGGACATTGATGCGTATTGGCTCCAGAGAAAGTTATTCCAAGGATATGAAGAGAAGAAGGATCCACAGGAATGCCAAATACTCGCAGAAAAGCTGCTTAAGATACTTGCGGAGGGGAGTGATATGGATGTTGAGACCAAGCTGCTTATGCATCTTCAGTTTGAAAGGTTCAGCCTTGTTAAATTTCTGCTGCATAACCGACTTAAAGTTGTGTGGTGTACCCGTTTGGCTAGGGCAAAAGACCAGGAAGAGAGGAATAAAATTGTGGAGGAGATGGTGGGGTTGGGTCCTGAGTTGGCAGCAATTGTGGAGGAGTTGCATGCAAAAAGAGCAACAGCTAGAGAAAGAGAGGAGAACCGGGAGAAAAATATTAAAGAAGAAGCCCGGCGTCTTAATGATGGTTCTGGTGGAGGCATGAGATATGTTGATGATAGAGATTTCGAGAATGGTTGGATGAAGGGTCAGCTTCAAATGCTGGAGCTGGA
The DNA here is from genome assembly GCA_900128785.1 of Arabis alpina. Taxonomy (NCBI): domain Eukaryota; kingdom Viridiplantae; phylum Streptophyta; class Magnoliopsida; order Brassicales; family Brassicaceae; genus Arabis; species Arabis alpina. The sequence continues at coordinate 48,743,653 of LT669791.1, forward strand.
GAGTCTGGCTTTTGACCAAGGTTGTTTCCTGAGGGAGAATAAAAAGTGTATGCTTCCCCCTAATTCTTACAGAGTTCGTGGCAAGGATTTTGAAGAGGTTCATGTGCCTTGGGTTTCTAAAAAGTTTGATAGTAATGAAAAGCTAGTGAAGATCACTGATATGCCAGATTGGGCCCAACCGGCTTTTAGAGGAATGCAGCAGTTGAACAGGGTTCAGAGCAAAGTGTATGATACTGCTCTGTTTACGGCAGAGAACATTCTTCTTTGTGCTCCAACTGGTGCGGAGAAGACCAATGTTGCTGTGCTCACCATACTACAGCAGCTTAAATTGAATAAAAACACAGATGGGACATATAATCATGGGAATTACAAAGTCGTCTATGTTGCACCCATGAAAGCCCTTGTTGCTGAGGTCGTGGTTACTCTCTCTGAACCAATGTTTTTAAAACCGGACCGGACCGGCGGTTGAACCGGGATGTAGTTGATGTCACATGTCCGGTTCGGTTCAATATTAAAACCCAAATGTAGTTGAACCGGCATCGAACCGGGTCGGACCGGCAAAAAACCGGGAACCGGCGAACCGGTTGACCCGGATTAAACCGGGTTCAACTGTTTTCTAATTAAAAAAAAATATTTTTATTTCATTTTTCTTTAATTAATATGTTTATCAAAATTAAAATAAGGTTTATAGATAATGAGATAGTAATAAAGGTTTAACATATTCTCTAATATAATCATATTCAGTGAAAAAAAAAACATTTTTCAAATAATTATAATCTTTTTAAAATTTTAAGACAAAAAAATTAGTTATGTATTTAAGTATCATCATTTTATTATTTAGTTTTGCTATAGCTATTGAAATTTTTTTGTTTTTCTAAATATTTGTACTAAACTTAATATTTTGTTTGATATTTGGATAGTTATGCACGTACATATAAAAAACAAATTATATATACTAATATTTTTAAAATATTATTGAACCCCGGTTAGATCCGGTCGGACCATATTAACCCACGACCCAAAAAAAATCCGGTTCGGTCGCCGGTCCGGTTTTAAAAACATTGCTCTGAACGGTTGAAGGACTATGGAGTTACTGTGAAGGAGCTCAGTGGGGATCAGTCCCTTACTCGGCAAGAAATTGAAGAGACTCAGATTATTGTTACAACTCCAGAGAAGTGGGATATCATCACCAGGAAATCTGGAGATCGCACTTATACTCAGCTTGTGAGGCTTCTTATAATTGACGAAATTCATCTTCTTCATGATAATCGAGGGCCTGTGCTTGAAAGTATTGTCGCTAGGACTCTTAGGCAGATTGAAACCACAAAGGAGCATATTCGTTTGGTAGGTTTATCGGCGACTCTGCCAAATTATGAAGATGTTGCCTTGTTTTTGCGGGTGAATGTTAACAATGGGTTGTTTACATTTGACTGCAGCTACAGACCCGTGCCTCTTGCTCAGCAATATATTGGTATTAATGTGAAAAAACCATTGAAGAGCTTTCAATTGATGAATGATATATGTTATCAGAAGGTATTGGCTGGTGCTGGAAAACACCAGGTCCTTGTTTTTGTCCACTCGAGGAAGGAAACAGCAAAAACTGCAAGAGCAATACGGGACACCGCAATGGCAAACGATACCCTCAGCAGATTCTTGAAGGAAGATGGTGAAAGTCGTGAAATGCTTCAGAGTCAGATTGAACTTGTCAAGAGTAAAGATCTGAAAGAGCTTCTGCCTTATGGTTTTGCAATTCATCATACTGGGTTGACAAGGTTTGATCGTCAGATAGTTGAGGATCTCTTTCGTGCTGGGCATGTGCAAGTCTTGATTTCCACGGCAACACTGGCATGGGGTGTGAATTTGCCTGCACATACTGTCATTATCAAAGGAACCCAAGTCTATAATCCTGAGAGAGGGGCGTGGATGGAGCTGAGTCCTCAAGATGTTATGCAGATGATAGGTCGTGCAGGAAGACCTCAATATGACCAACATGGGGAGGGAATTATAATTACTGGCTACAGCGAGCTGCAGTATTATCTTTGTTTGATGAATGAGCAACTACCTATTGAAAGCCAGTTTGTTTCCAAACTTGCTGATCAGCTTAATGCTGAAATTGTGCTTGGAACCGTTCAGAATGCTAGAGAAGCTTGCCACTGGCTTAGCTATACATATTTAAATATCCGCATGCGTCGTAATCCGACACTGTATGGCTTATCACCTGATGGCCTTACAAAAGATATAGTATTGGAGGAGAGAAGAGCCGACTTGATACATTCTGCTGCTACTGTCTTGGACAAGAACAACCTGATTAGGTATGACAGGAAAAGTGGATACTTTCAGGTTACTGATTTGGGACGCATTGCTAGCTATTACTACATAACCCACGGGACAATAGCTACATACAATGAGAATTTGAAGCCAATGATGAGTGATATAGAGCTTTATCGTCTGTTCTCACTGAGTGAGGAGTTCAAGTATGTCTCTGTTCGACAAGATGAGAAGATGGAACTGGCAAAACTTTTGGATCGTGTCCCCATTCCGATCAAGGAATCAGTGGAAGAGCCTAGTGCAAAGATTAATGTTTTGTTGCAGGCATATATTTCAAAGCTAAAGCTTGAGGGTCTTTCTTTGACATCTGACATGGTTTATATTACTCAGAGTGCTGGACGTCTTCTACGAGCTCTTTTTGAGATTATATTGAAGAGGGGATGGGCTCAACTTGCTGAGAAAGCTCTGAAGTTATCTAAAATGGTAGGGAAAAGGATGTGGAATGTTCAGACACCCCTTCGACAGTTTCATGAAATTCCCAGTAAGATTCTGATGAATTTGGAGAAGAAAGATTTGGTGTGGGAGAGGTACTATGATCTATCTTCTCAGGAGCTAGGAGAGCTTATTCTTAATCCTAAGATGGGCAGAACACTTCACAAATTCGTCCACCAGTTCCCAAAACTGCAGCTTGCAGCTCATGTTCAGCCGATTTCTCGTTCTGTTCTGCAGGTGGAGCTCACTGTTACACCTGATTTCCAGTGGGATGATAAAGTACATGGCTATGTTGAACCGTTTTGGATAATAGTGGAAGACAATGATGGTGAAAAGATCCTTCATCATGAGTACTTTCTTTTGAAAAAGCAGCATATTGATAAGGATCACACGTTGAGCTTCACTGTGCCAATCTCTGAACCACTGCCACCACAGTATTTCATCCGTGTGGTTTCAGACAAATGGCTCGGCTCACCGACTGTGTTACCTGTATCTTTTAGGTATCTAATTCTTCCAGAAAAGTATCCACCACCTACAGAGCTATTGGACTTGCAGCCCCTCCCGGTGACTGCCCTAAGGGATCTGTCTTATGAGACTCTGTATCAGGATTTCAAGCATTTTAATCCGGTGCAGACTCAGGTCTTTAATGCTTTGTATAACACAAGTGACAATGTATTGGTTGCTGCTCCAACAGGAAGTGGGAAGACTATATGTGCAGAGTTTGCTATATTAAGGAATCATCACGAAGGACCCGATTCTACAATGCGTGTTGTCTATATCGCACCTCTTGAAGCTATTGCCAAGGAACGATTTCGTGATTGGGAGAAAAAGTTTGGAAAGGGGCTTGGTTTAGAGGTTGTTGAGTTAACCGGGAAGGCTGCATTAGATCTGAAGCTTCTTGAGAAAGGTCAGATAATCATAAGTACACCGGAGAAATGGGACGCTCTATCCCGCAGGTGGAAACAGAGAAAATGTATTCAGCAGGTTAGTTTGTTTATCCTCGATGAGCTTCACTTAATTGGGGGTCAAGGTGGGCCAGTACTGGAGGTAATTGTCTCTAGAATGAGACATATTTCAAGTCAGCTTGAGAAAAAGATCAGGATTGTTGCGTTATCGACTTCCCTTGCAAATGCTAGAGATCTTGGGGAGTGGATTGGAGCCAGTTCCTGTGGCCTTTTCAACTTCCCGCCTAATGTTCGTCCTGTACCACTGGAGATCCACATTCAAGGGGTAGACATATCGAATTTTGAAGCCAGGATGCAGGCAATGACTAAGCCAGCATACACTGCCATAGTCCAGCATGCTAAGAACAAGAAACCGGCCATCGTTTTTGTCCCGACTCGTAAACATGTTCACCTTACTGCTGTGGATCTGTTAGCATACTCAAACCTAGACAACATGCAGAGTCCTGATTTCTTGCTCGGGAATCTGGAAGAACTAGAGCCTTTTGTTAGCCGAATTTGCGAGGAAACTCTGAAGGAGACTTTGCGCCATGGCATTGGCTACTTGCATGAGGGTTTAAGCAGTCTAGATCAGGAGATTGTGACTCAGCTTTTCGAGGCTGGACGGATTCAGGTTTGTGTAATGACTAGTTCGTTGTGTTGGGGTACTCCATTGAAGGCGCATTTGGTTGTTGTAATGGGGACACAGTTCTATGACGGGCGGGGAAATTCTCATTCAGATTACCCCATCTCTGATCTGCTCCAGATGATTGGTTGTGCTAGCCGACCTTTGCTTGACAACGCCGGGAAGTGTGTGATCTTCTGCCATGCACCACGTAAAGAGTATTACAAGAAATTTCTGTATGAAGCCTTTCCTGTTGAGAGTCATCTTCAACATTTCTTGCATGATAATTTCAATGCGGAAGTGGTTGCTGGGGTTATACAGAACAAGCAAGAGGCTGTGGATTATCTTACATGGAGCTTCATGTACAGGAGGCTTCCCAAGAATCCTAACTACTACAATCTCCAGGGAGCTAGCCACAGGCATTTATCTGATCATCTCTCGGAGATCGTCGAAAACACTTTGTCTGATCTTGAAGTGAGTAAATGCATTGCTATAGATAATGACTTGGATCTCTCTCCTCTCAATCTTGGTATGATTGCATCATATTATTACATCAGTTACACCACTATTGAGCGCTTCGGTTCTCTCTTGGCTTCCAACACCAAAATGAAGGGTCTTCTTGAAATCTTGACATCAGCTTCGGAGTATGACATGATTCATATACGTCCTGGTGAAGAGGACAAGGTTCGGAGACTAATCAATCACCAGAGGTTCTCTTTTGAAAACCCGAAATGCACAGACCCTCATGTGAAGGCAAACGCGCTTCTTCAAACGCATTTCTCAAGGCAACAAATCAGTGGGAACCTGTCAATGGATCAGCGCGAAGTCCTCTTATCCGCAACAAGACTTGTTCAGGCTATGGTCGATGTGATATCAAGCAACGGCTGTCTGAATCTTGCTCTGTTAGCTATGGAAGTAAGTCAGATGGTGACTCAAGGCATGTGGGGTCGAGACTCTATGCTTCTGCAACTTCCTCACTTCACAAAGGACTTAGCCAAAAAGTGCCAGGAGAATAACATCAAAACCGTATTCCATCTTGTGGAAATGGAAGACGACAAACGCCAAGAGCTTCTCCAAATGTCAAACACTCAGCTTCTCGACATTGCCAGATTCTGCAACCGCTTCCCAAACATCGACCTTACATACGAGATTGTAGGGAGCGACGAGGTAACCCCTGGAAAAGAAATCACATTGCAGGTAATGGTGGAGAGAGACATGGAAGGGAGGACGGAGATTGGACCTGTGGAGGCTCCTAGATATCCCAAGACCAAAGAAGAAGGTTGGTGGCTAGTCGTTGGAGATACAAAGACGAACCAGTTGTTGGCCATCAAGCGAGTCTCCCTGCAACGAAAGGCGAAGGTGAAGCTAGAGTTTGCTGTACCGAGTGAACCAGGAGAGAAGTCATACACACTCTACTTCATGTGTGACTCTTACTTGGGTTGTGACCAGGAGTACTCTTTCTCTGTTGATGTCAAAGATTCTGGCGTGGAAGATCACATGGAAGAATAATTGTTGCTTTTAGCCTTTTTTTATACAATGAAATTTTCCTCTGTTTATGAAATTTCCGTTATACAATTCAGTGACATTACCATAGATGAAGTTAAATTCGAATAAGATTATTAAATTCTCTTCAAAAATATGTTTAGAGAGGCATCGACTTTTTATTCTTCTTTATGCAAATTATCTAGGAACTGTATCACATATTATAGTATGTCCCGTTTTTAACAGGAATATACTTTTCTGAAATCATAATTCATGTATATCTAGGCTATATATTTAAAATGAAGTAACACACCATTTATAATACAATATTTTGTTTTCAAAAAAAAATTACATGGTAGTGAAACTAACTTGTGTGGTTTAAAATTTATTATTTCATTCTAGAGTTTTTGCTTTGTTACGTTTGTATCATTTTTTGTGGTCTATATTTTGTAGAATTAAGAATCGAATGAAAATATGTAATAGATATATGATTGAAAAAATTCAAAATAAAAAATGAGTCATTTGTTGATTAGTGTTTATTAATGTTTTTATACTAGGAGGTACAGGGTTCGATTCTCAGAGAATGCAATATATAAGATCGATTAGAATTATCAGTTGTATAATTGTTTATGTAACAAATATTATAATTTGTAAGAGATGAATAAAGTTTGGTGTTTAATTTCAAAATACAATAAAACATTTCATATTTTCTTAATTGGAGTGCATTAACCTTAAACATCACTTATCTACAAATAAATAAGATTTTAATAAATTACCGATGATAAGGTATTCTTCTCATGTAAGTGTTCCAGTCTTCCGTTTATCTATGTAAGTGATTCAAGTTTTCACTAATTGAGATTTCATTTCACTTATTTGAAAAAACAATGAAAATTTAATATTTCCATAACCTTAAACATCATTTAATACTCCCTCTATATCAAAATAGATGTTGTTTAAAGAATTCTTGTTTGTATCAATTTAGATTAATTTTTCATTTTCTTATACAAAACGAAATGTATTTTTATTTAATATGATTATTTGCATTTGGCAGTAAAATTTACTATTTGTTGAATTGTATTTAAGTGAATAATAAATAATGTTATAGTTTAAGTATTAAATAGAGAATTTAATATATTTTTAATCAGTGTATAAATTCATGATACATCTATCAATTGAGAGAGTAAAATTTTTGTTGGTCATGCATGGTAATATCCCAAAAAGGAAACAAAAAAGAACAAATTGGACTCGTTGTTCAAATAACATAGTGAAATCTTATTTATTGCTTACGATTTGTTGAAAGCAAAATATGTTTTCTCTCTCAAAAGTTACAAAGACAATTTGGTCTGTTTCAGCAAAAAATATTCAGACATGAGATTATTTCTTTTTCCTCTCTGTTTTCTTTAGTCCTATATACACACTTTGTTGCATCCTATATCAAGTTCTTCTCCTTGTTCATACACTTGCAGTTAGCTCTATTCTCGTTTAAAATCTGTGTAAACCAACAAAGATGTCATCAACAACCAAATCAACCGGCTTATAAGTTTAAACAACTGTGAACAAAATTAGTAACTTACCTTATACTGTCTTTGTAAATCTTTGATGTAATCCACAGCTAAATCCAACATATCTGAAGTGTTCGTTTGCTGTTAAAACATAAATAAACCATTAACTCAGAATCAATGCAAGCGATAACGATTGCTATATGATCAAAACTCATTACAAGAAGTTCCAAGAAACTGTACCTTATCCATATTAGGAACAAGCTCTTGTAGTTTCCTCATTCGTTCGCTTATTCGCGTTCTTCTAACCTAGCAAGCAACAAAATAAATTGTTAGGACTAGCTAAATACATACTAGTTCATGTTCCAGAGGATTTTATCGATATGTAAAGGCGGTTTTTGGCTAGTTTAAATTACCCGTTCCGCGATACTTCGAGGATGTGTAGCGCAACCACGTTTGGCTCTAATTTTACAAGGAACAGAATCTTGCAAATGCATATACTTATCGACTGAAACCATATCCGAGTTTGTCGATGATGACTTCGGTAAACTCAAGTGATGTGATAGTAACTGCATTCGATTCCCCGACTCTCCATTCTGTACACAAACAATCCAAAAACATCAAAAACCAGTCCAAGAAACTATGTCCAATACTATGCCAATGATCTTTAACAACTAAACCAAGTTATATACCTGAGCTCCGAGGAACAATTTTCCATCCTCCTCTGATTCTCTTTTAAGTGGAGATAAGTTATCAATGAAGCTAGAAGGATCGTTCCAATGACTATACTGAAAATTCGTAGCGATACTTTCGGATGCGATTTCAGGTATTTGAGAAAGCATTCCAAGTGAAGAAGGTTGTGGTCTTGAAGAGAGACTACAATGTCTTCTTAATCCATTCGAATTCGATGCACTCTCTTCATCTTCTTCTTCACCACCACCATAATTCATCAAACTCCTCATTGTACCATAACCTAGAAAACCATGAAAATGTTTTGAGTGTTTGGGTCCAAAGTTCCAAACTTTATGGTTACTGTGCCTAAATAAAGTTTGCTAAAACCTAGACTAGATCTTGTCTTACGTTTTGGGTATGCTAAAACTCCTAACTTTATACCAAAAATCGAAACTTTTAGTGTAGAGAGAGTAAAACGGTACCGTTTTGATCGTTGGTGAACATACCAGCCGGTGAGCTATTTTGCCGGAGAAGATGAGAATCAATTGGTTTCGTGTGAGCAAGAAACTGATCTAAACCAATAGTATTCATTAACCCTTTACTCTGTCTCGGATAATGCGGTGGTAAACCGAGAAAACACGACGGTTCATGCGGCGGAAGAGTGGCGGAAGCCGAGTAAGAAACAGAGGTGTTCGCCGGAGATGATTTCTCTTCGAATTCACTTGGATTTGGTGAACCCATATCGTTGTTTACGCCATTAGAGGTAACGAATCTAGAAAGTAACCTATCGGAGTCGAATCTTGTCTTCTCGTCGTCAACGAAAGATGTTAAAACAGAGCTTGGAGCTGAACGGAAACGAAGAAGACCCGACCCGGAACTGGAAGTAGGTATGTGATTCGGGTCGTAGAGATTATGAGTATTCGAATCCATGAATTATCTCAAAAAAAAATGCTGTGTTCTCTTCTTTAACTATAGTGCTCTGTTTCGTGACGTTAACTATTTCAAAGGTTGAAACTTTTGTCTCGCTTCGTGTTCTTGTTTGTGTTAGTTTCTTGAGGAAAATGAAAAACTTGAGCTTGAGATGTAAGCACGGTGAAGAATTTGAAGAGATAAGAGCTTGAAGAGGAAGCAACAAAGAAGAAGAAGAAGAAACAGAGCAATGAAGAGAGAGAGAGAGAGAGTTTGGTTATGAGTTTCTGTGTCGAACTTTAATTGCTGAAGATAGCGGCGGATCCAAAAGCATAACAAAATCAGAAAAATTATATATAAAATTGAAAGAAAAGTAGAGAAGAAGACGTCGTTTTTAGCCGCCTGTGATGATGATGAGTCACGGAAATGCTTTTACATTTTTTTGTATTTTTGAAATGTATTTTTCATATATGAAAAAAATGTATATAAAAATGTGAAGAAAGTGTAGATTTTAAGAAGAAAATACAAACTTTTAATACTCGAATACAAAGAATACATGTGAAGTAAATTACCTACCTAGTCGGCGAGGTACTCTCTCTCCATATTTAAAAGAATGATGTTTTAAGTTTTAAGTTTTACACACATATTAAAATACAATAACTATTATGTTTATTATTTTTTCTTATTTTTTGGTTTCCTAATAAATATATTAGCAGTCCCAACTATTTATTATTAATTTACGTGATAAAGCAAAAAATATTAATAAATCTATGTAGACAATCAATCTTTCAAAAACAAAAAAAAAACTTAAAACATCATTCTTTTAAATAGAGAGAAAGTACTTAACTTTTTACTAATGGACCGTGACAGATTATTTATTTCTGCTATTATCTTCACCTAAAAATATCGATAATAATCCACCAAATTTTTAATTTTTTATACGATTATCGTTTTTTCCACAATTTTTTTGAAAAATAAGATATTGTTATTAGACTCTCTTTTTTATGTGATGTATATACGTGAATTTATAACATACAACCAAAAGAATCATACAAACGAAATAATCGCGTATGGTATGATCCGAACATTTAAATTCGCTTGTGGGTTAATGATTACTACTATTAACTAGATGCGTCAATAAATCATAGGCTTCATAGTCAGCAAAGTCTATTCTTTCACATCCGAATAATACAATTAATTTTGTCCCATCAAGAATCAATACATAAAAAAGTCAGAAGTTTAGATCTTTTAATATGGTTAAACACACACACACACAAAATTTCTTTAAATAGAAAGAAAATGGTCTGAAGTACCGTTTTAATAAATAAAAAGGTCAAAAACTTGTATACAACTTTTTAAAAATATGTAACGTAGCTTTCCGAATCCGATTTCTTTTTATTAGGGTTCACGGAATCTAACACAAGATCGTGACGGAAGACGTTAACACCGTTAATACATTGGGAACGCAAGTAGGTTTCTGGTGTACTACAATGTATGTGATGTACCGTACACCTGCATAAGAACACGATGGATACTAAAGAGCTAAAATTTCATTGGTCGAGAATGATATAGTGATGCGTCACTCAGTGTGGAACGATGCAGCAGATTACGTACGCGTCGTCTAGATCTCCGTTTGCCGTCGTTAAATTTAATTTTTGCTAATATCTATAAACCTTATCTTATTTAACTTTAATAATTCACGAGCGCCGTCTTTCTAAAATTGAAAATCCAAAAAGTGACCCATACCTCTTACTAAATTTCAATTCAGTCCTTCATTTGAAATCGATAATTTAATAGCCCGCTTTAAATATATTCTATTAACCTGATGTATCGAGGACTTGATTGGTTTATCCGCTATCACCCGCAAATATATTCTATTAACCTAATGTATTGAGGACTTGATTGGTTTACCCGCTACCACCCGCAAACGCTGCGTTTGTGGGCGGTTACGATTGGTAGCGTTTGACAACAATCATGGAAAACGTTTTTTACCGCTTTGTACTGCTCCAAATCTCTCAAATCCAAAAGCTCATTCCCTCGAGCGTTTGCGGTTGCGGTTGAATGTTTAAAAAAAATATTTATAAAAAAACATTTTAAAATGAGAATATATATTTAAAATTCAAAGTTTAAATATTATAATTACAAAATATATAAATAATTTGATATTTTTAGTTAATATTCAAGAATCCATCACAATTTTATAGTTATACAATCTTCAAACCAAAATATTCTAGATAAATTTTGATTGTAAACATATATAAATTTAACAATTTAAATATAATATTAGTTTTTCCAATAAAAAAATAACTTCTTCATTAAAATTATAACTTTCATCCAAACAAAAATTCTTTTTAAAAATAATATAAATATTATATAAATAGTTTTTTATTATTAATTATATTTAATTAATGATTTTTATATTTTATATAATAATATGGATTTTGATGTTATTATTACTGTATAATATTTTTATATTATAATTTTAGTGTTTAACCGCTACCGTTCCGATAGTCAACCAGTCATAAACATCCCGCAAACACACCAATTTCCAACAGCTGTGCCAATCGTATAAACGTTCCGCAAACGCTTCAAACCGTAGTCGCCCGCTTCTGCAAACTCCCGCAACCATAATCGCGACTGTTGCGGCTGAACCAGTCAGACCCTTAGTGTAAGAAATGGAAAAAAGCTTCACTAGTATAATTAGTAATCTTTGTTCGATAAACCGAATCATGGAGTGAATTTATTTATTGTATTTCACTATTTTTTATGGGTACACTATGGTTTTATGTGCCTATTCATGTGTAGACCGTAGAGACATGTAGATACTAGATTGATGAGTTGGAGACTAGCTACACAAATTTTGAATCTCCAGCTGTTTAATAATTAATCGACAAGAAGACAAAAATGTAAATTAACACAACAAAAAATAAGAGAAGAGTAGAAGACAGTCGAAGCACAAGCACATGCCCATATTTAAATTACTATCTAAACATACGTAATATATAAAGTTATTAACACGGTAGTTTATGAGATATATTACATATGATGGGCAGGATCGAACTAAGACATAAGCCTATGACCTTGATTGGCAGAGCATTTAGAGGAGCATCATGCTCTTTATTATCCAATTAAATTTAGATGACGAAGCATTAAGCAGAGCATTACTAAATGTTAATGCTCTCAAATGCTTTCATCCTCAATGCTATCCAATAGAGTTTTTCCAAAGCATTTACCTCTAATATATATAAAAAAATTAAAAAATAAAATTATACAACTCATATATTTTTATACTTATATAAAAACGAATTATATAAACTTTTAATTACTTAATACATGTTTTGAATTATTTTATGTATTCTAATACTTTAAAATAATCAGATAATATATCAATTAAATGTAATTTAAATTCGAAAAGATTATAAAAAAATTATGTTATACCTTACAAAAATAATTGATATACAATATTAACATATTAAATTTTAGAATATATAACTATATTTATAATAAAATTAAAAATTTATATATATAACATTAGTTTTGTCATATTATTTGTTAAATAATATTATAATAAAAAAATTTAAATGATATTTATAATTATGACATAAGATATTTTAGAATACATATAAATAAATATAGTTAAAAAAAAATTATTTTTACTTTTATATATAACCATTAACTGCTCTACCAATCACTTAAAATGTGCATTTTATTCAGATGCTCATGGTCCAGCTGCTTCATGTTAATGCTCTTACATGCTAATGCTCCTACATGCTAATGCTCCTTAATGCTCTGCCAATCAGGACCATATAAACCACCGCTTAGGGTCCCAAAAAAATATTATGGGCTTTTATATAATTTGTTTATGAAAATAAGGAAAATATGAATATTCTTTATATTTTTTAGGTTAAAAATAAGAAAACGGTTTCTTTCATTCGAAAAAGCTATGCTTGAAAATGTTGACTATGTGGCTTTGATGGTCAAATGGTAATTTTTTAGTGTCTTTTTGTTTCTTTAATGATATATTCTTGTTTCCTTAAAACTTTCTTTTATGTTGTTTCTTTAGATTATTAGGGGTTGGTATATTTTGTTTTCGGAGTTGTTCTTTGTTTTATTATACTCTTGAGGGTTTTTTTTTGGTTTTTAATACGAGGGCACACATTTTATTTTCGTTTAGGGCCTCGAAAACTGTTGGACCGGCTCTGCTGATGGGTTAAACGAAAGTGATGATATTTTGTTTCTAGTCACCAATGTATATAGGGGTGTCAAAATGGGTCAAAACTCATGGATTTATCCAACCCAATCCAACCCATTAACCCTAATGGATTGAATATTTGGATTTAATGGGTTGATGGGTTAAGTGGTTTGATGAGTCAAGTGGATTGAGTTAAAATGAGTTGAAATAAAATAGGTTAATGGGTTGACAATGGATAACCCATCAACCCTTCTATAACTAAAAGACATGATTTCACAATTTTTTTTATTTTGTTACCAAAAACACTATTCCACAAATTTTCCCACTAAAAAGCTTTTTTGACTATTTTTCGAATTTTCCGGAAAAAACGTGATTCGGAAATTTCCCACCAAAAATTGATCCCGAAAATAAATTTCCCGCCAAAAAAGGGATTATACAAAAAACACAATCTAGTAAACCATTTTCCACCAAAAATATGATCCCGCAAAATTTTCCTGCCAAAAATATGATCCCGCAAAATTTTCCCGTCAAAACGTGATCTCACAAAATATTTTCCCAAAATCGAGATCCCGTAAAAAAATTCCCGCCAAAATATGATCCCGTAAAAAAAATCCCGCCAAAAATATGATCCCGCAAAATTTTCCCGCCAAAAACGTGATCTCACACAATATTTTCGCCAAAATCGAGATTCATACAATTTCCCGCCAAAAAAAGATCTCGTAAAATTTTCCCGCCAAAAACGTGATCTCACAACATATTTTCGCCAAAATCGATTCATAACATTTCCCGCCAAAATATGATCCCGCAAAAAATTTCCCGCCAAAAATATGATCCCGCAATATTTTCCCGCCCAAAACGTGATCTCACAACATTTTCGCCAAAATTGAGATTCATAAAATTTCCCGCCAAAAATATGATCCATAAAATTTTCCCTCTAAAAACGAGATTTTGCGAAAATATTGTTTCCAAAACACAATTTTAATACAATTTTTTAATAAATATTTATATAATCATTCTATGTATTAAAATCAAATGGATGGGGTCAAAGTCAATCCAATTCATTTATGTTTAATGGGTTCATGGGTTGATCTAACCCAATTGCTAAATGGATTGGGTTAACCCATAAACCATTAACATTCAACCCATATGGGTTATGGGTTGGGTTGGGTTGGATCATCCATTTTGACACCCCTAAATGTATATGATTTTAATTAAAAAACCAAACAAGAAAACCACTAACGTATTGAAATAAAATAATTTAAAGGTATATATAATTCCAATCCAAACAAACTCGAGATGGTACAAAATCTTATACTATCACGGTGCAACGAAAAATTATCAAACCATACGCAACATCAAATTAAACGATTTTGTCTTCAATAGAATCCATATATACCACTATACATGCATGGTTTGTAATCTCATTAACTGCTATTTTCCAAATCATCACAACCAAATGTTCTCAAGATTCAAGTGCTCTAAGAAGAGATACTCTTTTGGTTCTAAACATTTGGTTTCTCAATTTTCGTAAAGACGTGTATTATAACACAAACTCTTTTTTAATGTCAACAAGTTAAAAAAGGGGTCTCTCTATTTTATTTTCTTTAATAGGAACTTCTAAATTAAGCAAGGGTTTTTAGCTATTTTTATTGTTCTCGAGTGGGGTGCTATATTTGGAATTAATCAATCGTGCTGGGGCAAAATATGTTTTGCCATGAAGATCTATCTCTCTTTGTTGTTATTTATTTTCCATTCTATTGAAAATATACAAAAGGTAATACTTTTGAATTTCAACAAAGTACTAACGGTGGGATGTGATCATATGCTTGATGTTATGACAAAAATTATATTCAAAATATATTTGATTTTTGCCTTTTTCTCATATCTATTTAATGCTAAATTTCGGCTCAAAATCCATTAATTTATCACACCTCCATGCGCAAGAGGGAAGCAATCATGCAATTGAATATTTTTTTTATGTATCAACCATTTTTTTGTTACATAGAAAACTCACTAATATAAATGAGTACAATCCCGCTAAAAAGCATCACTTCATTTATTTATTTTTGTGTGTGAATCATGCATCTTAATTTTTCAATAGAATCTTTAATGCATTTAATTAAAAAATCAAATTTTAATATAGATCAATGATGACATGTTAGTTATGCTTTGCTATGTTGATGGATTTCATTTCTGATTTTGCTGAATTTTTTTTTTTATCGTCTCAATTCAAAAAATTGAAGAATGATTTTGATTACAAAGTCACGTTGATCGCGTTACTAAATCAAAAACGGTAAAGTATAACGTTCAACTAAAATCTAGAGGTAAACGTACTATACTTCAGTAGTATCAGCTTAATCCACAGTTTTAGATAAATTCTATTAAATTTAAAGATAAAAGATTTTCGGTTTACCCGAGTTCACATACTAACAACTTAAGTTATACTAAAAAATATGGGATGGGATGTTTGGGGATGACAAGTAAATGTAACATATTGTTATGATTGTTTTAAAGTAATTTTATTTCGAAAACACATTAATCGCGTTATTGAATCGAAAGTAGTAGAGTATGTAGTATATTAAAAATTGCACAAAACATGAACTTAGGATTGATCCATGCGTATGCAATTATAGCTTTTGCATCTAACTAGTGTTGTATTTTTATTTTTTTTTGTGTGTGCTAACTAGTGTTGTAAAAATTGCGGCTTGCTTTGATTTGATTGCATTTCTCTTTGTTGTTTTTTATTTCCTTCTTTTGA
This sequence comes from Arabis alpina, assembly GCA_900128785.1. Taxonomy (NCBI): domain Eukaryota; kingdom Viridiplantae; phylum Streptophyta; class Magnoliopsida; order Brassicales; family Brassicaceae; genus Arabis; species Arabis alpina. The sequence continues at coordinate 48,759,491 of LT669791.1, forward strand.
ACAAAGTACCACCACCGATGGGATGTGATCATGTTTGATGTTCTGACAAAAATATACATTACTAATAGATTTGATTTTGCATTTTTTTCCTCAAATCTATTAAATGTTAAAGATTTGGCTTAAAGTTCATTTCTCACACCTGCATGCGTAAAAGAGATGCAATCATACAATTGCATTTTTTTCTTTTAATTAACATTTTTTTTTGTCACATAGAGAAAACTCATTAATTATATAAACTAGGGTTGGACTCGCGCGTTGCGCGAGTTTGGCTTCTTTTGATATTTTTGTGTTATTTTCCTATGTTTTTTTATCAATTTCATGTATAACATGAATTAGTAAGTATTTTATGTTAGTATATATATTTTACATTTATTTACACATTATAATATCTTATTTTAAATTATTAATTTGTTTTTTTTTTTTTTTGAAATTCTTTCGATTTGGTATTTGATTTTAAATAAATAGTTGTTTAGTTTTTGAGAACTTATTATTTTATCTATTATTGCATAATAAATTCATCTAATCTTCAAACAAATTCTAAATATAACCAATATATTTACTTTTGTCATTTTTCCACAAAACACTAATATAATTATAGAAAGTTAATTTATACATAATTTTTTCTTACGTTTTCTTAAATATTTCGAAAATAGTTTTAGTTTCTCTAGATTTTTAAAATCATTGATTCAAATATTGAATTACAGAAGCACGTCGGGGAATGCCTTTTTGTATAACTACGTACATTTTTACATAAAGATCACAAATTACTCTCGGTATATTTTGCTGTACAATTTATGAAAAATGTGACCATTAATTTTATACTTTAAAGTTAAATTGCGATATTACAACGTTTTCAATTTTTTTCTTTTCTACTTCCAAAACCTGAAAATAACATTTTGAATAAAATATTATATTTTAAAGTTTCACCTTATTTTCTTATTTTAGTGAAATCGTTCAATATCCTTTAGTGAAATCATACATCTTTTTTTTTAAGCCTTCAGTCTCTTAATAATCGGATAAAACTCAATTACGATACTTCTATAATTAACATCAATGAATCTAGTTTTTCTTTGATTATTTTTTATTAACATTTCTATTCAGCGCTCTTATATATAAATTCATAATATTTTGATTATTTTCTAATGACCATATAAATAAAAGTAATTCATTATTGTAATTTTTAATTCGAAAATAAATACTCAAATAATCCTAAAATATGGTTCGTATGATGCATTTATTAAACTTAGCGACAAAAAATTGATTTAACAATTTACAATTTTATGTTACTTTGTTTACTTATTTTTAGTAGAACATAACTCAAGCAATCCATGATTTTTTTTGTCTTACACCAGTTTATACCTTATATCTTTAAAATAATAGTATTATAACACTTTCATATTTTTCTTTCATACTTCCATAAAATTATATAACATTATAAATAAAATCGTATATCCTAAATTTTCATCTTATTATCTCATCTTTAATTAGATGGTTCAGTATCCTTTTAGTGAAATAATATATATTCTTTATTTTTAGATCAACAACCTCTTATATTAACACATTCATCCCTCATTGGTTCAAATATGCTCATGTATTTCTTTAACAAATAGGTGTAAATGCGTTCATAACAACAAAAAATCAATAGCCTCTTAACAATTTTTTGACACTCAAGATTATTTTTCTTTGATTCTTTGATGTCGCTAATATTTTTATTCACTTTTTCTTACATGTATATTCGTTTTACATATTTCCAATTTTTGAAATTGAATATATAAACTTTTCTCGTTATCATAAATTCATAGTAAATACTCAAATATTAATTTCTAGTTTTAGTAATTTATTGACTTATTTTTCGTTTTTTAATTTAATTAAAAAATTAGTAGCTATAAGTAACAATAAATATACATAAATATGAACTAAATGAACTAAATGAACTTAAAACTAAAATTAATTGTTAAATTTTTTTTTGCCTATGTGGACACCTTAGATGGAGAGAAGACTCCCTAATTATATATATGATTTTTAGTAGAACATAACTCAAGCAATGCATGATTTTGTTGTCTTACACCAGTTTATATCTTATATCTTTAAAATAATAGTATTATAACACTTTCATATTTTTCTTTCATACTTCCATAAAATTATATAACATTATAAATAAAATCGTATATCCTAAATTTTCATCTTATTATCTCATCTTTAATTAGATGGTTCAGTATCCTTTTAATGAAATAATATATATTCTTTATTTTTAGATCAACAACCTCTTATATTAACACATTCATCCCTCATTGGTTCAAATATACTCATGTATTTCTTTAACAAATAGGTGTAAATGCGTTCATAACCAAAAAAAATCAATAGCCTCTTAACAATTTTTTGACACTCAAGATTCTTTTTCTTTGATTCTTTGATGTCGCTAATATTTTTATTCACTTTTTCTTACATGTATATTCGTTTTACATATTTCCAATTTTTGAAATTGAATATATAAACTTTTATCGTTATCATAAATCATAGTAAATACTCAAATATTAATTTCTACTTTTAGTAATTTATTGACTTATTTTTCGTTTTTTAATTTAATTAAAAAATTAGTAGATATAAATAACAATAAATATACATAAACATGAACTAAATGAACTTAAAACTAAAATTAATTGCTTAAATTTTTTTTGCCTATGTGGACACCTTAGATGGAGAGAGGACTCCCTAATTATATATATGATTAGGTGACTTACCCGCACCTTGTGCGGAAATGAATATTATATAACAAAATTTATACATAAAATCATAAAAACATTATAAATGATAAATCATATAAAGCAAAAATTTCATAATATAGAAAAAAGGAAGAAAATGGTTGACATTGTTAATTACAATGAAATGTTACTAAATCCTAATTAAAACGAAAGACAAAACTAATGTGTGCAGATTGACCCGCACTGTGTGCGGGAATAAACATTTTGAAGAAAATTAGTTATTTAAAGTATTTGTTAATGCAATGTTATCATTGATAAAATATTTTAAAATATATGGTTATTAGTTTTATGCATGCAAACAATTAATATAGTAGAAAACAATTAAATGTTGCAAGAAATGGAGGAAATAACTACATATACTTCAAAGAAAAAAATATGACACCAAACAAAACGATCATTTCTTCTACTTCCCAGGTGATGCACATGCACATATCCAAATTGTTATAACTTATTAATATTTTAGTTTTAGTTTTGAACTTTCTTATAAATTTATTTAATTGTACTACTATATTTATATTTGTGTGGTTATTTCTTCCCGTATTGTTGTTATTCATTAATCCGGATTGTTTTGTTTTTCGATTTTTTAGTTCAATTTTATGATTTTGCTTTTGTCTTTATCTTCTCTGCTACTTTTTTCCAGTTTTTAGTCATCTTTCTCTTTTCCTTATTCTTCTTTGCTTTTGTTTTCTTTTCTCGTTTTTATTCTTCTTCTATTATTTTCTATAAATTTTGTTATATTCATATTGATCTACTCCCACTATTTAGAAGTAATGGTTCTTTTGTCAACCATGCTCTATCTGATCTTAAGTTATTGATGAAATTCTTTTCATTGCTTGCTCTATAGCTTTTTTCGACATTTTTTTATTCTTCTAGTAATTGTGAAGTAACGATAAACTATCTTTAAATAATAAAATACACACTAATTTAGATACCGCATTATAAATAAAATCATATCTATATATCCTAAGAATAAAATAATATTAATAACGAACTTGTTTCTTGTAGTAGTGTAAAGGCTATTAACCGATGAAGCCTCTATACTTTAAGTTGGTCATCACGTAGTTAAGCCATCTCAAACGACAACTCTTTTCACATTAATCCAAAAAAAATTTGTATTATATATATGTCAGAAACTATATATTGTATATGAAAGAAAACAAATATATTAGACTTAAACATGATATCCTCTTCCGACATAGATATAGTTATAGACATTGTATTTTATACTATTATATTCATTAGTATATATTTAAAATTCTGAAATGTGTTACTCAAGAACAGAAGAAGAGAAACAAAAATGGTAAAAATAATATAGGCAATCTAAATAAGTAAATGTATAGAACAAATATACAAATAATAAAAATATATAAAGAAAGAAACTTCGACTCTAAAATCGATTACAACCATTCAATTAATTCACATGCACAAACAAAATATTATTATATAAATTTTAAAATAAATTAAGAGATGCAACGAAATATAGAAGTCTGAAGGCTAAAAAATGACTACTGCTGCTTGGAGAATGATGAATGAAATATATTGAGTTTGACACTACCTTTATATAGGGAATAGAATAGTTAGGGCTACCTAAATAATCTTATTAGTTTTTTATTTTATTAGATTTTACATTAGGATATATTTTACAATTTTCCAATGGGTTCCTAAACAAACCAAAACCGTAATATCTATAATTTGATTTTGTTATGTTTTTAGTTTTTGAGAAGATATAAAAATCAGAAAACCAAAATGATTTATTTTTAAAATCTGGTGTTAATTATGTTTAGTCTTTGTATACATTGAACAAATTAAATCCGTTCCCAAAAAAACAAATTATATTAGTAAGGTGAGATTTTGTTTCGAAAATCTCGGTTCTAACGAATTAATTTCGTTAATAACAATTAAATGTTACTAAATTATAAAGTATTGTTCATGTCATATTCCAAAAAAAACAAGTTTGTTGTAAGTAAATTGGCTTACCTTCTTGTAAACGTAAAGTGGAAGAGGTAAGATTCCATTAGAAAACCGTAAAGTTTTATTATATAAGATTTGTTTAATTTAGTTATCACATAATTTTTGAGGACTATGCCATGTCACATTTTTTACTTAAGACATGTCATCATTTTTTCAATCCATGTCATCATTTTAAACAAATCAAATTATAACAATTAATGTGATTTGTGATTTGTCTTTTAATAGGAAGGGGGATTTGAATTTGTAAAACTATTTACAAAATCAACTCTATGTACTTCCGAAAATGACATAAACAGATCTACGAAGGAACCAACATCAAAATATCAAGTAAATGAGAACTTACCAATCTCTATCTTTAACCACAACCATAATCGCTTCCATTATTTCATTCACTTCTCTGTTCTGACTTTTATCTTATGAGTGCTGAATCTCTTCTTATTTCTCTCTCATCATTCATGTTAGTTTTTCTTCCTCACCAATCAATGTTCCACATCTCGTATCCCAAACAATTCCTCTCGATCCATTTTTTTGTCTCTGTATTATATTCATCAACTGGTGGCAGCCTCTCTTTTTTCCTTAAAGACCACCAATTATTATCATATCCACCTTATGAAATTCACTCTCCCCGCATATATGAAAACATGAAACTATTTGTTCTTCTTTAAACAATAATAAGGTTTATAGCTTGTGACATAGCTGAATAAGACACTCATCTTATCATACAAATCTTGAAATATACATCCACTATCAGTCTTGTAATAAAGACAATTTTTCTTTATATTAAAAACACATGTGGTAATAAATTATATTCAATTTATGGTTACCTATGGAAAACATAATTGATTTGATATGGTTTTTCTAGTGAAGCAAAGCAAAGCAATAATAATTTTCCTAATGATTTTCTTTTTATATTTTTTAGTGGTTAAATGTGGAGATTGAAAATATGTATCAGTTGATTAAAAGATGCATGTCAAAGGCAAAAGACATGAATGCATATACTACCTCCGTCTCATTTTAGATGATCTTCTAGGAGAAATTTTTTGTTCCAAATTAGTTGATTTTTTCAATTTTCCATGCAATATTTATTGTGTTTTTGTTGTTTTTTGTTGTTTGAATTTTGCAGATTATTCTCTATGTTGAGTTGTTCCGAGACTGGTAATGCAAACTGTAGTCTCACATTCAATTGTTGCGAGACTGGTAAAACCTTTTGGATGGACCACATAGAGTTTTGGAGGCCAGTTTTAGATTTTGTTGTTCGTAGGTGTAGCTTAGAAGAATTATGAGTATAGAGTGTGTTTATATAAGCTAGGTAGTGTAAGGTCATGGAGTAGATTGTAGATGAGGATGAGGAAGTGGGAGCACAATGAAGATGAGGAAGTGGTGTAGCGGTAACATTTGGTTGAATTTATGAGGTTTCAGATTTGGGAAGAGGAATCGTGAGAGATTGGTAACATATATATATATATATATATGTTTTTTTTTTTCTAGGGTTCAAAAAGAAAGAGAAATCGTGAGGTCAGGAAGACAGACGTTTTAGTTGGTATAATGATAATTGGATTTTTACATAAGCTTTGTCGTTTGTTTGTGGGCTTTGATGGGCCACAACTTTGTCTATAAGTTTTTGATGGCATAATAATTAGGAGATTAGAGATTAATGAATCGACAATTAGCAATATTGGCTGACATGGCATCATATTAGAGCAGTTGTTTTTGCTTAGGTGGATGGCCTAAGAGTGTTCAAATAGTTGCTTTTAGTTAGTAGAATGATTAGTACAATCCCGTTACAAGGCATCAACTCGTTTTTTCGTTAATCATGTATCCTTCTAAAAAAATCTATGCATCTAATCAAACTCGAATCTCAATCTTGACCAATGAAAACAAATACAAGTATTTTAATTTTGGGACGATAAGATCTACCATGCAAGCTTAGTCAACAATTTACATATTTTAATATTTTTTTAGTTTGGTATGATTTTTTATGACAGATCTTTATCATATCAATAACTGGATTAGGACCCGCATAATATGCGGATATTAGATATTAAAATTGATTGTTTATATAGTTATGATTGTAATAATTATATTCTACATTAAAATACATATAAGTAGATTCTAAATTGAAACCCGTATAATCGTCGTATTTTAAGTTGAAACTCGTATAATTATCAATTTATTTATCATAAATTGCATTTTGTTAACCGCAAGATAAAAAATATAAAATAGTTCAAATCACCTCTCCTTTATATAATAAGATTCTTTTATTTTCTCTATAATTTTTGTTTATTTATTTTTTATAATCTCTTTAGGTTAATTTTTTACTAATTATTTGTTCTATACTTTCAGTTTTTTTTGCCACTTATATATTTTCTCGATTTCTTTCTTAATTTTTTATATATGTAATTTTGATTATAAATTTTATTTTATTTCCTAATTATTTTAGACTATTTATAAAAAAAAATTCTAATTAGTTTGAACTATTATAATTTTCCTTTTCACTATTTAGTTAGTCATTTAACAATTTGTTTTGTTAGTTTTCTATTTTTTCTCTAATTAAGTTAATCTATTACAAATTTTTCTTTTCACTATTTACTTAACTATTTAACAGTTTTTTGTTAGTTTTTGGTTTTTATTCTTTTTATACATGTCATCATCTTGATCGATATTAGACACGTGGCAAGATCTCGTGAGTTACAATTTTGACAAACTCTCATCTATATAATAAGATATAGTGTTCTAGAATAAGAAGCCCATGACAAAAGCAAACTTTCTTCCGTAGGGCACAAGGAACATGTGATGATAAACAGAGACAAACACTTGATCCGGAAATAAACCCTAAAACACTCACCAAAGCTAGCCATATAACTACAAAAAACATCACTTTGCTGGAGATCAGCATACATATTTAATACTTTTGCGGGTTCATTCGAAAAAGGTTTATTCCAATTTGATTCGACCTAAACTCTCGGACACAGATCTCATCCTAGGACGCATCTCTGGATCCATTTCCGTGCAGTTCAAGGCGACACGAATGGTTGCAAGAACTTGCTTATGGGCGAAATCTTGTTTTAGAAGCTTCGGGTCTAAGATCTCGGCCAACGATCTCTCTTCCTTGTGCCACTTCCTCAAAGTACTCACGAACTCTTCTCCTTCGGTTTTAAAGGAACCATTAGGTAATCGACCAGTCAACAATTCCAATAGGATCACCCCAAATGAATAAACATCGCATTTCTGAGATGATTTGGAACTTGAAGAAGAAGTTCGGGCTTCGGGTGCAAGGTAAGCAGCTTGAGGAGCTGAGATTCTAGTAGCAAACGTTTGGTCTATGCTTTGCATTTTGGTGGATAGTGAATGATCAGTTGGTAGTTTGGGATAACCTGAAACCAATCGTGTGAGACCAAAGCCCGAAATCCGAGGATGTAGCTCATCATCTAACAAGATCTTGCTCGATTTTAGATTGCCGTGTACATACTTTCTTGAACTGTATTCATGTATATACATCAAACCCCGAGCAGTCCCTTGAGCTATATGTAACCTCTCACCCCAAGAGAGCGGAGGCCGAGCATTCGATGGTCCACCTACAAATAAAAAACAAAAGCTGTCTTAGAAATCAGTGAATGTAAAAGGCCTCAAAAGTACAAACAAATCTCAGGAAAATGGGGAAATCTCAACTTTGTGCCATAATCTAACAAACCTGATTACATAATCAAACCTGTCAAGTCAAATACTAGCGAACCATCGCAGATATAGCAGAGGTTAAGACTAAACGCATAAAGCTCTTGGATCATAATCTAATGTCTACCTAAGTAACAAGACACAACATAAACACTCTCTAAACTATCATTGAATCACCTAAGTGACCACACAAGAGTACAGGACCACACATACTACAATGATTTATCTGTTGAATATAACTCCACATAGAACCAAATCTGTTCCTTTGTATTTTCTAGCAGGTAAAGAGATCCCCATGCTTGTCCTTGAACTCTAATGTTTCAAGAACACATGTAAAACCCATAAAGATTTGAACAATAAAACAACAAAGAGAAGGAACCAACAAAGTTAAGTACACTATACTACAACCACACAAAGTACCAAAAACTATGCACTTTATTGTCATATATCTACAAACTAAGACCCCATCCAATTAACATAACCATGTAATATAAATGCACTAAACTTGGAAATAAGAAGCAAGATTAGTGTTTTACCATGTAAAGCAGAGTACAAGCTTCCATTACTAATGTAATCAGTAATAAGAAGCTTCTCATCTTCTGCATAGTAATAAGCTCTTAGCTTAACAACGTTAGGATGATTAACCCTAGCAATAACTTCCACTTCATTCTCAAAATCCTTAAACCGCCACGTGGCATTACCGTTACCATCACCGAGTCTTCTAACCGCGACAACATCAGAACAAGATTCCGACGACACTACTCTATACACAATCCCACTTCTACTTTTACCTATTACATAAGCAGATGCTCTCAACAAATCCTCAAGCTCAAGCTCAAATCCTTCATCAAACGCTACAAATTTACCATCTTGCCCTTCTTCGTCAAACTCTGAAACCACCTTCTCTGTTTTGCTCTCGCCGGAGAAGCTCTGTTTTCTCCGGATTAACCAAACCGATACAGAAACAGCTCCGATTAGAACTGAAACTCCTGAGATCAAAGAAACCGTTACTGACTTCTTCTTCTCTTTACCTTGTTCCTTGATAATCACACTAGGGTTAGGTTTCTGAAGATCTTGTGTATTTTCCGGTTTAGGGATTTTGATTTTGATTTCTTCGCATTGGTTCTGTAATGGAAACCCACAAAGATGAGAGTTACCAGAGAATGCAATTGGTCCTTGATTCATCAAAGAACCAATCTGAGGAACTTTTCCAGTGAGATTGTTATAAGCAAGATCCAAGCTGACGTAAACCGGGAATTGACCGTAAACCGGTGGAATCTCTCCGGTGAAACGGTTATAAGAGAGGTTTAAGGTTCCGGTGAGGCTTTTGAGTTCGGTGAGTGACTCAGGGAGAGACCCGTTTAGTTGATTTGAGGAGAGATCGAGAAAGTTTAGAGATTTTATGGATTTGATTTGAGATGGGATTAAACCGGAGAGTTGGTTATGTGAGAGATCGATGTACCGGAGATTTGTTGCTTCGAAGAGATGAGTTGGTATGAGTTTTGAGAAATTGTTGTGAGATAGATCGAGTTTGGTTAGTGAGTTGAGTAAACCGAGTTCTGATGGGATGTAACCGGAGAGAGATTTTTTGGTGAGATTGAGTGATGTGACTTTACCGTTTGTGCAAGTGATTCCTGACCAGTGACATGGTGTTTTGTCTGATTATGCTCAAATTTACCCTGAGCTACTCTCTCAAATTAAGAGATCAATTGTAGTAGGGGTCGAATCACTGGGAGTCAAATCAAACGATAGGAATATTGACTTCAAATTCGGCTAAGTAAAATAATATAAAATAAAGACAAAAGCAAATCGAAACAGAGAAAGATTGTTGATTTAAAATTCAATTAAACAAAGTGCTAGGCTTTTGGGTAATTCTCAGGATGAATCAGAATTGCAGGTTAAACAAAATCAGGATTTAATTAAGAACCGTTCTAGAACTTGGAACACTAATGTATAATTAACCAACTGTCGTTGCGAAAACTAACTATGTCTAAACCCTAGAAAACCAAATTTCTTTGCGAATTCAATCAATTTAAACAAGCATTAAATTCAAGTCCAATTTGTTCACAAAATCCCTAAACCAAATTTCTTTGCGAATAAGTAATTTTGCTCACCTAAAATCTAGTTCTGGCTAATCAATTACACTTTCGTGTCAATCTATCAACCTAAGATAGCTAATTTAGAGTGATCAATTCTAAATCAGAGTTAAAGCAATCTAGGTGAAGAACCTAACAGATAATCCTAGCAAGTGAGTTTACCCTAACAATTCATCATCATTCCATTCGAACTACCCTAAACCTAACAAGCAAACTACTCAGACATGGCAGCAAAGCAAATCATAGCTGAATAATACTGCATAAAGAAAGAGTAAAAGAAGAATTACAATAGGGTTCGAAGAATCTCAAAGTAATGAAGTAAACTTGTCTCCCTAAAAACCCTAAAAATCTCTCTCTAAACTTTGTTAAGTAAAATCTCAAGTTCTCATCTAAAAACCTAAAATAAACTATTTATAGAGGTAAAACTCGTAGTGGGCTTTTATGACGGTTTATTGGTAACTCCTGGCCCGAAAAGGAACAATTTTCCTTCTTTAAAACGTATTAGGTCGGTTTCTGGGAAGGCCTGTCGATCGATCGTCTATGTGTCTGTCGATCGACAGGTTGTAACGTAGCTGTCGATCGATCGGTGCCTTTGTGTCGATCGATCGACACGCCAATCTGACGGCAATTGAATTTCCGTTCTAACGACTTCAGCTCCTCTTTCCACAATGCTCCAAAACGTTCCATAATCATCAATTAAGCTCCACACGTACAAAAACCTGCAAAGACTCTAAAACACTCGAAAAACACCGAAAAGACTCGATAAAACCGGGTTAAATCATGGTAAAAAACGGGTAAAAACCATGATATATCAACTCCCCCAAACTTAGCTTTTGCTTGCCCTCAAGCAAACTAGAGACTAAAAATGAAGTCGAGGTTTGAAAATCGCGAGAACTTACTTATCTTCGGGAACATTGCTTTCGCTTTCTTGACTCTTTCGCTGTATGTAAACAAAATACCTTTGGCGGTCACGAATCTCAACCATCATAGGTTGGGCCTCAAATCTTAACCTGCAAACCCATCAGTTTCACATCCTCCTAACTGTCGCACACTTAATCGAAGTGATGATGGAATTCTCTTCAATGATATCAACCAAGTAAAAGGCTAGGTGTGATGTTAAAGGCTTTTGTGTTTAAGTGGAGCTAAAGAGTGTTTAGGGTTACCGGATTTAACTTGGTGGATTCAGACATTATGCATAATCACAAGAGAGAGTCGGATCCAATTGATGCCCACAGTTTCTCATTCACATTGCACTCCCTTCTCCAAAACGTTATCAGGAACCAAACACCTTCATATAATCACGTTCCACTTTCCACATCCAACTTCTTCATTCCTTGGGATTTTTCTTTTGAAGCTAGAGACTTATTTAAATAATCATTTCCCTTTCCCTTACTTATTTTTCGAAATAAAAGTAAATAATTGTTTTTTTTTTTTTTTTTTTTTTTAGCTCTAAGGGGGGAAATGATTTTACAAAGATATTAGTCTCGAAAATTACCATTGTTGTGTATTAAATCCCAAGGAATGCTCAGCATTTCTGCTCTCTTTCAAGTACTTCTACCAAATCCTTTTCCTGTGCAATTTTTGTGAATGAAAAACTGCGTCGGACCTCTTTCTCTCTGGAGTTTATACACATGCCTGCACATAAAACAAAAGGAAAAGAGACTGCATGAGGTTTGAACAAAAGGTTAAGGTTAGGGGTTGGGTACCAACTAAAAATGAGCTGGCCATTCAGGATCAACAAAGAGTGGTAAAGAGAATAAGGAGTCCTGAATGTTTTACTGTCGTGATATCACCAAAGAGAATATAGCGTGATGGAGATCAAGTGTGCTAGTCTGGAGTTTGATCTACTTCGTTCTGTAAATTGCGATAAGAGGGGAACCTGTACTATCATCTGGTTTTGAATTCGTTCCATCCAAAGGCTTCATCGCAACAGCTAAAAGTTTCAAAAACTAAGCTTTATTCCTAAGAAAGATCATTATTCCCTACATTTTGACTCAATAAAAACAAATTTTTGACTCCAAAATAGAAAACTATGTTAGTAACTACCTCCCCCAGACTTAAACAACACTGTCCCCAGTGTTATTAAATCTGAGATTGGTGAGAAGGGAAAGCAAATAACAAACTGACTCAAGGAAAGAAAAATGACTCAAAGGAAAAGAAAAACTTACAGGTGGGTTGCCTCCCACCAAGCGCTTGTTTTCAGTCATTAGCTTGACTGCAGATGATGTTCAGGCTGAAGGTGGATCTCTGAAGTGCACTCCCCCAGACTTGCAAGGAACAATACCAGGAAAGAGCTTCATAGTATTGTCCAGCATTTCTTGGACAACTACCTCTCCCTTCTCCCTCAACTCCAAAGGAATGACAATTCTGAACTTGGAGAATAGTTTAGAGGTCTTTTTGTGCTTCACCTTGGGGATCTTTTGGCACTTGGAACTTGGTGGAAAGTTGTCATCACGACGTGGAGTGGAAGGAGCCAGCTTGAGGACGTTTCGAATCTTCTTCGTCTCATCTTCAAAATCCAGCGTATCTCCAACATTGACACTCATACATGAAGCTGATGTGACAAGAATCGAAGGATAGAAGACATTATTGTTAATGTTCGAGAAGGAGATTCGCTTATTAGGAAAATCCACCATTGCTCCTACTGTAGCAAGGAACTGTGCACCAAGAACCAATGGTTTACAGATATCATCCTTTCTCTCAATGATGTAGAAGTCCGTAGGAACAAGACAATCTCCTATTTGAATCAACACGTCAGGAATGAAGCCTTTAGAAATTGTACATGATCTATCTATGAGCTCGATATAAGTCCTTGAAGGTTGTAACTCCAAGATTCCTAGCTTCTTTGCAACAGCCTCACACATAACATTCACATTGGCTCCTGTGTCGCATAGAGAATCCTTCAATTCTACACCATTGATCGAACACGGAACCACAAACATCCCCGGATTCAACAACTTTGGTATCTTCCTCAACGATGTTGGAGCTTGTTTCCTTTTCTCCTGAGGTGCTTTGTCACTGCCTTCGTTGGTGCATGAAGGGTACAGACTCTTTGGGTACGGAACCTTGGGCTTGTAGACACTTTCAATGGCGGTTTCAGACCGACAATCGAAATTTTCTGCATTTTTAGGGGCTGTCGATCGACACTCATCAGGTGTGTCGATCGACAGTGTCTGTTTTTCGATTGCCGTCAGATCTTGGTGTCGATCGACAGCAGGAGGCCTGTCGATCGACAGGCCCTCTGGAATCTCAAAATTAAGGTTTTCTTCGAGAACCACGAGCAAGGCTTCATCTTCGCACTTCTCAATAGTTGGAGACAGTTGTTCTTCACTCTTCAACGTGATAGAATTGGAGAAATGCTTTGGGTTCATGTCAGTTTTCCCTGGAAGACAACCTTCTTGTCTCTTTACATTTTCAGCAGTCTGAGCAACCTGAGTATCGAGCTTCTTCAAGTGAATGTTGATGGCTTCTATCTTCCCATTGAGATCAGTGTAGAGCCTGTCCATCTTTCCATTGAGATTAGTGTAGAGCCCGTCAATCTTCCCATTGAGATTTACTATCAGGCTTTGTTGCCCCTCAAGCAGTTGTTCGAACATCCCCTTTACGTCATTTTCTGAAGACTTAGCAGGAATCGGTTGATACGATGGAGATCCGTAGTTCCTCTGATTGCTGCTGTTGTATCCCTTGTTCTCTGACTGATGCCCATACCGCTGATTCTGGTAGCTATTCTGGTTGATGTAATTAACATCTTCCTCAACAATCTCAGCTCCATTTGTTTGACCAGCTCCTCGTCTCCTCTCCTCATCAATCTTCTTTGTACTATTGCTAGTAGACACGTTCTTGATGAGCTCCAGGCAATCAGCAGGAAACCTGGTTTTGAAATTCCCATTACTTGAAGCATCTAAAGTCATCTGATGTCTCCAATCCATTCCTCTGTAGAAAATACCCAGCAGCTGAACCTCTGTAAACCCGTGATGAGGACAGTCTCTCTGATATCCCTTGAATCTTTCCCATGCAGCCTTGAAAGATTCGGTCAGATTCTGAACGAATGTAGAGATCTTAGCTCGTAGATCCTCTGAACGTGACTCATCATAGAAGTGACTCAGGAAAGCACTCTTGGTATCTCTCCAAGTGGTCAGTGAGCCTGGCTCCAACTGCTTCAGCCAAGAGGTTGCCTCTCCAGCAAGAGAAAATGGAAACAGCTTGCACATAATGTAATCCTCAGACACGTTGTTAGCCTTAATGCTAGATGCAAGATCCTCAAACATCTCAAGATGATCCATGGGGTGCTCTGATGGGTGCCCATGGAACTGATGTTGAGCCACTAAAGAGAAGTACGCAGGCTTCAATTCGAAATCTCTTCGCTCGAATCGTGGAGGTCGAATCGCTGCCCTATTGGCGTAATGTTCTTCAGGACGGTAGTAGTCTCCCAAAGTGCGTTGGTTAACCACTACCTCCTGAGGTCCACGATTCGCCTGAGCAAGACGTTCAAGCTCAGCGCGCTGGCGCTCCCATTCAGCTCGTTGACGATCGAACTCAGCATGTGCAACTGCAACCGGATCCTCAACCGCGATGATGTTACCAGCTTCATCAATGGGGTCTCCCAGATTGTTGTACCGATTACCATCTCGATCAACATTCTCTCCTTCAGCATTCCGAAAAACTAGTACACCTCGATTAACCATCTTAGCTAACTGAAACACAAAAATAAAAAAAAACGCGTAAAAACGAACAAAAAAAACTTAGTCAGAATTCTAGAATCAAAATCCTATGGAAGATTTTGACTCCCCGGCAACGGCGCCAAAATTTGATATGCTCAAATTTACCCTGAGCTACTCTCTCAAATTAAGAGATCAATTGTAGTAGGGGTCGAATCACTGGGAGTCAAATCAAACGATAGGAATATTGACTTCAAATTCGGCTAAGTAAAATAATATAAAATAAAGACAAAAGCAAATCGAAACAGAGAAAGATTGTTGATTTAAAATTCAATTAAACAAAGTGCTAGGCTTTTGGGTAATTCTCAGGATGAATCAGAATTGCAGGTTAAACAAAATCAGGATTTAATTAAGAACCGTTCTAGAACTTGGAACACTAATGTATAATTAACCAACTGTCGTTGCGAAAACTAACTATGTCTAAACCCTAGAAAACCAAATTTCTTTGCGAATTCAATCAATTTAAACAAGCATTAAATTCAAGTCCAATTTGTTCACAAAATCCCTAAACCAAATTTCTTTGCGAATAAGTAATTTTGCTCACCTAAAATCTAGTTCTGGCTAATCAATTACACTTTCGTGTCAATCTATCAACCTAAGATAGCTAATTTAGAGTGATCAATTCTAAATCAGAGTTAAAGCAATCTAGGTGAAGAACCTAACAGATAATCCTAGCAAGTGAGTTTACCCTAACAATTCATCATCATTCCATTCGAACTACCCTAAACCTAACAAGCAAACTACTCAGACATGGCAGCAAAGCAAATCATAGCTGAATAATACTGCATAAAGAAAGAGTAAAAGAAGAATTACAATAGGGTTCGAAGAATCTCAAAGTAATGAAGTAAACTTGTCTCCCTAAAAACCCTAAAAATCTCTCTCTAAACTTTGTTAAGTAAAATCTCAAGTTCTCATCTAAAAACCTAAAATAAACTATTTATAGAGGTAAAACTCGTAGTGGGCTTTTATGACGGTTTATTGGTAACTCCTGGCCCGAAAAGGAACAATTTTCCTTCTTTAAAACGTATTAGGTCGGTTTCTGGGAAGGCCTGTCGATCGATCGTCTATGTGTCTGTCGATCGACAGGTTGTAACGTAGCTGTCGATCGATCGGTGCCTTTGTGTCGATCGATCGACACGCCAATCTGACGGCAATTGAATTTCCGTTCTAACGACTTCAGCTCCTCTTTCCACAATGCTCCAAAACGTTCCATAATCATCAATTAAGCTCCACACGTACAAAAACCTGCAAAGACTCTAAAACACTCGAAAAACACCGAAAAGACTCGATAAAACCGGGTTAAATCATGGTAAAAAACGGGTAAAAACCATGATATATCATTCGGACCAGTGTGTTGTTACTTTGGTCGGGTCGGTTTCGATTGCGGATTTTAGAGCGAGGAGAGATAAACCATCGGAGTTGAGAGAGGAGGAGAAGTTCATGCAGAGGAAGAGTGTAGAAACAAGAAGTGGTAATAAGAACTTCATTTTCTTGATTAGAGAATTAAGAATCTTGAAAATGGTTTTTTGTTTTGTTGTTGTTTATATTCAAGAAAAACAAGAAGAAACTATAAATGATATGCAACGAGAAGTTGCAAAGGAAAAAAACGAAGAAGAAGAAGGTGATTTGACTAAGGTTTGATTGTGTTTATGGCTCCATTGTAGCAACGTGGAGTGTGATGTAGTAATGATACAAAATTTGAATTTTGTGTGTGCGTGAATGATTGAACATGGTTTGAAATAATAACAATATAATATTGGGATTTGCTTTATTGGGTGTTTTTTTTATTTATTTATTGTGGATTTTTTAGTTTTAAGTTATTGATTGATGCAGGTGGGATCTTGTTAAATGTTTAAAGTTTTTGTCTGGGTCGATGATGTCTAGGATCGTTGGATTTATTATAGGATCAAAAGTGAAAAAGCTATGGTTATAAGTTATAACTTCCACTAGTTTGAATTTGAGATTAGAATTTGGAAAAATATGTTCTAGCTAAAGAAAATGGTACTTAAGCAACTTAAATGATAGGAATCTATAAAAATGTTTGTCTAAAATGTAAAAAGGAAATTTGCATTTCTCTATAAAGAAATGTTTTGAATATATTCGTACAGATTGTTTAAGACAGACAAAGACGAATACAGCTAAGTACAATGGTACAATAAGCAATCATATGACTGAAGAAAGAAATAAAATTTTAATATTGTCCTTATTTTTTGGTTTGGCATTACTTATCTTAACTAGTACAGGACACCTTGAGCCATGAAACAAATTGTATAGTCCTAGTAAACCTATATATCAGTAGTTAATAAAGCTTAAACACATGTTCGATGATAATTGAAATTAATCGAACTCTTACCTTATTATTATCTTGTTGCGAAGGTAGACGTATTATTATATGTGTGGATATGGAGCTCTGAATTTGAATTCCGTTTGGAGATGTTACATATATTTAGATTTTATTCAAATTAAAGGAAGGAAGAGACTACGAATAATGGATTGTGTCAGAGAAATTTTTATTAACCAACCGACAAAAGTTACCAAAACAAACATGCATTTGAATGATTCCACTTATACTCTGATCCAAGTCATAAGGGTACTTCCGTAAATGATCTGTCAAGCAGTAGTAGTAAACAGTTTTGGGCCTGGCCAACGATAACCACAATGCTATTGTTTATGCTAAACGACTTAAAGTTAAGCTTGCATTTGACATTAACTTCAAAATACTTGCGTATTATCTTCATGAATATTGTTTCATTTTAACATGTACTTGTCTATCATATTAATTCATTACGTAATTGAAAAACATAAATATTTATTTCAGACAATATTAATATGTTATGTAATATGATTTGTATATTACAACATGTGCTAATTTTCTATCTCGTTTCCCTAAAGGCGCTTCTTCTTTTTTCGATCCGATCGTAATTTCATATCGGCATATGTGAATCAGTTTCATCGCTCTTCTTCCACTCGGTTTCTTCACCACTTTCTCGCCTAGCGCTTTTGGAGACACCCAAGTAAATACAAGACGGTTTTGTGTCTTTTAACTTGTTATTTGATCATGGCTTATTACTCATTTGATATTAGTATAATCAAGGTTCAAATTCATTTTTATTCTTCAATCTTCTATTATTTTTGAGGTGAATTTTTTACTTTTTAGGAAAATGGAGTCACAGGGAAACAGTAAGATAACTATTGCAAAACAATTTTCGGATTATCTTACAAAAGGAGTAGGACTCTTCGTTTTGCAATGCACATTAAAGACTTCTTAGACTCCTCTTGGATAGTTTCCGAGAAACATTTCATGTATCTTCACAACTGATCGTTACGAGAAAGCGAATCCCCACGCATATGTGATATGTCCATTTCAAAGATCCTACATCAGCAGCTAAAATTATTATCCAATAGTTTCATTTCTATTATCAGTGTTGAACTTCGAAATAAAATAAAATTATTGTATGAGAATGATCAAAATCACTATTTTCGTGAATGGAAATGAAAAAAAAAAGATTTGTTTGTTATACATGTAACACATTTTGTACGTTCTTAGTACACGCATAATACAATTACTAAAAAAACGTGTATGCGACCATGGTTGTGATTCATTTTACACATTTAAAATGATGGAGCATGATATACACCAATTTTTTTAGTTTTGTTTGTGTCAAAATATTTGAATACACATATTTCATTATAGTTTAAAAAAAACAAATTTAGGCCTACAGCTTGATGACTTTTCTCCAAAAAGTTCATTGACTAGTACTGTCAAGTTTACGTAAATGTAATGAATTTTTATTAACTCTCATCAATACAAGGATCTTCCAAGTGTTTCAGTCCACCTAATGATGCATATAGAATTTATATTCTCATACAAAGGATCAGAACATGTTAATCTAGTCTCCTTTTTAATATTTTGGGATCAAATTCATAATTTATCTATAAAGATGATTAAATGATATGCCATTTGAGCTTCTAAAACTATAATACTATATTTTAGTTTTGATCAAAAAACGTTTTTTGTTACTTTTATCCTCATATAAAAAAAAAGTATCAAAATCCAACTTATCAAATAATGATCCTATCATACATAATACCTTCTCAATTATAAGAACTTTTGAGAAGAAATATGACAAAAAAAGTGTTATAACAGTCCAATGTACGCGAAAACATCTTGCCGTTTTTAGTACAGACACAAGTACTCCACTGCAATAAATAAGATGGGCCAATTTTAGCAAATCTCAATTTTTAACGGTCCATATAAGCCCAAATAAACTTCAACGACGACCAAACTTTTCAAATCCGTGCAGCCTAAAACGATTGGTGGGGGACAACACTCCCTGTCGTTTTCTTCATTCGTATGTGGACCCTACTCATCACAAGCCAACCAAAGCCCAAAGGCCCAAATCCAAATCCAACCGTCTCTCTCTCATCTTCACCACCATAAATGGTTACTTTCTCTCTCTAAAAATTTGTCTTTATTAACAGACTCTCACTTCAAAGCTAACGTTGCTTTCTTCCCACTCCAATTTTGCTCTCTTGAGTAATCTTTTTTTGCACATTTAGAGAAGATAATAAACTCTTAACGAAGAAGTAGAAGAAGAAAAATTTCTCGCGAAACAAACATTTCAATCTCTAAACCGGTTTTAATTGATCAAATCTGGTTTGACTCGGTTAATTCCGGTTTAATCGTTGATTTTACCGGTTATGGATCTGACCGTAGGGTTCGGATCTAGATCCGGCGACGGCGAGCTCAATTTCAGCGACGAAATCCGTAAATTAGTGACGATGCCACCGGAAAACACCGCTTCCTTCACGGCGTTGCTGGAGATGCCGGCGAATCAAGCCATGGAGCTTCTTCATTTCACAGATACATCGTCTTCTCATATCGCTCCTCCTTCTCTTCACTCTTTTGGTACATTGAATTTTCCTTCTGACTCGCTTCTCTTAGACCGTGCTGCTCGTTACTCGGTGATTGCTACAGAGCAAGAGCAAACCGGGAATATCTCCGGTGATTCGAATTCTAGCGGTAGAGTCAAGACTGAGCCTGTAGAGACCGATTCAGTGATAGGAAAGAGGAAGGAACGAGAGAAGAAGGTGATACTGATACCAGTTTGTTCATAATCAAACACTTTGTGATTAGTACTTAATTTCTTTATCCTTGTAGGTGAGAAGCTCGGTGAAGAAGACGAAGAGTTCAGAAGAAGCAGAGAAGCTACCATATGTACATGTTAGAGCTCGTCGTGGTCAAGCTACTGATAACCATAGTTTAGCAGAGAGAGTAATTTACACATCTTCACAAACATGGTTTATACTTGATAAGTTTAGTTAACTAATGGCTTTAGACTAATTATTTGATTATAGGCAAGAAGAGAGAAGATTAACGCACGAATGAAGTTGCTACAAGAACTGGTCCCAGGTTGTGATAAGGTTTGTCTAAAAAGCTAATCAATGATTAGATCTTCATGTGTGATTAAAGGAGAGAATCTTGCTTTATTAGAGTAAACCCCCACAAAAAAAGTGTGTTTTTTTCTCTAATTTTGATGATGTGGTTTGATAAAGGTCTTAATCCTTTCTCACTAGCTTTTTATATGAAACGACTAGTTTGGTAATTTGATTGCGTTGAAGATGTTAACTTTATATTCGTGGTGGGGGAGGAATATCCGAATATCTCACGGGGTTGTAACCATTTAGGTAAAATTAGTAATACGGAAGTGATGTGACAATGTTCAATCTTGTTTCATCTTCTTAAAGTGTATTGATTGAGCTTGAAGCTTACTCCATAAATGACAATAATGGTTTGTGATGTGGGGATGCTAGCTGGAGTGTTCCCTTAAGGTTTTGGTGGATAGATTAAGATCAGAGTGTGTTTTGGGGTCCATCTGAGGAAAAAAGTTGCAGGGGGGTTTCTATGGGAGGTGTGAGGAAGTGTAGTATCGTTTCTAATAAGTTTGGTATCTATCAAGTAGAAAGAGGATGGGGAAGTGTAGTATATAGTCACTAATATTGTTATATGCTTTGAGTCCCACAATACCTAATTGGTTGGAAACATGATGTGACATTCCTGCAGACAGCTAACTAATCGATATATATATCTTGGAATTTAGTAGCCATTATTGGTGGAAGGAGATGATGATAAGTGACGACTCTTTAAGAGTTTGTCAAATTTTTGTGGGGTTCTGGGACTTGATTCTTTGTTCCTGAAATCTTGAGAATCCTGAATTCTCGTTGATAATTGAGAGACGTTGTTACTCTGTTTTGCTTTTCTGGCATATAATGTTGGAAAGAGTAGACTTGTTTGACATTGTAGAAGCCGTTTTACATGCTAGCTTGTAAAGTTTTGTTATCGTCGACTAGTTATTGATTTGCGCATATTATTTGCATAACTAATGGATACCGTAGTAAAGAAATAGCTTCGTATGAACATTGACTAACCAGAAAACTTTGGCCTGCAGATTCAGGGCACTGCATTGGTACTGGATGAAATCATTAACCATGTGCAGTCTTTACAGCGTCAAGTGGAGGTGAGACTTTTCTACTTCATAGTTAAAATTTTGACTTTTACTTAATAATTTGAAACAGCAACCTAAACACTATGCAATCTAATGCTACAATGTCAAATAACTATTCCTTCTTTTCAGATGCTGTCCATGAGACTTGCTGCAGTAAACCCCAGAATCGACTTCAATCTTGACACTATACTGGCTTCAGAAGTAAGTATCTTGACTTCTTGTGTTTCATGTGATCTTCTTCTACAATAAAAGCAATAAATTTAATACTTTACTAAGAAAGAATCCCTCATTGACCATGTTGCTAGTTTAAGTAACCATAGAGATTATATTTCTTTGAGTAACCTTTGTAGTTGTATCACAAAAAGAGAAACTTTTGGATATTTATTGATCAAACATTAATCGACTCTATTTTAGACTAGGCTTTAAGAAGTAGGATCAACGTGGGGAAATAAATACACATCCTTACAAAAAATTGCAGTACACAACACAGAGCCTTTTGTTAAATCTTTTGAAAGGACTCATTAGTCTTCTCACAGAGATGGGTCAGAAACACGGACCACCTCTCTGTGGTCTTTGATGATGTTTTTTTTATCCTTGCACAATTATTTTTTCTGTGTGGGTCTGAGTCTTAAGTTCTTGTTGCTTCAAGTTTCATCTTTCCAATCTAATAATCAGCTTTTGTTTCTCTGCAAATAAATGACCTTACTTCCTTTTACAGCTTGTACACCATTTATGAACAAGACCCCACTCATTAGAAAACCTTGGTTCTTTGGGAATTAGGATAAAATACAGTCAATGAGAGCTGGCTTGCTGACTAGATAGAGTATTTGAATGAATTATTGTTGTTTTATACGATTTTGAAACGAATCGAGTTAATGATGAAGTCCGAATCTCTTTTATGCAGAACGGTTCTCTTATGGATGGTAGCTTCAACGGAGAGTCTTATCCTCAGCTGCAACAATGGCCTTTCGACGGTTACCAGCAACCGGAATGGGGAAGAGAAGAGGATCATCATCACCAAACCAATTTCTTGATGAGTTCAGCTACTTTACAGCCAAATCAGGTGAAAATGGAGCTATAAGGTGAAAATGGCAGTGTATATATATATATAAGAGTTATTATATATATCTCCTAAGGTTTTCAATTTGTTGAATTAGATGTAGAAAATGGTTATGATTGTTTTCAGGTCTCTTGTTTCATGGCCTTTCTATATTTACTAGATTTGCAATGTAGAAAAATCAGAATGTCTCAAGTTTGTGTCCCTTACGAGAAAGTATATGAAGAGTTGATTTATTACTAGGATTACGACGTCGTTTATGTGAATTATCCAATAATGCATAACCGACTACAGTGACCGACTCGATTTGGTTTAACTAAATAACCGATTTCGCACTACACAATTTGAAGTCAAACCGTAACGCAAAATGAAAGATCGAATAAACCGGAAACTCATACCGAATATAAACGCATTATTCGGAAATAGTAACCGACTTAACAGAACCGATTGCAATACAGAATTTATAGTCAAACCGGAAGCAAAAGGAGAAGAACTCAACTGAGGAATTACCGAACCGAATCCGACCCAAATTATCCGATCCGAACCCGACCCAAATTTATAAAATATCCAATCGGGTTCTATATTTCTAAACTCGAAAACCCGCTCCGAATCCGGACCAAACCAATAACCGAATGGGTATTCAAACTACCACAACCATAAATTAAACTAAAAATATTTAGATGTAAAGTTGGATATGTTCATGTATTTTAAATAATTTTTAGAATTTTTTAGTTAATTCAAATATTATAGATTATATTCGGATAAAAATAACTAATTTATCAACATTATTTAAATTTTTACAATTTTGTTTTTGATATTTTTTTGGATAATTATATAAAAACTAATAAAATCGAGTTTCTTTTTTGATATCTATATTAATTTGAATTTTTGTTTTGAAATTTTTGATCAATTTGAGATATGATTAAATTCATATTTGATATGTATTTTGAGACAAATTGTACGGATATAACCGAACCCGAATGCATCATGTCCGAACCCGATCCAAATTTATAAAATACCCAACCCCATTACCGAAATACCTGAAAAACCAAAACACCCTACCTGAATTCTATCGGATATCCGAATGCCCGGAACGAACAGACCGGGAAAATCATACTGATTATAAAATACGGTTTCAATTTGAGTAATAAACCGGAAATCTAAACTGAAACCAACATATAAACCGGAAAACTCCAATTAAACCGAGATACCGACAAAACCAAATCGAATTTCACGGTCCGGTTTAGAGCTAAACCTTTGTGTAGGTCGTGGTTCGTATATAGGCTTGGCAACAAATCACTGATTTCTCTCATTTCGTCACTTTTCGCGATGCCGTCGACGCAGTCATTGACCGTCGCAGCTAGAACGCTACGAAATCGGATCTTCTCAAGATCCGGATCTACATCCGCCGGTCCAAGCCGATGGGCAACACCAGGTCACGAAGAACGACCCAAAGGTTACTTCATGAATCGGACTCCACCACCACAAGGACAGTCACGTAAATGGGAAGATTGGGAGCTTCCTTGTTACATCACAAGCTTCCTCACAATTGTTATCCTTGGTGTTGGTCTTAATGCTAAACCTGATCTTTCGATTGAGACTTGGGCTCATCAGAAAGCCCTAGAACGTCTTGAGATGGAGAAGCTTGCAGCTGCTGGAGATTCGTCTGATTGATTCTATGGAATGGGTTTGATCTGGTATGTGTTTTTTCCCGTTTTGTTGACGATCACGAAGACTGGAGAGTTAGGGTTTCGTTTCGCTCTCTCCCTTGAACTTGGTTTTGAATCTCTTTGAGTTTTGTTGATAATGATGATGTTCATGAAATAAGTGTTCTTTTAACTGTTTCGATACTCTCTACTTATTAAATTTCTCAAATTTGGTCACTTTTGATT
This sequence comes from Arabis alpina, assembly GCA_900128785.1. Classification (NCBI taxonomy): domain Eukaryota; kingdom Viridiplantae; phylum Streptophyta; class Magnoliopsida; order Brassicales; family Brassicaceae; genus Arabis; species Arabis alpina. Next base: position 48,784,165 of record LT669791.1, read on the forward strand.
TGCTCGTTTTGATCAATTTCTGCAACTTAAAATTGGTGTTTTTCAAATGATTCGATTCGCATGTTGATTGCTTTGGCTAAGTAGATTAGACGTGAATTGTGTGCTTCTCTTCCTTTGGTTATGGCATGTTTATGTTATCATTTGCTTATTGCATTCTTATAAGATTGCCCTCCGTTATGCAGTGTATTCTGATGCAATTCATAGCCAGTTTAGCTTCCTAATGTGGATGTTCGTAGGTACTTTACATTTGTCGATTCTGAATCCCGTTAGATGCATCTTTCTACTTGTCATTTGTCAGATGCCTATAGTATAGGTGTAACTAGGAGATGATTGCTCCCTATGTTTTGTAGACTTGACATGCTTCAAGATGGCTCATTAGTACATGGTATATGGTCATAGCTTTGTGCAGTGTGCATATTGAGTTTGGTAGGCGTTTAAAGTGGTTGGACTGGAGTCTCATGCCATCAGTCATTGTTAGATGCAACACACTAGATTTTTGTTTCTTCAATTGTCGATTGTGGTATTTATTAGGCATTTACAGCTCATTGCATCGGGGTTGAATAATTTGATAACGGTTGGAGTGTAGTTCTCATGGTGTTAGCCATTGTTAGCTTCAGCACACTAGATTTCAGTATTGTGGTATTTATCAGGCTTTTACTGCTCATTGCGTAGTGTTGGATGCTTGAATAATTCGATAACGGTTGGAGTGGAGTTCTCAGGTGCTAGTCATTGTTAGTTTCAGCACAGTAGATTTCGGTTTCTTCAGCTGTGGTATTTATAAGGCTTTTACTATTCGTTGCATCTGTGTTAGATGTTTGAGTAATTCAGCAATGGCTAAACATATTGCATTAGCGGGTGGATATTGAATTGTGAGCTTTTTTGCAAATACTGAGTTAAGAGTGTAGCATGAAGACTGATTTCAATCTTTGGAAAAAGTTATATGCATGTGTAGTACTGGTTAATAGTGGTTATCAATCAAGGAGCTTGATCAAATTACTTGAATAAGTCTCGAGTTAAAGAAGGGTTCATGAAATAAGAAGAACTTCACTCAATTTTTGGGTAGGTTAGGATCCGAGAACATGGCTGCTTACCTCCATCTTTGCAGGTCCTGGTCGATGGACCTTATATTGAATACTGCCATTTCAAGTACTATTGCCCGTTGCTTCCAAATTTTCTGATTAGTTCCCTTTAGTATGGGTTGATAGTGTTCTCTTAAATGTTGCATCGGCTCTTTAGCGAGCTTTGATGTTCATCTCATTCTCGGGTTTCTTGCATTATGATTAAAACAATGAAAGAAACTCATATCAAAGAAAACCTAACACTCTTCATGTTTGCATTTTTCAGCAAGTAGTAGTAGTAGCTTGATTTGTTGTTTGCCTTACTATCCTCAAATTGCATCACCTCTAGAGGGCTATTGTTGTAATTCCTTCTCTGTCTGTATGTGACTCCCAAGACTATGATTCAGACACTGAAACGATTAAGGCCTGGTAAATGTAACATCTTCACATGCTCTGGATACCTAAAGAAGAGTCTATTACTGAAAAAGCCATGTGAATAACATTTGTCCTCTTATCCATTTCCTCTGTACACTTCAAATCTTTTCTTTCGTAAATTCCAATTTTAAAAACACTCATAGCCGTATGTAAATTACGTCGGTGTCGGTGGAGTTGTTGTAGTAGACCAAAGAGAAAAAAACACTACGGTCATTTTAATATAGAACCTACTTTACTTGTTTGGGCAATATCACCGGCTATTCCCGGTTAAACACTCGAGCCACCGACACTACCTTCCATGTTTTACACGACCACGATCACTGTCCTTACCGTACACGATCCATGTTCTTTTGTTATAAAACCAAACCATAACTTCCCGCACTAAAGAGAGAAGAGAGTAGAGAGTAGAGAGTAGCTTTATAATGGGTTACAGATAAAGACAGGTAATCTCTCAGTGATGCAAATCTGAGAGTAGACTTCACTCTGAGTAGATTAAAGTAACCGTCTTCAAGAGGAAGACACCACTTTCTCTCTTGAGTCTTCTCCTTTTGCTCTTCTCTGGAGATTTCACTCTCTGGTAATCTTCTTTAACTTGTTCATCTCTCTAGTCCTCATGCTTGCTCTGTTTCTCTCTCTCTAAAACTGGTAATATTTGATGGTTTTGATCAAATTCTTGTAGATATCTAAGATTAGGTGAATGCACTTCATTTTCTAGCTTAGCAAGTGTGAACAGATTGCTGGGACCTTACTGTAGATTAAGACAAAACATATAGAAATTATGTCATTTTCTTCCTCCATTATTTGCTTGTCGTTTTCAAGAACATGAATATATATCTAGCTGTGTTTTTCTCCTTTTGCTCATCTTCCTCAATCTAAAACTCATTACTTTTTGAGACTTATCACAAACTATTTTCCCTTTCTTTGTTCTTTGTAGGGTTACACAGATCTTCTTGGATTGTTTTGTTTTCTCACTTGGAACTTGAAAGTAACTGTTTTTGCTTTTGGTTGCATTTGAAGAGTTTCCAATGATGAAGGCAAGAACAACAACTAATAATGTGCAGTCGAAGCGATCTACCAAGAGTGGAAAGAAGCTGCAGAAAACGAATAGCCAGAAAAAGGTATCAGAACAAGAGAAACAGAAAGACTTGGATGCTAATAGTAATCTCTCTACAGTAGCAAGTGATTCAACAACACAATCAGATCCATCCGAAGCTTACGAGACAGTAGACGTTCGTTACTTGGATGATCAAGAAACAGATTCTTGCAGAGTTGTGAAGAAATCAGAGAAAGATGAACAAGAATATACTGACGCTCGTGAACGTGAAGGTAACAATGCAGATGTTTGGGAAGATGCTTCTAATGGTGCTCTTAGTGCTGGAAGTGAGAACGAGGCAGGTGATGTAACAGAGAATAACTTTGAGGATGGTTCTTTGAAAGAGAAGATTGAGTATTTGGAAACGAAGATCGAGACACTTGAAGAAGAGCTTAGAGAAGTTGCTGCACTCGAGATTTCGCTATATTCTGTTGTCCCTGACCATTGTAGCTCTGCACACAAGCTTCATACGCCTGCTCGACGTATTTCTAGAATCTACATTCATGCTTGTAAGCATTTTACTCGAGGAAAGCGTGCTACGATCGCTAAAAACTCTGTTTCTGGTCTTGTTTTGGTTGCAAGATCTTGTGGGAACGATGTTTCGAGGTACACACACTATATTTGACATTGTGAGTGAAGTTTCAGGATCTTGATTCTTCTAAGTTGTGATCTTGGTTTCTTAATTCTTTAGGTTGACCTTCTGGTTATCAAACATCATAGCACTAAGGGAGATCATTTCACAAGCGTTTGGTAAGTCTCGTAGCGTCACACAGAACTCTGAAGCAAATAGGAGTGAAAAAGGTGATTCAGGGAAGAAAACAAACTTGAAATGGAAGAATGGTTTCCAAGAGCTTTTAGAGGATTGGCAAGAAACCGAAACATTTACTACCGCACTCGAGAAAATCGAATTTTGGGTGTTCTCTAGAATCGTAGAGTCTGTTTGGTGGCAGGTATAAACAAAATGTCCTAATTATAAATGAGCTTCTAAGTTAGTAATATGAAGCATCTCACTTTTGTTGTTGTTCTTCTTTAAAGGTCTTTACTCCTCATATGCAATCACCTGAAAACGACTCATCAGTTGGTAGATCGAATGGGAAACTGATGGGACCTTCCTTAGGTGATCAGAAGCAAGGAAACTTTTCAATTAGCCTATGGAAAAATGCTTTTAAAGATGCTCTGCAACGGCTTTGTCCTATGCGTGGCGCGGGACATGAATGCGGTTGCTTACCTGTTTTGGCTAGAATGGTAATCAGATTTTTGTGTTCATTTGTTTCAGTTCAAGACAATGAGAATGATATTCCTACTGTCTGTATGCAGGTTATGGAGAAGTGTATCGGTAGATTCGATGTAGCCATGTTCAATGCTATTCTACGAGAGTCAGAACATCAGATTCCAACTGATCCAGTCTCTGATCCTATCCTTGATTCCAAAGTTCTACCTATTCCTGCTGGAAACTTAAGCTTTGGATCAGGAGCACAACTTAAAAACGCGGTAACCAATACGAAACAAAGTTCTGATTTTCATTGCCATTAGAGAGTGAATAGATTAGTCTAAATGACACAATATTTCCATTGCAGATTGGCAATTGGTCTAGATGCCTCACTGAAATGTTTGGCATGAACTCTGACGATTCTTCAGCGAAAGAGACACGAAATCAGGAAGGTGATCACGTAGAAAGTGAAAGCGGTGATCGTAAAGCCTTTGTTTTGCTAAACGAACTTAGTGATCTTCTCATGCTTCCAAAAGACATGCTTATGGAAACATCCATTAGAGAAGAGGTTTGTTTGATATATATCTCAGTCACTCTTTTGTTTCTTGGTTAAGCCTATCGCATTCACGAGCTTGAGCTTTTTCTTTGATGTTTTGGTTTCAAAAACAGATATGCCCATCAATCAGTCTTTCACTCATCAAAAGAATACTCTGCAACTTCACTCCTGATGAGTTCTGTCCAGATCATGTACCCGGAGCTGTCCTAGAAGAGCTTAATGCCGCTGAGGTATCGAATAATTTCCAAATTATGGATTCTCTTTCTTCTCATAATCCAGAAAATAAAAATTGGTTGTTATATTTTCAGAGCATTGGTGATGAAGCAAGCTTCCCTTATGCAGCTTCCTCGGTTTCTTACATGTCTCCATCGACAATGGATGTAGCGGAAAAAGTTGCAGAGGCTTCAGGAAAATTGTCAAGGAATGTTTCTATGATACAGAGAAAAGGGTACACGAGCGACGAGGAGCTTGAGGAACTAGACTCTCCTCTTACATCAATCGTCGACAAAACAAGTGACGTTACTAGTTCAACGACTTCAAATGCAAGATACAAGCTTCTTCGACAAGTGTGGGTTTAGTTGAGTGATGATTGGTACGCAAGTAAGACTGGTATGTATATGAATCTATGGCTATTGCAAAGAGAATTTGCCGATACGAGCAAAGATAATATGAATTTCAGTGATTTTTATAAGCCATCAATCAGAAAAGGCCAACTACATCGAATTTGATTTACTTAACTTGCTTGTTTGAATAGAAAGAGAGACACAAGAGGTATTGTAACATTCTTGGGTCTATAATTGGCACAAAAGACTAAAACTCGATATCTCTGACAAGTTTGCTCAAATGAAACCATTAGAAAACAATGTCATCCAACCAATATATTAATCAATAACACCATTCTGAATTATCTTCCTCATGCCCATTTGCAAAGGAATGTTGATGCTTCCAAAACACTTCCTGAAATTAAGCAACAAAAAAACACATATCAGATTCATAGATCATTAAGAATATCTATCTCACTTCTCTAGCTTTTGCAAAGATGAAATAATGAAAAGTTATTTAGTTATAAACTCTTCTCGGTTTTGAGAAAGCTATAAAGTCTTATCCTTAAATCTTCTGGCACGTCTTCACGATTGTCAAGCACATAATCCAAAGGATTAAACCTTGTTCAATCTCCAATTCGTAACCTGAAAAACATATATCACAAAATATGCATTGTCTAACAAAGAAAACGACTTCATCAATTTTGTAAGTCATTACACAAGTGACTGGTCAAGCCAAAGGTAAACTCAGAACTCCGACGCCTGCAATGAAAAAAGGTGAAAAAAGAGAATTATGGTAGCAAATATGTTCATAATATTACACACCCATGATTCTCCTTGTTATAATACCAGTAAGTGTTCCAAAACACAGCTTCTCTCCAGCTAACGTTTCCTAAAAGATGTTCCTGATAGTAGGATACTAACTATATAGTACAACAACGGTCTTAGAGAATGATCACCAAAGAGTACACTTTATGTTTTGGGGGTTTCTAAAAAACAGAGTTGCAAATAGAGAAATCATAAGCAAAATATTACCTTCTCCTGTTCTCCATAGAGGGAAATGTTTCATTGTTTCTTAGCAAGAGCTTTGTTGTGCATCTTCATCAAGCCGTCAAAATCTACCGGAAACCAACGTCCTTCTTCCTTAGCCAACAACTTAAAGTTCGCCGAGTCTAGTAACACACTCACATTCCCAAACCTATAAATCTGAAGACCATTGTGCATTCTATGCGGTTTTGGTTTCAACAACAACTCCTTCTCCTGCGCAAATAGTTCCACGGCTTCTTTAAAACTTATCTTCTCGTCCTCGGGGTCATTTATCCGAGTACAACCCTCGAATAGCGTCTGCTCTTGTGCCTTGTGGTAACTTATGTTCTCATTTACCTTTGGCTGAGAGATATCCACCTGTTCAACCGATTCCATCATCATATCTAGAGCGCGCTTGAACTGCATTTCGATCCTTTTATTCGCTACAAGCTCATGCGGGAACAATCCTTTCCAACCCAAAAACCAGTTTCTTATCTCATCAAAATTTGGTTCTGAACACAACCACTGATACAAAACATCCAACCACTTAGGAAAAAAAAATCTCTCCATCAAATCAATCATTAGATGCATAGGTACTAAAGATTCCCACCTCTTAACCAAATCAAACTGGTCTAAATTCTGGTTTTCCGGGTTTATCCGCAACTCTTGCAAAGCAAACTGTAATTTGGGAACTATGTAACGACGCATAAGCTTCTCCCAGCTTGCAGCATCAAAAACAGTCTTCCAAGGTGAAAGCATAGTGTAAACAGACACATCACTAAGATTCCAATTCCAAACATCAAGAACATTACTAAATTTCATCAGAATGATCGAATACGCAGTTTCCAACTTCTGACCAAGCAGTGGCAACCATGGATGCACCCAAACATGGATAGGAACAGTTTCCAAACCTGGCTCCCAAGATTCAATAGTGGTTGACAGTTTTGGCATCACTACTGTGTCCAAAATCGTCTCGAGAATAGTCGAAGGAAGCAACTTTTCCCATGTCTCTATAAATCTCAGCATTGGCTCAGGGTCTCCAGCCTCCCAAGTATTAATGCCTGATAGTCGAACAGCGGGTAAAATAACCTCCGGTACAAGGTGGCTATAAGGCGCCGAGATAATGCTATGACCCTCCTCGAATTCAAGTAGCATTTTCCATGAAGATACAACTTCGATACCACGCGATGGATCACTAAGAGGATCCCAACCCTGTAACATGCTGATAAAGAGAGGTAAAGCTAGTGAACAAGCAATGCTTGACAAGTTACATTGCTTATAGTCATCAGGATAGCTTAAACGCAAGTCCTCGAAACGATTAGCAAGTGAATCTAGTGTTAAATTCTCCGCCTCAATTCGATCAATTTCTTCTGCAATATATACTATATTGTCTAACTTCATTCTCTGTTTCTCTTCCTGCATTATAAACTTCTCCTTCTCTTCCTGCAACCACAAGACTGATTCTTTCTCATTCCTCAAATCCTTATCAGTCTTCTGAATCTCATGCTTAGCTAAATCAACAAGAAGCCTCATGTTCTGTTTTAACTCTGGCATTGGAACATCTAAACCCTCTTCTTGATTCTTCTCCAATAAATCCTCTGCAGTGACATAAGCTTCCTTCTTCACTTTCTTCTTCTTCCAAAGATTTCTCATTCCATTACCATGATTCTTACTACTCTCCCCCTTGTCTAAACCAGACAACAACTGTGTACTATTCTCCTTGAAATCATTGTAATTTATACCCATATTCTTTGGTCTTAACTTAACTTCAATGGGAACTAAAATCCCTTGCTCGTTCTTACCAAGCCCACCTCCTTTGTATCCCATTTTCTCAAGCAGTTTCATACCAATCCCTCCATTAAAAGCTTCAAAGTTTTCGTTTTTATCCTTCTTCTCAGCTATCTTCTTACGCCTCTTCCTTCGAGTATCGTTGGAATCATCAGAGCTTGAATAGCCATAAGTAGCTTCCTCTTTACTCTGTTTTCGCATCTCCTTCTTCCTTTTGGATAAATCCTCGTTAACCATGATAAAGCTACGAAATTAGGGTTTCTGCAAAAACAAATTAATAGTTATATTTTAAACAACTAGTTATTGTCTAATAGTTATATTTTAAATTAATAGTTATATTTTAAATTAAAACCTTGTTAAACTTCTTTATATAAATTAACATATGTCATCATCACATGAGTTACGATTTTGACAAAATCTTCTTTATATAAAAAAGGAAGAATTTCTGCCTTCTAAGACCCTCCACATCAACACAAAATTCTGAATTATCTTAACCAATAAAAGTGTCATGTCAGCAAGTTATTCATCAAATAATCAACTAATAAAAACACTTTTTTAAGACAAATAATCATGTTCAGTTTTGAGATAATTATACAAACTAAAACATGTAGTTGGGCTCAAATGGCGTAGGCCCAGTAATGAATAGCCGCCTCTTGCAATCAATAATTTTCTACCATTAATTAGACCACTTTAAGCATAATAAATTATAGCGTCAGATATCAAATAAGAAAAACCAATCGCCTAACTAAGAAGAGTTACGATTTGCCCTTTCTTCTTCCTCCTATTAATATGCATCAATTCCCAAAGAAAAGCGGAACACCAGATCTTATTCTTCCCACACAATCAAGTTCCACTTTTATCATTTTGTTTTTATTGTAGAATTACATCAGAATTCAAAGGTGCAGATTTGGTCTTCTTTTGATTCCTTTTTTTTTTGGGTCATAACTTTTGGTTTGTGTTTTTCATTCTCGAATTTGATTAATATGCTCAGTTCCATTCTATAATTTTGTTTGATTAAGGAGGAATCTCTGCTCAAACAAACCATTCTCTCATATCCGACCGAATAGATTTATTTTAATTTTTGTGTAACTTGTTATTTTGAAGTGAAGGTTCCTGAAGAAAGAGAGCAATGATGATGGTTTCGAGAATCGAGACGATGGATTCAGAGCGCGAAAGTAGCTTTAGTGACAACATCGAACTCGGCTTTTACCCTCTAGAGATTGTACTCCTAACCAGCCATGTATTTCGGTATGCTGGGTTTTGTTCGTGCGATTTGGATTTCATTCGTCCTCGGAACGTGATTAGAATTAGCCTATAATATTTGATTCTTTGGTCTCTAAGAAGTTTCAGTTTTCTTGAGGTTGATGAGTGAGCTATTGTTAATGGAAATGATAAGAATTATTGGGTTTTGATTGGTTTCAGTTTTTACAATGACACAAATTTTTGGCTTTTCGAAGCTTCATGTTATCATTCCCAGGTAAACGTTTGACCTACCACGTCATATTAACTCTTTCGCACCTCTCATTTTTACCTATGTTACTCTTTCTGGATAGACTCTTTAAGGAGAGCAAGTTATGGTCATCCTAACGGTCAATAGAGTAATGTTCTAATGGTTAAAGCTATGAGTGCTGATGAATATGACTCCCATCATTTTTATCTGCTGAATGCGTAGGTTTTCAAGCTATGGTCCCCTAGCTTTTGTTCAACGTGATACTTTTTCCTCTTTATTGTGATTTCGAATATTGATTAAGCTGCAGGTAGATGTTGAACTCTTATTCAGCAGCCACGGATACTGTATGTTTATATTTCCTTTAAATATTGAATGACGATTCTTGTTTATTACAATATACTTGGCGGACTGAAGCTTTTAAATTATGTCCTTCGAGTCTCCAACAATGCCAACCAAAGCTGATATTAATAGTTGTATGTGATTCCTTTTCACTGATTTCCCTACTCCTAAAAAGGCAACAGTGTTGTGTAGCTTTTCATTGATCTTCATAGTTGTATGTGATTCCTTCTCGATAGTTTGACAAGGTAATTGTTTTTCTATGCACCTAATTTTCAGCTTCTCGGACGGTCGGTTGGAGTGAAAGTCTTTTATTTAATTCTACATCCAATATACGGTGTATGTCTGAATTTTTTTTTAAATTCACCAAGTGTATATTTAACCCAAGATTGGTATGTTTCTTATTAGAACTAAAGCGAGAAAATTATTTCAAATCTTTGGTTCATTTTCTCAATATGTATGTATATATGAAATGTAGATTAAGAAAATGAAGTACCCGTTATGTTTACACTTTAATTACTAGGGTAGAAGATTAATTCAAAGAAATAAGTAATGCATATGGTGTGAAGTACAATATCATCGTAAGACAGTTTTAGCTCTTTTTTTGGACCGTGCTAATACATCAAGATCAAAAAAGAATGTTTCTTTTCCTCTTGCAGATCTTATCATAATTATTTATTTTTAAAAAAATTGATTATGCTTCATTTAGATCGTGATGTAAGTATTTTTCTTTGGGAAAATTCTTGAAATCGTAAAGTATTTTGTACCAAAACGCAATATATAAACTCGGTCTCTCTCAATATTTATACTCTCATCCTATGTTATTGGCCAAATAGTATACTTCGAAGCGGAAATCCAAACGTAAAAACAACAATATCCAATGGTTGTCTCTATATTTTATTCTATAAATAGAATTCTCTAAACATAGAGTAACACTTTACTCCAATGATGCCTCTATTTTTCTCTCTAAAAATAAAATATTCCAAATATATTCTATTTTTTTGTCATTACTAATTTCTCTAAAACCCTTTTACTTTGTTCTCGAAATAAAGTATATGGGTAAAATTTATAAATTTAAAGTTTTAATGATATACTTAAAAATTTGTTACTGTGATAAAGAAACATCAATTGTGATAAATATGTTTAAATTAAATGTCCTATACTATTTTTCGTAGGTATATATATGTATGATAAATTTTGTTTAGGTATTAAATATATATTTATTAAAATTGCATGATCATTTTGTCAACAAAAAAGTTCATGTCTACTATTGGAGATTATTTTACTCTAAAAATAAAATTTACGAACAAAAATAGAGACCACTGAAAAAATAGAGCACTATTGGAGATGCCCTAATAAAAAGTAATTATTTATATCATTTTACAAAACATTTGTGATAGAAAAATTAATTATGTGTTTGGATCAGATCACAATAGAAGTTGTCGTGAGTATCTTGAATAGATTTTGTTAAAGGCCATCGTGACTCGAGGCTAAAGACTTAAACCAGAAAGCCTTTTTGAAGCAATATTACATAGAAATATCACAAAGAATCTCAAATTTGAAAACATAAATCTAAAGGTATTATTAACCACAAAACCCGTACGTAATGCATCAAACAATAAAGAACAAAGGGAGTATAATATAAGTTTTAAGGGCACAATGTTTCCTATTCAAAGTTTTAGAAAACAAAAAGTTATGAATAAAAATTAAACTTAGACGGATCACCAAATTCTTAGTAATGTTAACGATTTTCAATTTTAATGCTTATAATTTTACTATACTTTAATATTGACTGCAAATTCATAAACGAGAATACGTAACTTGAAATACATGTTTGTTTGATAAAAATATAATTGAAGGACTCGTGGACCGGTGGTTATGGTACAATTTGCCATAACTATGAGATTTTAAACCAAAAAGTGAAGATATAAAAATTGGGAAATCGAAATAAGTTTTCTTTTAATTTCTCATTATTTTATATTTGTTTACTGATATAGATTTTATAGATATGACGTAATACATTATAAAGATTATTAGGAAAAATCTGGGCCTAACCACATCAAATTTAAACAATTCATTACCAACACTCGGATATTACACACTTACCTGATGCTATCAAACAAGCTTACATGCGCAGAAAGCGAGTCTTTGAGATCAATCTACGACACCATATACATCTTCAATCTCCATCCTCTGCCTCAATTTCCTCATCGACTACTACATCAAAGTTGATTTTGAGACCACTTTTGACGGAGTTGTAAATACGAACTGCATGATTGATTTTTTGTCAATCACTCGTCTGATTAAAGATATACAGAAGGTACTAGAAATGTTTAATACTTTTAAGTCGCCTGCAATCTTATCCTTGAGTTCTTTGATGATAAAGTGGGTGAATTGATCCTAAGGATTCACTTTCCGCGTATGTAAGCTTGCTTGTTAGCATCAGAAGGATATGAGACTGCATAATCCTCTTCATGTTTGCAATCCATCCAAACTTGGACGTTACCATTTCACACGGTTGTTGATTTTGATTGAATCAACATTATCACTAGCGAATCATAAAACTTAGGGATTTAAATGACATTTTGGAAGTTTAGGTTTTTTTCGTCCATAATTTGAAAGTTCAGGCTTTTTTCGACCATAGTTTGAAAGTTCATGATTTTTTTGACATTTTTTCTATTTTCAGAACGTCGTCGTTTTGCCTAAACGGAGACTGCTAACGGAAAATTAACCCCGTTGTCGTTTGCTAACGGAACTTTAACCGCATGCCTACAATGGCCAAGTCAACAAAAGTGAACAATTTTCTTAAGAAGTCAACCAAAACTTTGGGATTTAAATGACATTTTGAAAATTTATGATTTTTTCGTCCATAATTTGAAAGTTCGGGATTTTTTTTGACATTTTCCCCATATTATATCATATTTAACACTCTTACAAAAAGAAAATCAATATATCATTCACTTATTTCTTTCCCTCTTGAATTTGATTACTTTAATTTATTATTTCTCTTGCTAATTAATATTTTTTTCCCATAACGTTTGAATAATCTTTAGAAAAAATACTACGGATAAAATCCACTATTTCCATCAATATCGAATTTAACTATTTATTAATATTTCAATTTTAATGTCGAATTGGGACTTTGGACATTAAACCGGTCTAAGCGGATAACGTTTGAATGATGTTAATGTAAAATATAGATTTCATTCTTTTTTTGTAAAATTTAAATGTTACCGTAAACAGAAGGTTGATTGCACTAACAAAGCTTAGTTGGAAGTTTTTTACTAAAAAAATAGTTGAAGGAAATTTTCAAGATCTAGATATAATTGAGGGGATTTTTCACTAAAAACCCTTTAAAGATATTCACTTAGTTTTTTTCCTAATAAAAATAGTTATAATTAAGAACATAATTTTAGATACTACGTTATTAGTAAAAAAATATTCTATTAAAAGGCTATATATATTTCTTTAAAACCAAAAGAAATATATATATGTTGCCAAAAGAAAGACCAAAGTGATATATATAGATTTAAATTATAGTTATTTAAATGTAATAGAAAAATCTTTTGCTGTCAAAATTTCAATTTTATTTACATTTGTCATGTGATATATGTTGCAGGTTAAAACAAGAGGTTATTTATACAAGAGAAGAAATTATTCTAGACTATGCTAATTACAGAAAGTGTATAAATCAGAGTAACTGACATATCCAAGTGAATCCAGTGATGTCGTGACCATATCTTCAATAATTCCAGTGATATCGTAATCATATCTTCAATAGTTAATGCACGGGAAAATCTAGGCAAATAACTCTTTCAAGATCTGGCCAAACTGCATTGCACTATAAAAAGTGATGAAGAATATATAGCTTAACTTCATCACTAAAAATCAAATATATTTTTCTTTGGAGAATGAAGAACATTTCCTTTCAACTTTTGTTATTGGTTTCTCTCCTTGTTCTTGTCTTTCATAAGTAAATTACTTTCCTGATTATAGTTTTTGTTTTGTCAACACTTTTCATTTTTGTAGTTTAATATATGGAATCATATTTGTATAGTATTAAAAATAACGAAATGAAAAATTTATGCAAGCCAAATAATACGTGTTAAACAACATGGGAACGAGATTTTCTTACGAGAAAAGAGAATCAACATTGAAAAATAAGAACATGATATAAAAAATGTTAATAGTTGTTTTCTTAAAGTACTTTTTATTTCAATAGAAAAGGTAAGAAATTAACTAAGATTTGAAATCTTGCTTCAAAATTGTTTTTTTTATCATGAAGAAAAGCATGCATGATATCTTATTGGAAAAACACTTTTATAGCGTGGAGAATGAGTGTAGAAAATATGTAAATCATCCTACGTACTTATGGGAATTTTGTTTTGTTTTATGGCAATTGGACTAACTTATCATCACATTTGAAGGACAAGATCTTGTGGAAGGTAGGACAATGGATACAAAGAAAATCAATGTGGGATATTACAAAAGACGTTGTGATCCAAGGGATCCACTTTGTGGAATACCTTGTCATCCAGAGAATCCAAACTGCTCCATGGATACAACTAGAGTCGAAGTGAATTATTTTGAAAACTCTTGTAGTCCAGAAGATATAAATTGTGTACACCCTTGACCTCCAGGGACTCATCATTGCGGTGGTGGCTCTGATGCTGTGGAAATTAAAATTGTAAAATGTCATTGAAATAAGAAAATAAGCTAGAAATGTTTCCAATATATTACTATTCGTATATCTCTAAAACTCACTACACAATCATTTTGTTTATGGCATTGACAAGCTCTTTCGACTCTTTCTTCCCTCATCTAATAGAAAATCTAAAAAATATACGTAGCAAAAAAAGGGGTAATTATGATTTTGGTTGAAACATACATAGATCACTAGTTAACCCACAAAAATACACATGGGTTCTTCTGATAGCCTTCCACGATTTGTTGTATATATATAGCAAATGCCTAAACAATTTGGAACCAATTAATTAGATGTTTACTAATCCAATGGCACAACTAATCCCACAGTTATTTATGTATATTTTGGTTCAGTTTGGGCCAGAAGAAGATATTTACAATGGTAATTGGGATTGGGGTATTTGGGCCTTTGTATAATTCAAGTTAGGCCCAACTAATCCAAGTTTCATTGAAAACAAAAAGAATGGGACAATGTTTTTGTTATTTTCTATAAAAATGTGATATTTGACTTTTAATGTTTAGAGAGTTGCAATGAACAAACAAAACTATTATACATCCTTAGAGCATCATTATAGGTGATACTCTTTTGAATATTACTTACATTATTTAGTATTAATTCTGTTAGTTGAGACTCAATCTGATACTTCTGTTTTTTTAGTGTTTATTGGTGATACTGAAAGTTTATATAAAAAAAAAACTAATTTATGTTTATAAAAAAAAAAAAATTAAATTCAAATCAAAGAATAATCAAATTACTATAGATAAATATAAAAGATTTTATAAAAACACAAATTTATTATGGTTTATAACTTCGGAAATGTGAATTACAAATCGTAAAAACACAGTATAACATAAAATCGCTAAATTTTAAACACAGTAAAACACAAATTTATTAAAGATGGTTTTTTAGTCTTTAAGATTTGATAAGATTTTGCTAAATTTTGAATGTTTATCAATGATCTTTTGGCATGAAGTTTTCTCATGCTTCAACATAAATCATTTTGTCGCAATCAATTTTGGAGTAACATAAAAACTAAAAACCAAAGTTAAGAAGATGAAACAATATAAAAACTACAAGAAGTGATTTGGCTCATCCAATATATTTCGTTGCAAGTGAAACAAAATGAAGAAAACATCCACGTGATTCGATCAACAATATAACAAAGTACATGGCATGAGTTATGAATTCTAACAAAAGGTATCCGTTTTAGTAAAAGAGGTCAAGTAATAGACAAAGCTTCAAATCACACATATATGCCTAGAAACACACTATACTCAAATCACCTTGTTTCTAACATGAGTAGCTTGTGTGGATAAGAGATACTCAGCAGCAAGACGATTCAAAACCCTTGGACAGAGCACAACCAAGTCGCTCTGAGTTTGACTAGCCAGATTGACTATTTGATTCAAAACCCTTGGACAGAGCACAACCAAGTCGGTTTCTCCTTCTTTCCTTGTTTCTTTTCTAGCATGCAAATGATCCTGTTCATACTTCTTTTCAATTTCTTCCCAAGATTTGAAGTGGTCTCAAGTAACGAAATCCTATCGAACTACTATGCAAAGATAAAGTGACATTGCAAAGAGTAAAAAGATCAAAAGATGAGTCAAATCGTGATGTGAACAAGTGAAGATTGCAAAAATATTCCAGCAAAACAGAACAGTTCTATTGCATTATAATGGAGACACCAAGTTCCCATCTTTCATGTATAGGAAGATACAACTAATTGCTCACAATCATGCGTATAAGATTTACCATATTTGTTCATAAGCTCACAACAATCAGTGCAAAATCAGATGCTTTTACCTTCACTTTTACGAATCAAGATATAAGCAAAATCAAAAGCAGTCACATCTTTAACCTAAAAGCTTCCATTACTAGAGCAAGTTTTCAAAACCAGATCAAAACGCCCAAAATGAAAGCACTAAAACGAAGTGGCAAACACTGAAGCGAAACCAAATCTATAAGCGATTCGAGCTTACCATGGAGCAGGAAGATCCAACGAACAGAGGTTAAACCAAAGGAAGTGGGCATTGAGCTTTGTGATGAGTAAGACTCCCACAAGCTTGACAAAACATCTTCAAATTTTCATACACAAACCTAATTTCAATAGCTTCACCATTAATCCCAAAAATCACCATCCTCACAAAATCCAAATCATTATTCGAATCAACGCTCTCTCACACACCAGGTCCTTCGTTAACAGCATCCAACACTTCCCCTAAAAGAGCACCAATCTCTTCGATCACTTCTTCATGTCTATAATTACTAGGGATTTCAGAGATCTTAACCCATAAATTGATGAATCACAAGTAATTAGGGTTCTCATCTTCGCTAAACCTATCGATTTCCAACATCTAATCCTTGAACGTCCATGGTTATTGATTAAGCACAGTGAGAAGATCGGCGATTCGTCGTCGATTTCTCAGAAGATAGATGGCGACAGAGAGAAAATGGTTTCTCTCTCAAATCGCAAAAATGAGAAACAATTTCGAGTTACCCCACACCTAATTTTTTCTGCCAATGAAAAAAGGAAACGTGGCAATATTTACTGTACATATTGTATCAGTAATCTGATACAATATGGGCTGTAGAGATACTCAGAAAATATATTAAATTCACAGATGGGCTCAAAAGAAACCCAAGTTTCAGCTATAATGATGCTCTTACATACACATCCATGTATTTTATATTTATAGAAAAACTGTTGAATTTTATAACATTACATAATTATTATGAAAAACCATATTATGTTAAAATAGATAACTCTTAGAGTTATTGTCTCATAGTTATATTTTAAATTAAAACCTTGTTAAACTCTTCTTTATACTCCTCTGTTGCATATTACTTGTCATTCTAGCAATAATTTTTTGCTTCATAGGGTGAATTAGCTTAATATTACATTTAGAGTACATAATTGAGAAATTAACATGACCTAAATTGAATTTAAGTCAATAACAGTGATAATTATTTGTTGGACGAATTTACCCTCAGAAAGTTAATAAAGAAAATTGATAAATAATACATAAAAAATTAATAAAATTAATATACCAAATCAAACGTGATTTATTTAGATTTAACTTTTTGGTTGAAATCAAGTTCATCATTGTCGAGATTAGTGATTGATCTATTAGATGGCTAGAGTTTTAGAGAAAATACTTGGTGAATCGGATCTGATTTTAGGAGAATCAAAATCATATATGATTTCTTCATCTTGTTCTTTAGTCAGAGATCGGTGAAAGAGAAGCAATAAAGAAGGAGGCACGAACTATCAATGGCCAAGACGATGGCTAACAAGGTCGGCGGCAACGTTTGTGGAAAGGAAGAAGAGGTAAATATAGTTCACTATTTTTGTTTGCTACTTACGTTGTTGTAGGTTTCTGATATTATAACTGAAATAGTGAACTGTTTGAGTCATATGTCAAAAAGAATGATGGTTGTAGTGAAGCTAGGTGAATGGGTTGTATTGGAGAATGGTGTTTGGGATTTCGTACTTAACCACGACGAGATGTGCAAGTGTGATGTTGACGTCCATAGTACGTTTTCAAGAGTTGGTGTGTACTGTGAGGGAAAAATTTCAAGTTTGTTCGATCAAATTTGTGAATATGTCCTACCGATTCCCTAATGGGATGGTACACCTCCAACATCGATAACCGGTGATGACGATGTCAACGTTTTTGAGGCAATATACAGTCATATTGAGAAGGTTTCCTTGTGTGTAACGATTCGCGGAACTCATAAAGTGGATGGACTTCGTGAGAATGTCGATATATATCAGAAAGAACGTAGATATATGTATGTGCGTTTCGATAAATATAAACTGTTGTTTTAATCTTTTGAAGAAACAATGGTTAGCTATTATAGTGAACTAGATTTATGAGAATATATATATAACTATAGTGAACTATTATAGTTATCAGTGTCTGGTAAATTGACTAATAATACTCGATTTCAATCTAAACAGGGGCTCATCAGGCATTTGTGTCAAATGCTAAAGGGAAGAAGATTGTTCTGGACGAGGATGGGCAAGATGAGGGGTCTTTCTTTTTGAGTGAAATAGGTGAGTATTTGTGGACTATGTAAAATAGTTGACTAATGTTTGTAATATGAGAAATAAGAGTCAACTATAATAGTTTACTACGTTTCACGTAGATTGATATTATGTACTCTTTACCAACTATATAACACAATAATAGTCAACTATATTATACAAATAGAGCATTTGGATTATCCGATGTTTGCTCGATTCTCAGATGTTTGTTCCTTTGCTTTATTCTTTTTGTAAGGAGGCACAAATGTAGCGTTTCACTTGTTCTTCCCCTTTTTACCTTGGCATTATCCTCTTTTTTTTAGAGGCAATTTTTTTGTCAACTCACCAAACCAAGAATTTATTGTGAACATATTTTTTTTTCGAGAAGCTCTATCATATGCATAGCACTCTTATTATAATCATCATGCAATGATGAGAGGCTTCTCAACTTCTTCATTGGCGGAGTCGTCTTCATATTCGGAAGGGAGGTCAATTTCTTTCTTTGTTTTGTTTATCTTAGTTGTTGCAAATGAGGTTAGCTCGGGTATACAACTCATTGAAACGAGGTGCAGTCCGTGAATGAATCATTGAATTTCCATTGTGAATTGACACATACCAACTTCTTTCCTGGCCTTTATGCTCTCATTGTCAATGCGAAAAAATCTCTTCCCATGGGTGTTCTAGAAATACACCCAAGTATTTAACATATCAACGTGAAACATAAACTGAAACATAAACACCAAAAAACATAGTTAACTATCGTAGTGTGGTATTGGCGTCTTTATAAATATAGTTAACTACCATAATTTTAACGGTAAGTACTACCATAGAAATAGTTAACTATCTGTCATGAAGTTAAAATATGAACATAGTTAGATAGACAAGATTGTAAGGCTTACCAATAGCACTTGTAGGCAACAAGATAAAGTCTACTAGTAGTAAAAACTCGAGTTTTAGTCGCTTCATTGCATCCACTTTCTGGATTTAAGTTTTTGACATATTCGTTTGGCGTAGTCTCATCCTCACCTTCAAACAATTTGGACCAATAGAGAAATCTGATTGGACTAAATCCATCTTCTCCAACTATTCCATCTTCTTGCTTCTCCATGAATTCCCTCATCTACAAATTTAGCCGAATTCGAACACTTCAAACACGTAGCGAACGCAAACTCTAGCAGTGAGAATCGAAACGGTTTTCCACCAGAGAGAATCCAAATTTTGTGTTCCTTATTAGCATGCAGTTGACAACAAAGGAGATAATACATAAGTTGAGTCGACGACGAACCCTTGAACCCCTTTTCAATTGGTGACTAACCCAGAATTGAGAAGTGAGAAGACAACATGAGAAGAGTAAGACGACGATGAAAAAGAAAAGGTAGGGTAATAGGGTTTTCTTTTGTATTTTAGGTATTTTTGAAAGCAATTCTAAATTTTATTGTTTTCTAATTAATTTCTTTTACATAAATCTGAATAAACACATAAGGGTATAATCGGAATTCTGTATTGACAAAATATTAGATAATATATTATGATTTGAATGGTGTTAGATACTACATTATTGATGAAAAACCTATTATTAAGCCTAATTACTCTTGTTTCATATTACTTGTCATTTTGTATTTCCAATGCAAATTTATCACCATTTTTCCTTTATTTACCCTTAATTTTCAGCTTAATAATTACTTATATCAAACAAAATAGTGTATTAATTAGGGGTAAAACATAAAATTTAATTGTTTTCTTAATTTGTATGAAAACACCTAGAATGACAACTAATTTGCAACGGAGGAAGTATAAATTAACATATGTCATGATCCTATGAATTACAATTTTGACAAATTCTCCTTTATATAATAAGATACATATTTTTCCTTGCTTCCTTTCACATCATTCTTGCTTTTGTACGTTTACGTTTTTGTTGTCTCATAGTTATATTTTAATAAAACCTTTTAATATAGTCATAAAATATATTTCTTTAACTCTGGGTAAGTAAATCAATAATGAGTTTAAATCTTAAAAAAATTATAAAAATAATCTAAACGAATGATTAGGTTTTCAATTATATTTGAAATTTTATATACTTTGAAAGTGAATCTATTTTATAAATAAATATCAATTATTTGGAATTAATTTTTTTAAATTAATTTCCTTACATTTTTGATATTTTTTAAATAAATATCCAGTTACGAAAATATAAACTTGAATCTTTATATTACAACATAAATTTCAGAAAATACAATTACATACACTAACAAAATATTCCAAAAATAGGTAACATAAATAAAATTCTAATCTTTAAAATTTCTAGCGTCCTACTTTCGAAGAATACATACAATTGTTCGATGGTAAACACGATTTCGATCTAATTGATCTAAAATTAAATAGTTTTAACTGATTTTTGGGATGGTGGTATTCTTGATTTGCAAAGAAAATTAAGGATTTGAGGTGTACATTAAATCGTGGGAGGTGTGTGTGATTATATAGTTTTGGGATTTGCCTTTTCTGAAGTAATAAATTTTTTGGAAGGTTGAATGTATGTTTACTTTTCTTTTTTAAATAATTTATGGTTTAACATTTATAAAGTTGTACGTATGTTTACTTTTCTTTTTAAAATAATTTATGGTTTAACATTTATTTTGTTTTTATATATAAAGTTTCATTTTTGTGATGTAACATTTTATTTTGTTTAACATAATGGTATTTATATTTTGTTATTCTTTTTAGAGACTTACATAAGATTTGGTTTAGATTTTAGAAATATGTTAATGAAACAATAAGAAAAATGTTAATGTGTTTTTATTTTATTGGTTTAACATAACGATATCTTTATTTTTCTAGTTGTTTTATTTTAAATAGAGTATTTTAACATGTATCACCATCTCAATCGATAATTGACACTTGTTGCGATCCCGTAAGTTATAATTTTGGCAAATTCTCTTTTATATAATAACATTACTTGGTTATCAAGGAAGCGATTAATATTCTTCAAATACGACGGCGTTTAATTAGAAATATGATTACAATATGATTTATGATGGCTCTACATTATTCAACATAATAATATATACTTGTTGATTTCTCATTAGCCAACAATTTTCTATCTCACCTAACTTATTTAATGTTTTTTTTTTTGCTTTTTAAACAATTTTTTTGTTGGTATCACTTTCTCTATACAAAAGATGATGAAGTTGTGGTGGAGAAGGAAGAAAAAAAATAAAAGGGTCGATTGGTTTTTGAAGAATGGAAGCATTTTTCTAAAGGAAATGATCATTGACTGTAACGGTACATCAAATCCTATCTACATATTTTCTTCTAATCAAATTCTTAAAGCCACTAACAACTTCGATCCGAGTAGTTACATATCTCGTCATAGATTCTTTTCTTGGCACAAAGGAATTATTCAAGATAGGTGTTACTTGATCAAGAGATTTAAAGAAGAATATATATTAGGAAGCTACGAATATGTGGTTTACAATGATATTGTGATATCTACTCGAGTTAGTAATCACAATAACTTTCTCAAGCTATTAGGATGCTGTCTCGAGTTTCCTCTTCCGGTTCTAGTGTTCGAATATGCGGAAAACGGTGCTATGGACGAGCAAGGAGGTGTTGGTAATGGTAGTGAGAATAGACAAGAACTATTGCCTTGGAATGTTAGATTGAAGATTACAAAGGAGGTTGCTAATGCTGTGACTTATCTTCACACCGCGTTTCCTAGGATCATTATACATAGAGAAATTAAGCCGACGAATGTGTTCTTGGACAAGAACTGGACACCAAAGTTGTCTGATTTCTCTTTCTCTATATCTCTCCCTGAAGGTAAGTCATGGATTAAAGATAAAGTGATGGGAACACTTGGATACATTGATCCGTCTTATGTCTCTACGAGAATAGTGACAGAATACACTGATGTGTTTAGTTTTGGAATCTTTTTGTTGGTTCTTTTGAGTGGGAAACCCGCTGTTTTCACTGGATCGTTCGGATCTCATGATAATATCCATGATTATGTGAAAGGTTTAGAGGAGAAAGGAGAGTTCTTTGAACTCGATAATGCGTTTTGTGAAAAATCGATGTATACATTTCTTGAGTTGGCTTTGAGATGCTGTGAGACGAGGAAAGAAGAGCGACCAAAGATGATTGAAGTGGCGAAAGAGATTAAGTTGATAGAGCAATCGCTAGATGTTGCATCAATAGAATATAAAGACAGGCTGGTAAGAAAAGGAAAGAAAATTTACATAGCCTAAAGTTGTATTTCTATGAATAGCCTTGGCTAAATTTTCAAGAACGGTTTGGGAGATGCAAGGTTAATCTATGTGAAAATTGTTATATGTTTAGTTATTTTGGACTAAACAAGCATTCTTTTAAGTTCTTTGGCAACTTCAATCATTTTGGGAAATTCTCCTACACAGCCAAAGCATCTCAGTGAGAGTATAAAGAAATCTTTCAATTTCCATAGCTCTTGTTCCTCGCAGCTTTCCAACACCTTTGGATCAATGATCTCAACAAATATGCCATCTTCAACAAACTCGATAGGAGAGTCCTTGTACAGTTGGTCAACAAGACTCGGTTGCATTGCGGTCAGAAGAGTAAGCATGAATGCTCCAAAGCCATGAACATCAGTGTTCTCTGTTACTCTTCCCGTATACATATAGATATGATCAAGGTATCCAAACGTTCCTTCTACAATATCTTCAACAAACTTTTCTCCTTCCGGGATCAAGACAGAGTTCTCGAACTCACTAAGTTTCGCTGTCCCTTTCTCGTCCAAGAAGATCTTACACGGTATCATATCTTTGTGGATGATACTCTTTGAGAATGCAGTGTGAAGGTATGTTAAAGCTTCTGCTACTTCCTTTGCGATCTTTATTCTCTTATTCCATTGTAACCTCACATCAAACAAACAATGTGGTCCATTTTTTGGTCTACATATTATACTCTCTGCATATTCATAGACTAGAACTGGATAAAAAAACTCTAGACAGCATCCTAACAGCTTGAGGAAATTCTTATGACCACTAACCATTGATGATATTGATATATCACTACAAGTATTTTCAGTGCAAGGACTATACTTTGTTACCCTTTTCTTGACAAGCACGAGGCGGCCTTCAAGCATACCTCTGTAACATTGGTAAAGAGAAAAATTCCAAAGATTGACTTTGAAGCTTTGGAGGATTAAGAGAAAAATTCCAAAGATTGAAGCAGTTGTTAAAGTAGCATTCTTGTGCTGCAAGTGAAACGAAGTAGAACACTGAAAATGATCAAAGTGGCAAAAAAAGTCTTAAGTAAAAATGTACCTACATTATCAAGAACAACTTTCTTTGCAAGATACTTAGAGGTTATATATGTTAATCAATTTACTAACACTACTTGGTCTAGGATCTCTCGATCTTCTTTAGTTCCTTGGCCACTTCCATCATCTCTGGAACTTCTCCTTGAAGACCAATGCATCTGAGTGAAAGTAAGAAAAAACCTTCCATTCGACATAGCTCTTGTTCTGAAATGTCACCTATGTTTTCCAACATAACTGGATCTAAGATGTCAACGAATCTACCATCTTCCACTAACTTGGTTAAAAACTCTGGATGTAGTTCATCGTCTAGACCCGGAGTTTTTCTGCTCAAGAGAACTAACATGAATACTCCAAAACTATAGACATCAACATTCTCTGTGATCATTCCCTTTGACATATAGTTAGGATCTAAATAACCATACGTACCCTCTAGTTTATACTCTCGTACAAAAGATTCTCCTTGTGGAATCGTAACACAATTGCGAAAATCTCCCAACTTTGCAACCCCTTTCACATCCAAGAATATGTTTCGAGGATGTACATTTTTATGTACAAATGTAGTCGAGAAGGCGGTGTGAAGGTAAGCCAATGAATTTGAGATGTCTCTTGCTATCTTTATCCTCATAGTCCATGGTAATGTTGGATCGATTTGATGATGATCACTCACCATTATACTCTCTGCATATTCACATACTAGAACAGGACAAGTGAGTTCAAGACAACATCCTAACAACTTGAGGAAGTTCTTGTGACCACTAACCATTGATGAAATCGAGATGTCACGGCAAATCTTTCTTACATGACGTCCTCCGTATGATTTTTTCTTGATTACTACGAGTCTATTATCATCATCATCGAGTGTACCTTTGTAGAAATGGTAATTGCAATCATCTTTCCCTACAAGATTACTTTGGTTGAAGTTGTTGGTGGCTTTAAGGATCTGGTCTGCTGAAAAAGTTGTAATGGGATTGGTTTTACCATTACAACATTTGATGAGCTCTTCTAGTAGAATACTTCCATTCTCCATAAACAATCTTTGTGATCCAGCAGTGGCTTGTTCGATCTTTTTTCTCCACCAACTCATCTCAAAACCAAGAAGCAAGAGTCTGTGAACAAGATTAGCTGAAGAAGAACACTAAGAAACTGCTTCTTTCATGGAAACATGAAGGATGGCTTTAACTTGGAACACATTTTTATTGTCTCTTGAAGAATCTGAGCTTCCAAAAGTCTTGTGTTTTTGTGGATCCATTTTCGAGATCTCGAAATCAGCCAATAGGCAGATTTTGACTAGTCAATAAGAAAGGCTTCAAAGTTGACTTTCATTCTGTCTCACTAGAGTATTTTTGGACTAACATAACATCTCTAGACTGAAAATAACAATTCTTGAATGATCGGAGAGATCAAGTTTTCCTGATTGCTTTTACTAAAATGGGTTCTTGTAAGGTCAATGTAGTGTTTGGAAAAGAATCTTTAAGCTGATAATTTATTTTGAGATGAATATGTGAAGCAATGAATGATCTCTCATCTCTCTCCAATTCCAAAATAAAACTAGTTAACTTTTTAAAGTTAATTCTAGAATACTGTGTAGTTCATATTTGAGAGATTTCTCATAGACTCATTAAACAACTGATAAAACATTTGACTTGAGATTATTATTTAATTAACTAACAAACACATCAACAAACCAACATAGTGAACAGAACAAAAACTGAATTGAATTTAGTAACATACTTTTTGAAAACTCTAAGCTTTACAATGATCTCAACATGTAATTAACTTGATCTACACCAACTAAGTAACAAGGAACTACTAAACAGGAACGAGACTAAATCCTGGGTGTTTAGGTGGAATAGTCTTCACTTTTTAGGGACTTCTTTGTAATAACATCCTTAGGTTTCAACACCACCACCGACTTTCTCTTAGCTCCGGCACCTGTAACCCTAACCTTCTTCTGATCAGAAACTTTATGAAGAAACGAATGTTTCAACAACTCCAAAGCACTTCCTCTCTCGACAGGGTTCCTTGCGAAACACGTTAGCAGAAACTGCCTTGCATCACAAGGAACAGTCTCTGGAATCTCTGGTGCATTCCCATTCAACAAAAGAGGCAAAAGTTTCATCGAATCTTCAAACGGCCATGGTGGTTTTCCAGTATACATCTCCAACACAACGCAACCTAACGACCACAAATCCAACGCCTTCTCCGCGATCGCGTCTTGAACAGATTCCGGAGACATGTAAATAGGCGTTCCAAAAAACGGAGTTTCATCACACTCCCAAAACTCTGATTCTTCTCCAACTTTTGTAGACATACCAAAATCAGTAATCTTCAAATCATACGAAGAATCGCGAGGAAACACGAGGATATTTTCAGGTTTAAGATCGCAATGAACATAACCGTGACTATGAATAGAGACAAGTCCTTGAAGAATCATAACCGTGAAGTCTCTAATCATTGAATCAGACAATACTGTTGTTTTCATGAAAGATGTTAAACTTCCACTAGCTGCATACTCCATTGACATTTTGTAAACTCTGACTCCGTGATCATTGACACCTCTCGAAAGACTTGTCCCGAAAGTTTTCACGATTCTCGGACAGTTTCTGAGTTTGGACAGAATCTGAAACTCGTTGTTGAGTGATTCGTACTCTTCTGCGCAGGAGGTTTTCACAGCTTGGTAGTAAGGTTTCGAGCCGTCGTGGTTTGTGACTTTGATGAGATAGACGGAGCTATACGAACCGTTCCCTAAGGGTTTGATAAACTCCATCGACGGCAACATTATTTCCTCTGTTTTCATAACTAAAACCCTAATTTGGAATATGATATTTGAGATTTGTTGAAGTTGTGAGAAGCGATTAAGTATTTATTTAATTAACCGATAGGGGAAAAAGGAAATTTTCCTTTTTTGTTTTTTTTTTGAAAATTAAAAAGAAAAAAGAAAAAAGGAAACTTTAACTCCTTAAACAAAATGGAAAGTCTTAACTCTTAATCTTAATTCTTAACCGTTGGATCACAATACGAAAGAAATACTATAAATTATATGTTTATTTAAGTAAACGAAATTTAAAACTCTTTAACCTTTTTTTTTTTTTTGAAAATTATCTCTTTAACCTGTTTCACAGTAAAAGAAATAAAAATGATAGCTGAAATATAGAACATTCTTGAATGTTCACCACAAAAATCCTGATTAGTAGTTGTTAACAAACAAACTGATTGCTTGTAGATATACATATATAGCTTATTTCTCTCTAAATTCTCTTATATTTATATCAATATAGGAATGGTATTTAGTACAATAATGCAAACTCATACCATACGTTTAACGAAATTAGTGGACAAGATAGAGAAAATATTATATGGCCAATTTAGACCAACATAACAACATGACATGATTACATGAAGCCCAAATCCAGTGATATATGAAAGTACAAATATCTTATACGGAAAAAATTATAAATTTTAGAGATTTTGCTAAATTGACCTAAATTGGAATGTTTTTTTTCCACCATCCTAACACCTTTTTGTTTCAAAAATTCCCTAAATTACCCTTTAATAAACTTTGAAAATTCAAAATAAATAGGTTTTATAATGTTTTAAAATAAGGAAAAATCAAAAATGTTATGTAGAAGGTATATAGTTTCATGTTAATAGTTTTTTATTCAAAAAAGTGTTAGAAAAATAATTTTTTTCCGTCTACCAAGGTCAAATCTGTCGGTAGATTCCACTTTCTACCAAACAACACAAATCTGCGACGGCTAGAAACCTCTGTTCTGCCAATTGTTCTATTTCTACGCAATGGAGAAAACAAGTTCCACGATTTGACTTGTTGCTGCCAAATGCATAAACTAGTTTCTGCCATTCGCCTTGTCTTCTACGCCTTGTAGCAGATGCATTCTACCGCATTCATCTACATCTTACCTATATTCTACCGTTGGTAGAAGGTAGTTTCTACCAAAGTTAGTTTTATTTCCTTAAATCTGGTAGTTTCTACCAAAGTTAGTTTTATTTCCTTAAATCTAGGATCTTATAAATCGTGATTATTTATTTTCCTTAACTAATATATTTAAAAAAATATTTCCTAAATCTAATCTTCTTCTTCCTATTTTTCTCTCGTAGTGATATATTTAAAAAAATATTAATCCTAATTTCTGAGTTTTTGAAAATCAGAAAATAAAGAAATTTTTATTTTTTATTTTTTTCCAAGGGTTAAATTGAATTTAAAAAAACTGCTTGGTTAAAGGGAAAAAACACTTTCATATTATGTTAGTGGGACAAAGCATCTTTTAATTTGGGTCAATTTAGAGATCACTTGTATGCTTTGAACACTACTAAAAATATACTCCCTCTGTTCCTAAAAGATAAAAAAAATTACAAAAAAATTTTGTTCCAAAAAGAGTTTTTACTGTTTTCAATGCACTTTTACAAATTCCAAAACAAATACTGAAATACTATTGGTTAAATTTTATTGGAAACTGTAAATCGTAGAAATCAATGCGTTTTCTTAATAAGTGTGCATAACCTTAAACATCTATCATTTTGGAACGGATGGAGTAGCACTTAACATCAATTATTTTACATCATTTACAAAAAATGATACTAAGAGAAAAAAGAGGGGAAGCTTTAGCATCACTTCTATAAAATGTTGTTAAAACAGTAAAACTTGTGTCATTTATGTATAAGTGATGCTAATTATGACACTAAACGGAAATCTTAGTATCATTTATAAAATAATCGATGCAAAATTAGAATTTTTGCTGGTTTCATTTTCATTTTTTTTCTCCAAAATACCTTTAAACCCAAATTGATCTTTACGCCTTTATATTTTCGTTTAGTTTCCAATTCTCTTTGCAATTGGCTTTCTTCAAGCTCTCACTCTCGAAAATTTCAATCTCCGACTTTCTCCTTCGCCGCAACAGTCCTCCGACGATTTCTCCTTAAGCTCCTCATCGCCGGTCAGTCTCTCTATATATATATCTCTATCGTGAAAATTAGGGATTAGTCTCATCTGAAATTTCAGAACCAAACAATCGCCGGAGACTCATATTCTTCTTGAAATCTTATTTCTCTGTTAGCAATTTTAGAGACTCGAAACATTGAAGTCTCGTTGCCTTCGGGGATCCTAATCTCGGAGCTCAAATCGTGTTCTCTCTTCAAACATTGAGATCAAATCACGATGATAAAACGCTAGATCTGTGTTGATTTGAGTCTGATCTTTCTGATTTTGATGCATGATATGCGTAGTGTAAGATTGAGATTGCGAGCATTCGTTGTGTACGAGCCTTAGTAGTAGATTGAATGAGTTCCATTGATTTTTGTTTGTTTATGGTTTATGGTCAGATCATGATCCCTTGTTCTGAGGCAACATTATCAACGTTACATTGATTTTTGTTTGTTTATGGTTTATGGTCAGATCATGATCCCTCATCGTTTGTGGCAACATTATCAACGTTACACTCCTGAGGAAGCCATCAGTGCTCATCCAGATTTTATACCAAAAGATCAATGGCAAGTTTTTGTGCATTTACAGTTAAGTGACAAAGCTAAGGTAACATACAGAAAATCTGAGTTTATGGATTGTTTATATAGTTATGAATTGCTTATATGGTTACATATCTGCATTTTAGAATTTGAGAGTGCAAAATAAGAAAAGTAGGAGCCATTACAAGATACCACATACTCTAGGAAAAAAAAGCATCGCTCGAAAATCTAAAGAAATTGTAAGTTTTCTTTTATAATGTATTAATTATTACGATATACGAAAACTGATTTACTGCTGTTGAACTTTTCCAGTTTCTTAAAACAGGTAAACGTCCAAGCCGCGGAGAATTTTTTGTGTCCACAAGCCAAAAAGCTAATGGGAGCTTTGTCAAATGAAGAAGCTTGAAATTTATCGGTTAGATTCTTATACTATTTTTTGGTAGTATCTCTATGTATTTGAAATAGTGAAAAGTGTTATGATCTTGATGATTATTTGCTCTGTTATGTGTATTTAGATAATTCATGGAAAAAGTGTTCTGTTTTGTATTTTTGGTGCGAAGTTATATGTTGAGTTTGTTTATCTTTCAGGTAAAACTAACAGAAAACATGGAGAATACATCACAAAATAATAACATTGCAAGTAGGAATGATGTTTTCTCGCAAGTATTTGGGCCCGAACGTTCTGGCCGTGTGCGTTGTGTTGGTCTTGGTCCTACTCCTTCGACACTTTTTTCCAGAATCACACCATTCCAGCACCAAGTGAAACAAAAGTAATTGGGTTGAGAAATCGGGTTCATGAGTTAGAAGGAAAAGTGGTGAAGGTGAATGAGTTAGAGGACAAAATGGAGAAGTTGAAAGCCTTGGTAGCCTTGTTAGCTCCAACTGCAACTGCAAGAGGTAAAAACTAAAATCTTTCCCTTATCTCTATGTATATGAAATAGTGAAAATTGGTAGGAGTTTTTTTGCTCTTGATTTAGACTGTTGTTTACTTTTGAAAATGTTTCTCTTCTGAATATAAGTCAACTTCCTTATTGGATTGATGTGTGATGAATGCAGAGGACAAGGTGTACATGAGGACAAATTTGTGGACAAAATGTACATCAATGGCAAATTATAGAAGGCATATGACGCATGAAGATAAATGTTAAATTGTTTTAAATACAAGTTTAGTTTGGATAACAACATATCTATAGAAATAATGGATGGTTTTTCGTTTTGCTTTAATAACTTGTAATGGATCTTTGAACCATTTATTTGCAGAGTTTTTATTAAAAGATCAGATGTCATCTTCATTTTATTCTACCATTTTTTGTTTATTCTAAATATTTTAATTAGTTGATTCATATTAAAATTAAATATATATTATCAATTTGGATCGTTTAAGGAAATCATTTTTAACATCATTTGTGAAAATGGTAAAAATGATATAAAATCATGGATTAACATCATTTGCCAAAATGATGCTAAAATTTGTTTTAGTGACATTTTACAAAAGTGATGCTAAATCATGGATTAACATCATTTCGGTAAATGATGTTAAAATTTGTATTAGTGACATTTGAGAAAAGTGATGATAGAAACGATTTATATTGTCATTTTAAAAAGTGATGCTAATTTTTTTTAGCTTCATTGAATTTAGCATCACTTTTACAAATGATACTATAATTCTAATATCATTTTAAAAATGATGCTAAGTTAAAAAATAAATGATGTTAAAAATAGTTATTCTTGTAGTGGAAGATAAAACATAATGACTAAATCTTTCAAGGAATAAAAAAATAAACTAACGTGTGAAAAGAAAAGAGAGCATAGAAATTAATATATTCATAACTTGTAATAGATTAACATGTTTGTCTAAGTCAAAGACTCTTCTTCATGTCAAAATAGATGGTTCCCACACGGAGCCTCACTCCAAACCTCACGTTATAACTTTAAAAATTTCGTAGTTTCTTGACTATGCTCAATTTCGTATAGGAAAAAAATGTAGTTGACAAAAAAAAAGGTATTAAGTGGAAAAAATTGCATTATCACTCATTTATAATTCTCATAAATACTGTCGACATGTTATGTATCAATGGGATACATATGACACTACATTCCATAAATTTGATTAAAATTTCTAAAAACAAATCCGAGTAAAGTCAACAATGTCTCTTTGAGTTTGTAAAATAGCCAAAACAAATTTTTTTTAAAAAATATAACAAAAAAACCCTAGATCTAATGGGTGGAATTAAACCACATAAAAGGGTTTTGGTTATATAATTAGATATAACTTCTTTTTTTTGCTATCTAGCCAATTTTCCCTAACTCATAACTATATTCTCTACTTCTTATTATAATGATTTGAAGGTTAAATAAAACTAAAAAAGCATAAAATATAATTTTATTACATAACTACGATCTCTTCAATGTCTCCATTAGTTGTTATCAACTTATACTTTACCACTTTGTTCTTGTTCTCATCGAAACACAAAAAGCTTCATCATGAGCTCTGAAAACAAAAATAATGATCCGGACCGTTCGTTTTGGCAACAAACGTATTCTTATGGTGGAAACAGCAAGGTCTTACTCGTTACCATTATTTCATTTTCAATCATTATTCTCATCGTTTTTGTTTATCATCTCTACGCAAGATTCGTTCTTCGTCGTAGATCAACCTTCCAAGACCTCTTCGTAGCTTCTCAGCCGCCTAAACGTGGCCTCGACGCTCTAGTCATCGCTTCTCTCCCTAAGTTCGTGGTTGGAGTCAACGGTGGTGATGTACCGGCTTGGGAATGTTCGGTTTGTCTAAGCTTGTTGGAGGAGAAAGACACGGCTAGGATGTTACCGAATTGTAAGCATGTGTTCCACGTGGCTTGTGTTGACATGTGGCTCACTACTCGGTCCAGTACTTGTCCTGTTTGTCGAACAGAAGTCGAGCCAAGTCAAATGCTTGAGCCTGAGCCAAGAGAAGGTCCCGTAGGCGACGTTGCACCGTTGGATTTCGCGGTGGCGTCTTCATCGGATGATAGAATAGTTGGATCATCGGTTTTGCGGTTAGAATCGTTTCGGAGAATTTTGACAAGAGAAAGATCTTCGAACAGGAACGATCATTATTCTCGCGTTGACCAAGATCGTGTAGTTGATCTAGAAAGACAATGATCGGTATATACACACTCATGACACATACATTATTATACAACATACCTCGATATTCAATCTTTGATTATGTACAACAAACAATACTCTTTCTTGTTCCTTCTAAAAATTGTTTTTGAATCTTTCGTATGTGTAAATAGTATGGCACACTTTTTTGTAACTGTAAGAAATACACATTAATTTGTGCAAAGCTATATCTGAAGTAAAAACATATTATACGAAACATGTAAAAACTAACAAATACATGCGGGAAATATATTTGATGATAAAAAGTATAATATATTCATAACTTGTAATAGATTAACATGTTTATCTACTTCGAAGACTCTTCTTCAAGTCAATCTATATGGTTCCCACACGCAGCCCACTCTAAACCTCACGTTATAACTTTGTGTAATTTCGTATTTTCTTGTCTACGCTCAATTTACATGAAGTCTAATCATATTATTGGGGACAAGTATATCATCTATCGAAAATTCTCATATACTGTCGATGTGTTATTATGTATTGGTGGTATAAAAGTGAAAAAGATTGCAATCCTAACCGAATTTTTGTAAATTTTACGATTTTTAAATTAAAAAAAAAAAAAAAAATCCGAGTAAAGTCAACAATATGGCTCTTTGAGTTTGTGAGTATCTCATACCAATCGATTGATATTATACTATAATGCTTTGAAGAATAAATCATACGAAGTTTACATAAAAATATAATTTTTATCACACAACTAAGATCGCTTCAAATCTCTCTATTACTTGGCTATCAACTTATTATATTAGTTACTACACTTTCTGTTCTTGTTCTAGTTCTATTTCTTTCCTTCCTTCTCATCTAAACAAAAACGCTTCATCATGGTTTTTGAGAATAGACATGATGATCAGGGAACTGATTCGGACCGTTCGTTCTGGCAACAAACATCTTCTTACAGTGTCAACAGCAATATCTTCCTACCCACCGTTGTTTCCTTCTCTGTTATTATCCTCATCGTCTTTGTTTATTATCTATACGCAAGATTCGTTCTTCGTCATCGTAATTCCACCTTCCAAGACCTCACCGTCGCTTCTCAGCCACCCAAACGTGGCCTCGACGCTCTAGTCATCGCTTCTCTCCCTAAGTTCGTGGTTGGAGTTAACGGTGACAACTTGGCGGCTTGGGAATGTTCGGTTTGTTTAAGCTTGTTGGAGGAGAAAGACACGGCGAGAATGTTACCGAATTGCAAGCACGTGTTCCACGTGGTTTGTGTTGACATGTGGCTCACTACACGGTCCACTTGTCCTGTTTGTCGAACTGAAGTTGAGCCAAGTCAAATGCTTGAGCCTGAGCCTAGGGAAGGTCCAGTTGGCGACGGTGCACCGTCGTTGGATTTTGCGATTGCCTCTTCATCCGATAACAAAATAGGTGGTTCATTTGTTTCGCGGTTAGATTCATTTCGAAGAATTTTGACATGGGAAAGATCTTCGAATAGGAACGACCATTCTTGCGTTGACCAAGATCGTGTAGTTGATCTAGAAAGACAATAAATCACTAGTTATACGCACACGTACACATGACGCATATATTATACATACATAAAAATCTTTATTTTGTTTTTGTACTCAATACGTGTAAATATAATGGCACACTTTTTGTTACATACAATACGAATGTAACGAGTCTGTTGTTGATATTAGATTTTCCTAAATAGAAAAAAGAAGTTAACGTGTGAAAAGGGAAAAATAAAGAGTTGAAACATTGGAATATACAATGGAGAAAAATTCGTGATATATTTTTTCAATATGTGTCTACGTCGAAGACTCTTCTTCAAGTCAAACACCCACACGATCCTTACACGTTTTAACCTTTATCTTTCGCATCTTCTGGACATTTTACATCATTGCTAGGCATCTTATTGAGATATTTGTATTATCATTTTTCTTGACAAATAAGATCCGTAGTTGTTAAACAATATTGGAGTGCAATCTTCTATATTAAAATTTCTTTAAACCTGTAAAAAAGGTTATATATTATAAACAAATTTATACGTTTAGAATGGAGGACTTTATCTCATCTTCTTGGATAAAACAATTTGCACCATTCAAAATAATGAGTTAAGACTAACTAACTCTGCATACACTGATATGGTGATACACAACTCAGTCTAGAATGCGAACTAACTGCTAATACACTGAAATAAGAATAGCAATTCAGTCTACCAATAAATATAGGACTATGATATCTTCCAAACTTGTCTATACGTTCTCTAAAAGTCCAAACCTATAATTTATTATACTTATAATCTAAAATGGAACAATAAACCTAAAACTATATAAACTTTTTTCTTGTTCTTCGATAGACATAGACATTAGTGTTTAATTTCAACAATTCATGTTTAGTCAAAAATGGAGAATTTTCCAAACTCCCTTGAAACCAAAGCTATCTCCTAGACTTTCTGATTCAATCTAATTGAGATTTTTCTCCACCCACCAACTAAAGTATAAAGTATAAACCATGGAAATTAAAAATCAAAATAAGAAATTTTAAAAGTCCTTTATTTCTTATATAATACATTAGAAGTCAGTAACCACTTTTGTTCCCTTTCCCTAACCCATCAACCAAAGAAAAAACAAAGCTCCAACAATGAGCTCCGACGATAGAGATCATCGTTGGTTCAACTCCGATAGAGACCACCACTCGTTCCGGCCAACTCCGTCTTCTTATGATCTCAACAGCAAGATCATGCTCGCTGCGGTCCTCTCTTTATCAGTAGTTATCCTCATCGTATTCACTCTTCATCTCTACGCAAGATTGGTTCTTCGCCGACGTAGAGAAGCTTTCCGTGGCCTTCCCGTCGTATTTCGCCACCCTTTTCAGATGCCTAAGCGTGGTCTCGACCAAACAGTCATCGCTTCTCTCCCTACTTTCACCGTTGGAACCAGAAATGACTTGGCCGCGGCTGATACTGAATGTGCGGTGTGTCTAAGCGTTTTGGAGGAGGAAGATACCGTGAGAGAGCTGCCTAATTGCAAACATGTCTTCCATGTAGACTGTGTTGATACATGGCTCACCACTTGTTCCACTTGTCCTGTTTGTCGGGCTGAAGCTCAGCCAAGGCTTGAGCCTGAGCCAAGAGAAGGACCAGTTGGTGTTGACGGCGCTGCATCACCAACTGCACCGCCTTTGTTGTTGGAGGAAGTCAGACTGAATTTGACAACGGAAGCAGCAGCGTCTTCATCCAATAACAAAATAGCTGGGTCGTCGGTTTCGCGGTTAGATTCGTTTAAGAGGATCTTAACACGGGAAAGATCTTCGAACAGGATCAATCATTCTTGTGTTGATCAAAATCATGCAGTGGATCTTGAGAGACATTAAGGCGACATAGAGATATAATGCATATAAATCATACATACAGTAATAATCTTTCATTTATACTTCACGGGTTCTTCTTTCTTTTAGTACTAAATCTCTATACTTTTTTGATACTTCTGTATGATGTGAACACTATATACATGTTGGTCAAAAGATACATATTGATACAAAGCCAATGTTGATGCCTTTCTAGTTAACTCTTCACAGAGCTAAAGTATAAGAGCTCCATTAAAGATGCAGAACCATTTTAGTTACATAAAGTTGAGGATTACCTTCAATCACCAAGCAGTAGCTAAAGATGATGGATTATCCGCGAGATCGTCACAACATGGCCTAAACTGATCAAGCGTAAAGTCCAACTGCTACAAACCCGCTTTCCTCGGCTCAAATCTGAGTATTCTGGTGCAGTTATTCCCTGCGTTGAAGTAGCATCCGCGACATTACCATTGCTTACTCTCTTACTGCACACCAGACTTCAAAAGCATCAGCGTGTGTTCGTCCTTGAAGTGTAATAACTAATAAGTATTACAGTTAGAGAAAACACTCAGATGATTTGCAAGTTCTTATTCTATGTTCTCTAGAAACTACCATGTACGCATATGAACATTATCTAGCCGAGATCAAAAGCAATGGAGTAACTTCATTCTCCTAAACCAGAGACTAATGAACAATGCAACTCAAGATTCCACTCAAACCCCATCAAACTAGTAACCATTTACTAAACTCAAGCTCTCCAAAACAACCTCAAGATCGATCTAAATCGCTCCAAGCACCCTGAAACCAACACATGAATGCAAATGTTCATTACCTATAGTTCATTACTCAATTACCTTGAAGAAAACTTGCATGTTCCTTGACCTGAAAAAAAAACAAAGACAAGAAACTGATTTCAACAAGCAACACAAAAGCATCAAACTTTATATTACAAAAAATTCCAATTTTGCAATCTTACTAGGATTCAGAGAAGTAACATCCGCGTTGTTACTAAAGTTACAAGCTTCATCTACAAGACCATTCTTCAAGTAATAGTTATTGAAAACAAAAGAAGCCATCTTCAACAAATCAGTCGGATCATAACAAGATCCACCTTGTTGGATCCCGGAGCAATCGGTAGCTCCAGGACCACAAGCCCAGTCAATAGCTGATTGGAGTTCCGAATCCTCTGCGTTGTTCTTCGCCACGCACCAGAGCTCTGTTTCTAAGACCTTTCCACCG
The DNA here is from genome assembly GCA_900128785.1 of Arabis alpina. Lineage (NCBI taxonomy): Eukaryota > Viridiplantae > Streptophyta > Magnoliopsida > Brassicales > Brassicaceae > Arabis > Arabis alpina. Next base: position 48,820,857 of record LT669791.1, read on the forward strand.
AATTGCGCAGTAGCTACAGTGATCAAGAGAGAGAGATGTAACAGGAGGAGATAGTGACACTGAGAAGAAGAAGTCCCGATCATAGTTCGAAAGCTAAGAAACGACGGAGGATTTTGCAATCGGAGAACAATGGAAGATCTGAAACAGTATCGTGAAGAGGAAGAAGAGAGTGAATCTGAAAAGTCAAATAGTTTTTGGAGTTTTTCGTGATAAATGTAAAGATTTGGGTCAATAATTTAATTGTTTTTATCATAACGGTTAATTTTCGGTTTGGGTAACGTATTAAAATCCTCTGGCCCATATTATTAAACATGAGTGTAAATATGTCATTAACTCTAATTTTTTTTTTTTTTTAAACCTCTAATCTAGGTTGATCGCATAGAATCGGACACCAAAATGGATACGCCGAAACAAAATGTTTGAAAATACGAAAAATGTTTTTTCTTTAAAAGTTAAGAGATATGTATGTATATCATAAATACAACTAACACACAATCATAAATATGATTTTGACCATCACTTTGATGGATACCACCATTAAACAAAATTTTCCGACTTTGATTGTCCAAGAAAAAAATCTTAAAACTCAAATCTCCAGTAATTAATCGTATCTGATGAATTGAATAGAGCACTTCTCATATCGACATATGATTGTGATCAATTTGTAATCAAAACGTTTTCTACATATCAAATAAAGATTAACGTATAGAAATACCAAATTTTTCAGAAAGAAACTTGTAAATACTTTACTTTTTTCCGTAATCTGATTGTTTCATAATTTTTTTTTTCTTAGTTACCAATCATATGATTTTAAACTATTTATTCTCTTTATTCATTACGTAACCTAAACATAAAAACAAGTTTTCCGCATGTTTCCAAAACAGAAATAACGTTTCCATTACGTTTCCAAATTAAACTTCTTAAAATACATTTCTCATGTTTCTAAAAAAATGTCCGTTCTCGAAATGTTTTCGTAGTAAGAAACGTATCTTCGACGGAGTTTCAATGCAACGGGATCTTGGACGGAGTTTCAATGTAACCTACACTCTAATGAAGTGATCAATCTGGTGTAATTGACCACGTGGCGCTTTTCAATTGGTTAATCTCCTCTCACATCAGTGAAAAGACTCTTCAGGTCATATAACCTTCTCATTCTCTAAACAAAAAAAAAACAAAAAAAACAGCCGCCATGGATTCTCCGTCGATTCTTATTGACTCTCGAGATCAATTTTCCGACAAAACTCAAATCACAGATTCATTGTCGGATCGAGATCAGAAACCAGAGGCTTCAATAGAGGAAGACGATGGTGAAGCTATGACTCAGGCGAATTCTGAACCCACGAGCTCGTCTTTTTACTGTCACGGTGGTGGGCCAAAGAAGAAGAAAGGTAACAACAAGAAACGTAAACTTCAAGAAGAGAAATCAAAGGAGAAGCTTAAGGTACTCGTACAAACCTTAAAGGTCGTACCTTTCAAGCCATTAAAAACCCTAGATTTGACTCGACACGAGAATCTCTTAAAGACTTTAGGGTTATGGGATTTTGTGCATTTGGAATTTGATCAGTGTATTGAGTTTAATCTTGTGGCTCAACTTATTGCATCGTATAGTCATGAAGGTAGGTGTGGTTATGTTAATGGGTCTAGGATTAAGCTAAGTCGTGCTGATTTAGCTCGAGCTTTGAAGTTACCTAATAAGAAAGAACGTGTAGTGATTCTTGATGAGGATAGGGAGGTTTTGGAATCTGATGAATCGATGAAGTTTATAGATGATCTTGTTTTGGATTGGATTTTGCTGCATGTTGATGATGCGTGGATGATGCCTGATGAGGTTGTGGAATGGAGGAAGGGTTTAAAGGAGAAGCAGTTTGATAAGCTTGATTGGGCTGGTTTGTTTTGGATTATGATTGAGAAAGAGCTTAAAGCTGAGCCTCTGCTTGGGGATTGTTACTATGCGTCGCATTTGCAGATGGTTATACGGTCACAGAAAAAGGAGTTGCTTAGTGAGGAGACTGGAGTGGTGAAGGTGGAGGATTCTCTGATTGAATCTCCGGAAGAGGATACACCGAGGGAACAGTCAAAAGTAGAGGATGTTGAGGTTGAGGTTAAGGTTAATGATGATATTGTTGCGGTGAATCTCGGAATGGATAATGGAGCTGGTGGATCGAAGGAAGAGAAGTGTGTGGAGGAATGTATGATTGAATTGAATCTTGGGCAAGAGATTGTGTCTGAAATGGGTGTTAAGGAAGAGCATCATCATGAGGAACAAGAAATGGTTGCTAAGGAAGAGCATTGTGGTGAGGAACAACCTATGGATCATGAGGAAAACAAGGAAGAAGAGGATGAAAAATGGTTTTGGAATGGGGATAACCATGCTGGTTCACATTTTCTTCAGGGGTGTGATGTTGGTGATGATGCTACTGCAGGAGATGAAGGGAACAAAACAGAAGGACACAGAGAAGTTGGAGTTAATGAAGCACTTGAAGAGGAAATTGAAGAAGATGGAGAAAAGCATGAAGGAGGTTTTTCGTTGTTCCCAAACGGTGTTGCGCAGGAAAATCTGATGTTGGATGATACATCTCCATTAGGTTATAACTCTGAGCTACAAATTGATGGCAATTCTACTGGTGATTTCCTGGCATCTAGAGCTGGTATGCAGATGGTTCCAAGTAGTTCAATATTTGGGAATGGCAACAAGAGAGAGATTGATCACGAGAATTATATGTCATACCATTTTGATAATCCTGCCACTAAGAGGCTGAGAATTGATGATGGACCATCTTATGATGACAAGCCAGTTCCTTTTGAGGATTGCATGGAGCAGATTAAGCAGTTGGTGGATAAGGCTAAGGTATCATATTACGAGAAAGACCGAGCTTGTAGAGAATCTAATATGAGCCAACAAATGCTGCTTGATGAATTGCAAAGGAGAGAAGACATAATTCACCAAATGCAAAAGGACGCTTATGAAGAGCAACAGAGGAAGAACTTAGAGATCTATAAGCTTGAGAATGAACTTCGTATGATGACAAGTGTAGTAACCGGGTACCGGAAAACTTTGAAAGATACAAAAAAGGAATACAGAAAGCACTTTAAACGTTGCCCATTGCGTGATCAATCTCTGTACAAGGATGTTAAAGGCTCTGGAGGATTAGTATTGAGCACTGCTGAAATTGAAAAGCTAAGATTGAAGCAAGAAGAAGAAGAGCGGATGAGACGAGCTGAAATAGAGAGACAAGTAGTAGAATCTGGAAGTGGCTTGATTAAAGAATTCGAAGTAAATGTTAACAAAAGAGTGGAGTTGCTTGAGGAGAAGCTGACTGGGTTTCAAAATGAAGTGAAGCTCTTGAAAGAGACAGTCACAAGACGCAAGGTTCTTGATACGACTGAAAGATGTAATGCAGCAGCAGAAACTTGAGAAGGTACTTTGCTCTTTATACTCAAACTTTCAACATAACTTTGTTTTCTCACGCTTATTGAGATTCTAGCCATCAAATACTTAGTGTTTTCTTCTTCGATGGGCAGTTTCCGAACCGGCGTGGCTCCAAGAAACTGGGAAGATCCAGGAACCCGAATGAACAACCATCGGATTTGATGGTTTTGTGACGAAATTTGAAACTTTTGTAGTTTCTTGGTAAATGTACTGTAAAAATAGTCTTTTGAATTTGTAGACATTAGCCTAGCAGTAGTGATCAAATCATCTTATTAACGACATTTCAATAATCTGTTTGATTGAGTTTGAAGCACTAATAACAATTGATGTTTTGGTCATTAAAATCACATTTCCAAACTTTAGAACTTTCATTGTTACTTATTCTTTCTCCAGTTTCAACTGTGACAGTCTAATATCATTTTTGAAACCATTTAGCTTCAAGAATGAAAAATTTGTAATTGAAATATCATTGTCACCAATGTTCAATGGTCCAGTGTTAGAAGAAAGTGAAACCCAAATCTTAAAAGAAAAATACTCGAATATATAAGGATAATTAAAACCAAAACCAATGATGTAAACGAGAACGTAGTGGTCCAGTGAAGAAACACATCACGTGAACTCACAGCTTTGAGCTTTTCAGATGTGTCCACACGCGTTCCTCTTTTTCTTTTCTTATTTACTTTTCCACTCAAGAACAATTTTGATCACTAAGGTTACCACATTTAAGTAATTGAAATTCTGAAGTTACTACTTTAGTTTTACATCATATATGTACGCTTTTCACTTTTGTTGCTAACCCCATATTAGTACATGTAGCCTTCTCATAAATAAAAATTTGATATGGTGAACAATAACTCAAATACCGAAGAATAATAAAGATAATAATATCTTTAAGACTTTAACTAAGTGAAATTATAAGAGATGCTCTTTGGTAGAAGCCAGAAGGTTACAAATTTTCCTCGAATACCATGATATTATTTTTATTTGTCAACTAAACTCATATTTATTTATAGTGGCATTTCTTCAAATTTTACTTGAAAATATTATTACTTTTGAAACATAAGAGTAGTAGTATTCATAAGTAAAAATGTTACGATTTTTTATCTTACAAATTGTGTTTACGAAAAATGTAGGTATTGGAAACAAATAAAGCTGGGGAAATTCTTTCTTAAATGTATATCAGTAAAAGACTAAAAGTATTGTTTTGTTTTGAAAATTATTAAAAGTAGTTCTGAATCTGATTATTTACAAGCTCAACAGTCTTGTACCGTTATACGTACATAACTACAAGTTAGAATTTTGACTGAAACAGAAGTGGAAATCCATATGATTTTACCATTTAGTATCTACATGAAGTCAACATATTTTATTACTTAAAATAGTTAAATATCGTTAAATGAAACAGAAAAAGGTGTAACAACCACTTTAATACCTACATACGTACTATGATTTTTATCCCTTCAAAGCTCAAACAATTATTTAACCTGACTAATAAAAATTGACAACACTGACAAAAAAAAATTGAAAACAATGTTTATATAATTAAATATAGAGATAGAGTAGAATTTTTTTTTTTTTTTTTTAAACATTTCTGATTATATTAGTAGGAGCTGAAACAAAATTACAACGGAGTTTCCTTGGGTCATAAACCAAGAAGGATTTAAAGAGAAATTTTTTTACAATAGAGGTCAAGTACCTCTGAACCAAAGCGCTATATTCAGAACAGATTATATTCAGAACAAAATAAATTATATAGAGATAGAGTAGAAAATTATATTCAAAATAAACTATTCAGAACAAATTTTAATCAGTACACAAATCTTTATATACACTCCCAAGAAAAAACCCAAAATAACACAAATCAACTAGTTTTTTGTACAAACAATTAATTGATGACTTCCCTTCCATTAACCCCAGGAAAAAAAAACCCACATAAATTCTTTAAAAATAAGACACATCAAACTTAATTCATCACAACTTAAAAAAAAATGTGATTAGAAGGTCCTCTTCTAAAATTTTTGACCAAAAGAGATTTTTTAAGTCAAGAACTTTTGATGATGATTAATTTGATCATACATTAAGGAGCTGCTCTTTTTCAATAGTCGACTTCATGTCAACGGCCGAAGTAGCTCCGGCTCCTGTCGCCGGTGAATGATTTACATTCTCCATTTTATTGAGGCTTTGTTGGTTATACACTTGTCGAAGTCTCTCTATTTCCCTCTTCAATGATTCTTGATGTGCTACAAATTATTAATTTGAAAAAATATTAGCAATTTTCTTGTATATATCGCTAGAGAAAGAAAATAATTGGGCATGCTCATAAATTGTCAGTGTTATTAATTGAATCCATGGACCAACAATAAAAGACAGTATATACGCATAAATATTATAGATGTTGAGAGAGAAAAAAATACCATCTTTGAAAATCTTGTCTTGGGCTAAAGCAGCGATTCGTTGCTTGAGAGCACTATTGTCAACATTTAGAAGCAAACGCTGGTGATCCAAAAACGCTACTCTTGGCGATAACACTGATACTTCCGCCTTTTGTTTCAATGTTTTTTTTACAAAAATGATTTAAGGTAAGAATCATCATAATTTATAAATTAGTTACTTATTAAAAAGGGTACATATGAATGTGTAAATGTACCTGCAATGAAGTCACGCTACGTTCCAGCTCTGATATGTATTGCAATTTCCTCACCCTTGATCTCTGTGCTGATTGCCGATTTGCTAATATTCTGTATAACCATTCAGAAATTTAATTAGTTTTTATTTTTTAATAACGACATGACTCTAGTATTTGGGTGAATATATGAATATTAAAATTTTTAAGAAATTTATTTCTGTTTTTCTCTTTCTACATTATGGAATTGGAAATTTTGACCAAAGTTAACTGAATATTATATAAGAAAAATAAGTAAAACAAACGTAAAGCTGTTGAGAAAATTATAAAAATCAAATGATACGAAAAATATTCTTCTAAAAAAAACTTATAAAACAAAATGGAGATATTATAAGAAAATTTTATATAATTTGGGTTATTGTAATTAACTTAGTTAATATTTGTACGTGCATGCATGATCTTGGCTTTAAAATGGTAACACGATGATAAATGTTTTTTTTTTTTATGATAAATGATTTGTTACCTCTTAACCCTCTTGGGATCGATAATCCGATTACCGGAGCTATCGCCGGAATTATTATTCGACGTCGTACCATCATCTGGTTCCGCCTTGCATTGGCTCTCGACTTCGTTGTGGTTGTTAAAATTATTTTCCACATTATGATCGCACGGTGGTTCTTTGTTGTCGTCGTTGATGCTATTATGATCGGACGGTGTTGATGTATTCGAGGAAGAGCCAGTGGGCCCCACATTGTTGTTGTTATTATGGGAAGGATTATGTAAGTCTTCGTCGGTGAACATCAACATGAACTGTTCATCGTCGAACCTATCGAAGTGTTGGTTTCCTATGATATCGTGGCTTGCCACCGCGGGAGCTTCTAGGAACGTTATTGAGTCGCTGATTGAGCGTCGATGGTTTACTCGGCGAGACGCTGAGAAGTCGAGGAATTCGTCTACCCATGAAGGGTTTTGTGCTTCTGCGACTGAAGCTGGTGCGGGTGCCGGTGCGGTTGTGGTGGAGAAAGGAGAGAGTCTTTGGGAAGAGAAATCAGGCCAATGTGATGTCATGTTGGGGATTTTAGGAGGGAGTTGTGCCATCGAAGAGAAACTAAAAGGATCGATCTTGATCCTAAAAGAAAAAAAGAATCTAAAATATACAAGATTTATGGAAGGGAAAAGAAAAACTTAATTACAAGAGAAACTAACGTAAAACCCAATTGCGAAAAATCAAAAACCTAGATGAAAGAAACAAAATTTGAGAGAAATGGAATAATTACGACCAATGGTTCTAAACCATAGGAAGGAAAAGGGAGGAAGAAAGGAGAAAACGGAACAAGAGTAACCAAAATGGCTAATTTAACAAACGGTAGTTATATAAATAGAACAACAAAATTATGAAGAGAGAATTAAGGAGATAAATAGAGATCAGTGCATGAGAGATATACTATACTATAATGTATAAATCTCATGAAGGAAAAAACATAATGAATACGATGTGATCAAAGTGTTTTTATTGTCTTTGAGTATGGTCACATGGAAGAGAGATATTGAGATCAGACAGCTATGAAACAGCTGTTTTGAGATGAGAAGCTAAGGTCTCAACGGTATTACTGGAAAGGCTCCTCCACTAGTTTTTTGCCCTTAATTAAAACAAAAAAAATCTATGTAAGAGATTTGGGAGGAGAATCAAGCAAGCACGTGTCCTTGTGACCTTTTTTGTTTTGAATTTTGCTTGTAATAGTGTTATATATTTCTCGTTATTTACTATTTATCCTAATGGACATTCTCAATTCCTCTCTTGTATCTACCGCCGCAATATCATCCCTCGATTTGGTGTAACATTTTAGGTAGTTTCTTTAGGGGTCGGCCTTGAAAAATTATCAATTCGGTTTAGTTTACTGTCAAGTTTAAACACATTTTTATAACTGAGCCGTGAAAAACAAGTGGTTTTTGAATGATTTTGTTTGTTTGTGTGTTTCTAGATTAGAAAGTTTCATTTTATGTATTTCTTTTAAAAACCTAAAATTCGTTGGAGTTAGAATCTACATTTTCGGTGGAGCCGTTGATAAATCACCTATTTCTATGCATGAGAATTACCTACATATCCTATGCATAATGTATCATTAGGGATTTTTCGGTAGGTTTATATAGACAAGCCATCGATTTTATCATGCGAATTAAATCAGTCAATTAATGAAAATGTGTTCAAAAATATTATGAACACATTTCTACCATATGTAAAGGGAAAACATTTGCCTACATGAGTTTGTACCATATATACTCTTCTCTGTAGAGATGAGTTGAAAATTACTTAACACACATTATATCTAAGAATATTAGATCACCGACCACCACCAGTGAGTCTCTTTCTTTCCTTCACCGTGTTAATGGATTCTCTTGTTACTAAATTAACATGCAAGAAATCAATGCTAATAAAAGAAGAATCAATGCATGAAGAAGAGTAAAGAGTACTCGAAAGTGAAAGATAAAGAGAGAGAGATGTGAAACAGGAAAAATAAAAGGAAGAGAATAATGTTGATGTGTGAGTCCATGTGATTTGGTTTGTGTACTCTTTTTCTCAATATTTGATTTGTCCCCAGTCCACACTCACATGTAGGACACTTGTCATTTTTTTTCTTTTTTTTCTTTGTTAAATTGGAGTATAGTTTCGGATATTTGGTCTCTCCATATTTTCTTTCAAATTGTATTCTAGATCGGAATAATTAATGGAACATATTCAACTGACTATTTTTCTCTAAATGAATGTCGGAAAATACTCTCATGATTTTTTTGCATGTCATTATAACAATTGAATGGAATCTTTTAAGGAAAAAATGATGGAAGAGTGAAAGAAAAATAAATCTCATAGGCAAAGACTAACATAGAGATAAAGGGTAGCAGAAACGCAAATCCAACAAGAAAATGAAGAAAAAAATGCGGCCAAGTATAAGGCAAAAAAAAAAAGATGCAAATGCAAAAACAATCCAAAAAAGAAGAGAATCACCTTGCATCCGAGGAGAAACAAAGTAAGAGCTCATAGCAAGTTCATGAGAAAAAAGTTGAAACTGAGTCTCTTGATTATGTTAAAGTGATCCAAAACATTCCAGCCTAACGTAATTAAAGCTATTTAGGAATTTGTACTGTTCATGTTCAGTGAAACTATCACATCGTTATGTTTCTCTTCGATGCTCCCAGCTAGTTAATACTCTAAGGGTAAGTATGATAGATTCAACTTTCATAATTGCAAACAACTTCAGTCATTTCTCACGACAAATAGCTGCTCGTTTTTCAGAGAAACGTTGCTTCTTTTTCGTCACTACTGGAGCTTTAAGCGAGGAAATAGCTAAAGTTGTGTCTGTAGGGTAATTAATGAGGCATTCACCTCAGGGCCTCAGAGCCTCGACTAATATATATGTTTTGGGGCCAAATTACCAAATGTTCATTATAATGTAGTGTTTATATGTATTTTTTATTAGATCAACCAGTTAGGTACAATCCGACATCGATCCCGTGATACGTATTTTACTATTTTGGATAGGTTTATATAGATAAAATGATCGACTTTAACATGTTTTTCATGAACCATATCAGTCAATTAATTATACAAATATATCTAATAGTATGTGTTTAAAATATTATGAAAACATTTATGCAGCATGATTTATAAGAATAGAATAAATCAGCATGATTTAGTTATCACACATTATATCTAAGATTTTTTTTTTTTGCTAACCTTTTCTAAGAATATTTAATCAGTACTATATCACCGATCACCCATCAGTCTCTTTCCCTCCTCGTGTTAATGGATTCTCTTGTTACTAAATTAAAATGCAAGAAAATCAATGCATGAAGAAGAGTAAAGAGAACACTTGCCATTTTTTCATTTCATTTTCTTCTTTCTTTATTAAATTTTATAGTTCTGGATTTGTGGTCTCTCCATTTTTTTAAGATTTTCAAGAAATATCAATTTTGAGATGACACTTTTCAAAAATGCCATTATTTCAAAATATTTGCAAACAGTATCACCTTTTAAAATATTATTTACAATGTGCCAAGGAGAGAATCATTCACAATGACCAATATCGTTTCAACATGTCAGAGTTTGACTACATCCAAGCAAAATGTAAAACAAAGCAAATCAATTTCGGTAAACTCCTATACAGAAAGCACAATCTAAATATAAGGTAGTAACATAAAAGAGCCAATTCTTTGACAAGTGAACTGCTACTTACCTAAATGACAGTGAACATTATTTCACACACAAACACAGCTTGTCACACACTTTGCATAACTTCATTGAACTTACTCATATCATTCTGCTCGGGACTAATCAGGGAAGCATGTAGAGAATAAAGTTACATGCCTATTTTGTAACCTGAGAATCATTTAGATGCAGACTTGCATGAAAAAAGGCAGAAGCACATAGTTAACATGAATTGATAGGGATGCAAGACAGAAAGAATTGGTGCAAAGGAACGAAAAGTAATACTCACTTGTCTTGGTAAAAAACGTTAATGATTTGCATCCTGATTAAAGAAGATATAGAGACCCCACTGCATCAACAATATCCGGCTCTGCACCTGATTCAGTGGAGATGCAAAACGATTAGTTACACACTCGCATCTATGTAGAGCTCAGAGACGCAAAAAAAGGAAAACTTCAAAAAGAGACCTTAGATTCAATAACTTCTTTCAGATGGTTAAGTGCAATGTCCCAGTTCTGCATCATCAATATTTCAGACGCGAGCTTTCCCCACAAAGCGTCCAGACTTCTTTCACTGTTAGAGCAAAGTGTCCAATACTGGTAAAGATAATGAGCAGCCCCAGAGTAGTTCCCACATTCAAACTAGAACTTAGCATACTGATACAAAGCCTCAATCTATTAAAAACAAATTTGCATACATCTAGAAAAACCTAAACTTTACAAAATAAAAGAGTATAATCATTCAATCTAATTCAGTAACTCAATTTGCATCCAAACATAAAGAACCATGGATGGGTGCCTTAAATGTTTCAGAACATTCTATTCCTATGATGAAACCGATGTGGTTCATTTGGATTCTTTGTTGTATGATAATGTTCTCATAATCGGATGGTTTGGCTTGTGTTTTCTTCTAATCTCTACAGAATCCAGGGAGTTCATTGAGAACATACACCAGGCCTACGAATCCCGAAAAGAAGACATCTACAATGGCTACATCGCCTGTTTTGGAAATTGTTACGATTTGGAGGAAATGGAAGATTACATGAAGATGAAGTATGGTGTAGACGGAGAGCTGGTTAAGTGATGCGTATATGAAAGACTCTAGATCATCTAGCTGTGAGAAAATTCATCATTACCTTCTTTGGTTTCTGAGGATCTAAGGGATAAAAACACATGAAGAACTAGACAATTACAATCCAAGGAACAAATCTCACACTCGAATATAGTTTCAGCTACTGATGACACTTAACATATGTGATTTTCGCACACAAGTTTTGCGTAAATGCCGACGCTATAATCTATATTCCATACGACTACTGGACAGATGCATTGGGAGGTGTATTCTTTAGAAGATAGCACGTCTCCTCTTAGACCGAACACGACGCCTAATCATCCATAAAATCACCAAGAAACCTATCAAAACAAGCTGAATGGCAAAGACAAGCTTTATACCTGCAAACAACAACATTTCTTCTTCTGATTTGCTCGACAATCGAAGAAAAACAAATTACCATTCACAAACAAAAAATAGCAAAACCTTGGAGATTCTTGACCATGTCCTGAAGATTCAATTCCTTTAAATCAGTCCTTGACGAACCGAGTTTTCTATCAATAGATTTACGTTCCCTTCTAGGTTTGTACACATAGTTTAAGTTACCTCCCATTATACATGTATTGGGACACTGACTACTACTCTCGTACTCGTCACTTCCATCACAACAATCTGAGACACACACAATATCACACTGCAAACTATTGTTAATCATACACAAACTTGAACATGTTACTACTAACCACAAATTCCATCATTGACACGAGAAGAATACACAAACTTTGGAGAACTTCCAATGTTCCTACAGTAAAATTTTCCATTTGGACAAGCTGATGTTCCTGAAGTAAAAACATTATATAACCAATCAACCAATCAAATCTAATTCAGAAACTTAATTTGCATCCAAACACAAAATCAAGTCTTTTCAATCTCAGTTCTCTAAATTCTACAAAAGTTGCTAAATTTCGTTGTGCCCTTAATGAGTACTGACCAGGCTCATCAGTACCATCGAGACAATCACAGAAGTTGTCGTTGAGACGGTCTCTAGAGAATGATTTGGAACCATCTTTGCATCTGATAATGTCTGAATCGAAATACTTTTCATCTGAAATTATAAATATAATAATCAGAGAATCAAAAAGTTTCCAAATTTGTCGAAAATCGGAAGTTTCAAAAACCTAATGGATGAACTCCGACGAGAGGAGGAGAGGTTGAGTTAACGGTGAAGACGACGACTGTGAATAAAAAAGACGACACGCAGTGCAGTAGTGGAATCTGAGTTTTCGACATGTTTGCTGTTTTTTTCTTTTCTTCTTCGCAGTTTCGATTTGTGTTCGTCGTCACTTAACAAAAGAGTTGACCGTTGACTTGCACCTTGTGATTCGTCGTCGTTTAGATTGTTTATTTTGTTAGTTTTATATACTTGGGCTTTGGGCTTTGGGCTTTGGGCTTTGGGCTTTGAGCTTTGGGCTTTGGGCTTGAATATCTATGTATCCAAGCGATTACATGTTTTTAGATGAAATTACAAAATTAATTTGGAATACTGAAACATTATAGAAGAGAATTAGACAAAGTTTTCAACAAAATCCTAATGGTTTTATAAGAGAAAATAAAAGCTAAAAATTTACAAGCCATCTCAGATTCTCTAGAAAAAACAAAGGGCAAAGACCAGACTTCTCCCTATTAACACCAAACCATCATCAAAGAAGTTTTAACTATGATGCTCCCAACACATCAGATAGTAGTCAGATACAAAGACTGAAACCATCACTGATGTGATGATGGCTCGTTTGTTGTGTCTTGAGTCAGATTGCCAGTTCCTAACTTAGCTCCTTTAGTAGCCTTAGTACGACCTTTGGTTGGAGGCGATGGTTTGTCTGAGGCCGCTTCAGGTGTTAACTGTCCCATCTTCTCCATCTTCTTCTGCAGATCAGCTAGTGGGTCTTTTGCAACCTTTCCTTTAGGGCTCTTCTTTCCATTCGTCACTTTCAGCTCAAGTCGATATAAGGCACATCCGTCAGATTCGTTGATTTGGTATTCGAATAGATGCCACTCGAAGGGACCAGGAGGTTGTGGATCCATATAGTAAGATCTCTTCTGGCCTTCTTGTTCTTTCATCAGTTGTTTTCTTGATTCATGCCAACCTCGTCCGCTGTAATCTGGAAGCGATCTTTGCTTGCGGTTTCCGCTATCATATGCTCTTCTAGGTTTGTCGAAGAACAGCCATTCCCTAATCGTTTCGCCCTCAACCAGTTCAAGATGAAATAGCTCTGCAAGTGTAACCAAAAATAAGAAGTGAAACTCAGAAACTCTCATTTGATAAAATGTTCACCTAAAAGAAGTAAGAGCTTGGCTCTCACCTGCTGCGTTCCATGGGCATTTTGTGTTAACAGCTCCTTCACACACTGGGATGCCAACATTTTTACCCAGAGTCTTTGCACGAAGAGCATCAATCAATAGATTATCTTTCAAACTGATGCCCCCTGGTCTTACAACAGGTGCTGCACCTGGTGAACCTTCATCACGAGCTGGATTCCCATGGAATACTCCTGAGCAGTAGTCGTACTCCTGAGCAGGCCTTGTACAATCCCATAGTGCACACTTTGGTCCCAAAAATGCAGAAGGAGGTACACGGACACTTGATGGAGTAGTAAGTTCAGTGTAGTTTTCAATCCCGTCAGAAACATCAAACTTAACAGACTGGCTGTTGTCGAACCCCTGATGTGCTTCTGAGAGATTGTAATCAAACTGATAACCTATACCCTGGTCAGTGAAGTCAGGAACGGTATTGATGCTCGGATCAAACTCTTGACCTACATAATGGAATTGCTGGCCTTGTGATTCGTTGTTATTAACCTGAGATAAAAAAAGATGGACTGTAAGAGATAACCAAACAAACTCAAACTAAAACAAGAATAGAAAAGATCAAATAGAGTACAGAATCAATGGAAACAACAACCCTTATTATCACTATCAACTTGATACATAATCACTGGAACCAGGCTAGAACAGTAGTTAAGTAGCTCACCTCAAAACCACTGGAGAAATTTACAGTAGAAGGACTTTGAGTAAAAAGCTCATCTGACCATTCTAAATGTTCTTGAGGGAACCCGCTTTGAGTAAAACCCTCGGGCTTAGGTTCAGCGTGTTCCTTTAACGCACTAGTTGCATCATCTTCCTCACCGTTTAAATTCAAAAAACGAGCCAACTCCTCGGTGAAAAGGTCACTTCCACTCTGCACATTGTCAAGATCATAAGAGCTATAGAAAAACTACGCCTCACGAAGCAACGATCCACTAAACTAAAGACGAACACGAACCAGAAGAGAACATTCTGGAGAAGGAGCAGTGAGTTCAGCTTGCCATTCACGAAGATCTTGAGAGAATTGTGCTTCCAAAAGTGCATGATCACTAAGCCTACCTTCTTTTCTTGCAGCTTGAAGATGACAAAACCTCTCTTGAAGTCCCCTTAACTTCTCCACTAGATTCTGATGAGACGAAGATACACATGTCATCTTCGGAAAGTTTGACATCTCTCTCTCTCTCTCTCTCTTCCTGAAATCAAGAAAACAGTTCACAAATCAACAACACAGAGAAAAAACCTAACTTTCGGATTCTCAACAATTCGATTACTTCAAAAATCAAAACAAGTAGTATTACAGGAAATCAAGAATCAGATTCTTCAAACCCTAAATCAAAAACCTATCAGTTGATTACACAAATTCTACCATCGATCTCAAACCCTAAAATTAAAACGCAGTTCTGAAAAATCGGAGAAAATTTTAACATGGGTCTGACTAATAAACTCAGAACACTGAAATAAAATGAAAAAGACTAACACTTTTCGATTGTGATTGAGTAGACGAGAGAGGAGTTATCGTGAGGAAGAACAAGGGAAGTTATGTAGCGAAGAAGACGAAGAGGAAGACCGATTTGCGATTTTGTTATTTTTCTCGTTTTATTAAAACGCTGCGTTTTAATGGAGGGGTCTTTTAGTAATTTACGCAGTAACTTGACTTTTTTATTAGCAGAAATTTCCATTAAAAAAGAAGAAAATTAATGATATGTATCCAATGTAAATAATATCTTCAAGACCGTTAATATCGACCAATATTACCAATCTATTTGATAAAAAAATACTCCCTCCGTTAAATATTAGTTGTCATTTTAGGTGATTTCACGTTAATTAAGAAAACATTTAAAAAATCTGTTTTATCCCTAATTAATATGTTTTTCATTTGATATGTGTAGTTAATAAGCTAAAAAAATATGGATAAAATCGGAAAATCAATCATAAATTTGCACTGAAAATATAAAACGACAACTAATTTGATACAAAATAAAAAACGTAAAATGACAATTAATATGAAACAGATGAGTAATAATAATAGTCTAGAGCTTTCTTAGTTCTATAATCGAATTTTCATAATATCGTGTTAATCATTTTGACCGTTCGATCTCAATCAAATTTGTGTTTGTGTTTGATTATACAAGACTTATGAATTTAAAGTAAGTCTTAATTTGTGTTTGGTATTCTAGGTTCTGATTCATCGAAGAACAAAGATAAGAAACTCTAGGAACATGATTTTAATGCGGAGGTATAGGATTCAAACCAGGAGGATCGTGTCAACTCCACAACAATTGCGATCAACTGTGTAAGCAATTGGTTTGCCCGAATCTAATTAATATACAAAACATGTAACATAGTAGAAGAGATTTTTCTATAGCGGGTTTAAACTAGCATTTTGTCCTCATGATCGTTTTAGAGAACCAAATGCATCATGGGAGATTAGTACCAATGACCAACAAAAAAACTATAGTTCAATAACTAAATAATTCACAGAACATATAATGGCTATGATTTTTCTATATCATACATTTTAGGTTTGATTATTAATTAATTAATAATTGTGGTTTGGTTATTGTTGCAAATCACTAATGCATCTTACTACACTGCGAGCCCCTTGCACTAACACTTTTTAATTGTCTTGTTAGAGACGTTAATTAGGGCTATTTTAGGTTCGATGAAGATTTGGTTCTTAATTTATTTTATTTTCATTTGGATTTCGTTAATTATTAGTGCTTCAAAGCTTTTGAAGAAGTGTATTATTCTCTACTCCAACGGTAAATATTATGTCAAAACAAACTTCTTAATTATAGATTACATATGTTGCAATAACTCATGAGGTCACATCAACATGTCATTTTCTATGTCGTTAGACACACAATATGTAGTTTCTATCAATGTCCAAATCAACTAATAATTGCTTTCTTTTGGCCTTCCCATCACTTGAATCTATGATCATATATGATCATACCCATCTCTTAATATCAAAATGTAATGTGTGTTCATACATGCAACTGCACCATATAGATGTACATATGTATATACATATTGTGTGTGTTTGTGTGTGTGTGTCTATGTGAGATATAATGAAAGAGATTTGTGGAGCCAAGATGGAATATGATGAAAATGAAATGGCAAGTCTCGTGCAAGATATTGACACGCACAAAATATTAATGTAACACAGAGTTCCCATACCACAATAACATTAGTCTCAAGTAACTTCCAATTTTAGTAATAAGAAGACAGTTTGCACAGGCATGAGCATCATGAGTAACTATCCTCCATTCAATTCCTCTCTCTCTCTCTCTCTCCTTTCTCTGTTTCTTAATCATGAATCTACCACTTTGTCTATTTCTTTATCTTTTTTTTTTCCACTCATCAAATCTAATCAAAACATAGCCTAGCTATACTCATTATTCTCCAATATATCTGACCAAACATGTAACAGACTTGAACCCTAATAAATGTTCTTCCGTACACACCCTCGAGTAAGAATTAAAACCCCACCTTTTTTTCTCTCCCTTTGACTCCATATATAACACAGTAACTCCTCCTTAGAGCAAACTCAAAACTCTCTATCTATCTAAGGTTGTCATACTCTTTCTCACTTCTGAAAGTATAATTTATACACTCATACATATAACATCTTTGTTTATATCACGCAGGGAAATATTATCACCATTTGTTTTGAGGAATATGAAGAGGACACATTTGGCAAGTTTCAGTAGCAGAAACCAAACTGGCCAAGAACAAGAACAAGAACAAGAACAAGAAGACACTAATGGCAACAACAGAATCATCATGAATCATTACAGGAACTATGAAGCTGGTTTGATCCCATGGCCTCCCAAGAACTACACTTGCAGCTTCTGTAGGAGAGAGTTTAGATCTGCTCAAGCACTCGGAGGACACATGAATGTCCATAGAAGAGACAGAGCAAAACTCAGACAGATCCCTTCTTGGCTCTTTGAACCTCACCACGACACACCTAACCCTAACCCTAATTCTAGCTCTTCTTCTTCTTCAATGACAGTACCAGCTCATTTTGAGCCTTCCCTAACCAACCAGAGATCCAAAACAACTCCTTTTTCTTCTGCCCGGTTTGATCTTTTGGACAATACTACTAGCCATGGAGGTTTGATGGTTGAAGGAGAGAAGAACAAGAGTAAGATATGTAGCAGAGAGCTTAAAGAGAATGCCATGGATGCATGTCATGCTGCAAGATGTGAAATAAGTCGTGTAGATCTGATGAACAAGAAAGATGAAGTCATGGGGTTGGAGCTTGGCATGGGTTTGAGGAGTCCCAAACAAGTTCTTGATTTGGAGCTTCGACTTGGCTACCTTTAAATAACTTTGCTTAATATTTTTAGTAAAAAGTTATATCTAATATATGTATGTAGAGCTGAGCAGTGACATTGAGTAGAGATTGTGATTGCATTTAGCCTAATTAAATTAAATAGTTGTATTAGAATTAAAGTTGATGAATGTCAAAAGGAAATTAAAAAAAAGTTGGAAAAACTCCCAAGTTCGTTTTAGGTTTTTTAACCTTTAAAATATTTTTGAAATATATTCAAGAATCTTTTTTTTATATTTCTCCATGAACCAGTGTTTACATCTCTTAAAGAGAGAGTCATTTTACTTTTAAAATGAATTTGATGAGATGTTCCAATATATCTGTTATTTTCCTAACTTTTCCACTAAGATAAAAAGAAATGTTTGTCTACATAGTAGAATTACGTGGAGTAGGAGCTAGAAAAGATTAGAGAAAGTGGGTTGGAACGCAAGAATGTTTGTCTTTTGTTGGTATCAAATCTGTCGATTTCAATCATCCCATATGGAATTGGTAAAATATGAAATTGTATAGTATAAATACAATAATTCATGGATACATAGTAGAATTACGCGGGAGCTAGTAAAGATTAGAAAAAGTGGGTTGCATGTGTATGTGAGTATTAAGAAAGAAAAAAAAGTGATAAAGATTGCATTATTATAGAGATGGGTTGATGAGACACAAACGCATGCGACAAAGTGGTACTATGAAACATATAAAGATGGATGGTGATCAATTGACTCATGAATAGTTAATGTTTTCATCTTTTACACTCACCATCACATCTAATGCTTAGCTTTATATTTTGTATGTGTGTGTATTAATTCTCATGCATGTCATGAATGCACTTCATGGTGTATGTGTAATGTGTGTATGTTAAATTATGTACTGTTGCCAAAAATGTCTTTATAGAGTTTATAGTTGAGGAACATATATCTCTTGTGAATATGAGTTTTGATGAAACTGTCGTGCATTTTTTGTTTTGTTTTTTAAACTTCGTAAATCAAAATCCATACTACTCAATATCTAAATTTTCCTATGTTAGCACTATCAATTAAAAGTTTTAACGTTAAGGGATGCCCTTTTTTTTAATCAAATTATTCAAGGGTTAATTTGCTTAATAACAAAGAAAAAAACTATATCTAAAATTTTAGCCAAATACCCTAAATCCAATGGGTATTATTTGGCCACATGGAGCCAGCCATTTTGGTTAGATTTTCAAATATAGTTTTTTTTCATTGTTGTTAAGCAAATTATCCCATTATTGAACCACTAATCATATCGACAAACAAAATTTCACTATTAGATTAATACAATTTTATACTTTTTCTATCATTTTTAGATACATAGGGATTTGTTCATGCAAATAGTGTCTCTTTTTGAATACTTATAAAACCATTAAATTTACTGCATTCAATTCAGTTGCATGTGATTAGCATCTTTATCAATAACACCCAACATGGGGTCTTTAGTTTCATAATTTTAAATTAAATTTATTATTCTGTAAATTTTAAATTATCAAAAACATGCTCACCCAATTAAAAGTAGACACTTGCCAAAATGTTTGATGAAAACAAAAGAACAAGGTTCATTTGAGAAATACTTTCAGCTTTCTCTCTCCTTAGTGTCTTTGTGAATATTTTTTTTTTAATATTTAACACCCATCAAATGTTATGGGTAATCATGCTCTTCTATGAGTAGAGACAGATCAAGAGCTAAGAGTGTAGGAGACAACATGAGAAAATTAGAAAACAAGTGATGTGAAAAGGAAACAAGAAAATGGAATGTTTTGGTCAATACATTTGGGATGTTTGTGGTTTCCCCATGAACACATTTAATCTGACATTTTCCATCTTCCCCAACAATTAAAATTCAATACACAAAAAAAACCATCATAACCTTTCCCTTTTTAGTATCTATCACTTTACTCTCTAATCTCTACCTTCCCGATCAATTCTTCCCCTTTTAATGAATAATAATAACAGTTGAGTTTATTGTGTTTGAGTGATGTGAAAGGTAAGAGTTTTTCATCATGCAATCTACTATTTTTTCCTACAAATTTGCCCCCAAATATTAAGTTTCTTACAAGTATCAATCAACTTTCATTGTCATTCTTGTTTTTCAAACAAACAAACTTTCATTGTCATTCTACTCACACCCATACCATTGTCTTAAATAGATTTGGTTGTTACTCCTAGTAATAGTGAGAAAATGATTAGAGCAAACCCATAGATTATTTGGCCAAAACTGTTATAGTTATAGGATTTGTTAACTGTCCAATCACATTGACTTCTGTCACTATCCAAAAATCACATGCTTACTTTAGTTATGTCGTTTCCCTTGTTCTTTCTAGCCAAGAATCTCTTTATTTTGTATGAGGTGATTGATGTCGATCTGCGTGACAAATAGAATTATACTCTAACAATATAGCATACTTGAATTAAATGTGAGAAAGTTTGTTCTTACTTCGACCAAAGAAAACAAAAGAGAGTAAAACTGTGTTAAAAACAATGTTTTTAAAACCGGACCGGACCGGCGGTTGAACCGGGTTCAACCGCGAACTGGTCACATGTCCGCTTCGGATCAATATTAAAATCCAAGTTGAACCGGCATCGAACCGGGTCGGACCGGCAAAAAACCGGGAACCGGCGAACTGGTTGACCCGGATCAAACCGGGTTCAACTGTTTTCTAATTAAAAAAAAAAAAAATTATTTCATTTTTCTTTAATTAATATGTTTATCAAATTAAAATTAGAAAAATAAGGTTTATAGATAATGAGATAGTAATAAAGGTTTAACATTTTCTCTAATATAATCATATTCAGTGAAAAAAAAACATTTTTCAAATAATTATAATCTTTTTAAAATTTTAAGACAAAAAAGATTAGTTATCTATTTAAGTATCATCATTTTATTATTTAGTTTTGCTATAGCTATTGAATTTTTTTTGTTTTTCTAAATATTTGTACTAAACTTAATATTTTGTTTGATATTTGGATAGTTATGCACATACATATAAAGAACAAATTCTATATACTAATATTTTAAAAATATTATTGAACCCGGTTGAACCCCGGTTAGACCCGGTCGGACCATATTAACCCACGACCCAAAAAAAATCCAATTCGGTCGCCGGTCCGGTTTTAAAAACATTGGTTAAAAACAATATTAGCGGATAGAGACAGACAACAAAGCACCAGTGGTTTAGTGGAATAATAGTACCCTGCCACGGTACAGACCCGGGTTCGATTCCCGGCTGGTGCAATTTTTTTCAAATATTTTATGAATCTATTTGGGCTTTAAGGGCCCAGTTTTTGCTTTGTACACTGTGTGATTTTGTTTCTTCATTTCTGAAACTCTAATGGTAAAAATCATATTTATTTATTGGAAATGAAAAAACATCTAAAATTGAAATGGGAAGTGTATGTATTAAACACACAGAGACACTTTTGCTTAAGTCATGCGTGATGGAGAAATCATCCAAGTAAATATGTTGTATTTCCTCATTTAGTTATTATTATGTCAATGAACATTCTTAAGAAGTGGTTCTTCAGTAATATATATATGATCTTGACCGAAATAGAACGAGGAAAGTATGAAAGTATTCCAAACTCGGGATAAACACTGTGGTAGCTTTTCGGAGAGAAGTCCACTCTATAGCACTCCAGTGCGTTCCTACCGGGGTTTTCTGGATCAGCCGATAGGATTTATAAAAAAAAAAAACGCAAATTGAAAATTTCTCAACTAATCCGTGAATAAAACTCTCGGATCCAATTCTGTATTGGTAAAATCCTTAAATAAATAAATAATTAGTGTTTTTGGTTTAATGGTCTTGAACATCATTAAAAAGATTAATACAAAGTGAGTTAACATGGTTACTGCGCAAAAATAGCATGCATAAATCGAAAAAAAAAAATTCCACCAAATATAGTTTAGCTAAGCTAACTCAATTGCAAGCTTGGTGAAATGACTAGTTTCGGAAAAGTGAAAAGATTATTTCAATTATAATGATCACATAAGTATATAACAACGTGTTTTGTTCGGTTAAATAATTGGACATTTTTGCTATCAGCAAAATTACCAACTACTATATAATCATATCCAAGTAATTTTCAAGAACACGAGCGTTAAGTGAAAGTCACATGCACACACTATCCTAGTTGCAATCACACGATCTCTTTCTCTCGTGCACAAAATCCGTAAGTACATCTAACACATTATTAAATTATGATAATCTTCCTCAGGTGATTTGAATCCTAGTCTGTACCAGCTACACAATCACTCAAATGTAACCAAATATTCCTTAGCCACCTAAGCATATCCAGCACGATCAATCAATTTTAGGAGCTTTTAGTGTTTTGTTTTGTCATAATGGAAATTTAATTAGCTTATAATTACGTAATTAACAATTATACTACACAAAATGGGGATCCAAATACATTCATGGCATTAGTATTTGTCGGTACAACTTTACCGGCATTTGCCGGTTAAGCCGGTCCCCTCACGTCACGACAAACAGCAGCAGTTCCAATGTCCGGCGTTCGGCGGAAGAACTTATAAATAAACTTTTTTTCTATAAAAAAATTAAAGAAAGTAAGAAAGAAGATTGAATAGAAAATAAAGTATTATTTGAGTTTGTTTTTGAAGCTCCAAAAAACAAACGTATTCGAGTCTATAATAATAATGGGAAAAAGTGATAGAAGACCTAAGACTACCTCATTACTAAGCTTATGATATTTTTATATAGAAATCCACGAATGAGGAAAAAAAGAAGTTGGACTAACGTAATATAAATCCAATAATTGATTAAAAGAAATTATAAATCGAATAAAATTTAAGTCTCATGTTGTAATCTCCATTATTGATTGTCTCCTAAGAATCCAACATGCGACCCTCCATTGTCTACCATTCACATACTTTGGCTTACTCGATCAATTTGGACATTAATTGCATTCTTTTATTTTATACTAGAAAATAGAATATCAGTTGATGTTAATCCGGTAAGCTAATTGTTTTTAGTTATACACAAGGAATTTCGTATACGCTTAGAGAAGAATGATTAATGATTTGTGAATTCGCATAAAATGTTGTTTTGGACATTAGAAAATTATGGACTGAACTTTTGGAGCTTTTCAGTTATACGTATACAAAAGGTTTTCAACATTTTCATATGGCCATACTACAATAGTACAATATTAGACTATAATCTATATCTACCGAAGAAATATATATAGAGATAACTGGTTGAGACTGAATGTGAATCATAGTTGTAAAATTGATTGTACATTTTTTTTTTAAAACGTGACATATTATTGGCTTTAAGAAAAAATAACTAAAGTAAAATTTGGACCGTGAGTGTTTTTTAACAATGTGAGAATCTTTTGAAAAGTTTAGTTTTGAGTGGTAAATGTTTTGGCTATAAAACATAACTTTTCAAAATTGGCTATAAAACATAAAAAAATCATCTTACCAATCATCTCCATAACGTCTTTAGCTGGCTTCCCGTCAAATATTAAATGTAATTTTTTTAACGTATCGCTATATTAATCTATGATGTTATTTGTTTCAAGTATGTAACTACTAATAAACTTTTGAGATACTGGTCAAGTGTTGCTAGTTTTACTGGTCAAATATTCAAGTGTTGCTAGTTTTACTGGTCAAATATATGATCGCATATTTCTGCTACGTAGTAGATCATACACAGTATTTCATGGATAGTTAGATCATCATTTATTAATATCATGTATAATTTTTATATATATACTAGGTGATTGGTTTTTAAGTTTATCCGTATATTATTTATATTGAATGTTTTTATTGCTAATTTTGTTATGTTGACTTTAGTATAATTGTAATTTTTTCTTACTAAACTTAATATTTTTTAGTTTGGTTGTAGTTAGGTTTAGATAAAATTCGGTTCATAACTCACATAATAGAAATTTGCTGGTTCTTGACATATAGTTTTACTTTGGTGATGTAATTAAAGTATTTAACTTAGTGTAATAGAAAGTATTGGCCTTATTTTTTATTGTCATGAGTTTTCATTGAAACAAATATTAGTGTATGATTTTTATCTTATTATTAATTTTCTTTAATTTTTTGGCTTTCTCTTAGTTTTTTCCATAAATTTTTTTATCAAATAAATATGAGTGTATAACTTGCAATTAAGTTTAAAAAGTTTTCATTATTGTTCCTTTCATCAATATTTTTAACCCTTTTTATTGTTTGTTAGTATCTATTTGTCGGATAAAACATAACGTTAAACTTTTTGTCGCTATTCACTATAATTTTTGACATATAACTGTGAATACCGCTTATAGGTCCAAAGTTATTATCGATTGTAGGATATTTTGCGCTTCTTCGGTCATGTTTCTAATTTGTTTTCACAATTTAACCATGAAAATTAATTTTGAATATCCAAACGACAATGATGTTGCTGATCTTTGAGTTGTAGTAATCAAAATTATATCTATATTGTTTTTATTTTCCTTTGATTTTAGAAAATATTTTATGTTTCCTGAAAAGGATTACTAAAAGGCAACCAACTAATTTAACTTCTTAACTCTTGAGGTCATTCAATTTCTCAATTTTTATCAGAGTACATAAATCTAAAATGTGCATGGTTCTTTATCTATTTAATGTCGATGGTGTTTATTTAAAACTTTGTTATCTACATATATTTAGTTCTAAATAAATCATGTTATCTAAATAAAATAAACGATTAACCTTGTGAGAATAAAAATTATGAATTGTTTTTCAATCTCTTTCAGTAGCATGATTATCTATCACTTTTTGTCTACTTTGTATTCTTCTTATTTGTTTTATATATTTTTATCTTTCACATTTACTTATATTTCTTTTTCATTTATATTTTTTCTATTATACAGATTTATTATTTTTGAAATAATATTTTTAATGGGCTTTTCAACTTCCAATATTAAAGATAGGTATCTTATTATATAAAGTTTGATGCGTCAAACATAATAATTAACAAGATCGTTACACGTGTCAATCTGTCGATAAGATTTTGACACGTGTTATGTTATTTTAATTAAATTAAATCACACATTTAAAAAAAAGTCTAATCCTATTTAAATTAGGTTTTGCCACATGTTATTTTAGTTTTATTAAATTAAATCACAAATTTTAATATTTTCCTACTCCTATTTAAAATAGGTTTACTTTTTACTATTTTACAAATAAAGATATTATTAATCTAAAATAGATAAATCTTTTGACATGTGGATAACTCACCGTATGCAAAAACTAAGTTTATTTAAACTAAAATGATTTTACATGTATATGATAATATTCTTTGCGAAAAATTACTTGATTTTTGCTTTATATGCTTCTTTTTAGAATAAAAAAAATCTAAATGATAAATACAAATATATTAATGGATATCATCACAAGAAAAACATCAATTATTTAAGATTAAACAAGTTAAATAAAAAAGTGTTTATCATCGTATTATAATACGTCTTTTAAGATAGTGAGTGACTAAAACTTTTAAGAAAAATAATAAGCTTATAGGAGATGACTTTATATTAGTTGATGAAAAGATAATTTTTATTTTATATCAATAAGAGTTTTAATGTATTACTAATTATTTGTGTTTTTCACAATAAGAGTTTTAGTGGTTTTTCACATTCTGTGTTTTATGTTTTTTTCCGAGAAGTTATAAAATTGAAAAATTGAAATATTCAAATAAAATTATGAGAAAATAATTCAACAAGATTTTGAAAAATTTGAGTAGCGAAATTGTGAAAATTAAATTACTTTAAACACGAATAGAAAAAAACTAATTATTTTAAAAATACGTTATCAAATTTAATTGGAAATCAAATTAGACAAAAAATCAAGATAAATGGTAAGTGTTAAAAAAAAAAAATATCAAAGTTTTCGATTTTGTTTATTTTCATGAGTGATTTTTTTTCATATTTGATTTTTCACGGGTTGCAAATTTTTTTTTTCAAAAACCCGCATATATGCGAGTCCTTTAACTAGTATATATATATATATCTATATTTTTATTATTATTCTTAATTTTAAAAATACCACATCTTATGTGAAACTAATTGTTAAATATTTTATTTATTATGAAAATAAAGACCAATTAAATAATAACATGTGGATGATGATGTAGTACAATAAGAATCTAAAATACAGCCATCTTAATTTTAAAATTATGTTATATATTGTGTAAAACTTTTAATTTATTTATTAAAAATAGTTTTTCTTATTCTCTTTCTCATTTTAGTTATATATATAATTGCAATTATTCTTGTACTTATATGTTATTCTTTTTATTAGATATTAAACTTACGGACTTATATTTTTTAATGATTTTATTTGCTTAGTTGTTAGGTTTTGTTTGATATATTAGTTTTTATAATAATTACAATATTATATCTTATAATTAAAAAAAAAACATTATAGTCATATAAGTTTTTTTTTTTTTAATTTAGAATATGAATAATAACTTCTCATATTATTGTTAGTATGTTAGAACCAAATTAGAATATCAATGATAACTTTTCATATTCTTCTCATAATATTAAAACCAAATGTATAATTAATATGTGTATTAAATTTAAAATTATAAAAATAAGTGTAGATATATGATGTGGTAATGATGTGGAAGATGATGTGTCTTAAGGAGAAGAGAGAAAATGTTTCTTTATATATATATAGATAATCTAAGATGGTGCAAAAGCAAAAATATTCAGAAAATTAATTGAACAATTTGAAGTAAAAAACTATTATGTTTAGCCAATATAATATAGATCTCAATTGTTTTGAGCATTAATTATTCGTTTTGGTGCACTTTTTTTTTTTTTTAGTGTCTACGCTCACATTTGAAATTTAACATAATGAACCTTTTTATTATCAAAAGATAGAAATTTCATTCAAATTATCCTGACATTACATGCAAGAGCCTCAAGGCTTGTTTTCCAAAACAATCAGCCTTTCATTTAGTGCTCTGTTAATACAAAGGAAATTTGTTCGAAGATTTGGGCAAGAGCCTTGATATCTTCGACGATGCCACATAAAACTTGTAGCTAGTTTCATGTAATTATACAGTCGAGACCTTGGTTGTAGTCTATAGTCGTGACCTAGGATCCTTGTGTAAGCAAATGCTAAGATGGTCTAAACTCCAACAAAAACAAATTTCAAAATATTATTAGAATTATAGTTTTCATCATATATTATAATTTATAAACGAACCGATAAGTATGGCTCACACTCTAGTGATGGACAATTAAAGTATTTTATATACAAAGATGACACAATATGGTAGACCAAAAAAAGCTAACTAATACTATCATATTATGTGATTGTAAAATGATCATTGAAGATGAACATATAAAATAAGTCGGCCCAAGAAAAAGAACTCTTCTCTCTCATCATAATGTTCCTTTTATAAATTCCACCCAAAGACACCCAACACTTCCCCATCATCATTTCATTTCTTTTTCTTTTTCCTCCATCACCATTTCCTAGTTCGCTCGTGCACATCTCCGACGATCCCAATTCTAAAATCATCACTCCTTTCAATCTTTTCAACATCTCTTCAAAAAAAAAAAACCAATCTAAAAACAAACAAACAAAAAGAACAGAAACAAGATACGCACCCTTCTTCCTTTTTGTGCCAAAAACCTAAAAATCATCACTCTTTTTGTTAGTTTCGCAGATGGCATCTTCCGGTAACGGTACAACGGCAGGAACCGGTTCACCATGTGGTGCATGCAAGTTCTTGAGGAGGAAGTGTGCATCGGATTGTATATTCGCACCGTACTTCTCATCCGAGCAAGGAGCATCAAGATTCGCAGCTATTCACAAGGTGTTTGGGGCAAGCAACGTCTCTAAGCTCTTGCTTAATGTTCCGATCCATGATCGATGTGAAGCTGTTGTTACTATCGCTTACGAAGCTCAGGCTCGTCTTCATGACCCTGTTTATGGTTGTGTCTCTCATATCTTTGCCCTCCAACAACAGGTAAATTAACCTAGCAATTTCTATAATAGTGATTCATTGAAATTTAGTCATTGTGAATTTTATATGGTGGTTGAGTGATATGAGATTTAGTGCATGATAGTAATTTTTTTTTTCCCAAGAAAGTTAGTAAACTAGTAGTATCAACTAATTTTCTCATCAAAAAGTTTGTTTTCACATTAGGGTTTTCTTTAAGTACTACGTTTCATAACCATTTGAAATTTTAATTATATTTTTTTAGCAAACGTTACAAGAATCAACAATAAGTTTTTAAATAAATTCTAGTCATGATATTTTCCTTTCTCGCATTTTGTCATTTTCGACTCGCCAAAAATCTAAAGTAAACGAGAGTACTTTTTCCGTTTCATAAAAATTGTCATTTTCGATTCGCCAAAATCTAGAGTAAAGGATATTTTTTCTGTTTTATAAAGATGGATGTTTCGAAAACTTTATAAGTAACAATACAACGCTTCAAAATTAAGCATATAGTGACTAAATTTTCTCATCAAAAAGTTTGTTTTCAGACTAAGATTTTCTTTTAGTACTAAGGTTCATAACCATTTTTGAAATTTTAATTATATTTTTTTAGCAAACGTTACAAGAATCAACAGTAAGTTTTTAAATAAATTCTTGTCATGATATTGCGTTTGTCATTTTCGACTTGCAAAAAATCTAGATTAAAGGATAGTATTCTTTCCGTTTTAGAAAGATGGATGTTTTGAAAACTTTATAAATAACAATACAACGCTCAAAAAATTAAGCATATAGCTTATGATTCCTTTACTATCCTTGAAAAATGAACAGCTATTAATATGTAAACTACATATGAATATGTTTAGCAATACTATGTAAATTTGGAAAAACATTTTATCTTACTGTCACAAAACCTCAATTTTAAAGAATATAATCGACTATAAAACATACATCGTCTTTAAAACGTAGGAGCTTCTACTAACTTGTTTATGAGTTTTCAACATTTTAATAGAACTGAATCAATATTTATCTAAATTAGTGTTTGATGTGTTGATACATAGGTGGCTTACTTGCAAGCGCAAGTCATACAAATGAAGGCACAGATCGCCGGCCACCATACGTCAGCCGCCGGAGATCTAGGAAACAGTTCGGAGAGTACTCACCAATTCATGACATGGCAACAAAATAATGGCTCTCCGATCGGTACTGCATACTCAACACCGTATAACCAGCAACATTCCTACTACGGCCACGTAAACCCTAACAATCCGGTCTCGCCACAGAGTTCGCTAGAGGAATCTTTTAGCAACACGAGCAGTGATGTGACCACAACAACTAATGTGCGAGAGACTCATCAAAACGGAGAAGACGTATACGGTCAAGGAGGATTGGGGTTTCACGAAGGATATCCTAACAAGAAGAGATCAGTGAGTTATTGTAATGGCGATTTAGGTGAGCTTCAAGCTTTAGCTCTTAGAATGATGAAGAACTAAGACAAGTTGGTAACTTATGTAGAACAGCCAGGGAAGTAATGTAATGTTTTTCTTTTGACAAGAAACAAGAAAAGACAACAAAACATTCGATGTTCACATGCTATAACATCAATAAACATGTCTACATCCATGTTTGTTTTGTAGTCCCTAGCGATCAATGACTATCATAGTTATTTTGTAGTTGCTGGTTCAACGATAAATTTCGGTGACCAACTTTTCAGTCACTAATTTAACGATACATTTAAGTGATATATTGCTAATCCAAAATTTTATAATTAAAATTATCATTGCTTTTTTTTTTGGTCTCTAATTGACTCATGTCACTGAACCAAAGACTTTAAAATAAAAACTATAGGTTCTTGTAGTACCCTCAATTTTCTAAAATTATTTTGGTGTATGAGCTAGAATCTTAAACGAATTGTTCTACACGATATTTTTTTTGAACTAGTGATCTAGAGAAAAAAGTAGATATAGTTTTATAATTTTTTTTTTTTGAATTACATAGTTTTATTATTATTAGGGAAAACATACTAATTGAACGAAGAATTAAAAAACAGACACAGTTGAGTCGTTACAAATCTTCCAAACGAAAAGACAATAGATTGAATTGGTAATATATATAGCTCAATGGTTTCGTTTGTTGATCAATATAGATTGTTTCTACTGAAAGTGTGATTGCTACAGGTTTTAGACCCAAGACTGAAGATACTGAAGAGCTGAAGCAGGTGAAACCGAGCTGAAGCAGAGGCTGAAGCAGTGCAGATGCTGAAGTAGTTTTTGATAAGATTGGCCGTGGGCCTTGTCGTTCATGGGCTTGAAGCCCACGTGAATTGGAGAGTCCTTAGGGTTTAGGACGTGAGTATTTATACCTAGAGGCGTAGACGAAAACACTTACGCGCCTAGGGTTTCATTGAGAGAGGCACACAGGTGTGTGTGGCGTCGTCCACCAAAGAAGATCAGAAAAACAAGATCTGTCTGTTGGTGTTACTGAGAGATCGTGATGATTCTCAGGTTATGATCCATGTTATAGAAAAGAGTGGTGTGGTATCCATATAGCAATTGTAGGTTGCTTCTTTTTATAATGGATTTGTTCTGGACGTGGTCCCGGGGATGTAGGAAACGAACCTCGTTAAAAAACTCCTTGTGTCAATTTACTTTATGCACGTACTTGCTCGTTGTCATTCGATCTAGCCCAAATATGCACTAACATCTACTATTTGACTAATGTAAAATTCATGCATGATTCTTGCATGGCTTAGATTATCATAAGTTTTTTTAATTTGATTACCCTCCGAAAAACGTTTTCGGAGTTAAGGACTGTCCACGGACTCTACTCGACACTACTCCCTCCGTTTCATATTAGTTGTCGTTCTACACTTTTTCTTTTGTATCAAATTAGTTATCGTTTTACATTTTCAATGCATATTTTGGCCTTAAATACCAGATTTAACCTCAAGTCTTATGAATAATAGCAAGAGTCAAATTCATTTTTAAGAATAAAATAGAAATTTCTAATATGTTTTCTTAATACACGTGAAATCACCTAGAATGACAACTATTTTGCAACGGAGGGAGTAACATATTATTTCTTTCATGAAACAAACTATGCAAAGAAGGGAATGCCACACCACACGAGCAGAGAAAATAAATTATATGTTAGCATGCAATAGAAATGCTTATATGTAGGTAGACTCAGTCAAATTGTATATGAGTTTGTAGGATTCACTAGATTTCCTTAAGTTACAAATATTATATCTGTAGACGTGTGCGGGGCATCCAAGGGGTTGACTTTGATTCACACAACACACCTTATTGGAATTCAAAATTTTAATTTTAATTGGTATACAATTGGCTTGTCATAATTTGTCTAGTAAAACAATCTTTAATTAGCGGATAAATATATTATTTGGATCTCATAGCCTAAATAATGTTATTATCATTGCAAAATCTTTCAACACAAGAGTTTGAGTCTTTATTTTCGCAAAGAATAGTTTTAAAAGTCTAATAAACTTATTGACAAAAAGAAAAGATTTATCATGTAAATATTTACAACGAAAAAGGCAAGATGAGTGACTTTTTTGTAATTAAATTTAAACCTTACAAATACATTTCTTACATCTCTATAAATTCTGTACATATGCTTGTAAGTTGTAATTAAATGTCAACTAACAATTTCTTTTTTAGCATCTCTATGAAGGCTAAAATGTACTATGGTCTAAACGATAAAAATAATACGAGCATAAGTCAACTTTTATTTTCACAATAATAAACTAATTTTTTTAAGGTGTGATTAAATAAAGAAAAAATGAAACTGTTGATATAACAAATTAATCTATCAAAAAAACAATTTGAAGAACATCATAGGAGGGATGGATGTTATGATTGTCTGTCAGAGAAGCAAGTCATCGAAAATCATTTCATCTGTATATTTTATTAATATATAAATGGACCACGCATTAATATTATACATTGAATACACATGTTTACCTAACATTAACTAAGAAATGTTTAGTTAATTATGATAGCACCAATCCCCCATATAAATTGTAGTGGTGCTATTAGACAATATGTTCCCTAAATTGTATGCAATCTTTTAAATTAATGATCCTATAATTAGTTATGGGTTTTGCTTTGCTAACTCTTCTAATCAATCTCATCTAATTCCAACCCGATTCCCCATCAAGAAGCTTCGGTTGTTGTCCGCATCTAAAATCACAAGTGCTCTTTTAGTCTTTTGAGAAATGACTTTATGGTTTGTAATCTCGAGGTAACCTAATCAAATGCATTTCAAATAAGTTATTAATACAAGGAGAAAATAAGTTTAATTTAAGCACATGTCAATAAAATTCACCTGGTTAATTAGTCGGACAGGACAGTTATTAATGTTATATAGTCTTTTTGTTTAACATTGTGTATGGTAAAATTTATCCATTAATTAAGTTGTAAAATGTTCGACTATACAAAAACGATTGGGAAATTTGACAGTGCGACTTCTTGCAACATTCAAGATTAACCTATTTTTTCATAAGAGAATTCCAAATATTTTTAATGAATTGTCAACAATAAACATAGTAACATAGATCAGTGCAGTTGGTTAATAAAATGCATCACGTAATTCTTAAGATATTTTAAAGTATGGTACTAGTATGCTAAGTTTCATAACCATTTGAAATTTTAATTATATGTTTTTAGCAAACGTTACAAGAATTAGTTGTAAGTTTTTCAATAAATTCTTAGCATGATATTCTCCTTTCTTGCCTTTGTCATTTTTGTCTCGCCAAAATCTAGAGTAAACGACACTATATTCTTTCCGTTTCACAAAAATGTCATTTTCGACTCGCCAAAATTTAAAGTAAACAAGTATTAGTTTTTCTGTTTCATAAAGATGAACGTTTTGAAAACTTTTTGTGTAACAATAAAACGCTTACAAAAGTAGGCACATTTTATGTTTCATTTAGTATCATTGGAAAATGAAATTTATTTAAGTGGTATGCTTTAAGTGGGAAACATCGAAATTGATTTAAAATTCATTTCCAAACCAAGTTTCTAATTAAACTATTTTTATGGTTGTGACTAGTATGAGTTATGAAACATGATAGTATAGTTTTAAGTGGGAAACATCGAAATTGATTGAAAACACATTTCCAAACAAAGTTTCTAATCAAAAATATTATTATGGTTGTGAGTTATGAACAAGAATCCGGCGATGCCTATTCTTAGTCAAGCCGTTTATGTATGTGCATGCTTATTAAATAATATCCTATCTCTTCGAGCCCATTACCAAAGACCAAATTTATTAACTCTTTCGAATTTTATATAGAAAGATAAAAAGAGGGGTGGTCAAAGTATGATATCACCATTCACCACTTAGTTACACATTCATAAAAAGGAACGTATTTTTTTATCATACATAAATAAGCAAAGCCAATAATAAATGTTTCACGGATATATTAAAGATTATTTGGAGTGAAAGAAAAAGCTAATCATCGAGAAATTAATTGGATGTATAAAGGTAATTATTACTATCATTAGACATATTCCCTCCGTTGCATATTAGTTGTCGTTCTAAGTAATTTCACGTCAATTAAAAAACATTTAAAAAATCTGTTTTACCCTTAATTAATGTGTTTTTTCATTTGGTATATGTAATTAATAAGTTAAAAAGTATGGATAAAAATGGAAAATCAATAATAAATATGCATTGAAAATGTAAAACGACAATTAATTTGATACAAAATAAAAAGCGTAGAATGACAACTAATATGAAACGGAGGGAATATCTATTTAAAATCAAAGTAATTAACTAAGATTATTATAATGCGTTTAATTTAGTAGAATGACGTGTAAAACTGACAGGGAATAAACACGAACTATTGTCATCTTGTCTAATAAAAGAGACTGAAACGGCATGAATTTAACGCACATGGGACCCGTGGCTTAAATACAAATCAAAGCCTTTGACCGTTGAAAAATCACACGTGCGGCTTGCCGAAGCCGTTTGCTTGGGTCAATGTTAGAAAAAGTTAGCCCAATACGGTTTATAAATGGACCTAATTAACTGTGAATTGTATGACTAATTTATAGAGTGAATATATGTGGCGAGCGTTTAGTTACAACTTACAAGCATTACTATTCGAGTTGTTGGAATTCTACTAACTAAAGGCGTTTTCTATTGATCATTGTGCATATTTGGTGATTGTGTACGGCCTGTACGGTCTGTACGGCCATAGTACACAAGGACACCAAGACTAAGATCAGAAAGAGTACAAGGTTGTACAAAGACAAGGACACAAGGTGATAGGGACGTTTTGTGCAAGTGGAACAAGTTCAGATCAGATTCAAATGGCTCACCAACTCCTTTTGGACCCATTTGAAGGTGTCACTATCCAGGACCACTTCCTCTCTTGTGTCTAACGGCTATATGCCTCCTTGTGCTTATATATGTCTGATTGTAACCTTATTCAATCAATCTAAGCAGATACATCTGATTCTAAACTTCCTAAATGGTTCTTCATACTTGTTCTTCATACTTGTTCTTCATTCTTGTTCTTCAAGCTTAGATAAACTCCATACTACTTATACTCATTTCCGCTTTATTCCAACATGGTATCGGAGACATAGGTTCTGATTCTGAAACTCTCATACTCTTTCACACTTCAAACTCTCATAAACTTCACAAATCTCATCAAACCTCTCTTCATTTGTTCAGATTTCTTCAAAATTTCAAAGTTTTTTGCTATTATCCGGTGGATAATAGCTGATTTTCTTTGTTTTCTCTCCTAATCCAAAACTTTAAGTTAGTTTCTCTCTCAAACTCTTCAAAGTTCTTACATCTTTCCATCTTTGTTCAAATCTGTTTTTTTTGTTCAAAGTCTTTTGTCAAGTTTTTCTAAGATGGAAAACTCTAAGATGATTGTGATTCCAGTTACTCTTAAAGGGGGTAACTATTTGCTGTGGTCAAGAACCACTAAGATTGCCCTTTGTGGTCATGGTCTTTGGAACCACATAGATCTTTCTCAAAACATTGAAGAGGAAGAAAGTAGTGATGAAGAGGATGAAGAAGCAGCAGCTGCCAAGAAGGCCAAATGGTTTCAAGAAGATCAAATCGTGCTTGCTATTCTCCAAAACTCTCTTGAAGGCTCTATCCTTGAAGCCTACTCTTATTGTGAAACCTCAAGTGAACTTTGGGAAACACTCAAGAATGTCTACGGCAACATTTCCAATCTTTCCCGAGTCTTTGAAGTAAAGAGGGCACTAAACGACTTAAGCCAAGACGACTTGGAGTTCACCAAACACTTTGGCAAATTCCGGTCTCTATGGGCTGAACTAGAGATGCTTAGACCAACCACCATGGACCCTTTCATTCTTGCTGAACGAAAGGAGCAAGACAAGGTCTTCGGCTTGCTTCTCACCCTCCATCCAGCATTCAACGACCTCATCAAGCATATTCTACGTGCTGATAAGCTTCCAAGTCTTGACGAGGTGTGTGCACAAATTCAGAGGGAACAAGGTTCTCTTGGCTTGTTTAGTGGGAAGGGGGAACTGCCAATGGCCAATAAGGGTGTTTACAAACCTCCGGACAGAAGGTTTAAGGAATGTGAGCATTGTAAGCGAAAGGGGCATTCTAAGGAGAAGTGTTGGATCCTCCATCCACATTTGAGGCCAGCTTCGTTTGGTCCAAGAGATGGTGCACCGCGAGCCAATGTGTCTCACATTCGGGATGATCATAACCAAGCTGGTTCCTCAAGAGACAATGGTGCATCCGGAGACTATGTGCGCAAGGCTGATCTTGATGCACTCTTCAAGTCCATTGCCTCACTAAAAGAGTCTGGTACAAGTTTCTTAACTCATAAACCCTCTAGTTCCCTTATTGTTGATTCTGGTGCATCCCATCACATGATTAGTAATGCAAACTTACTTCATGATATAGAACCTGCCCAAGGGAATGTTATAATTGCAAATGGTGATCAAGTTCCGATTAGGGGAATAGGGAATTTGAGATTATTTGATAGAGAATCTAGAGCACTTTATATGCCTAAGTTTCAATCCAATCTTCTATCCGTTAAACGAGCTACTAGTGATCTTAATTTTTATGCAATCTTTGGTCCTAATGATGTCTATTTTCAGGATATTGAGTCCGGTAAAGTAATCGGTGAAGGGGGAACTAAGGATGAACTCTATGTTCTTAATGGTGTTTCACCGACTACTTCACAAGCTTGCAATTTCAATTCTCATTTAGATTATGTTTCCTTTAATGTTATGTGGCATGCTAGATTAGGCCATCCTCATTCTCGTGCACTAAAGATAATGTTGCCTAATGTGTCTTTAGAACACTTGAATTGTGAGGCTTGTATTCTTGGCAAACATTGCAAAACTGTTTTTTCTAAGTCTTCTACTATCTATGAAAAATGTTTTGATTTGGTTCATTCGGATGTTTGGACATCACCATGCGTATCTAGAGACAATAACAAGTATTTTGTGACTTTCATAGATGAAAAATCAAAATATACACGGCATAATCCATCAAACAAGCTGTCCATACACTCCACAACAAAATGGAGTGGCTGAGAGAAAGAACCGCCATCTAATGGAGGTGTCTAGATCAATGATGTTTCACATGAAAGTGCCAAAGAGATATTGGGGAGATGCTGTGATGATGGCGTGTTATCTTATTAACCGAACCCCAACAAAGATCCTAGAAGACATTTCTCCATTTGAGGTACTCAATCAAACTCGTCCATCTAT
Organism: Arabis alpina; assembly: GCA_900128785.1. Taxonomy (NCBI): domain Eukaryota; kingdom Viridiplantae; phylum Streptophyta; class Magnoliopsida; order Brassicales; family Brassicaceae; genus Arabis; species Arabis alpina. The sequence continues at coordinate 48,857,545 of LT669791.1, forward strand.
TGAACATCTAAGAGTGTTTGGTTGTGTGTGTTTTGTGTTAGTACCAGGAGATCTAAGGAAGAAGTTGGATGCAAAGAGCAATCGGTGTGTGTTCCTAGGTTACTCAACTACTCAGAAGGGATACAAATGCTACAATCCTAGCAACAATCGGACATATGTGTCTAGGGATGTCAAGTTCTTTGAAGATCAAAGCTATTTTGAGAAAAGGGATTGGGAAGACTTGAAAGATCTAGCCTCATCATCTGATAGAGTCTCAAGCCTAAGGTTTCTACTTGATCATCTTGGGAACACAAATGTTCAGGCCAAACCAGCTGGAGAACGAAGTGAACCACCATTGGCTACACCAAACGATCAAGGTCCAACTCAAAACACAAATGAGAGTATGGACCATGATCAAGAAGTAGTAGAGTCAATCTCACAAGATGAAGCTGCCTATCCGGATAGGGAAGAAACAACTTTGGAGAATGAAATTCCATGTCCAGAAACAGAAGAGGAGGGTAGAAATGAGGAAACCATAAGTCCTCAAGAAGATCCCATACCGGTGCAGCCAAGCCTAAGAAGAAGCACAAGGGAAAAGAGTGATCCATCTACATGGAAACAAAAGAGGGTCTACTTCAATTGTGAAGCCATTGCCCATCCGATTCAAGCTACATGCTCCCTAGCATTCTTACCACAAGATCATCAAGTGTTTCTCGGAAAACTTGACCAAGACATCATACCAAAGAGTTATGAAGAGGCTATGGAAGAAGAAGTATGGGGCAATGCAGTTGATGATGAAGTGGAAGCTATGGTGAAAAATGATACTTGGTATGAAACGGATCTCCCTCAAGGAAAGAAGGCTGTGAGCTCAAAATGGGTTTTCACAATCAAACACTTGAGTAATGGAGAGATAGAGAGATACAAGGCAAGACTAGTGGCAAGGGGATTCACCCAAACATATGGAGAAGATTTCACGGATACATTTGCACCCGTGGCTAAACTCCATACGGTTCGAGTTGTTCTCTCAATAGCCACTAATTGTTCATGGGATTTATGGCAAATGGATGTCAAAAACGCATTCTTACAAGGAGAATTAGAAGAAGAAGTCTACATGACTCCTCCTCCGGGCTTAGAGAAAACGGTTACTCCGGGAAAGGTTTTAAGATTGAAGAAAGCTATCTACGGTCTCAAGCAGTCTCCAAGGGCTTGGTATAGGAAGTTAAGCATGACGCTAATGGAGAAAGGCTTCAAGAAGTCTCAATCCGATCATACGCTCTTTACTCTCCAAGGACCTCAAGGGATAGTTGTGGTGCTTGTTTATGTAGATGACCTAATCATAACCGGGGATAACAAGGAAGGAATCCAAGATACAAAGGAGTATCTCAATTCGGTATTTGATATCAAAGATCTTGGAGAGCTCAAGTATTTTCTTGGTATTGAGATATGTAGATTCTCGGAGGGCCTCTTTCTTTCTCAAAGGAAGTATGCGAATGATCTACTAAAAGAGACTGATAAGTTAGAAGCCAAACCAGCAAAGACACCACTAGAAGAAGGGTACAAGGTCAGCCGAAAGGGGGAGCAAGACGATGATCTATTTGAAGATGTTGCAAGATATAGAAGAATTGTAGGGAAGATGATCTACTTGACTCTTACACGTCCAGACCTTTGCTTTGCGGTTAATCAAGTGAGTCAACACATGAAGGCACCTACGGTTTATCATTGGAGTATGTTGGAGAGAATGCTCAGGTATATTAAGGGAAGTGTTGATCAAGGCATTTGGATGGGGAAGAATGGTAACACCGAGATTGTTGGTTATTGTGATGCGGATTGGGCCGGGGATAGAAACGATCGGAAATCCACCACTGGCTATTGCACGTTTATAGGTGGTAATCTTGTGACTTGGAAGACTAAGAAACAAAAGGTGGTTTCGGATTCATCCGCGGAGTCTGAATATAGAGCCATGAAGAAGCTCACAAATGAGCTTGTTTGGCTCAAAGGTCTTCTCAAGTGCTTAGGAATTGATCAAGACACTCCTATCACTATGCATTGTGATAATCAAGCCGCAATCCATATTGCAACTAACTCGGTGTTCCATGAACGAACCAAACACATCGAGTTAGATTGTCACAAAATCAGAGAGAAGATAGAGCAAGGGATAACACTTCCATGTTTTACAAGGAGTGAAGACCAACTTGCTGATATCTTCACTAAGGGAGTAAGTCTTAAAGTTTGCAACAACATCTATGACAGACTTGGACTTATCTCTCTACCAAAGCCGTGATCAAGTCCCCTATCCGAGAGACATCTCACTCTTTTTCCCTAAGTGTGGTTTTTTCCATGCGGTTTTCTTCACTTAGGTTTTTAATGAGGAGATGCACCTCGGGTCTTCCAAGTTTAGTTCAAGTTCCTTGTAGCTAAACTTGAGGGGGAGTATTGATCATTGTGCATATTTGGTGATTGTGTACGGCCTGTACGGTCTGTACGGCCATAGTACACAAGGACACCAAGACTAAGATCAGAAAGAGTACAAGGTTGTACAAAGACAAGGACACAAGGTGATAGGGACGTTTTGTGCAAGTGGAACAAGTTCAGATCAGATTCAAATGGCTCACCAACTCCTTTTGGACCCATTTGAAGGTGTCACTATCCAGGACCACTTCCTCTCTTGTGTCTAACGGCTATATGCCTCCTTGTGCTTATATATGTCTGATTGTAACCTTATTCAATCAATCTAAGCAGATACATCTGATTCTAAACTTCCTAAATGGTTCTTCATACTTGTTCTTCATACTTGTTCTTCATTCTTGTTCTTCAAGCTTAGATAAACTCCATACTACTTATACTCATTTCCGCTTTATTCCAACATTTTCAACTCCATTTATTACTATGAGAAAAATAAACCTCGAATGTAAAAAATCTACAACGACAATATCGAAAATATCCATTGTACAAATAAGGAAGAACCTTATGTGATTTATATATGGCCAAAATTTTCTAATAATTAGTATAAAGTGTATAACCAAAATACTAAGGTAGATAATAACCAAAAAGAAGTTGTTATTTATTAGAGACACTTATGATGTGTGTTTAAAATATTTTATAACTAAATTTAATTAATTTTTAATGGGTCAGGGTGTCTAATTACACAAAATTGGTCAAATATAAAGACACTTTCAATGAGTTTTAGGTCTGCAAAATATGGGTTTAATAATTTTTTTATGTTTTAGACCCAATAATAAGATCTGCAATGCACATGCTCTTAGTGTATAATGTTCTAAACAGAATTTTCCAACAGGCTAGGTAGGTTTAGCTGCTTGGGGATATGTCATTTGTGGTTTCCCAATAATATTTGACGGCTTGCTATATATATATAAACAAAATAAATTTACAAACTCATAATATATTACCTCAATATCAAATGGAAACTAAATCACTTAAATGTTTCAAAAAAAAAAAAAATTAAATCAATCAAAACATTTCATCATATATAAATTATTCTTTTTTGGTATTTTGTCAACAACATGGCGCTTAGTTTGAATCTATGTAGTGACAAAACGAAGGTTCTAACATAAACCAAAATGTCATGGTCCATTCATACAGTATAGCAAAAAAAAAAGAGGTCCAATCATATTAATATAAACTAAAATTATATATAAATGTATATCGGTGGTTCTTGATGTTGGAACTTGTTTTTTGACAATGGCATTGGCCAATATTTCGGTGGCTTTTTCGAACAATTTAGTTGTCGGAATGACCGGAACTTGGAATCGTTGGATTCATTGTAATGAGCACTATGAGATAGTATATTCATTTGTCAAAAATGACGTTCATTTGAATGAGAAATGTTGGTCCAAAGTCGATGACTTGGAAATCTTATTAAGTATATAAAGTGGAGAACTCATAACAAGATTTAAAATCTTGTGTACACTTTGGTGTATTCTAGAGAAGAGACATTCAGGCCGGACTTTGATGATGGGCTTCAGAGTTGTGCAAATGGACTTAGGACCCAAAAGACTTAGTCTTTTTTGTCTAGATTCATTTTGACTAAAAATATTGACTAAGTCAATATAAATCTCTTCTAGTTAAATGAGTGTTAATGTCACAATTAAGCTAAGAAAAAATCAGTTTTGGTTTTGTCTCTAAGGTAAAAGCTTATTTGGTCAAATGTTATTATGTTGAAGACTTAATTCTCTTTGACTCCCTTTATTGCTCCAACCCTAGTAAAGGTTGAGGTGTTGGCTATATAATCAAGACATGTTCTTTCTCATGAAATACGAACAAGATTGAAACATATCAAAGTTCTAAAAACAATTCCCTCATGATCTCTTCTTTTCTTGAGTCTGAGAGTACACGCATAATTTTGGTTCGATAGGTTCTGTTCTTCGGTGATGGAAGACAGAAACAATGCAGTTGTATCCTGGGAATCTTATCGCTATGAAACCGTCACACTACGGGACGTTTAAAGATTTAAGGAAAGAGATTCGTCTCGCCTCTGCAATTCCTTTTCATCTTTGTAATTTGGTATTGTAATTCTGAATTTGTTCTTAAATTTATCTTATTATATATCAGTTGCCCAATTGTAGAAATTCGGGTCCTACAATCTTAAATCTTTAAATTTCATATAGTGTAATAACAATTTTAAATCTATAAATTTTGTTATTGTTTAATTACACTAACGAAACTGATATATGTGTTAAGATGTGTTGTCTTAAGCACAAGTTCATGAGTTTTGCAGATTGGTGGAGATAATAGTTTCTGTCAAGGAGAAATATTTTTTCTGATAACCAAAAAAGTTCATCGGTTAATTCGATCCCTTTATATATTTTGTGTTGTATGTTGCATCTGTGATTGCTTTTTATTTGAAACTGCAATTGTTTTAATTATGCATTCATTGCTTTGGTGTTGACCTTAGCTTTGTCTGACTCGGTTTTTATATAACCGGTGTTGATTTTGGTTTTGTTAATTGTTTTTCGTGAACAGATTCGATTTTAGTATGACTAACAGTAACCAATTTGGGATCGATGTTTAAGACAAGGATATAACGATGGAGATAATCGTTGGCGGTGAAATCGGGTCAAGTGAGTCGACGCCTCAAATTAAGTTTGAGAGTGGTCTGCCACTTGTGAACCCGTCGGTGCCTAGCGCTTTAACCGTAGGACTGATGCCAAGAAAGACTTATAAGTCTATGGCGTAAATTTTAAGAAATTCGCATTAGCGAAATTTCAAGGGAAGTCTCAAGTGATTTTGACCAAAGAGAACATATGTGACGTGGTCTCTAAAGTCAATATTTGGAACTTGTTTTTTGACAATGGCATTGGCCAATATTTCGGTGGCTTTTTCGAACAATTTAGTTGTCGGAATGACCGGAACTTGGAATCGTTGGATTCATTGTAATGAGCACTATGAGATAGTATATTCATTTGTAAAAAATGGCGTTCATTTGAATGAGAAATGTTGGTCCAAAGTCGATGACTTGGAAAGCTTATTAAGTATATAAAGTGGAGAACTCATAACAAGATTTAAAATCTTGTGTACACTTTGGTGTATTCTAGAGAAGAGACATTCGGGCCGGACTTTGATGATGGGCTTTGGAGTTGTGCAAATGGACCTAGGACCCAAAAGACTTAGTCTTTTTTGTCTAGATTCATTTTGACTAAAAATATTGACTAAGTCAATATAAATCTCTTCTAGTTAAATGAGTGTTAATGTCACAATTAAGCTAAGAAAAAATCAGTTTTGGTTTTGTCTCTAAGGTAAAAGCTTATTTGGTCAAATGTTATTATGTTGAAGACTTAATTCTCTTTGACTCCCTTTATTGCTCCAACCCTAGTAAAGGTTGAGGTGTTGGCTATATAATCAAGCCATGTTCTTTCTCATGAAATACAAACAAGATTGAAACATATCAAAGTTCTAAAAACAATTCCCTCATGATCTCTTCTTTTTTTGAGTCTGAGAGTACACGCAGAATTTTGGTTCGATAGGTTCTGTTCTTCGGTGATGGAAGATAGAAACAATGCAGTTGTATCCTGGGAATCTTATCGCTATGAAACCGTCACACTACGGGGCGTTTAAAGATTTAAGGAAAGAGATTCGTCTCGCCTCTGCAATTCCTTTTCATCTTTGTAATTTGGTATTGTAATTCTGAATTTGTTCTTAAATTTATCTTATTATATATCAGTTGCCCAATTGTAGAAATTCGGGTCCTACACTTGATCGTGTTCATCCATACTTTTACAAAATCATCACGAATACGAGATGTATCCGTAACTCGCGGGTAGAAGATTATTGTCGCCATAATGACACTGATTTAAAGTGTTAAAGTGTTGATCTAATTCAGAGTAAGACGTCATGATAGCCTTTAGATCGGAGTTGAGCTCTGTCTCCAAACTTCCCTCTTGATGAAGATAGAGATCTTGAGAATTTTGAACATATTGAGGCTTAATGTCTTGATAGTAATTAGGATTTTCTATAGATGGAAAGTCAGTAGCCATCATGCTTTGTGCTGCTTGTTGCTTTAGAATTTCTAGCTGTGTTTGTAAATTCACAACCTACATATAATACCACACAACATTAATGATTCATATGTCCAAATTATGCATGTATTGAAAAAAACATGAAGATTAGACTTTATAGAGGAAGTTATATGTACCTGTTGTTGAAGTGAAAATATATGAGAAACACAGCCATAAATAGGATCTTGTAGGCGAGCTTGAGCTTCGTAATTGATTGAAATGGCTGCTTCACATCGATCTTCCATGGGAATATGAGAGAGCAATTTAGAAGCATTGCTTGCTCCAAACACTTGGTGAATGACTGCAAAATTTGAGGCTCCTTGTTCATGGCAAAAGTATGGGGCAAACACACATCCTTTTACACATTTCCTTCTTAAGAACTTGCAAGCCCCACAAGGAGAGCCAGAGCCAGCCATGGTCTTTTTGATGAATGATAATTATAGTTAACTTTGAGTAGCTTAAGAATGGAAGAGCATTAGCTTAGGGGGATATTTTATAAAGACGAAGATGAAGATGGGTTTCTTATAATGTTACATTGTTTAATCAAATTTTGTCTACTAAGTGGCCTACACCTGTCTCATTACCTTTATTCATTATATATATTTTAAGAAAAATTTAAGTTCGATATAAAGTTGGAAATTTCAGTAAGATAATTGATATGCAAGAAAAGCTTTACTACAGCTAGTACAAAAGGAAGAAGCTTGACACAAAACCAAACACTTAGATAATATTAATTTTCTTGATCATTTTTCATTCTTTTGTCTTAGTCTTTTATCCATAATTTTGGATTTGAATATCAACGGATATTCTTTTAATCTTGGCCTCCTAATTACTGTCTATCTTATGTACTCTGAAAATGTAGTGTAAGATACAAAAGCAGTATTTTTATATAATGTATAGTTAGAGTTTATTAATAGGCGAGGGGCAATATAAAAACTAAACCAACATTTAAAAAAAAAAACTAAACAGAAGTAGGACGTAATTGAAATTTTATCGAATCAAGCTAAAAAGTTGGTTCTAATTTGGTATACATTTCTGAAAATTAATGATAATTATGATAATTAAGCTAAAAAGTTGGTTCTAAGACCGGTTAACGTCTTCATTAATCAATGATAATTATGTGTGCATCGTATAACCAATGAGCAAAGAAATAAATTTCGCGAAAGGAGCCAAAAATATAGTAGAGACATTGTATGACATTATATATATATACATTGCACATTTGAATGGGTGGGTCAGGGTTTGTCGATCCAGACAATGCGAGAAAAGCTTAATTTGAAACATATTATAATAGATTGATTGCTACAATCATAATGAATTTTAATAAAGAAATTCTTTTTGATGTCACATTCTACTTAAACAGTGTATACATATATCCAAATTTCACGTTTAACCCAGCTCTAGTGATAAGTATGTTAATGCTAGTGAGGCCTCTTGGTGTAACGAAAAGACTTGTCATTTTTACTTTCTTTTGTACGTAAATTTTAAATTTGTTACTTGAATAAATAATTAGACAAATTACCTGATTAAGTCATATTTCATCTGCATTTAAGATTTAAATGTAAATGTTATTTCATGATAAATTAAGAGAAAAATAATAAAATGTTGGAAAATGATGCTAAAATTGTTCAAGTTTGCTTGACAACGGTTATCCCAGACAAGGTAGGTCCATCACACGTATATGGAATTTGGCTGATTATAGACTTAAAGAGTATTTTATTATTATAAACACATGAATCTACACGAGAACAAAACAAATTAAAGCTACACACAAGCGTACACAATATATTAAAACATGTAAATGTGGCAGCATTCGAATTATATGTACATATTGGTAATGATAGACAATTATGTTCGTATGAGTGGATTCGTTTGATGTATTACGTGCACCGTGCACGTACGCATATAAACTTATATAATGTCGACTGATTCTTAGTGACGTTAGGTACACTTGTCTCCTCTTCTATAATGGTTACAAATTAAATGGTATTAGTGCTTTGGTATTTTGGAGAAAGCATATATATAAACCGAAATTCGTTTATTTTGTGAAAAAATATAGGATTAAATTAAATGGTACGAGTTATATTTTTATGAGTCAATTAGTCCAAAAACCATACTCTTTTATGTAATTAAGAGAATGCCAATAAGAATTATGAAACTCAAAGTATTATTGCACGTGTTGGACAAAATAACGATTTTACCCAAAAAATATCTTCATTGCTGCGTTTTCATCGCTACTTTCTCGATTAGCCGCCACGCATCAGTTAACCCATCGGTATATTTAGTGACCACCACGCACCACCGATAGAAGGAGGGAGAGAAATAGACTGTTTCCATTTACCCAGAATCCGTCGTTGTTTTGAATAGCTGCCACACACCACCGAGAGAGGGTGAGAGAGCAAGATAGTGCTTCCATTAACCCTAACCGCTAAGAATCACTGGATCCGTTGCTGCTTCGACTAACCGTCACACATCCCTAAACCCGTCGATATTTTTAATGGTCGCCGTGCACCACCGAGAGAAAGAGAAGAGAAAGAGAGAGAGAGATAGGGTTAGTTTTGGTATATATTTTTTTTATATAGTTGAATGGTCATTCTCCTAATTAGCCGAAAATTTGTGTATATCACCTGCAAATACTCTATTTTTATTTTATTTTAATGTTGATGTGAAATTCTCGTTTATTGCTAATAACCTTAATATATATATATATATATACCCGAAACAAATGTTGCATATTTGTAGCATAATGCATACACTCTTTGTTTATGTTAGACATGTACAGTCAATATCTATATATACACTTAAAATAGATAAGGTACTAGTTGAATATTGTGTTTAAAATTGATAGACAAGAAAGAACAGTGAAAGTGATGTTGGTTTATAAATGCGAATTTTTTTTCTTCTTCCGACTAGTGGATTTAATTGGAATCAAAGTTGCCCAAAGGCTTACAAGGAAAAGGGGCCCAAACAAGCCCACCATCCCAAACGGTACAATAACTGCCTTACCTATACCCAAAAAAATTCCTATACAACCAGGTTTTTGAAACTGCTAAAACCTCAAGAACCGATTAAGGTAAGAACCCTTTATACCCAAAAACCAGAGGGAAACACATTAAACAGAGGTTTTGACACTCTCACCGTCGAAAAACTCTTTTAACCAAAGAGGGTAACCTCTAGCCACATAAGAATGGCTCCGGTTATCTCTTAGAGCACTATGGGCGATGAGATATGCACCTCTATTCAATGCCTCCACTTCTACTTCTAGTCTCCACTCTAAAAACCCTCGCAACGCATTGTTCAAGAGAGAAACATGCGGAATAAAGGAGGGCCATGCGATAGGTCTCAGGATTGCCCCCAATAACTCCGGAACTTGACCTGCAAAAAATACTTTCTCAAAGTGATGCTCCTTCATACTGTTTATTGCCCACAAAAAAGTCTCCTTCGAAGCGTCAAGTTTGGATCTCAAACCAGCAAGAAGTCTTCTACTGTGCATCTTTACCTCACCTTTGTGATCTCTCAAGACCCAAGCAACACCTGCACAAAGATTTTCACGTGACCACGAGCAGGAAAAATTACATTTGAGCCAGTCTACTGGAGGTGCTTTCCAACTTTTATTTCTCTTTTGAGTTTTCTCCTCTATGCTTGTCTCCACTTGTTCCACTTGCTGAGCAAGAAACCATTTTTCCGATTCTTCAATGTATTTCTTCCTTGTATCTTGTGGCAAATATCTTTTCCCTTCAAAGAGTAGGGAATTTCTGTTTTTCCATATGTACCAAACTATCCAAGGAATGCACCTTCTAGTAGCTAAAGGGATTGTACTTATTTTCTGCACATTCATAAGATAATCAATATTAGAATATACAGAAGCTCCCTCGAAACCATCAGGAGGTCTTGGCACATTAGACAGGGCCCATATTAGTCTCGCTGCTGGACAAAGAAAGAGCATATGATTGATGCATTCACCCTCCAAACCACAAGTTTGACATCTCCCATCCATCTTGATTCCTTTTGAAAGAATTTTATCCACCACTGGGACTGCTCCACTCAGAGCTTTCCATAAGAAGGTTTGGATTTTCAGAGGTGCCTTCAACTTCCAAACTTTATCCTTCACTCCATTAATGGATGGCTTAGCCGTTGCTTCTGATATTAGGATCTTATGCTTCTCTCTGTTAGCTAGCCAATTGCCCGATTTGACATTATACTCCCCACTTCTGTTATGTTTCCATATCCAAAAATCAGCTTGAGAAGTCACTGGTTTTTTGCGCAAAATCAGATCAATATCTTGTTGATAGAAAAGCTCCTTCAGCTTGTCAATATCCCAAGAATTTGAATCATGATGAATCAGATCACTTACCTTCAAGTCAATATTGACAAAGATATTCTTCATCAGAGGGATCCTTGGTATCACATCACCTAGCCAGGGATCACTCCATACGTGAATGGAGTCACCGTTTCCTATCAACTTGGATAACCCTTTCAACAACAAAGTCCTTCCATGTAAAATGCTTCTCCAGCCGAAGGAGGGACAAGTACCTTCAGTAGCTTTCAGAAAGTCTCCCTTTTCAAAATATCTGCTGCGAAGTAAACTTGACAGAAGAAAGTTTGGATATTGTAACACTCTCCATGCTTGTTTCCAAAGTAGAGCTTGATTAAAGCACTCAATATATCTGAATCCTAAGCCACCTTCTTGTTTAGAAAGACATAATTTATCCCAACTTAGCCAATGACATTTTCTTTTGTCCTCATTTGATTGCCACCAGAAATCAGCCATAGCACTAGCCAATGAGGAGCAAGTTGTTTTAGGTAACCTGAAGCAGGACATCGCATATACCGGCATGGCTAAGGCCACTGCTTTTAACAGGATTTCCTTTCCTCCCAAGGATAATGTTCTAGCAAACCAACCTGAGAGTCTAGACTTCAGCTTCTCTCTGATGTAGTCTAGCATATCTATCTTAGATCCACTGAAACACTCAGGGAGACCAAGGTAGGTTCCAGTCCCTCCTTCTTTGACTATACGTAAAGACTGCTGAACACTAGACTTAGCCATAGGATCCACATTTTCTCCAAACGTAATAGCAGACTTTTCTAGATTTATAGTTTGACCTGTAGCTTTTTCATAAGTTCTCATAATTTTCTTGAAAGCTTCACTCTCTTTTTGATCGGCCTTGCAGATGAATAGGCTGTCATCAGCAAAGAGTAAATGATGAATGGAGGGACCCTGTGCTGAGAATCTAAACCCTGTGATCTTCCTTTCCCTCTCCGCTTTATTAAGCATGTGTGATAAACCTTCTGTGCACATCACAAAGAGAAAAGGGGAGAGAGGATCTCCTTGCCTGAGTCCCCTCTCAGGCACTATGAGTCCCATAGGCTGGTTGTTTATCAACACTGAATATGTTACTGTGGTAACACAGAACATAATCCACTTCACCCACTTTTCATGAAACCCCATGGCCTCTAAAAGAGCCTGCAAATACTTCCATTCCACTCTGTCAAAAGCTTTTGACATATCTGACTTTATTGCCATGAATTCCTTTGATAGTTCTTTGTGAGTTCTAAGCCCATGAATCACCTCATGCGCCACCAAGATATTGTCTGATATTTGTCTCTCTTCCACAAAAGCAGATTGGCAAGGGGATACCAATTCAGGCAAAAAAGGCTTGAGTCTTTGCACCAAAACCTTTGAAATGGCTTTGTAAATCACTGAGCATAGGCTGATTGGCCTCAAATCTTGCATTCTGTTTGCTCCTACTACTTTCGGAATCAGACAAATGTGGGTAAAGTTCCATTCAGAGGGAAAAGACCCCTTTTCAAAAAAGTTTTGAATCTCCTCCGTGACTTGCCCACCAATCACGTCCCAATATTGGTGGAAAAGCATCCCTGTCATGCCATCAGGCCCTGGAGCCTTTGTAGCATTAATGGAAAAGATGGCTTCTCTAATTTATTCTTTGGTGACTTTCTGAGTCAGAAGCTTATTAATTTCTGCAGAAACCTTTGGCACAAAACCAGCAAATATCTCATGAAAGTCATCCGGATTTGTAGATGAGAAGAGATTAGAGAAGTACTCAGCCGCTACTTCTCCTTTAGAAGCTTCACCTCTTTGCGCATTGCCATTGGAATCCAGTAGACTTTCCATACAATTCCTTGACCTGACCTCTTTTACTGAGGCGTGGAAATATTTGGTGTTACCATCTCCCTCTTTTAACCACTTTTTCTCAGTTTTTTGACTCCAGAAGCTCTCCTCTTCTCTGTAAGCAACCACCAAATCATATTTCAAACTGTGAATCTTCTTTGTTGAGGGTCTAAGAGTAGATTGTTCTTCCTCTAGGTTCCTTTGGAGTAACTGAATCTTATCTAGGGCATTTGTTGTATTCCTTTTCTTCCAATTGCTCAAAGCCTTACGACATCTTCTCAATCTCTCTGAAACCGATGAACATGTTCTGAAACCTTGAGCTTTCCAGGCCTTCTCTATGGTCTCTTTAACCAAAGGCTTATGCAACATCCTCTTATCAAATTTAAACTGACCTCTGTAAGAGTCTTGTGAATCTACCAATTTGACCAGAACTGGCCTGTGGTCTGATCCCCTTTTCTCTAAAAAAGTCTGATTTGTGACAGGAAACATCTCATACCATTTCTTGTTTCCAAAGCTTCTGTCCATTTTTGATTGAATATACCAGTCTCCCCTCCAACCTCCCCAGGTGTATCCATTGCCATGGCTTGGAAGTTCTATCATACCACACGCTGCGATCAAGTTGACAAAGTTTTGACAAGTTTCTGACTCTCTCCAAGGCCCTCCAAATTTCTCCCCACCATGCAGAATATCATTGAAATCGCCTAGCAAACACCAACTTGTGTTTCTACCAATCCCCGTACGAGTAATCCTCTCCCAAACTAGGTGTCTGTCCTTCTGAATAGGGTCACCATAAACCCAAGTCACAAAGAAAGAGAACCCTCCAAACTGGATATGACAATCCATACTATTTTTGTCTGCAAAAATCAACTCTAAAGCCACTGACTTCTTTACAAAAAGAGCCAACCCTCCACTATATCCTCTCGGTTCCACTGTATGTACACGATCGTACCCTAAGCATTCTTGCAGGTCTACTACTACATTCCTTATATTTTTAGTCTCCATTAAAAATAAAACCTCAGGGAAATGCTTTTTACGCAACTCCTTGAGTCTTGGAAAAACCAAGCCTTGAGGACGCCCCAAGCCTTGGCAATTCCAGCTGAGAAGGCTCATTGGATGGTGGACAGTCCCTCCTTTGGGACCGCCTCAGTGCTAGATACAACTTCTTTATCTCCTTTTTCCTTTGTAACCATTTGTTGCTTATGAACATGTGCTTCCTTCTCATCTTGCCCTGCTTCTCTTTCTGCCTTTCTCTTGGATTGTTTTCCTATCAGAACTCCCTTCTTCTTTTCATCTACCAGAGCCAGAGAGCCTGATTCAGCTATGGTAGCTCTATGTTTCCTTTGATGCAAGTGAGGTCTTTTTCTGGCCTTCCTTCTCCTCACCACTGTCCCGGAAGAACCAGCTTCAATGAAGCCGATTCTGTAACCCGTCGGATCAGTAATGAAGGGAGAGTCCATAACCCCGCTCCCTGCACCCCATCCTTCTGGTCCCTTACTCTTGATAATGTTGTGAGGATCAAGTTTCTTCTCTTGCGTCTCTGTTACTATCAAAGAATGATCCTGATTAGACTCCTCATAATTAAAAACCAGACCTTTCCCTTTATCCAAATCTGTTGAGATAATGGGAATAGGTTCCATCGAGAGAGAATACAATCCATTAGGATCTTTGAGCATAGCTTCAATGGATTGCTTAACACGCTCTTCCTTAACCACTTTCTCCGGACCTGCTTCAGTTAAAAGATAGATTCTCATTCCTTGTAGAAGATCTGGATGTATCCTTGGTTTTCCATTTACTGGATTGATTCCAACTTGCTCTTCGGATAATACACCAAAGAGCGGATCATCCTCCTTAATTATCAGTTCCTTTTCCACCTTTTGTAACTCCGAATCACCTTGAATAGCCCCTATGTGTTGATTCAAATAGATTGGACAGAATTCCTTTTCATGAGTTTGGCGTTAGTGTAACATCTCTTCTGCAATCTTTCGAAGTCATATCTGACCACAACTTTCCCTCCTCCCCTTGGTAAGATAATCTCCTTTTCTCTCCTAACCGGATTAGAAACATCCAATTCCACTCTGACTCTTACAAACTCTCTGGTTTGCGCCTTCTTTGGATCGAAAGCCAGCTCTATTACTCTTCCTGCAAAACCTCCCAAATCTTTAATGGAGCTTTCCGTTCTATGGTTTACCGGAATGTTTCTCAGCTGAACCCAGACCGGAATGGTCTGCAAGTAGTTCGTTGGAGGGAATTCCACCCACCTTTCTATAACCAGAGCCCATTGATTGTAAGTGTGAACTCCCCTATTTAAGATATCCTCCAGATCTGCCTCATCTCTGAAGAAGAATTGAAATCTCTCGGGAGAAAGAGCTACTCCATGGACTTTTTCATACAATAGCCACTTCCTTGGCATATCGAGAATCAAATCCGATATATTCTGTCTTCGAGGATTCAAAACCCTCCCTATCAAACTTAGCTTGTTTTCTTCCACCGAAAAGTACTCCGGCTCATCTGGTATAATATACGGAACCTCCACATCTTGAATCTTCATAGCCATTAGTACACTATCAATACTCGACGACATTACCCAAAAAACACTCGAAAAAACTAGCTGGGAATCAAGACTTTAGCTCAAGAACAAACCCAGAAGAACCCTAAAAAATGCAAATTTACTTCTTCCTTTTTTTGTCAAATGGATACATTTCAAATCAATCAAATTTATTATAAAATATAGGGGTTAGTTTAAAATTACTTGCATATAACAAAATAGTTAGGCGTGCGTACTTTGGTTTGAACGAGTGACAAAGTTTCAAAGTCTTAACCTCAATATAAGGGAATGGTTTAGTTAACGTAATAAAATCAATTAAGTTAGTTTTAATTTAAGACAAAAAAGGATTATTAAATTGTTTTTCTTAGAACATGCAATTAAAGAAACGAGAAATGTATATAGAATTGTTGGTCCAATGATGCAAGTTCCAAGCCCCCGTATACAACAACCTTGATTTATCATTGGATTATACATATAACGTCAGAAGTTTATGGAAAACTCATTTTTATAACTAAAATATGGAACATTATCTTAAAGTATACAAAACATAATTAGTGTTCCACTCATTTCATGTTCCGTTTTACTATCAACCTTTATTTTATTGGTATATATAGCCGAATTATTAGTGTATGTATTGTTTAATTCATGCATAATCATTTTTACAAATGAATTCATCTATTTTTTTATAAAAAATATTACATTATTTGGAAACAAAATTTAGAAAATAATTGACTAAAATCTCTGTATAAATTACGATTAGCTAATAGCTCTATATATTCATAAATTCTTAAAGCTCCGATGTTAATAAAATATAGCGGTCTTCGAGTATATACTATATAGTCATTAAATTTATGTGATTACCTAAATCAAAGATAAGCCACCACTACTCACTACTAATTAGTTACTTATTTATTGTACAAGCAAACTCTACTAAGATAACGACTATTTACATAGTCTAGTATTTGTTTTTAACATAAGCTACATAAGAAAACCCATTATAAGAAATTGTTAAGAAAATTAATAAATGAATCATCGTAGAAATTCGAAATTCAAGAGAAATTTGAATTTACATACTTTGCAAAAGGAATAGTATGATTAATTTATTAGCTTATAAAGATATAATATATACAATGGAAACGCATGAGACGAAATGCGGTGGCTAAGGGAAAGGCAAAAAACGTAACTTTCACTTTCTTTTCTTGTGGGTCTGTCTCTACGATGCTATAAACCCACTCTTTTAACTCTTACAAGTGCCTATAAGTATTAAGTAGCTCCCAATCAGTGAATATATATACTTTACATCAAATATTTTATTCGTTTTTTTGCTTCATTATTAACTTATTTTTTCATGTGAAAATTATTCAATCTGCCATTTAATCTAATTTTGTTTCAAAATCTGCCATTCATTTGAATTCTTTCAAAAAAAGCCATAAATTGAATTAATTTTGTCTAACAATTTTTGCCCTCATCTTCTCTTCCACTCATTCTATCTCTTTTTTTCTTATCCTCTTTTCTCTCTTTCTTCATATTCTTCTTTATCTTTTGATCGGAAAAAATGGTGGATGATGGAGAATGTTGACGGCAACGGTGGTCGACGGTGGACAAGATGATGACGATGGTGGACAACATAACGACGGACAGGATAGCGACGGACAGGATAGCGACAGACACGGTGGTCGGAGGACAAGATGATGACACAGATGATGGTCGGAGGTCAAGATGACGACGGAGACGTTGGTCGGAGGACAAGATGGCGACGGAGACGGTGACGGTGACAAGATAAAGACGGCAGTGGACAATATGGCGACTTGATGGACAAAAGAGTGACGAAAACAGTGGCTGAAGGACAAATTGATGACGGAGACGGTAGCCGGAGGATTATATAGTGATGGAAACAGTGGCCGGAGGAAAAGATGGTGACGAAAACAGTAGCCGGAGGACAATATTAAGACGACGGTGGACAATATTAACAAAAAAAAGAAAATATGAGAAAGACAAAATCGTCTTTCATTCAGACCAAATCAAGAGATTGTGGCAGATTTTGAAAGAGCAATTCATTAATGACACATTTGGAAAGAAATTTCACCTAAAATGACAATTTCATAAATTTTCCCTTTTCTCATCCACTTTTGTATATTCTCATTCATGTACTTGTATATTTGACTTAAGACACTACATAATGTCTGAAGAAAAGAAGACTTTATGCAATGTATTATACAAAAGTTGAAAGATAATGCAACCCAAAACGGGCTTACATTATATATGTATTATTGTGTGGGCGTGATGCATGACAGTAAGTTACAACACAACAAAGTGAACAAACCAACACTAGTGTACATTTTCAAGATATAGAACCAGTCAAAGCCAGTACCATTAAACTTTCTATAATATCCAAGATAAACACTCTTCAAGCTGCTAATTTATTCTTAAAATGTTGTGAACAAACTTAATATTATGTTCTATCCAGAGAAGAGATATTATTATCTCAGTTTCATCGCTTCTTAAAGATGCTTTCGTCGATGAAACCGGGAAATCCTTTGAGCACATCTCGCAGCGCGTAGTAATGGCTATCACATTTATGGTCTGTAATGAAATTACCTGAGAGAAGTATCCTCTGAAAGTGTTGTCCTGGATCTCTCTTCCATAGACTAAAGTATTCTACCTTTTTTCCTGATGGGTTTTTCGGGTTTCCTCTTAGGTTCCTCATCAGATAGTAAACCGCGCCTGGTACATATAACTCTTCTGGCAATTTCACAACATCTTTAGTTGTAGATTCCGAGATTAAAGAATCAGACCGGTCGTTCTTGGATGGCGGGATTTCTGTGTAAGAATCAAGAAAGATGAGATTAAGTATATAAAATCTTCTAGTGATACTCAGGATTAAGCGAAAGAATATCATGTTCAAGTAGTAGTTACCAGGAAATTCTTCCTTGTTTCCGAATTTTGCATATTCAGAAACTTTTCGAGCTACGTCTTGCACAGAGGAAACAACTTGTTTCGCGTTTGTTACCAAATCTATAAGACTCTTCCATTCTTCCTTTTCGATAACACTTGTCCTGGATTTACAAATCATGTCGCTAAACAAACTCATTGCAGCAGAGTAATAAGTTTCAAGAAGAGAAGTCTTTGCTTACCAATCGGTCTGAAGTATTTCATCTCTCAATCTCGCTAAAGAAGCTGTACTTAGCCTCGGTATAATATCATCCTGAAATTGGCGGAAATGCTATGAGTTCCAAGAAGAGAGTAATCCTAATCTCAGCACAACTTGATCAAGAAAAGAGGGTTTTTTGTTCTGACCTGCATAACAATAGTTGTCACAAACTCAGAACAATCCTCTGCGAGCTCTTTGGAAACACAAGGAGGTGTCGCAAACCCAACAGCCGAAATAATTCCAGCGTCGAATCCCAATTCCTCCCGTGGCATTTTCCTGAGCATAATCGCCATTAAAGAAGCTATAGCACCGCCAAGAGAATGACCAACAAGCCTTAACTTGTATCCCTATGGATTGTTCATTACAATATAAAAACATCCTTCTCATATCTCACAAACAAAAGAAATGAGGAACAACAACAGTGATCATTATCATCACCTCGTATTTCTGTAGGCACCTTCTTATAGTTTGTAATTCGTGATTAAGAAACCATCGTGCAGATTCAGCGGTTCCAAAGTGTGTTGAGTAGCCTTCAAAAGTGACCTCTTCATCGCTTGAAGAGACAATATCAGTAATAAGATCATAAATGGTATGTGTCCCACGTATTCCAAAGACTACGAGTTTTCTTCGATGATCAACTCCTACGTAATAACCAGGCCTCATAACACTTGAATCTTTCACAAATTTAAGAATGTTATTCTCTCGAAGCATCGTGTTTTTTGCAAGACCAGTCACATTATCCCTGTAACAACCTTTCGCTAACTCCGCGTTGTATATGAGATCCTTAACCTGAAAAGCAATAAAGCTACTTAATATACTTCGGTAAAAGAAAAGCTATCTACAGGACAATCACTAGAACAATGTTCTCACCGTCTTTTCTGAAGCAACTTCTACGCCCTTGACGTCCTCAAACGGAGACAAGGATGCTTGTCTAAGGTATATAAGATAAAGACCAATCGTAAGATCACCGAGAGTCCAACCTTCAATCCCGAGCTTACTCTTCTGAATACTAGCAATAATCTCCGACAAAGATCGACTTCCCGGCGCTGACTTCTCTCCTGGAGAGAGATAGAACACACATTAAACACAAACTCAGCATTATGATCACCAAATGCACCAAGAATCAAACCAAGAACAATAACCACCTGTTGGAAGAGCCCAGTTACGCAATTGAATAGCTGGTTCAAGAGCTTTAGTGAGCCAAGCTAAGTCAAGTTTCCATTTACCATCACCAGTATCTTCATCACCAGAGCTATCACTATCGAGTCCTGACTCAAACCGTCTTCTGTTCTCTAATTCAGACTTTTTACTAGCCTCATGTTCTTCTAATTCTTTTCCTACATTACCAGATTCTGATAACGAAGACTTAAACCTCTTGATTACATTGTAAACAACTCTTCTCTTCCTAAACGGTGAATCTTCTACAACTGAAAAAAACCAAAAAAAAAAAAAACTGAAATTTCTACTAAATTTCAAAACTTTCGTATCGAACATAGAAAGCTTTAAAAAGGGTCGATTAAAAAACTTACAGAAATTCCATAGAAGTCGATTCAGAGACTTGTTAGCCATAGACGTAACTCAGAAATGAAAGGATCTCTCCGACGCCGAAGACGGAACAGAGAGAGAAGTTTAAGTAAGTGAGACTTCGAAGATACGGTGGAGCATGGCGGAATTATCGGCGGAAGTCGTTAACTTAACCGCTTCGCCGAGCAAATCGGAAAAACTCAAAATCGGAGAAGAAGAGAAGTACACCGACTTACTTCGAGTGGTTTCTGTAAAGGTATGGGCTTTATTGGGCTTTTTATTGGCCCATTAAAGTCATAAGTTGATATAGGAGGGTATTTTCGTCTTTTTGTGTAAAGAAATTCTAATGTGTTCCGTGTGTCTCTAGCTTTATCTTTCTCTGATTAGGGTTAGGGTTTGGTGCTTTGAGGAAGCAGAGCAAATTACTCTGTTTTTATAGAGGAAAGAAAAACAAAACGGTAGTTGTATAATAAGAGAACCAAATCTATCAAACCAATTTATAAGTTGTAATGTAATAACAGTGTAGTTAATCTCGTATTATTAATTAATTTGAACAATGAAGATAGTTACATTACATGTAGTTTTTGCTTTCTATTGGAAGTGTAATGGAACCATGAGCATACAACTTAGTGAAAATTTGGGATTAACGTTAACATACTTAAATAAAACCTATTGTCTCAATACCAAACTTAAGTATAATTTGATTAACTTTGAGTCAAACTTGTTTGAAAGAAAAGACTAAACTTAGAAACTTGGTTTCGACATCAAAGAATGTCTACGAACGACAAAAGTTGAACAGGAGCCGATTTGGCCTTCTCACGTTTCTGCTCACCTTTGAGATCAGACAAAGTCAGCTCCAGATTCTTGATGAGTTCCTCCAAATCTTCAACCAGAGAACCATCAGCGAGTGCATTCTTCCTCGCCAAGGAAACTCTTCAAGCTTTGTCTTTAACCAATCCACCTTGAAAGTCACTTCTGTTAGCTCGTTCAACTCACTCTTAGCGTTCTTTAGCTCAACCTCAGAGAAGCTCTGAGGTGTCTTGCGCAGTTTCTCAATGAGACCGAGGAGAAGATTAATGTATGCTGTCTTAACTCCTTTGGACTTTGATATGAATTTAAAATTTACAACCATAATATTATCCTAACTTCTGTGTTTCGTTTTATCACCAAAACCATCTCGTCTTATGATTTTTGTAATCACAACTTAATTGTTAATCTCATATCACTTTTTCGATATTAACAAATGAGATAAAAAAAAATTGTTTTGATTATCGAATTAAGTTTTTATCAAAGAGGCAAAATATATAAGATTTGCACTTATTAAGTTAGGCTATACTATTATCATTTCATAATTTCATAATGCATAGTTGATCATTAGACGATGAATGTTTTCAAAATTACGTTTCAATTTAATATGAGTTTTTCAAACTTTTTTAATAAAGTCACCATTTAGTTTGTTATTAGTTTGATTGGTTCAATTATTTTAATATAGATAAAATTTGTATTTGTTTAAACTATAAGAATAATTCGATAATTTATTTAAAAGAAGTTATGGAAGAAAATATTTTAGTATTTGTTGAAAACATTTGTCAATTTAGAAAAAAACGATTTTTATTTTTAAATACAGTTTTCCTCTATTTAGAGGAAATTTTAATACAATTATATTTTAAAAGTGTAGTTTTCAAAAACAAAATCAAAATAAGATATTTTTCAAAATTTTAAACTCAAGGAAGGTATTTTCTAAATTTCCTCTAGAAGATATATACGATTCAAGTTGGTGAAATTTTTTTAGCAAAAAAAAAAAAGTTGGTGAAAATTTTGGTTTAAGAAACAAATTTATGTAAAAAGTTTTGGATTGGGGAACGATGGATTACTTCATGACAATGAAACGGAACTTGGAATAAACCGTACCATAATTGGAGAAAACCCCCCTATTTCTCAACTAAACATAAATAATTAATTCAACTTATCAATACTTATAAAATGAAACACTTCGGTTTTGTCAAAATAACACTTAAAAATTCAAATGTTTATATCAAAGAACGACGGCAACAAAAAAAAAAATAAAAAAAAAATCAAAGAACGTCGTCAACCGACAAAGGTTTAGCAGCAGCATCAGATTTCGCCATCTCACTTTTCAGTTCAACATTGAGATCCGACAAAGTTATCTTCAGGCTCTCGATGCGTTCCTTCACTTTTTCGACCCGAGAGACATCAGCCATTGCAATCTTTCTCTTCGAGGGGATATCCTCAAGCTTTTTCTTTAGCCAATCCAGCTTAAAGCCCGCTTCTGTTAGCTCTCTCAAGTTGTTTTGAGCATTGTTTATCTCAGTCACAGACAAGAGCTGTGGTGGTTTGCGTAGTGTCTCGATGAGAGTAAGGAGAAGACTCATGTATGCTGTCTTCAATCCTTTGGCCTTTGGTTTGAAATCCACTGCAAAGTCTGGGCGCTTTAAGAAAATTCGGCTCACAGAAACAACCTAAGAAATTAACAAGAAAAACAATGAGATCATATAATTGTGTTTCAAAATATAGGATGTTCTAGGTAAATGCACAACGATTAAGAATTTTGATTTTTCCAAAAAATAATTTTAAAACATATCAACCAATCATAAACAAACAGCTAAATATAAATAGTCATAAACATTAAATAAATCTAAAACTTGTTTAGAAAAATGTAAACATATATTTTGAAACAATTTTTTTTAAAATATTTTATGTTAATATGAAACATCCTGAATGTACCTGATCACGACGAACCTCAAAACCTTTGATTTCAAACATATCCATCCCATTTGCATCTCCTACTTCAACTCCTTTGACTTCGACTTTAAGGATCAGTTAGTCATTCTCCAAAACCCCTTCTTCTTTAAGCTTGCTAAGAGGCAATGTTATATCTCCCCAAGCTGGGAACTGACTACAGAACATGCTTGTTATTTCTGCACGATAAACAAAAGATACACATGCGAAATTTTCTTCTTCATAAATGACACATGATGAGTCAAAAAAAGGGAATTATATGATCTTAATTATAACATTACCATCTCCTCTATGGAGCTCGTTGCCTGCTTGATTCAACAAAATGAAGCGATAACTAGCTCGCCTTTTCCATCCAGGTATCCATCTAGGACTCTCAACACACAAGGCCATATGCAAGTGATCATTATAATCACAAACTCGAACATGCCTTAGAAAGAAACAAAAATAAATTAGATACATGATCTAATAGATATACAAGAATTCCTTTTTTTTATATACATATCTAAACATTGATTCTTCTAGCTTACCATTTGCAGAAGGCTGTTACAAAAGTTGGAGACATAACCAATTCTTCCTTATTGGAGAAGTTATCTATCTCAAACGTGAAAATCGACATCAACTCGTGATTCCTCATATCTGTTTCAAAAAGCTTTTGTTTCTTAGAGGAATAAACAGAATTTTCATAAACTTATTTGCTACTCTTAGAAAATATAAACAAACAAAGCTTAAAAGTCAAAAGAAATCAAGAGCTAGAAACTAGGAGGACGACTTACCTAAGGTACTCTTCTGTATTTGATTCCCCATATTTTTATGAAAACGCCGGTTTCTTAATTAGGCTTTGTTTCGTCAAAGCGAAAGATAAAAATACTTGTAGAGAAATTAAGAATTTTGACGTGCTAAGCGGAACCCTAATACTGTAGATTAAATATACCGAGAATATATAGGCCTCAAAGCGAAACCCTAATTAATTAAAATTCTCACATGATAAATTTTAACATTTTGTCTGACATTATCAAACACAAATATAATTAAAAATCGTTTTTTTGTTGTGTTTTAATAATATTATCAATTTAAGATGATTAACGAAATACTAGATCCGGATATCAGCATATCAATTTTTATTCCTAAAAATTAAATGAAATTATCAGAGACAAATGAAACTTGAATTTAACGAATTGATCTTGCCATGCATCGTATTCACCTCTGTGTCAAATTGTTTTGCTAAATTTCGTCGTGAGACTCAAGAATCACTAAAGAAAAAGGAAAATTGAGAAGCTAATACTTTTTTTTAATTAACATAAAATGTGATTTTATTTTTGCTACAAATTTCTATATAGAACATTAATAATGTTCAAGAAAGCATTAGACACTACACACGCATACACCTAGAACATTTTTTTGAACACTATGGCAAATGTCATGAACCCTATAATTTATATTTAGAACGTGTGTTATTTAAATAGTATACTAGTCTCATATGGGTTCTTCATGTATATAAAGTGCCTTTTGTCAAAATCGATAGTGAGTCGCACAAATCAGAACTAGAAGATTATACAGTTTTTTTTTTTTGGGGTTGAAGAAGAAGAAGATTACAGTCTAAAACGAAAATTGTGTTGAAAACATATGATCTATAAACATAAATAGATATTAAAAATAATCAGATTAAAATCTAAATCAAAGTCAGGCAAAAAAAGAAGAAGATCATAAGATATATGAAAAGTAAAAAAACCCTAATAAATATCATATACTATAATTAACTCTCTTCTTTAAGATTACACATCATATTCCAAGTTCTCGAGCCTGAGCTTCATAACCAGAGAGTTTCTTCCTCTCCATGGAAACCTTCTCAAGCTTTTCCCTTAACCATTCCAGCTTAAAACCAGCTAGTGTAAGATCAATCAAACCCTTGGAAATGTTGACTATCTCGGCCTCGGTGAGTATTAAGAGCATCTCAGGAGAGCTGTTATAAAACGTCTCGTAGATTCTGAGAAGAATGTTCATGTATGTTGTCTTAAGCTCTGGATCTTGTGGTTGAATATACAAAGCAGTTTCAGGGTAAGTCTCAAAAATCTATTTTGCTGACTTAACTTGCGAATCAAGAACTTGGAAGCCATTGACATACAACATCTCCTCCTTCGTTTCGGGTACTGAATATAGGGTACCACGATCATTTGGGACAAATACGTGTACGTAGACATCAATTCTGAGTTTGTCGTTGACAAGAAACATTTTCTCTCGATGTTTGGTAAGACGCAAGGCCTTTTTGAAACCCCGGTTTGGCTTTTTATTGGTGAAGGTGTGATCATTTTCTGTAAATAGAGTCGAAAACAAAAACAATATACACTACAAGAAAACAAGGCTATTTCAAACGGCATTTGCGACGGATATTTTCCCGTCGGAATATTATGACTAAATACAGACGGATTTATAACCGTTTTTACACGGCAAAAAGCCTGTTGTAAATCGCTTAAACATTTCCGACGGACAATATTACCGTTAGAAATGTGTCGGAAATATGATCGGAATTCCGTTGGAAACTATTACCGTTAGAAATGTGTCGGAAATATGATCGGAATTCCGTTGGAAATGTAATTTTCTTTTTTAACTACTGTCATTAGATATCCGTTGGAAATGTTTAACGACTTTCCGACGGAATTTAAAATTTAAACTAATAACTTCGCGGTAAATGTTTGAATTTCAGGGGGATTTCCGACGGCTTCCATTTCCAACGACATTTATCCTAAGAAATCCGTAGGAAACAAAATCAATAAACTTACCAACCTTATTCTTCTTCTCATCATTCTTAAACTCTATTCTCTCTCTAAACATTTTTTTCTCATCCTTCTCTCTAAATTCT
Organism: Arabis alpina; assembly: GCA_900128785.1. Taxonomy (NCBI): domain Eukaryota; kingdom Viridiplantae; phylum Streptophyta; class Magnoliopsida; order Brassicales; family Brassicaceae; genus Arabis; species Arabis alpina. The sequence goes on from LT669791.1 coordinate 48,883,003, forward strand.
TACGAAAATATGTATGTTTTCTTGTTCTTTATCAATTGTAATTGTTTTTTTAGATATATAATTTGATATATTATTGGTTTATGAATGTGATTTTGTTAGATTAGGTGGTTTAGTAGGGTTATGGTGAATTTGCGAGGTTAAATAGTGAGATTTTTGATGCTTTATTGTTAGTTTATTAATTTAGTATAAAATATCATATGTAAATGATTTTTGACATTATAACATCGGTTTTGTGCATACCAATCAAGTTTTTGTATATACTTAGAATTCATGTTTTTTATATATTTACTATAAATTATATTAGAAAAACATGATATAATAATATTACATTAAAACATGTGAAAGGTTTTCATTATGTCCTATTCGCATATAAATTCAATTTCATATAATTTACATAGATTATATTTTTAATTTTATTTATTTATATTATGTTGGTATTGCTTTTATGACATATACAAAAAAAAACCTTCCACAACCATTTTTTTATATTGTACAGGTCTATCAATGATTTTCGTGATGCTCTTGGTTTGAGGCGTACACATACATTCCAGCGTTACGTATCACGTCAACTAACGGTTGAAGAGCTAGTGCAAGAACCAGGCCGAGAGCTTATCCCAAAACTCCATTATTCTTGCGAGGGAACATCGTCATGGTAAAACTTATATATATAAGTTTATATTTAAATATATATATATATATATTTAATATTCAAATTTAATTTTTTTACGAATTATATATCTATTATTTATCACCTTTGTAGGTTTGGGATTCATCCGGGCATCAATAAATCATTTCAAAAGATGGTGCATGGATTCCTCCGCCATCCATATCGGACATGGAATGATTTTCCAGAAGAAGAAAAAGAAATGTGGTTCCGTTGTTTCACGGTAACAAATAAAATTATTATATTTTAATAAAGTACATAGTAATTATAACAATTACATAACTAATGTTTTTTTTTACTTGTAGCAAGATTTCACTTGGGAACCTCAACACACAAATTATGTTCGTGTGGAATTCGACAATATGGCTGCGTTACAGTATTTGGACAACATGAAGGATTGGAAGCAGAAGTGGATCGACGGCAAACAAAAGCCGGAAGAATTGAATGATGATGTTTGGATTGGATTGCAGAGATATTGGAATAACTGAAGACAACACTTATAACAGTGTTTTCCTAGCAATATTATATTCTCGAATGTATTTTATTTTGAAATTATATTTTTGTCTCTAAATTACTTTGAATTTATAAAAATCTAGAATTTTAATTTCCGAATGTATTGCATTTAAATTATTTTTATATAAAGAATGATGATGTCAAGATAAATAAAAAATTTAAAATAAAATATTTTCAACGAAATTCTGACTGCAAGTCCAGTCGGTTGGAAATCAGTGGGATTCTATTTAAAATATTAATTTTCCAACGGATTTCCGACAATATTATCCGTTGTTCCTTAGCCGTAGGTATACAGTCTGAAATTTACCACTTTCCGTCGGAAATGGGTAGGGAATATATAACCGTTTGTATCTGTCAGGGAAGCGTTCAAATGTTTAAATGTCCGTCCGACATCCGTTGGAAATTCTCGAAATCTTACAAATATATTTGCAGTCCCTCACCTCATTCACAAAAAAAACACTACAACAGATATAAATGGAACCTTCAAATAGAGATCAATATTTTCGAGCATGGATGGACAAACCTCCACATGATCCAACGACGGGTCTACTTACGGATGAGTTCTACGATGGAGTCCAACAATTTATGGGACTTGCACAAAACCAAGCAAGAACCATTGAAGAAGGTAAAATGTTATGTCCTTGTTCTCAATGTCGGAATCGTAGATCGAAAACAGTTAGTAAAGTCCCCGCTCATTTATATAGACATGGATTTATGCCGGGGTACAAGATATGGTATTCACATGGAGAAGATGATTCACTAGTGAATTATGCTAGTTCTAGTACGAATAGGTTAGAGGAACCAAGAACGGAAATAGGTGAAACTATAGATATGGACCATATGGTTAACGAAGCGTTTCACGAAAATATACCGTCCTTCTTTGATGATGGAGATAGAGTAGAGGAACCAAACTTAGAAACCCGGAGGTACTTTGATATGTTAGATGCATCAAAAGATTCATTATATGCGGGTTGTAAAGAGGGTCATTCATCTTTATACTCTGCATTCCGACTGATGCGTATAAAGACAGGTTGGAATTTAGCCGAGGATTGTATGGATGAGATAGCTGATTATGTGAAAGATATTCTCCCTGAAGATAATCTTCACCCGGGTTCATATTATGACATCCAGAAACTTGTTTCTGGACTTGGTCTGTCGTATGAAATGATAGATGTATGCGTGAACAATTGTATGATATACTGGAGAGAGGATGCAGATCGCTTGAAATGTCGTTTTTGTCACCACCATCGATTTCTAGATACAAGTGGAAGAGTTCGGGTCCCTTATAAGAGGATGTGGTATTTGCCATTAACGGAAAGGTTGAAGAGGTTATATAAATCAAAGCGCACGGGTGGTCCTATGAGATGGCATGCAGAGCATACATGTAATGGAGAAATTGCGCATCCTTCAGATGCAGAAGCATGGAAACATTTCCAATCATTGTATCCAACATTTGCAGAGGAACCACGGAATGTATACCTTGGTTTATCTACGGATGGTTTCAATCCTTTTGGGAAGCATGGAAGGAAGTATTCATTGTGGCCTGTCATCGTGACACCTTATAATCTACCTCCATCTTTGTGCATGAAACGAGAGTTCCTATTTCTCACAATCCTTGTTCCTGGACCAGAACACCCGAAGCGTTCGCTTGATGTTTTCTTACAACCATTAATTCATGAGTTGCAAGAGTTATGGGAGCATGGTGTTCGAACGTATGATATTTCATGTCACCAAAATTTCACGATGAAAGCAGTGCTTATGTGGACCATAAGCGATTTCCCAGCATATGGAATGTTATCCGGTTGGACAACGCACGGAAATTTGTCGTGTCCACTCTGTCAAGATAACACCGATGCATTCCAATTACCGCATGGAAGAAAGGCGAGTTGGTTTGACTGTCATAGACGTTTTCTACCGAACAGTCATCCGTATCGTCAGAGCACCATAATATCTGACTACTACATAGTTCCTTGGACTGAGCCAATTTGTTTTATGAACACGAAATGGCTAAATCAGTGTATATGCCTTGTTTAGGTTTCTCGTCTCTTAGCAATCTAGTTTACAGTGAATCTAGTTTTGTTGTGGTCTGTAGTTGGTATTGGGTTCGTCTGATTGTGGATTTTAAATTTAGTCGACTACGAATCTCGTCCTTGTGATTCAAAAGAGCAGCCATTTCTTGTTGTTTAATGTCACAATCCGAATCTGTTCTTTTGTTCATGAACTAGAGTTTCGTTGATTTTGCCTCATTTAATTATGAATTTAGCTTCGTTTCTAGGACGTATAGAGTTTAACTACTGCTACTTTGTTGCTGAGTGCAAGCTTTGATTATATGCCTTTCATTTCTGGGGTACATTGATAAGCTTATAACTTATTATTTGTTGGAACAAAACTCGTTTTTACACACTCTTTGAATATTAATTTTCAGGTCATATAATGATTTCCAACGATGTCGTGGATATCGTAGACATACGATCAGCCAAGACACGCAACTGAATTCGAGTCCTTCTCACATTCCAGATACTGAGAGTTATGTCGCGCAGCAAACACTTACGGTTGAACAGTTGGTGCAACAACCAGGTCGAGACCTAATTCCAAAGCTCCACCCACTTTGTGAAGGAGATGCAACTTGGTAGAATGTTTAAATTTTTTATTTTTCTATTAACAGTATTACTAAGTTTGTTTTTATTTACTAACACAGTTTTTGATTTGTTTCTAGGTTTGGTCGTAGGAATGGAATTACAAAGTCATTTCTGAAGATGTTAAAAGGCCAACTTAAACATCCATATCCAACGTGGAATGCTTTCCCAACTGATGAGAAGGAGACATGGTTCAAAACGTTTACTGTAAGTAATTAACAAAAAGTTTAATAAAGAAATGATTCTCTCACGTACTAATATTAATAATCTTTTCAATACGTAGCAAGATTACGATTGGCATCATCAGTTAACTGCACAAGTTCGTGTTGAGTTCTATAAGATGGCAGCCGATAGTTATTCCGGTCACATTAACTAGTGGAAAGGTAAATGGGGAAAAGGAAAGAAAAAGCCAAGTGATTTGGACCCTGGTGTTTGGACCGGATTGCAGCCTTATTGGGCTGCTGAGGAGACAAAAAAAACCCGCAAAAACCAACTCAGAGAATCGAAAGAAAAATCCTCTAGGCACTCACAACTCCGGAGCAACGAGTTTCAAAGCGCGTGAAGATGAAATGGTAAGTTCAATTGCAATTTCGTAGTATATTTTTTGTTAATAATTATTTCATACGTACTCATCAGTCCAAACTCTTTGTATTTCATCACAAGGTAAATGGTCTATACACTATATACAGTTAATCGATACATTACTAGGCAGAGATCATATTAATTTGATATGAACAATCTATCTATATTCGACCAAAAATAAGAAAAATATATTTATTTTACCATATGCCACATGAACTAACTGATTGGGTTAAGTAAATTGGTAAGTTCAATTGGAATTTTGTAGTATCTTTTTCACTTTCGATTACTGAAATAATATTTGTGTATTTTTTTTTTTAGACCAGAGAATCCAGAGGTGTGCCTCCATGTTTGGAGGAGTTAATTATACGTACACACACCAACAAGAAAACCAAGACTATAGACTACCCCAATATTGCTCAAGTCCTCGAGAAAGTAACGAAGAGGAAGGAAGAACACATGACACAATTGTCTCAAGGTTTAGATGGTTCAATTTCAACGGTCGACATGGAGTTGTCCCAAGAGGAAATTGACAAAATAGTTCTTGAGGTTTGTCATTTTTATGAATAACACTTATGTATTATGATTTTTGTGATTTCTTAGGCTGTTTTTTTATTTGTGTATAGGAAACGCCACTACGCAAGGGTCGTCGTCCAGGATTAGGTAATCTAGTATCCACTATTGGGAGTAGATCTTCGTTGCCGAGGGATCCCGTACTTTCCCAAGAAATTGAAACACTAAAAGAAGCGATTGGGCAAAGAGACAACATGATCGATGAATTGAAATCCGAAAATGCTGCGAATAAAGATGCTCTCGCTGAGTTAAAAGCTTTCATGAGGTCGAAGTATAGAGATTGCCCGCTATGATATTGTGTTATATTTATGTTTGTCGTTTTGTTAAACAAAACTTATGTATGACGTTTATGATACTTTTGTTTAACTTTAGAATTCGAATTAAAATATTTGTATATATATATTTTCGTTTACAACATTTTTTCTATTTGAAAACATTTGTTGCTATTTCTAAATTACTAATTCCGTTGAAAATCAGTAGGAAATGTAAAGAAATAATACTCTGAAATCCGTGGGAAACAACTCGTTGGAAAATGGTTGGAAAATTCTGACGGCTCTTTACAACGGTCTTTGCGGTTAAAAATCCGTTAAATATTATGAATCCGTAGGAAAATAATCGGAATAAAATATAACGAAATTCCAAAGCGGATAACGGTTGGAATTACGACCGTTACAAATCCGTCTGAAATTTCGACCGATTTCCGACCAAATTTTTGTTTCCAATGACCTACAACAGATGGACGATCTGGTTGGAAATCCGTCGTAAACAGATCTTTACAACGGATTTCCAACCAAATCGTCCGTCTGTATTAGGCTATTTTCTTGTAGTGATAGATCATATAAATATGTAATTTCCTCAAAAAAACCGATTAATTTGAATTTTGTTTCTTTATGGACACAAGTTACATCTATTGTAATTTTTTTTTTTTTTTGAATATAATTTAACATTCATTTAAAACAAAAAATTTAAAATTAAAAAATAGGTTTTGTTGTTGTTGTAACCTAGATTTTTGGACTTGATGACGTCACATTGGTTCACGACAACAAAACGAAAGCTGGCTCTCGACCATCCTTGAGGTAGTGAGAGAGGATCTGCGACTTCTAGGTAGATAGAGATGTGTGTATCAATACCGTTTCCCTTGGGAAACACGGTAACATACCTAGAAAAAAAATAAACAAAACTATATGATTAAAAACCTAAACATGTATAATAAGAATTCAAAGCTACTTTAGTTCTCGTTATTACCAATTGCATGAGTCTTTTGTGAACTGATTTGACCGTATTGGAGCCTTCCTTTAGGAAAAGTTGTTTATCTCCAGTGTGTAACATGGCCCTAGCGTCATGTTTTCAAAATAGCTCTGTTAATTTTTTAGGGATTTGGTATATTGATTCATGCGTAATTAAGCCAATCTTCTTTAATTTATATAGGAGTGGGGAAGAAAATTCTGTAGATTCCTAGGTCAAACGAAATTTCGTGGAACAAGATCATCTTAAATTAAAAATAATTCAATATTATTTGAATATCTAATTTGATTACACTTCTTAATTCTTATACATTGTGATGTGTAATAAAGTTTTAATTTTATTCGGATTCTTTGAGATTGAGATTTTTTTTTTTTTAAAAACTTACTTGAAAAGCAAGGCACCTAAAGAGGAATTGAATTAAACTTTCTTCCTAGCTTAATTAAGCTTGATATTTCCACCTATATACCAAATTTGTACCATTGGATCAAGAACATAACTCGCATACGTAGATAGAAGGGTTCCTTGTGAGTTTTTGTAAGAAAATAAAAATGTTTTGTTGTTTTTAGAGGCTTAGAGCAACCCCATTTTGAGGGTTTCTTAATATAGGCATGATTATCCATAAAACCCTTTAAAAGTTTATAAACATTATTTTGATATTAAATTTAATGTAAAACTTATTAACCCTTATCAAAAAGTTCTTTCCCTTCATCTTTTTCTAAAGAGTGTTAACCAATTTTATTATTTTTACTACTATATAATCAAATAACACCCACAAAAGATTATGGATAAATATGTTCTAGGAATATAAACTTGATAATATAACTTACAAAAAGGAAGAAAGAGAAACATAAAGGGTTTTAATTTATTTAAGAGAAACTACAAAAAAAAGTTAAGAAATTCTCTTCCCACATCTTATTATATAAAGTTTGATGCAACAAACATAATAATTAACAAGATTGTGACACGTGTCAACCGGTCGATAAGATTTTGACACGTGTTATTTTATTTTAATTAACATAATATCTTATTATATAAAGCTTGAACAAACATAATAATTAACAAGATTGTGACACGTGTCAACCAGTTGATAAAATTTTGGCACGTGTTATTTTATTTTAATTTAATTAAATTACATATTTCAAAATTTTCTAATCCTATTTAAATTAGGTTTTGACACGGATTATTTTATTTTAATTAAAATAAAACGCAAATTTCAATATTTTCCTAATCCTATTTAAAATAGTTTTACTTTTTACATATTTTATAAATAAAGATTAATTGCTTGATGCAACAAACATAATAATTAACAAGATTGTGACACGTGTCAACCGGTCGATAAGATTTTGATACGTGTTATTTTATTTTAAATAAATTAAATTACATATTTTTAAATTAGGTTTTGACACGTAATATTTTATTTTAATTAAAATAAAACGCAAATTTCAATATTTTCCTAATCCTATTTAAAATAGTTTTACTTTTTACATATTTTATAAATAAAGATATTATTAATCTAAAATAAATAAACCATTTGGCATGTGGATAAATCGATGCAAAACCTAAGACTTTTTACGCTAAAATGATTTTACAGGTATATTAGAATATACATTAAGAAAAATTACTTGATTTTTTGCCTTATATACTTCTGTTTAGAATAAAAAAAATTGATAAATACAATAGATAATTTTTTAGCATCAAAATTTTCCTAATCCTATTTGAAATAGGTTTAGTTTTTACTATTTTATAAATAAAGATATTACTAGTCTAGAATAGATAAACCATTTGGCATGTGGATAAATCATCGTATTCAAAACCTAAGACTATTTAAGCTAAAATGATTTTACATGTATATTAGAATATCAATCATTTAATATTAGAGAATTTAAATTAAAAATAGTGTTTATCATCATATTATAGTACGTCTTTTAAGAAAGTGAGAGATTAAAAAATTTAAGAAAAATAATCTTATTATAAGAAAGGACTTTATATTAGTTGATGAAAAGGTTAACGTATTTTTATTTTATATCAATATTACTAATTATTTGAATAATATCTTACTACACGTTGATTTTATTTAACGTATGAAAATACTTTTCAAAACTTTGTGCATCATTAGATTCTTGCAAAATCTGGGAATCTTATGAATATTTTTTTATTCAAACTAGTAATTTTAGTTTAAAAATAAAAATATGGGATTCAATTCGTTTAAGTTTTGGAAAAATAAATATATGAATTGCATAGCTACATAATAAAAATAAACATAGTTCAACAAAGAATAAGAAAAAATAGAAATATGTGAAAAATTTATTGCAAATGAAAATAATATAATACAAATAATGGTGAGGCTTTTCTATCAATGCTTTTTCACATTTTGTGTTTTGTCTTTTTTTTCACAGATTGTAAAATTAAAAAATTCAAATCAGATTATGAAAAAAGAATTCAACAAGATTTTGAAAAAACAGAGTAGCGAAATACAGAAAAATTAAATTACTTCAAAAACATGAATAGAAAGATAAAGAGGGACTGTTTGGCCCGTTCTGCATATCGTAGATCTTTAGTTTTCGTTTTTGTAAATACCTTTGTTCCGGATTTCCGATTCTGATGGTATCATTTAATTTAATGTTTGGTTGTCAGAAAAAACATGAATAGAAAAAAACTAATTGTTTTGAAAAAACATGATCAAATTTAATTGAAAATCATAAAAGACAAAAAAAAATCAAGATAAAAAATTAAGTGTTAAATTTATTTAATAAAAGTTTTCAATTTCGTTTACTTTCATGAATGATTTTTGTTTTCGTATTTGACTTTTCACGAGTTGCAAATTTTTGTTTTTCATAAACCCGCATATATGCGGGTCCTTTACCTAGTGTATAATAAGATCTTATTGGTTCAATCTTATTATAATTTTGAAATTTAATTAAACTAAATGAAAAAATATTAATTTTATATTTAATAAGAAATCTATAAGAGTTTCTCCCCAATGGAGATGCTCTAAGAACTGAAATTTATTTGAAGGAAAAGTTAAAAGGAGCAACCGAAGAAAAAAACAATGAACATAGTATTGTCTTTTCCAGTCTGTTTTTCATTAATATTAATCTAAAAAGCCCCGTCGAATCCCAAGATACTCTTTCAACCAAAAACCTTTAGGTTTAGTAGTTCAGTATCAGATTTCACCTTCTCCTTGTCCAATTCAACTTTGAGATCATCTGACACTGACGCTGTCTTCTCCAATGACAAATCTTTAGTTTTAGTATCAGATTTGGCCTTCTCCTTGTCCAATTCAGCTGTGAGATCTAACACCTTCTTCTCCAAAACCTTAACTTTAGCAGAGACAATAGAAGAATTGAGCTTCTCCTTGCCCAGTTCCGCTATGAGATCCCGCATCTTCATCGCATTATACCTGACAGTTTCCTCGAGGCTTTTGACCCGAGCCACCGCATTTACTTTATTCCACTCCAAGGAAATCTCATCAAGCTTTGTCTTCAACCACCCTAGCTTGAAGCCCATTTCCGTTAAATCATTCAAGGTTTCGTAAGCCAGGGGTATATCAGTATTTGAGAAGCTCTCTAGAGGCTTGTCTAGTGTCTCGATAATGCGTAGGAGCATATTAATGTAAGCTGTCTTAAACTTTTTGCATGATGGTTTGATATGAACTGCAAAGTTTGGGTGCTTCGCGTAAATCCGGCTTAGTGGAATAATCTGCCAAAAAAGAGAGAAAATATATAACTTATGCTAACCAAATCCAAACTCAGGTTGTATCTATTGCAATATCTAAGGAACTCTTTAACTTACTTGAGAAGGAAGAACATGGAAACCTCTAAAATTTACCAACTCCTTCTTCCCAAACTGGCCAGATTCATATCCATTATGAATATCTTCACTAACTTCAATGTAGACTTCAATGATGAGTTTGTTGTTCTCTAACAACTCTTTATCTTGTAACTTGGTAAGAGGCATCCCCCTTCGAAAACCCCATCCAGGGATCTCAGCGCGAAACAAGTCAGATCCTTCTGTAAAAACAATCAAAAGATAAGTGAGATAAGTATATAGTTTTTGCATCTAAGATTCAGACTTGGAAGATAAGTTATTTTACCAGATGTTTTATGAAACACTTTGCCTGATTGATTCAGTATATCGAAACGAAAACTAGCTCGTTTTTTCCATCCAGGTTGCATTGATTTAGGGTTTGCAACGCAAAGATACAAAGACAAGTGATCATCAACTTCGTCTCCTATGGGATGAAGTAGAACATACCTTAGAGAAAGAACAATAAAAAAAAACAGATTAAAATCCTAGTTAGGGCTACGTACAAGTTTAATTGAAGCCGTAGTTAGGGCTACGAACAAGTTTATTTGTAGAATGTAGACGATTGAGTTTAAAGAAAGCTAATGATCCGGATTTTTACCATTCGTAGCCGCTGCTTGAGAACAGAGGAGACCTTATTGAAGACTTCTTTTCGGAGAAGTTATCTATCTCCCATGTAAAACTCTTCTGCAATTTCGTATTCATCATCTTCATAAATCGCTTTCTTAATTTTAGGGTTTGGTACTTCTAGTGACGAACAAAGACACTTGTTTGATTCATACGTCAATCATCTTTTCGTTTATATAGGAAGCGAAAGAACACAACTTTACAGCCCTTTTCCAAACGAAATCTAACCATAAAAAAAGGAAACTTTTATTAAATCGGTTAGTTTTTTAAATTGAAATCCAAAAACTGAAACCGATTTTATGGTGTAATCTAGTCATCTTACCAAAACCCGAAAATTGATCGTAGAGACTTTTTGATTCTTGAATCAGGGAACAAAACAAGTCTAATTGGTGTGGAACAAAGAAATCTGAAGTGATAATCATAAGTTACTAGTAACACATAACACAAACACTACATATGATTTTCAAGGATTTGTAATTTAATAACAATGCTTTTTTTATCCTCAATTTGAATAACAACTCCATGTATGATTTATTTAAATTTTGAGTTGGAGTTAACTATTTTAGATTTGTAGTTTAGTTTTTAAAGTTTAATTTTGAAAGTTTAAAATTTAGTTTTAGTTTTGTGGTATTTTTGGAGAACGTAATTTTCAAACATTAAACTAATGGTAATATGGTGACAAAAAAAAGAAAAACTAATAGTATTATTTAAAAAAAAAACTAATAGTATAATTTTTGAAAACAAAACTTCAGCTTTTTATTTCGTCTAAACATTTCATTTCAATGATTTCAAATCGAGTTTATAAAGTCAAATTACAGAAAATTGGGAAAACAAATTATTACATAAACAAAGATATGCGCCATATACCGGGAAGATACATAAAAGAAGTGAATTTGACGATGTTTCTCATAAAAAAACCTTACTCGCTAATGGGTCAATAAATCCATTATTTTCCTTCTTCATATTCAATCTTACTCTAATGCGAATCATATGCGTGGATAGCATCTCTTGGCTAAACCTCCAAATTGCACACCGCATGAAAAAACCCGATATTTCCAAAAGCAATTCTGAAAAATCAACATTTTGATACCAACACTTCCGTATCAAAGTCATTCGAAAAGATTTTGATTTTGTTTTTCTACCAATTTGATACCAAGTTGTTTTTATTCCTTGTAGAATGATTATATCTATGATTCCGGGATCAAAAACCCAAATGATATCTCCACACCATGGGTTAGGAGAACAATCACCGATTGATAACCGCAAATAAAGAGAACACCGGAATCAAACACTTTACTACAAGAGACAACACGATTACACTGAATCGACATGAAGAGAAGATAGGAACAAACCCGGTTCCATTTGACAAAGGAATCAACACCCCTACGATGACTAAGAAGAAATTTTATGAGAAGCAACATAGGAAAATCACCACATCCCTCGTCACTATAAACAAAGTGAATCCGAACAAATGACATCGTGGGGAGAGAAAGAGAACAAGCCTTTGTTACCGCTAGGGAGAGACGAAGAGAATTAGAATCAATAGAAAGAACCGTCACCGTCACCGCAGATCTAGAACCAGCGTTGGAGGCACGCGGGTCCTAATCTAGTGAAAACAAAACTTCAGTATGTTTTAGTATCGCGCATGATTTTTTTGTTGTCAAACATATTCAATTTTGGTGGAAAGAAACAACTTCTCTAGTTTATATTTCTCTAACACATTAACTGAAATATATTTGAAGGAAAACTTAAAAGGAGTAAACGAATAAAGAAACTGCTCTCGAGGCCGAAGCTTACACACTCCTTCATGCTATGCAACTCGCATGGAGCTGAGGTTATCGACAGATCGTTTTCGAAGGGGACTCGAAGCAATTGGTTTATTTAGTCAACCGGTACACAAAGGATGCCGCTCTTGACAATCTTATCCATGACATTCATCATTGGATGGAAAAGTTTGGAGGTGTTTGCATTGTCCACACTAGCGGTAATCTCAACATTGAAGCAGATAAGTTGACCCATATAGGCCGGTCTCAATATCTTTCATGTGTTATTTACAATTAATTTTGTCTTTCTACATGATGTTTGTAATTGAGACCTCTGTAAAACCTTCCTATTTACTCCCTCCGTTCCTTAAAGATAGACGTTGAAGGTTATGCACACTTATTAAGATAACGCATTGATTTTTACGAAATACAGTTTCCAATAAAGTTTAACCAATAGTGTTTCAGTATTTGTCTTGAAGTTTGTAAAAGTACATTGAAAATAGTAAAAACTCTATCTTTTTGGAACAAAATTTTTTTGTAAAGTTTTTATCTTTTAGGAACAGAGGGAGTAATAAACAAGACGTTCAAAAAAAAAAAAAAAACCAAGAAAGAAACAATTAATGAACATAGTAATAATGTCATTCAATCCTCTCTTCTATATCTCCTCCGTCGCACCCCAAGCCTCTCAGGTTTCGTAGAGGAAACATTATCTTCTTTCAACGAAGAAACTTTAGGTTGATCAGTATCAGGTTTAACCTCTTCCTTGTCCATTTCAACTTTGAGATTATTTAACATTGTCTTGTCCAACGACAAAAATGTAGGTTGATCAGTATCAGGTTTCACCTCTTCCTTGTCCATTTCAACTCTGAGATCATCTAACACTGTCTTGTCCAACGACATACATGTAGGTTGATCAGTATCAGGTTTCACCTCCTCCTTGTCCATTTCAACTTTGAGATCATCTAACACTGTCTTGTCCAACGACATACATGTAGGTTTAGTATCAGATTTGGCCTTCTCCTTGTCCAATTCAACTCTGAGATCTGATACTGTCTTCTCCAACGACAAAACTTTGACCCTCTCCATGTTCAGATCATCCATGGTATCATCCGACATAATCTCAAGTTTCTTGACCTTTTCCTCGAGTTCTTGGATCCGAGCCAGAGCATTTTCTTTCTTCCACTCCAAGGAAATGTCATCAAGCTTTGACTTCAACCAGTCCAGCTTAAATCCCGCGCTGCTTAGATGAGTCAACTTGTTATAAGCCACGTATAGTTCAGTCTTTGTGAAGCTCTCGAGAGGCTTATCTAGTGTCTTGATAAGGTCGAGGAGAACATTCATGAATGATGTCATCACCTCTTTTCTTTTTGAGTTGACATGTACTGCAAAATTTGGGTGCTTTGCGAAAATCCGGCTCAGTGGAATAACCTACCAACAAAGATAAATATATATAAATTATGCTAACTAAATCCAAACTCAGGTTGTGTAGATACTGCAATATCTAAGGAACTCTTTAACTTACTTGACAAGGAATAACATGGAAACCTCTGAAATTTACCAACTCCTGTCCACGGAAGATGAATTGGCCATATTCATATCCTCGAGAAACTTCACTAAATGTAGTGTAGACTTCAATGATGAGTTTGTTTTCCTCCAACAACTCTGTATCTTGTAACTTCCTAAGAGGCATTGCCTTTCGAAAACCCCAGCCAGGGATTTCAGCGCGAAACAACTCAGATCCTTCTGTAAGAACAATCAAAAGAAGATTAAAATTTAAGCTTTTCGGTTTGAATAAATTTTATACATTCAATTCAAGAAAAAATAATTTAAGTTTCTGCTTCTTAATTAATATATATTCAGACTTGGAAGATAAAGTTATTTTACCAGATGTACTATGGACCACTTTGCCTGATTAATTCAGTAAAACGAAACGCAAACCAGCTCGCTTTTTCCATTCAGGTTGCAATGATTTAGGGTTTGCAACGCAGAGATACAGAGACAAGTGATTATCAACTTCATCTCCTTTGGGATGTAGTAGAACATACCTGAGAGAAAGAACAAAAAAAAAACAGATTAAAACCCTAGTTAGGGCTACGAACAAGTTTTAAAAAAGCTAATGATCCGGATCTTACCATTCGCAGCCGCTGCTTGAGAAGAGAGGAGACCTTATTGAAGATTTTCTTTCGGAGAAGTTGTCTATCTCCCATTTAAGACTCTTCTGCAATTTTGTCTCCATCATCTTCATAAAACGCTTTCTTAGGTTTAGGGTTCTGTACCTCTAGTGACGGACAGAGAGACTTGTTTGATACTTTGATTCTTGCTTCATTCATCAATCACTTTTTCCTTAATATATAGGAAGCTATATATTAAGGAAAAAGTGATTGATGTATGAAGCAAGAATCAAAGTATCAAACAAGTCTCTCTGTCCGTCACTAGAGGTACAGAACCCTAAACCTAAGAAAGCGTTTTATGAAGCGAGAGAGAAACCGCAGACGACACGGTGAAATAGCTCAAGCGGAAGATCTTATCATCAAGCAGATCGACAAAGGCGTAAAGAATCGTATTAACTCAATTCGTTCAACAGGAGCTTATGATTTTAGCGAGGCTATGGAGGTTTGGCTCACCACACACTATTCACCCTCGAATATCCAAAGAAAGTTAGGTTTCCGTTTTATAGTTCATGAAAAGTTGTTTTATAATTTTAACACTACGAAGCATTTATTGTAAAACAGTTGGATTGGAATAATAATTTTACATTCAATTCAAAAAAAAAAAATATATATATATATATATATAGGAAGCTAAATAACCAAAATTCACAATTCCTTTTTTAAAACGAAATATAATCATTGAAAAAGGAAATTTTTTATTAAACCGATTGGTTTTTAAATTATAAACCAAAAACCGAAACGACTGATTTAATTAGTGTGGAACCAATTATTTTCTTCTTATATACATTTTTATTATATAAAGTTTGATGTGTCCAAAAACAATGTTTATCTCCAAAGTGTAACTCTTCTTTCATGGCCTTCTCTATCTATGTTCTCAAATCGCTATATTGTTTTTCTAAGCTTTGGTACATTGATTCATGTGTATTTTCTTTGATTTATATAGGAGGTAAAAAAACAGAACCTAATAGATTCGTAAATCTAACCTAATCTAGTGGAACAACAAAAGCTTGACAGTTTACATAAAAGTAATTATAATCATTATCTTCAAAAGCCAAATTTATCACCAAGAAGAAAAAGTGAACTTATGATTATCACTCCCTATAACTTTTTATATAACAAAGTGTTTTGGTTTTTCTTCTGAAGAGGGAAAAAACAGAGAAGGAAACTAAACATAGTAATGTCTTTCAATTTAGTCTCTTGTAACCATCTCTCCTCTGCTGAATCCCAAGACACTTAGTCTTTGAAACCAAATCATCATCTTCATCTTCCAACGAAGCAACTCTAGCAGTAATAGCAGATTTTTCTTTCTTCTTGTCCATTTCAACTTTGAGATCAGACAAAGTTTGCCCTAATAAGAAAACTTTAGCAGATGCAGTAGCAGACTTAGCCTTCTCCTTGTCCAATTCAGCTTTGAGATCAGACAAAGTTTGCCCTAACAAGAAAATTTTAGCAGATGCAGTAGCAGACTTAGCCCTCTCCTTGTCCAATTCAGCTTTGAGATCAGACACCGTCTGCTCCAACGACAATAGTTTAGCTGTAGCAGTAGTATCAGATTTGGCCTTCTCTTTATCCAGTTCAACTTTGAGGTCGGACACAATCAGCTCAAGATTCTTGACGTGTTCCTCAAGTTGTTGGATCCGAAACCCGTCATCATTTGTTTTCTTCCTCTCTAAGATAACCCCCTCAAGGTTTTTCTTTAACCACTCTAGCTTGAAACCTACTTCAATCAGCTCGCTCAATTCGCTGTGAGCGTCGCTTAGCTCACTCTCTGAGAGACTATGTGGCGGCTTTTGCACTATCTCGATGAGGCTAAGAAGGACATTCATGTATTCTGTCTTCACTACTTGATTCTTTGATCTAAAATCTATTGCAAGATCCGGATGCTCCGCGAAAATCTGCCTCGCTAAAGTAACCTAACCAAAAAGAAATATATGTAATTATGTAACCTTGATCAAACAAAAAATGGAATTTTGAGTTTGAATCTTGTTTAACTTACTTGAAAAGAAAGAACATTGAAACCATTGACATCCACAGTTTCATTCTCAGACTTATCCGAGTACTCTAAGCAGCTTCGTAAGAACTTATTATTTGTGAATAAAGAAGCTGGAAACATATGATATCCATCATCAACTTCAACAACTTTGATATATAGCTCAATGGTGACTCTATCGTTTTCAAGAAAACTTTTCTCTAGAAGCTTTTTTATAGGAAAAGTCTTTTGAAAACCCCAGTTCAACGAGTCAGCGCAAAACAACAAATCACCTGTTTCTGTTTAAGACAAACAAAAAGGTAAATTAAGGTTTCTTCATCTTCAATCAGAATCAAAGAAGAGGGAAGATAAGTTAACGTATTAGGTGTTGTATGGAGTTCTTTGCCTGATTGATTACGCAAAAAAAAGTAAAAATTAGCTTTCCTTTTCCAGTTAAGTCCAAGTGATTTTGGCTCCGCAGGGCAAAGGAACAGAGACAAGTAATCATCATCACCATTTCCCTTCGGATAAACTCTAACATACCTGAGAAAAAAAACAATAAATCTAATCGATCGATCTTCTAGGAAACATTAACATTCATATCAAAAAAAAAAAAAAGAACATTAGATTAGAGCTAACTTGGAGAGCAAGATAAACCATCTACATTATTGTTGAATGCAGAGAATGAAGTTAAAGAAAGCTTAAAGAGTGACTTGATACCATTTGCAGCCACCGCTTGGGAACGGAGGAGAGTTTACTGGAGATATCTTTAGGGAGAAGTTGGTTAAAGTTAAAGCCTTTTGGAATTGCATCGCCATATGAGCTAAAAAGATGCTCTATTAATTTTTAGGTTTTTGGTTCTTAGATGGGAGTAACAGAAGAAATTGAAATTCTATGAGTTTTGAATGATTCTTGGTCGTGTGTTAATCTCCTCTCTCGTTATATAGGAGGTGAGAATCAAGACACAAACGAAATCATATATATAATAGCTAACTTCTCTCTTCATCTAAGGTGTCCACATAGACAAATCATTTTTTTACAATTAATTTTAAATTTAAGTGTCATTTAATTCATGTTTATGTATATTTATTCTTACTTATAGGTAAAAAAAATCTAATTAAATATAAAATACGAAAATAAGTCAATAAATAGCTAAAAGTAGTACATGTAAAATTAATTTGAGTATTTTATTGTTGTAAATATAATTTCAACAATAAATGGATTTTATGATAACAATACAAGTTTATATATTCAGTTTCAAAAATTAGAAAAACAAATGAATAAAAATATAAACAACATCAAAGAATCAAATAAAACAAATTTAAATGTATATTGTTGATCTAAAGAGAAATAATATATATTGTTTCACTACAAGGATATTGAACCATCTCATTAAAGATGATGTCGTTAATGTATATTTATTGTTACTAATAACTACTACACTTTTTAATTAAATTAAAAAAACGAAAAATCAGTAAATATATGTAGAGTTTAAACAAGTAAGTAAAAAATAGGTTAAACAAGTAAAATAAATATAAAAGTTTATATATATATAATCAGTTTAAGAAATTGGAAATATGTAAATTAAATATACATATAAGAACAAATGGATAAAATTATAAACGACATCAAAGAATCAAAGAAAAAAAACCCTAAATAATTCAGTGTCAAACAATTGTTAAGGAGTTGTCAATCTACAAAAAGAATATATATTATTTCACTAAAAAGCTACTCAACCATCTTAGTAAAGATGAGATAATAAGATGATAATTTGGAATATACCATTTTTTCATTATGTTATATTTGAATTTTATGGAAGGATGAAAGACAAATTTGAAAGTGTTATAATACAATTATTTGAAAGATAAGAGGTATACACTGTAAATGGTAAAATCAAAATTTTGTCGTTAAGTTAATAAAATTATAAAACCCATGTATCACGCGAACGATGTTTTAGGATTATTTGAGTATTTTATTTTATAAACTAAAAATACAATAATGAATATATATCATTTATAATAAAATTCATTAGAAAATAATCAAAACATTATGAGTTTACATATAAGAGTAATGAATAAAAATGTAAATAAATGACATGAGATATAATCAAACAAAAATAGATTAAATGATTCAATTATTAAGGCATCATAATTGAGCTTTCGCCGATTGCTATGAGGCTGAAGGTTTAATGAGAAATAAGATATATGATTTCACTAAAGGATATCAAAAAAATTCAGGAGAAAGTAAAGTAAAAATTTGGAATATAAGATTTGTCCAAAAGAAAAAAAAAATTTATTCAATATAATTGAGTTTTTGGAAGTATAAAAGAAAAATTGAAAACGTTGCAATACCATAATTTAAAATAAATAAATAATCTTGAGTGTTGATATATATAAAGTTAAAAAAATGAATGGTCGCGTTATTCATGAATTATACAACAAAATATAGGGAGAATGATATATGATTTTTATGTAAAAGTGTACGCAGTTATACACCATGATCCAAAAAAATTACCTATTTGATAATTCAATATTTGAATCAATACTTTTAACACTAAAATCTAGGAAAAAAATACTTTTAAAGTGTTTAAGAAAAAGTAAATATATTATTATGCATGTTACGCGATTATGATTAAAATATGGTTAAGATAGAAGCAACTAAAAATAAAATAATAAGTTTTTAGAAACTAAAAATTATTTATTTAAAATCAAATGCCAAATTGGAAAAATTTCAAAAAAAAGAAGAAAATTCACACTCAAATTAATGATTGAACATATGATATTACAATATGTTAATGAATGTAAAAGATATATACTAACATAAATACTTTGCAGTACACGTTATATATAATATAGTTTCCAAACATAGGAAAATAACATAAAAACATCAAAAGAAACAAAACTCGCCCAACGGGCGAGTCCAACCCTAGTCTAATTAATGGAACAAGAAAACCTTAAACTTTTTGGAGAAGGATAATCCTTATTTGAAACAAAATTGATCACTTTGGTTTATCAAAGATATTTTTTTTTCACTCCTTTTAAATTTGTGGGTTTCGTTGGGAATATTATAGATGGAGGAGGATACTATTTGGATATTCGGATCCCCACTTTTGTTGTGTCATATTGTTTTATAGTGGAGACTTGTAATACAAGTCATGTTTATTAGAACACATGAACCGGATTATTATTATTTTGAATCAAAACTCCTCAAGCTGTGACTATTACAAAACATAATTAGTGTTTTGAGATTGAGAAGCAAGAGAGAAAGAGTCTCTTTATAAAAAAATCTAAAAACTCAAACGAATAAATTTTAGAATCCGCTGCGGATTTGATCTTCTCATTGTCTAGTTCAGCTTTGAGATCCAAAAAAATCAACTCCAGATACTTGACCCTTTCCTCGAGTTCTTGGACATGAGAACAATCAGAAACTGCTTTGTTGTTCTCCAAGGAAACCTCCTCAAGCTTATACTTCAACCAGTCAAGCCTGAAGCCCGCTTCCATCAGCTCGCTCAACTCGTTGTAAGCGTTGCTTAGCTCACTCTCAGACAAATTCCGAGGAGGCTTGCGCAGTGTCTCGATGTGGCTGTGGAGAATATTCATGTAATCTTTCGTCACCAATTTTTTCTTTGGTTTGAAACCTACTACTACAATGTTTGGATGGTTCACGGAGATCCAAGTCACTGACTTAACCTGTACAAGAGAAAGATGTAATATTGTTTAAACCAAATGTAACATCTCATTCTCAGTTGATTTTTTATTGATGAACAACTTCAAATACTTTAATGTAGACTCCAATGGTTAGTTTTTTTTTTTTTTTGAATAGAATGTTAAATTGTATTCCAACTAAAAAAACTGTTTTTACAAAGAATGCAGTCCGATTTAACTATAGATTTTTCCTTTTGTTTACAAACCCTTATGGTCTCCTTGTGGCAAACCATTCCTCGAGTCCGTCATCATACGAGTGATCCTCCAAAAGCCTTATGGTTAGTTTCTTGTTCTCTAGAAACCCTTGTTCTTGAAGCTTGTTAAGAGGCAACGTCTTAGGGAAACCTAAGCCTGAATCTGTCACAAAACAAGTTACATGTTTCTGTAAGACAAACAAAAATCGATTTGAACCATTGACCTCGCTTTAATACCGATTTACATAACCAACTGCGCTACCAAGTTTGTTTTGAACAAACAATACATATCTTAACTGAATATGTATTCCTCATTTCAAGGATTTGATTTGATATATAAATTTAGTGGTCTGAATATTTGACAGTGGTGGATGCGGCGGCTAATTGTCAGACGTTTACAACTATCTTTGTCTAAGAGAAGATACACCGATCTTTGATGAAGAGAAGAAAATCTTATGAGTGAATAATTATATAAATTAGTTTGTCTTCTATTATAACTGGTAAACATTCGGTACAAACGGTAGAGCTGTTCGTTTTTGAAAAATGAGGTCACGAGTTCGAATCTTTTGTTAAACATTTATTTTCAAAACAATTAACATCAAAACGACGCCATTAACCATTTTGGAAGGTTTATTTGCTAAAATCCATAAATTTAATCCTCATTTTTATTTTATTTCTAATTTGATTTATAATTAAATTTAATCACATATTTTCAAAATAGGAAACTATCTTATTATATAAAACTTGATGCGTCAAACATAATAATTAACAACATTGTGACAAGAGTCGATTTATGTATATATCTAAAAAGAAATTATTATTTTACATTCACGTAAATCTCACAATCTTACGAAAACATATACTTTATGCATGCATATAACATGATTTGATTTTAAAGGAGACGAGTTTCTCCAATTGATGTTGTGATTTGCTTAAAGAATGCAACAAGGATATGTAGGGTATTAGACTATTAGTACATATTATATAACCAATTACTTTTTTGGCTATTCTTTGAATTATAAATCACTCTTTAGTTACATCTCTACCAATATCTCTACTAATAACCAACAAATTCTTTTTTACACATGATTGCCATGGACAGAAGATTTTTTAAAAGAGTGATGAAGAGAACAAAGCAAATAATGAAACAAACAAACTATGAATTCCAAACTTGTTTGAAGAAAAAGTGATAGGAACTAAAACAACGAATCCTCCTCACCTATGCTATATTTGTGAGGTCTAAACGAAAGTTCTTGGAATCAAAACACTTTAACTGGAAAACAAATCGAATGAAACTAACCATTGCTATTGTCTTGAGAATGAGAAGCAAGACAAAAAACATCTCTTGAAAAGAAAATCTAAGAAATCAAACGAAGAAACTTTAGGAACACCAGCAGAATCAGTCTTCTCCTTGTCTTGTTCAACTTCGACATCCGATGAACTCAACTCCACATACTTTTCCAGATCCTCGGGTTTTTGGACGACCTCAAAACCATTAGAAACAGTTTTGTTCCTCTCCAAGGAGATCTCATCAAGCTTTGACATTAACCAACCTAGCCTAAACCCCCCTTCTGTTAGCTCGCTCAACTCGAGCTCAGCTTTGCTAATCTCAGTCTCGGACAAGCTCTCAGGAGCCTGGCTCAGTGTCTCGATAAGACCGAGGAGAATATTCATGTATGTTGTCTTCACCTCTTTGATATCTGATCTGATATCTACCGCAACATCTGGATGCTGCGCGAAAATCTTGCTAACCGAAATAGCCTGCCATTGATAAAACACACAAAACATGTAAATTATATGTATAAGACAAGAACCATTAGTATGTATAAACCAAGCTCGTTTGCATTTGTGGCTCATTGACTTTACCTGAGTATTAAGAACATGGAAACCATTGATAACCACCATATCCGTCTTAGTTGATTTTCCTTCAAGAATAACTTCAACTACTTTCATGTAAACTTGAATGGTTAGTTTATCATCTTCCAAAAATCCTTCTTCTTGAAGCTTACTAAGAGGTAACATTCTGTGATAACCCCACCCTGGTGCCTCAGCAGTGAATAATTTGCGTTCTTCTGTAAAATATAAAGGAAAAAAATATAACTTTTCTTATTCATTGATGTATAATCATTAATCACATTGCTTCTAAGTCCTAAAGATTAAATAAATCATAACATATAATCATATATCATTATTATTACCCGTTGTTTTGTGTAGCTCTTTGCCGGAGTGATTGGACAAAACGAATCGAAAAATAGCTCGTCTTTTCCATCCAGGTAGTAATGATTCAGGATCCATAACGAATAGGAATAGAGACAAGTGATCATCCACAACGTTTCCTTCGGGAAAAACACAAAGACACCTAAGAGACATAAAAACCTCATATTAATTAAACCCATAGTTCCAAAAATGTAAGACATCTATAGATCCGAGAATAAGTTATTGTTAAAGCTAAAGATCATAATTATTCTTATGGTTTTACCATTCACAACCACCACTTGAGAAAGGATCCGAAAAAAACACATCGTTTCTCTCGGAAAAATTGTCTATCTCCCAACTAAAAGTCTTCATGATCTGTTCTTAAAATTGCTTTGTCGATTTTAGGGTTTAGTGCTTGGAAGGGGGAGCCGTAAAACTTTTTTGTTTATATATATATATATATAGGACTCGAGAAAGATTCCTAGGTCAAGCAAATCTTAAAATAAATATATACACCTTTTTAAATAAAAAAATATATACAAAATTTATGTCGCGCATAAATCTTCTATATATTAAAGGAGAAGCATTTATATCTAGGGCTGCAGGTAGATCGAATATATCTAGGGCTGAAAAAAAAAGAAGACTTATGTGTCAAGTCAACCTTTCATTTTTCTTCATCTTTTTGATTTAATTAATTAAAATTACTAACTCCTACTATAAATGTATCCAAACACTCCAAAATAACTTAAATTCTATACCCAAACAAACTATAACTATTATATTATATTCTTATCTAAACCCTCCAAATACCTTAATCCTTATATTCAAACAAAAATTCAATAAGTTTACTCATCTAATTAACGTAATTAATATTATCAAATTTATACATATAAAATTCTACTACCTAAATACTATCTCAACACACAATACTAACTTCGCTATTATAATGCAAATTAGCAAATAATTTTGAAACATAAATTATCTACTAAATAAACACTAAAATGATAGTAATTAATTTATAAGATCGGAAAATTGGTGACAAGTCTTTGGTTATATATATATATATATATATATGCAATCTTTCATTTTCGTATCTTTGAGTCATATACCGTATCTTTAAAAAATATGTTTTGTTGGTTTCAGTTAGGTTGCAGGTGGAATACATTTTATAAAACACAATCGCAAATTTAGTATGTAAAATTCAATGTATAATAGATCTATGAGTAATTACAATTGATAAATATTTTATTCCGCGTTTTACGCGGGTACTATTCTATTTTTTTTATAATTTTTCTATATAGATTGTGATAAATTTTCCTATATCAAAGATAAATACTATTTTTATAATATTATCTTGTTTTCTACAAATATTTGGAAAGTCAAAGTTTGGAACTGTCGTCCCCTTAAAAGTTGAGATTTAGAATTATATTTTTAATAAAAAATCTTGCTCATATTAATATCAATTTTATCTCTTAATTATTTATTCAGAAGATATTCAATGTTTGACGATTTTGTTTTGTTCGAAGCAATATCTATCAGTCCTCTTGTAATTGTAAATATCTACATCAATTAGTTTATTAGGAGATTATCTCTACTACATTTCTTGCATAACACGGTAGGCTAATCAAATCACAAAACACTGTCATAAAAACTGAGTAGGAAGTTGTCGGTAGATAAATAATACAATCAATGGTGGAAATGGTTCTTCAGCTAGGGTTTGCTTTGGGCGTGAGATCGTCTTTTTGGTAGCCCTATAGAATAGGACCTCCATGGGATCAAATTTTCGATTTTTTATGTGTAAGCATATTCTCGTCGGCATATGTACTTAACTTCTATAATTTTTTTTTAAAGATTTAACATGCTTTAAGAAACAATTAGGTGAGTAGTATAAAGAACTAAATAATTGACGATTTTATCCCTATTAAATGATTTAATTATTGCTGATAAAAAAATTTCTAAAAAAATTTAATTCTTAAATCTGAAAAATTCTCCTCATTCATTCTTCTTATTTGTGCATTTATGCTCTTAAAAAGTGCTCCAATCAATGGTGTCTTTATCTTTGAAATATTAGATTTGATCTGCAAACAAAATACATATGGGTGAGGAATTTACTCGTACGGAAAAATATACAAAAACATATATGTGTTAATAGTTATCTATTTAATAATATAATTGATTATTTTCGAAACTACATATTATATTCATTTCATAATATAGTTAACTATTTTCAAAAAATATTTTACCAATTTAAAAGCTTAATTAACTATTTTCATATAATAGTCTACTCTACTGATTTTGCAATATAGTTCACTATACAAAAATATTGTTGTGATAGTTACTTATTTAATATAGTTGACTAGTCATTTTATAACATAGTTGACTATTCGTTTCATAATATAGTTGACTAAAGAACGTGATTACCTATGACAGTTTGCATAATGACAAAGAATAACATATATAGTTGACTATTATCAGAAACATAGTTACGTTTTATAGTTTGTATAATGAAAAAGAATAGCATACATAGTTAACTATTATCATTATATATTATACATTTATACGGATTACATTATATAGTTACCAATAACGCGGCTCAGTTATACCAGGAGAAAAAACGATAATGGAGAGTTTAACGAATGATAAACATCATCATCTTAATCCTTTATTTGAGATTTTCGATTCATGGTAATGATATAACATAAAGTGATTGATTTTGTGGATCACCAAAAAAAACGAGATTGATTATAGTGTTTGTGTAAAAAAGAAGAAAACAACAATGGAAGAATAAAAAGATAAATTAAAGAAGAAGAAGAAGAAATAAATATGGAAGAAGAAAGAGATAAGGAAGAAGTGTTGTGAAAAGAGGAGGGAGAAGAGGAAGAAGGACAAAAAAAGGAGGCGTGAAAAGAAGAAAATAATGAGTTAGGGTTTTCTTTATTTAGTAATTTTAATTTATTTTTTAATTTTTTCCAAATAACAAATAAGGGTAATATAATTATTTTACCTCAACTGAATGTTATGCCAATTTCCCATTGTAAAAATCATAATTTTGGTAACTTAATTGGTCTTTTTTTTGGGTCGAAAATCATAAAATTCCATTAAACCGGGTTGACCGGATAAACCGTTACATTATGCAGAGCCGATTTGGCTAACCGATGTGCTTCCACATTGTTTTCTCTTCGAACATGATCGAAAGAGATTACATTGAGATTACTAGTTAAAAGAGATATATCGTGAATAATTCCATGGATTTCAGGGTTCAAAAGCTTCTGATTGATGAGCCAGATCAGATTCGAGGAATCCGAGGCTAAACTAAAGTCCCTGTAACCGTTAAAAGAGGCAAAGCCTAACGCTTCACGGATTGCAAGAGCTTCCGCCATGAGAGGCGAGGAAGTGAAAGGTGTAGTCAGTGTTCCCTGGTTCAAGATCTAATTGGTCTTCTATGCTTAATATTATCAGAAAATATTTGTAAGAAATTCAAAGATCATACATAACTAAATCTACATCTTCTGATGAAGTATATGGGTTGTGATAATAGTGTATTTTTCATCATATACTCTATGGTTGATCTATGTATCCAAATTAGATAAATTCGTTACCAGATGTATTGCAAATTGATGCAACATAACAGCGCAAACCTAGCTCGTAAGTCGTAACGTTGAGGAACTAACACAAGTGATCATCAAGTTGGGATAAAACGTTCATTCACAAGAAAAAAAAGTTGGGATAATAAACCATAACATAAATAAGTCTTTTGACAAAAACACGAATCTCTAGATTATTAGGAGTTAGAAAGCAACATTAAATTTGACCCAAAAAAAAGAAAAGAAAGCAACATTAAAAACCAAAAAAAACCATAAAGGAAAACCATATAAAGTAATAAGTTGATCTCTACATATCATCAATAGACTCGTTGACCAACAAAAACCCATCGTCAGAAGATTTGTCCTTCTTCTTGTCCAATACACCTTTGAGATATGACACCATAAGCTCAATATTTTTTACACTGTCCTCGACATCTTCGAACCTAGACTCATCAGCAGCATCAGATTTCTTCTTCTCTAAGCAAAACTCCTCAAGCTTTGCATTCAAACAACTCACCTTAAATCCCAATTGCATCATCCCAAAATTCTTGATACTTTCCTCAAGTTGTTTAATCCTACACTCGTAAAGATTATCTGATTTCTTCATCTTCAAAGAAACCTCCTCAAGCTTTCTATTCAAACAGTCCACCTTACATTCCAATTCCTTAACCTCGAGATTCTTCACCTTATTTGCATCTTCTGATTTCTTCAACTTTGTCTTCAAATTCTCAACCTTGCAGCCCAATTCCATTCCCTCAAGATTCTTGAGGCGTTCCTCGAGTTCCTCGGCACGATAGTTCTCTTTCGTTCTCTCCGAGGAAACCTTATCAAGCTCTGTCTTCAAAGACTCAATCTTGTAACCCAATTCCGTCTTCCCCGAGGAAACCTCACCAATCTCTGTCTTCAAAGACTCAATCATGCAGCCCAATTTCATCTCCTCAAGGTTCTTGACACGTTCCTCTTTATTCATATCCAGGGTAATCTCATTGAGCTTTGCCTCCAAATTCTCAACCTTGCAGCCCAATTCCATTACTTCAAGATTCTTGAGGCGTTCCTCCAGTACCTTAGCACGAGAGTTTTCTTTCGTCCTCTCCGAGGAAACCTCATCAAGCTTCATCTTCAAAGACACAAGCTTGGAGTCTGATTTTACCTCGAGATTATCCACCCGTTCCTCAAGTTCATCGCCCCAAGACTGCCAAGACTCATCAGAATCAAATACTTTCTTCATCTCCAAGGAAACCTCATCAAGCTTTGTCTTCAAAGACAATTCCATTGCCTCAAGATTGTTAACCCGCACCTCGAGTGGATCGACCCAAGGCTCATCATCATCATCCGCTAATTTTTTCACCTCCAAGGAAACCTCATCAAGCTTTGTCTTCAAAGACAATTCCATCTCCTCAAGATTCTTGACACGTTCCTCGAGTTGCTCACCCCAATCTTCATCCTCGTCATCATCATCATCCTCATCATCATCATTCATCTCCAAGGTAATCTTATTAAGCTTTGTCTCCAAATTCTCAACCTTGCAGCCCAATTCCATTACCTCAAGATTCTTGAGCCGTTCCTCGAGTTGCTCGGCTTCTTTCTTCCTCTCCAAAGAAACCTCATCAAGCTCTGCCTTCAAATACTTGACTCGCTCCTCAATCCGTTCCTCGATCCGAGAGTATTCTTTCGTCGTCTCCGAGGTAACCTCGTGAAACTCTGTCTTCAAATCATAAAGCTCTGTCTTCAAATGCTCAACCTCCGCTTCATTTAGCTCAAGATTCTTGACACGGTTGTCAAGTTGTTGGAACAAAGACCCATCAGCAGCGTCTGCTTTCTTCCTCTCCAAGGAAACCTCATCAAGTTTTGTCTTCAAAGACTCAAGCTTGAAACCGAATTCCTCCATCTTTTGGACCCGAGACTCATCATCTAATTTCTTCTTCTCCAAAGAAATCTCATCAAGCTTTGACTCCAACCAGCCAAGGTTGAAACCAACATCCATCAGCTCACTCAACTTGCCTCTTGCCTTACTTAGTTTAGTCTCTGAAAGACTTTTTAGAGGCTTCTCAAGTTTTTTAACGAGCTTGAGGAGAACATTCATGTATGATGTCTTCAATGCTTTGTTCTTTACCTTAAAATCTTCTGCTACGTCCGGTTGCTCTACGAATAACTTCGCCACTGAAGTAACCTGAGAAGCCAAAACCTGAAACCCTTTGATATCCACAGTTTCATTCTTCTTTGATGCATCCTCGGCTTCTCCATCAACAGCTTCAAGAACATTGATGTAGACTTCAATGATGATTTTGTCATCCTGAATCTTGCTTAGAAGGAGGGTCTTTGAGAAACTCCAGCCTGGAGACTCAGCACAAAACAAGGTGCCGCCTTCTCCTATAACATAAATATTATTAAGAAAAAAAAGAAAAAAAAACTAGGTTAACTTCTTCATCAATAATCTCATACACTTATTTCTAGTTCAAATATGAGTTTAGTTTAGGCCTATTGCAGCAACAAAAGAGATCATGCAATTTTGATTTGAAATCTACGCTAAGGTTCTACGGATAAGCTCAAAGCAAAAAAGGTAAAAAAGTAAAAACTGAAACATGAAGGGTATAATTAATTTCATTACTTGGTGATGATCTGAAGAGCAGTTCGTCGGATTGATTCAATACAACAAAGTAATATTTAGCAATCCTTTTCCATCCAGTTTGTAATGATTTAGGGTTTGCAACGCGAAGGAACAAAGACATGTACTGATTTTCAGCTGAAGAATCTCCCTTGGGATAAACCACGAGTGACCTGAAAGAATATGAAACAAAGATTAAACCCTTACTTACAATCAAACACAAACACATCAATCAATCATCGAGTTTAACAAAGCTAGTTTATTGTTTTACCATTCACATCCGCCACTCACGAAGATCTCAGAAGAATATCCCATAGATTCCTTCTCCGAGAAGTTATCTATCGCAAACCTAAAACTCGGCTTTTTGTTAAACATGTTTGGTCGAAACTTTGTTCTTAGATTTTCTTACTTCGAGCAAAAGATGATTTTTTCAGAAACTTTGTTTGTTGTAGTTTCGCTGAGAAAGAAGCCTTCTGTTTATATATAGGAGGAGGAGGAGGCGAAGATAAAGGAAACTATTCAAAACCCTAGTGGAAAAAGGAAAACTAAAAAAAAAGTTAATTTTGATTAGACAAAAGTAATCATTCCTCGTAATACTAGATTAGGACCCGTATAATATGCGGGTATTAAATATTAAAATTGATAATATGTAATTATAACCTATATAGTCATATTTTAAATGAAAATCCCGTTTATTTATTTAGAAACTGCATTTTGTTAACGGTAAGTAAGAAAATTAAAAACGGATTCACATCATTCATATTCGAAAAATTATCTTTGTCAAAATGATTTATATACTAATGTTGACACATGTCAAGATTAGGATCTGCGTAATATGGGGATGTTAGATATTGAAACTGATAACCTATGTAGGTATGCATGTATATATTCTAAATTAAAATCCCGTTAATACAATCATAATTCAAAAATTATATTTTGTTAACCGTGAGTGAGAAAATTAAAAAGTAGTTCCAATCTTCAAAAAAAAAAAATTAATTCATGTAAATGAATGATAAGGTTCCAAATCATATTTGAAATCTTATTGATTTCAAAACTGAATCTATTTGATAAATAAAGATCAATTTTAATTTTCTTTTATTCCATTAGCTAATTCATCCGCTAGACAATTCTCTTCCCTATACACATGAGAGATCGGACTATCCAGTCTTTTTATAAAAAACCATAACAAAAATGTACTACTATAGCTAATTCATTCGCTAGACAATTATCATTTTCAATATCCAAATTTATTTTGCTCGACTACTTTTTCTTTTTACTTTGGTCTATAAATTTTGAACTTCTCTTTTGTCTCATGTTCAATTAGTAAATTTGATGAAAATATCATACTCTATTAATATATGCTTGACTAGAATCTATCTATGAAGGCTTTGCTCAAGACACATCACCTTCCACATCATTACCACATCATATTCTTTATTTCTTTTTTATTATTTCAAACTTAATACACATACTAATTAATATTTATGCATTTAGTTATAACATTATAAAAGAAATTTGAAAAGTCATAACATTGTGCTAATAAATATAGATGTCTATATACAGTTACAAGAATAATAACACGTTTAACAAATTTTCACATTTCATATATCTTGTATTTATACAATTTAAAATGTAATACACATATTAATATACATTTCTTTTTAACATTATAAAAAGAATATGAAAAAATACTATTCATATTCTAAATTGGTTTTAACATAATTAAAAGAATATGAAAATTTATTATTCATATTCTAAATTAAACACAAATACTAAAAATATGAATATCATTCACTTTAAAAAGATTTTGTTAGGCTAAGCTATATCGCAAGTATTATATAATCTTAAATATCAAAAAAATCCTAACAACTAAGCAAATAAGCTTATCTAGAACTATACTCATAAATAAAAATATAAGTTGGTAAGATTAACATCTAATTAAGTTATATTTAAAAGACTAATTGCAATTATATATATAAAGAAATTGAAAAAGAGAATAGCATAAAGAGGATGCAATTTAAGAATTTTGAGCCAAATTGAAAAAGGGAATAACAATTTAACAAATAAGCCTATTTAGAGCCAAATTCATATACAAACAATATAAGTGGCTTAGTCTTATATATAATATAGAAAAATACACAATTAAGGTATCCTTAAAATAATAATTGCAATTATATAAAAAAAAATAAAAAAAAAGAAGAGAAATTATTGTTTTGTTAAGTAACATATTAAAAATATTTACAAAAAAAATATTATATAAGTTTTAAAAAATAAAAAACTTTGTGTTTTGTGATTTTATTTTTAAACAGAATGAATATTTTAAATATAATTATAAGGGTAGAAGAAATATAAATATATATACTTCTAAGTAAGAGAAATGCCACTTTATAGAAGTATCATATTTTAAAAAATATATTCTAAAAGTACCTTTTGAAATATAATTGACTTAAAATATCATTTCTGTTGGAATTTAGTTTTAAGGGTTAAGAGTTTGTTATGATCAAACCTCTTTTTAAAGTTTAGAGTTTTGAAAAATATATTTGACTTGATTCAATTTAAAAATTAAATTATACATTTGTCACTTTTTTTTAAGAATGAGAAGTTAGTTATGAGAAATAGATGCAACAAAAGAAAATAAACATGATGCAAACTACGACACGTTAACGAACATAACCTATGTTGCTTTTTCAAAGAAGGAAAAAAGATGGAAGAGAAGAGATACACAACAATGAACGCGAAGTTGTTCACATCAATTTTGTTGGTGAGAGATAAATAAGAAGTTGGTTATGAAGAGATATTGAGTGTCATACCAGCCAGAAGAGACGAAGATATATATATTACGATAAGGAGAAATAAAGCATTTGAATCGGTTTCACCGTCTTCAAGAATCCAGTTTTACCGTCTTCAAGAATCCAGTTTTTTTATACTCACTGTCTTATTCTTTTCTCTATTTTATACTTAGGAAGATTATATTGTTTTGTTAGTTGTTGCTAATTAGTTTGTTCTGCAAAGAAATTAACCGGAGTTGTCTTAATTATTTTAAAATAATACGATTGTTTTATAAAAAATGTAATTTATCCATGTATTAATGAACGTTTTAACTCATTCAAATAGAAGAACTCCAATCGTGACATGGATTTAGAGATGTAGTTATATAGTTTTTTCAAAAAGTCTTATTCTTTTCTCTATTTTATACTTAGGAAGATTATATTGTTTTATAATTAATGAACCTTCTCTTATAAGTGGAGATAATCAATATGATAAACTACATATAATATGTCAAAAATTATTTACTTAAAAGATATAATCAAAAAACAAAATACAATTACGACAAAATAATCGTATGCGCGGGTACTACCTAGTACCCATCATTTTCATCATTTGACATTATAACTTGTAATTATCAATATAATATATGTATCAAAATAAATGTAAAGCAACACCAAACACTCAGACATACACATGCATCTAAAACCATTATTTAACGAAATTTCACACGAAAAATAGGAATATTATGCTATTTCTTTTTTACTTTTTATACTTTTCCTTCTTCTTTTTTTCTTTGACATATAATCTTTACATTTTTAATTTTTTAGTTTACACAGAAATAGAATTTATAAACGGTCAAAAATAAAATTATAATATATTACTATTTTATTTTGTAAATTTTCCCTTTTATGTTACGTTTATAAAATATATATGTCAAGTTCTTATCGAATACATCCTCCTTTATATAATAAGATACCACTGGTGTCATCAGTTTTTTCTCATAAAAATTGGAACTTGCTAAATAGATTTTCTAGTTTTTTTAATTTTTAAATAATTTCTGTTTTACTATTTGTCTTTTTCTTATTTTGAATTGAAATTTATATTCTTTTTACTAATTTTCCTTCTCTTTATAGTTTACTAGTATTTGACCTGTACTACGTACGGGTTAAGAATCACTTGAATGTTTTTTTAACTAAAAAACTGTTAAAGGTTAAAAATGGTAGTTATGAATGAGAAAATTTAGGTTTTTTTTAGATTTTTTTGTTTTTTAAACCGTTGTGTAAACTTTTTTTCTATTTTTAATTAATAATTTTGAATGATTTTCCACTTGTCACTATCTCATTGCACAAGTGACTTGTGATTTAGTAGTAAAGGATATTATATAATAAGATAACTACGTCGGTAATTAATTAATGTCATAAATCTAATTATTTTATATACAAAAATATTTAAAAGATATAAGATTTTGTATTACATTATTTTAGGAAAGCAGAGTCGGTTTTTGTTAAAATCGCATTTAATGAATTCACTTATTTAAGATCGTATGCCACTATCAATTTTTTTTTTTTCAATTTAGCAGAAAATGGAAAACGGGAAAATAAGTTAACTAAAACCAAGTATTTTTTTTGGTCGTCTTATATCTATTAATAATATCAATCCTGGAAAAAAAAATTGAGAAGTTGTTTCTTTTTGTAATGCTTAGTGTCTATTTATATTATTATGAATGATACTTTTGAAACGTCATCAAAATCATGTCTTTTCGTAAAGGATTGTGTTTTTTTGTAAAAATCGTAGTTTTCGTAAAAAGTGATTTTTCCGAAGAGGTGTCTTTGTGTAAAAGTTTTGCTTATCGTAAAAGTCGTGTCTTTTCGTAAAATATGATTTTTTCGAAGAGGTGTCTTTTCGTAAAGGTATTTTTTGTCCCAAAGAATTGTGTCTTTTCGTAAAAATACGTTTTTCCGAAGAATTGCGATTTTTGGTTAAAATGATTTTTTTCCGAAGAGTTGTGTTCCTTCGTAAAAAGGGTCTTTTTGAATAGTTGTATCTTTTCGTCAATAATAACCACTTTATGGTAATTTTGAAGAGATGTCTTTTCATATTTGTATAGTCGTGTCTTTTTTAAAAAATAATCGAAGGATTGTTTCAATTCGTAAAAAGCGGTTTCAAAATGTCACCAAGTTGTGTCTTTTCGTAAAAAAACATTTTTTGAAGAGTTGCGATTTTTCGTAAAAGTTGGATATTTTTCCCAAGAGTTGTGTCCTTTCGTAAAAATGGGTTTTCTGAAAAGTTGTGTATTTTCGTAAAAGTAGGGTTTTCTCGGGAAAATTGTGTCTTTTCGTAAAGTATAAATTTTTTAAAAAGGATAATTGTTAATAATATATGTATATTTGTTATTACTTGTGCAAACTATATATGCAGAATTGTCATTACTCTCATTACTCATTATATAGTAAATTAATTAATATTTAATGAAAGAGAGATGATAACGTGTATAGCATATACGTACGATATATATATATATATATTTAACTTATATTTACAATATATTATTACAAAAAATATTCCTGCTATCAATTTATATTAAAATATTACAACTTCTCAGAATTTAAAATTGAAATACAAATAAACTAAAAAGTTAAATGTAAAATAAAATTAATTAACAAGCTACTTTTCAAATGAGAACTTTTCAAATGGTGACTTTTTAGAAATTGAATCTATAAATAAGAAAATTGTCATATTTACTTTTTTCTAGTTTTAATTTTCATTTCAAATGAGTAACGTTCTATCCATGAAAAATATCCATGAAAGCAGTTTTTTCTTCTAAACGTTGTATCCGTCTGTGAAAAACGGGTTTTTAATCGAACTGTTGTGTCTTTTCAAAAAATAATTGTTAATTATTACTATATAATTTAAGGTCATTTCTTGTAAAAAATATTTTGTCTACTAATAATAGCAATCCTGAAATAAATAATCGAAGAGTTGTGTCTTTTCGTAAAAAACAGTTTTTAAAATAATTATATACATCTATATAAATATCGAAGAAGTGTGTCTTTTCGTAAAAAATAATTTTGTTAGATAGTTATATAAATAGAAATATATATATATATTAAGGTTGTGTACTTTTAAAAAATATTTTTATATATATACGGTTGGGTATATTAAAACTATAAACTTTAGGGCTCAGTCTTTTAAAAACAACTCCCTCTGTATTTGAAAGATTGATGTTTTAGAAATTTTCGCACATATTACGACACAATAACTATTTGTATTTATTTATTTATTTCTATTTACTTTTTTGTTTTCCAATAAAAAAGTATGCAATTTTATGGGGTAAAACAAATATTTGCCATGAATTTAAGTGATAAAGCAAAAAAAGTATTAATTGAAATGTAGAAAATCAATCTTTCAATAACAAAGAAAATTTCTAAAACATCAATCTTTCAAATACGGAGGGAGTATTTTGTAAAGTTGTGTCTATTCAAATTTGTAAGGTCGCGCCTGTTTAAAAATATTTCGTAAGTCGCGCCTTTTCTAATGTTTTCGGAAGAGATGTGTTTCTCGTAAAAAACTTTTTTTAAAAATATTAATTATTATCGAAGAGTTGTATCCTTTCAAATAAAGCGGTTTTTCTCTAAAGAGTTGTGTCTTTTTTTAAATATAATGGCTGTTTTTTCCGAAGTGTTGTGTCTTTTCGTAAAACATCAATTTTAAAAAAATTACTATTATTATCGAAGAGTTGGGTCTTTAAAAAGTCGTGTCCTTTCGTAAAAAATAATTTTTCCAAAGAATTGCGTCTTTTAATAAATAAAGAATTTTTTACGTTGAACCTTCGTTCTTTTAAAAAAAAAAATCATAGGTTCGCGTCCTTTTCAAAATAACAGCTTTATTATTATTTTGAAGGATTGTGTCTTTTTGAATTTGTAGGATCATGTCTTTTTAAAAATGAATGCTTTATGATTTTTTGTAGAGTTGTCTCGTTTAAAAGAAAATTTAGTATTACTATTGTTATTATAATTATTACTCCCTCTGTATTTGAAAGAATGATTTTTTAGATTTTTTTTTTGTTTTTGAAAGATTGATTTTTTACATTTCAATTAATACTTTTTTTGTTTTATCACTTAAATTCATGGTAAATATTTTTTTTACCCCGTAAAGTTGCATACCTTTTTTATTGGAAAACAAAAAAGTAAATAGAAATAAATAAATAAATTATAAATAAATACAAATAGTTATCGTGTCTTAATATGTGTGCAAAATTCTAAACATCAATCTTTCAAATACAGAGGGAGTATATATTTTCGGATCGTGTCTTTTCAAAAATATTTTATAAAGTTGCGTCTTTTTGAAAATAACCGTTTTATGATTATTTTGAAGGGTTTGTGTCTTTTCAAATTTGTAGGATCGCGTATTTTTGAAAATATTTTGTAAAGTCACGTATTTTTAAAAAAATAACCGCTTTATGGGTATTTTGAAGGGTTGTTCCCTTTTTTTTGTAAGGTCGCTTCTTGTCGAACAAATTTCCTAGAGTCGAGTCTTTTCGAGAATAACTGTTTTTGTTATTTTGAAGGGTTATGACTTTCCTAATTTGTAGGAAAGCGTTTTTTCGAAAATATTTCATAGAGTCTCGTATTTTTAAAAATAACCGCTTTATGGTTATTTCGAAAGATTTTATCTTTTTGAATTTGTAGGATCGCATGTTTTCGAATATATTTCGTAGAGTCGCGTTGTTTGCAAAATAATCGCTTTATGGTTATTTTGAAGGGTTGAGTCTTTTCAAAATAACCGCTTTAGGCTTATTTTGAAGAGCTGCGTCTTTTGAATTTGTAGTGTCGCATATTTTCAAAAGTATTTTTTAAAGTCGTGACTTTTCGAAAATAACTGCTTTATGGTTATTTCGAAGGATTGTATCTTTTCATATTTGTAGGGTTACGTGTTTTCAAAAAATTTGTAAAGTCACGTCTTTTTAAGAACAACAGTTATATGATTATTTTGAGGATTGTGTCTTTCCAAATTTGTCATAATTGTACCATAAATTATTGATCTTTTTTAAATTTGTTGTCATAGTTCCAAAAAAATTTAATTTGTGTGAATAGAAATTTTGAATCCTTTAAACAATGCAGATTTCGAATCCTTTAAACAATCGAAGAAAAAATTATCTAAATTAAGAGAATTGTTGTCGTGCTATTGTAAAAGAGTATTGGAAGTCCGGCTGCTACTGTGGATTCGGGAACATCTATTTGTCTACATTAGACTCGAAACAAGACCATCTTGGTATCGCTAATATCAAACAAGACCACAAGATCATCTTGGTATCGCTAATGTGTCATCAAAGCTGTTTTTCCTTACCTAATTTTTGGTAAGGAAAATACCATTTGTTTCTTTTTGTATTTCATATGTTGAAATTATTCTATAATGTAATATGGTTTAAATCAGTTTCAATAAAACAAAACGTTAAAAAAAAAATAACTACGTCGTGTATTTGTATTTTCCTTAAATTATTTGGGTAAAAGTATAGCTATTAATTAATGTAATAAATATAGTTATTTTTATATTGAAAACCTATAAATTATTTAGTTTCCAGTATCTCTATAACATTTTTTTTTGGTTGGAAGTATCTCCATAACATTATTTTAGCAAAGCAGAGTCAGTTTCATTAAAACATCATTAAAGATATTGTTAGACATATTTTTGTAGTTATCTTTCTATTACTACTAGATTAGGACCCGCATAATATGCGGGTATTGGATATTATAATTGGTAATTTGTGTAATTATACCCGTATAGTTATATTCTAAATTAAAACCCTGTTAATATTGTCATAAATTACGTTTTGTTAAACGTGACTAAGAAAATCAATAATGCGTTGAAATTTTTGAAAAATTATAAAAATAATTCATCGAAAAGAATGATAAGGTTTATACAAAAATGGAATTTATGAAAATAGAATATATTATTATTCTATTTTGTAAATTTTCTTTTTTATGTTAGGTTT
This sequence comes from Arabis alpina, assembly GCA_900128785.1. Classification (NCBI taxonomy): domain Eukaryota; kingdom Viridiplantae; phylum Streptophyta; class Magnoliopsida; order Brassicales; family Brassicaceae; genus Arabis; species Arabis alpina. The sequence goes on from LT669791.1 coordinate 48,920,591, forward strand.
ATAAAAATGGAATAATGTATGGTAAGTGTTGGATAAGTTGAAGAATTTAAAATTTGATATAATTGATATATACTAACTTTTTCATCAAGTATAAGAACTTCCATTGTTTGCTTTAAGATTTTTAGTCTCTCACTTTCGAAGAATACATGCAATAGTTCGACGGTAAACACGATTTCGATCTAATTGAGAATAAATTAATTAGTTTAAACTGATTTGTGGCAAGGTGGTATTCATGATTTGCAAAGAAAATTAAGGATTTGGGGTATACGCTAAATTGTGGGAGGTGTGTGTTATTATATAGTTTTTGGATTTGTCTTTTATGAAATAATAACATTTTTGGAAGTTGAATGTATGTTTACTTTTCCTTTTAAACAATTTATGGTTTAACATTTATATAAGGTTGAACGTATGTTTACTTTTCCTTTTAAAATAATTTATGGTTTAACTTTTTTTTATATATATAAAGTTTCATTTTTGTGACATCATTTATTTTGTTTAACATAATGGTATTTATATTTTGCTTTTATTTTTAAAGATTTACATAAGATTTGGTTTGGCTTTTAGAAATATGTTAATGAAACAATAAGAAAAATGTTAATGTGTCTTTATTTTATTGGTTTAACATAATGATATTTTTATTTTTCCTATTACATGATTTTAAATAGAGTATTTTAACACGTGTCATAATCTCGATCGATAATTGACATATGTCGCGATCTCGTAAATTACAATTTTGACAAACTCTCCTTTATATAATAAGATGTTATGAGCCTGGTTACGGCTGAATATTATACCAGTTGGTTAAGTAGTCAATTAAGGAAACATGTGCTGGTTTAAGTCCGGTATAGTTCCGTGGTTATTATCAGAAACAATACAACTGCATGTAATGTACATCTCATGCCGTATCTCTATGAGACTGCACATGCAAGTCGCATAAATCCATAGATCTTTAGGGTTAAATCAAAATAGACTTCTCAATTACTATTAAAAACTGGCAAGCTAAAATAGAGCATTAATTTGTTGGTTAATTTTTGGATTCAATTAGAAAACATTCACCCAAAACATGATCAAACGAAAACGTCTAAAAACCAGAGAATATGACAACATAAACCAAAACTGACTCTCTAGACTATTAGGACCCAAAAAGCAACACATAACTAATAATTGGATTTTTTTACATTAAGCGACTTCATTAGTCGACCAACATAAATCCATCAGCATAAGATTTGTCCTTCTTCTTGTCCATTTCATCTTTGAGATGTGACAACATCAACTCAATATTCTTGATCCGAGACTCATCAGCATCATCTGATTTCTTTCTCTCCAAGGAATCTTCCTCAAACTTCGACTTCAAACCTTCCATCTTAAGTCCCAATCCAACTTTGAGATCTGCCATCTTCAGCTCGAAATCCATCATGCGTTTATTGTATATTTGGATCCGAGACCTATTAACATCATCTGATTTCTTTCTCTCCAAGGAATCCATTAGCTCAAGATTCTTCACACGTTCCTCAAGTTTTTGGACACAAGACCTATCAGCATCATCTGATTTCTTTCTCGCCAAGGATTCCTCCTCAAGATTTGACTTCAAAACTTCCATTTTGAGGCCTAATTCCATTACCTCAAGATTCTTGACACGTTTGTCAAGTTGTTGGAACAGAGACCCATCAGCAGCATCTTCTTTATTCATCTCCAAGGTCATCATCACACCAATCTTTGTCTCCAAATACTCAACCTTGAAGCCCAATTCCATCTCCTCAAGATTCTTAAGACGTTCCTCGAGTTGCTCGGCCCGAGAGTTTTCTTTCGTCCTCTCCGAGGAAACCTCATCAAGCTCTGTCTTCAAATCATCAAGCACGGTCTCCAAATGCTCAACCTCTGTCATAAAAACATCAAGCACTGTCTCCAAGAAGGCCGGTTCGTTCAGCTCAAGACTCTTGACGCGTTTGTCGAGCTGCTGGAACAGAGACTCATAAGCATCCGCTTCCTTCCTCTCAAGGGTAAGCTCACCAAGCTTTGTCTTCAAAGACTCAAGCTTGAAGCCTAATTCCATCAGCTCAAGACTCTTGACGCGTTCCTCAATCTTTTGGACCCGAGACTCATCATCTAATTTCTTCTTCTCCAAAGAAATCTCATCAAGCTTTGACTCCAACCAGCCAAGGTTGAAACCAACATCCATCAGCTCACTCAGTTTGCTCCTTGCCTTACTTAGTTTAGTCTCTGAAAGGCTTTTTGGAGGCTTCTCAAGTTTTTTAACAAGTTTGAGGAGGACATTCATGTATGCTGTTTTCACTGCTTTGTTCTTCAGCTTAAAATCTTCTGCAACGTCGGGGTGCTCTGCAAATAGCTTCTTCACTAAAGTAAGCTGCCAAGGAAAAAGTATGTTCATATTAAACACTGAAAAAAAATCTGAATCTATACTCCAAGAAGAAGCCCTAGAAAAGCAAAAAAATTGTTGATCCTTGTTAACTTACCTTTGAAGCTAAAACATGAAAACCATTGATTTCCACAGTTTCCTTCTTCTCTGACACATGTTCTTCTTCGCCTGTTTCATTCTTCTCTGACACATCTTCTTCGCCTTCTCCATCAACAACTTCAGTAACGTTAATGTAGACGTCAATGATGAGTTTGTCATTCTCCAAAAACCGTTTTTTCTGAAACTGGCTTAGTGGCAAGGCCTTTTTTTGACCATAGTATTTATGCTCAGCGCAAAACACGTTGGTCTCTTGTCCAGATTCTGGAACATAAACATAAATTAAGTTAACTTCTTCATCAATCACATTCTTATTTATAGTTGCTAGAAGATTCAAATCTGAGTTTAATATGCTAGCAAATCTTAAAAAAGATCTTGCAAATTGGCTTATTGTGGTCCATAAAATCTAGACCTAGAAATCAGGCAGACTATTGGTTTCTACACTTAGTGTTATCGAAGCAATTAGGCTAAAAACATGGTTAGGGATAGAAAAATTCATTACTGTATGATGATCGGTAAAGCTCTTTGTCTGATTGATTCAATACAACGAAGTAAAAAGCAGCACTCCTTTTCCATCCAGTTTGTAATGATCTATGGTTTGCAACGCAAAGGAACAAAGACATGTGATTTTCAGCATGATGACTTGCCTTGGGATAAAGGCAAATGAACCTGAAAAGAATATGAAATCACGATTAAAACTCTTTTTTTTTAATTATCACGAAGATCAAAACAAGTTAAAAAAAGATCAAGATTCTTTTGGTTTGTTTACCATTCACATCCACCGAATTCGAATGTCTTAGACACTATCACAGATTCCTTCTTCGAGAAGTTATCTATCTCAAACCTAAAACTCGGTTTTAGATTCAACATGTTTGGTCAGAAACTTGTTCTTAGATTTTCTTACTTCGAGCAAAAGACGAATTTTTTTCAGGAGGTTTAAAGAAGTCCTCTATTTATATAGAGGAGGCATAAAGAAATCTTCTCAAAACCCTAAGTGAAATAAGGAAAAATGGAAAATTAAGTTAATTTAATTAGATAAAAGTATTCTCTCATAATATAACGTCGATGTTTTTATTTTCCTTAAAATATTTTTAGTAAAAATATAGCTATTATTAATTAATGTCATAAATTTAATTATTTTTCATACAAAAATACTTAGTTTCCAATATCACTATAATATTATTTTAGCAAAAATATCAATATTGTCATAGGTTGAAAATTCACGTTTTCTTTATAATATATCTTAAAGTTTCAGAATAAGATTTCTATATTTTTTTTAAAAAAATTATTTTTCTAGCTTCTGTTTTAATATTATATTCTTTCTATTTTATTTATTTTTCAGTTTCTATATTTATTTTAAATTATTTTAAAAAATCTTTAGTAAGTTTAGTTTATCAGAAAACAAAAATTCTAATTCGTTTTTGATTATTAGAAAATTTTGTTTTTATTATTTTTCGAATTACTTAACAATGATTTTGTATTTTTCATTTTTAATTTTATTTTTTAGCTAATTTTACCATTTTATACTTATTTTCTTTTCGTCTTAACATTAAAATAATAGCAACATCTTCGTAGGTTGAAAATTCTCATTTTCTTTATAATATATCAAAATTTTATATCATTTGTAGTTTTATTAACAAAAAAAAACAAAATCCTTAGTTTTGATTATTTTTGTTTTTTATCAAACATCACATATAAATCTGTAATTGACAAATGTATACCACTGTTTTCACCAATTTTTTCTCATTAAAATATATACTCGGCTAAAATTTAAAACATTTTGAAAATTTCCTAATAAAAGAAGAATTATTATAATTTCACTTGTGTAAATTACCATTTTATACAATTTTTTTGGTTTCTAAGATTGAAAATATGAATATCGTCAGATGTTGAAAATATTTTTTTTCAATAAAAAATAAATTATTATTATTTTACTTGAATAAATTACTATTTTATACAAATTTTTCGGTTTTAACATTAAAAAATACAAATATCGTCATAGGTTGAAAAGTTCTCATTTTCCAAAGTCTCCTATCTACTCGACACTATCATGTTTGACTCGTGCTTTATGCAACCCTAATATTTACGTCAAGGTTCTGCAGTGTTGGGTTTCGAAAATCTAATATTGATGGTGCAACTTTATATATATTCTTATGTGATGAAGAGGTTCGTTTGAGTAATTAGATGTTCGTATTAACACGCAGTTGATCCGTTTTTTTGTAACTACTCAACTTTTCTTTCTCTAAGGGTTGAAAATTTATGCAATTATAAAAGGAAACGCATTTGATATTTTCAAAACACGGATCATAAGAGACCTATGGATCAATTTATATGGTTTGGAACTACATAACTCTGATAATTGTTACCTACCTTTTTTCAATCATTAGAAGATTATTTTCTTAATATCAACAAAAATTCATAAAGTTTCTAACTGAGATTCCTAAAATTATTTTACCATTTGTCTCTTTCTTTATAATTGAAATGATTTTTTCTACCTTTCTTAAGCTTACAATCTGTCTATCTTATTTATGTTGCATTTTTATGATTAGTTTATATTATTTTTAAAAACTCAATGTGTAGTAAATTTAAATTATTAAAAAAAATTCTTTTTTTTCTAATTAGTTTTGGACTATTAGAAAGTTTTTTTTTTATCATTTGTCGAATTACTTGACAATGATTTTGTTAATTTTCATTTTAACTTTTAATTTTTTAATTAATTTTAAATTTTAACACATGTCATGATCTAAATTAGCATTAACACGTGTCGCGATCCCGTGAGTTGCAATTTTGACAAACTCTCTTTTATATAATAAGATTTCTATTTTTCAATTGTTTCTGTCATCTCAAAACCCTAACGGGAAAGGAAAACTGGAAGATAAGTTAATTAAAACCAAGTATTTAATTAGACAAAAGTAATCATTCCTCTTCTCATAATATAACTACGTCGGTATTTTTGTTTACCTTAACAAAATTTAGTAAAAGTATACTATTAATTAATGTCATGAATTCAATTATTTTTATATACAAAAAGTAGTTTCCAATATCTCTATAACTTTATTTTAGCAAAGCAGAGTCGGTTTCATTAAAACATTGTTAATGAATTCTTTTATTTAAGATCATATGCCATTATCAAAAAATTCCAATTAAAGATATTGTTAGAGATATGTTCCTAGTTATCTTTCTATTATCATATTTTCCATTTTCCATTGTTTGTCTTTTATTTGTGTGACGATTTCTAATTTTCAATGGTTTCTGTCATCCAATTAAATCAAAAGACATGTTGGAATCGGTTATACCAGTTGGTTAAGTAGTCAATTAAGGAATCTACGCTGGTTTAAGTCCTGGTTTAGTTCCTGTTCTTGTCAGTAATAATACGACCGCGTTTAATGTTACATCTCATCACTCGTCTCTACTGTATATATGAAGATCAAGCTCAAGAGACTTCACATGCAAGTTGCAAAGAGAATGCATGGTTCGGTTACAATGGTGAGTGAGGTTGTTAGAGGAGAAGTTGTCTCTCTGTGTCGTTTCTTGTATTGCTTTATCAATCGCATAAATCCATAGATCTTTTGGGTAATTTAATTCACTACAAGATATAGACTTCTCCTTCACTAATAAAATTGGTGAACCAAAAGGGAGAATAATTGATTTGTTGGTTTTTTTTTTTTGGTTTAGACAATTTCCAAAAATACCATTTTTAAAGTTTTTTTTTCCAAAAATACCACTTTAAAGTTTTTTTCTCTCAAAAATACCACATTTTTTCTAAAGTTCCAAAAATACCACTTTTTAAAAGTTCATTTTTAACATTCAAAACTAAACCCTAAACCCTAAACCCTAAACCCAAACCCTACCCCCTAAAACTATATCCTAATTTTGGAATAGTTAACCCAAACCCAAAAAATTTAAATTCTAAACCTTAAAAATCAACTTTTTAAAAAGTGATATTTTTTGGAACTTTGGAAAAAAATGTGATATTTTTGAAAAAAAAACTTCAAATAGTATTTTTGAAAAAAAAACTTCGAAGAGTGGTATACGAGGGAATTCTTCTTTTTGTTAGTCAGATAGAACACACTGACCCAAAACATGATCAAACAAAAACGTCTAAAAAACAGAGAATGAAACCATCAACATTACATAACCATGTCTTAATCAAACCCGAATCTCTAGACTATTAGGACCCTAAAAACCAACACAAAAGGAAACAAATATAAACTAATAACTGAATTAGTCGACCAACATAAATCCATCAGCCGAAGATTTGTCCTTCTTCTTGTCCATTTCGTCTTTGAGATATGACACCATCAACTCAATATTTTGGACGCTTTCCTCAAGCTGTTCGATCCGAGACTCATCAGCATCATCTGATTTCTTTCTCTCTAAACAATCCTCCTCAAACTTCGACTTGAAACACTCAAGCTTAAGTCCCAATCCAACTTTGAGATCAGCCACTTTCAGCTCAAGATCCATGATGCGTCCATCGTATTTTTGGAACCGAGACCTATTAGCATCATCTGATTTCTTTCTCTCCAAGGAAATCTCCTCAAGCTCTGTCTTCAAAAAAAATTCCATAACCTCAAGATTTTTCACCCGTTCCTCGAGTTGCTCATACTCATCATCATCTTTATTCATCTCCAAGGTAATCCCACCAAGCTTTGTCTCCAAATACTCAACCTTGAATCCCAATTCCATTACCTCAAGATTCTTGAGGCGTTCCTCGAGTTGTTTGGCTCGAGAGTTTTCTTTCTTCCTCTCCAAGGAAATATCTTCAAACTTTGATACCAAAGAGTCCATCTTCGAACCTGATTCCATCACTTCAAGATTCTTGATACGTTCCTCGAGTAGCTTGACCCGAGAACCATCATCAACATCATCTGGTTTCTTCTTAATCTTCAAAGAAACTTCATCAAGCTTTGACTTCAACCAGTCCAGCTTGAATCCTTCTTCAGCCATCTCACTCAACTTGGTGCAAGCGTTGCTTAGGACAGTCTTGTATTCCGTCTTCACAACATGCTCCGCAATTTTCTTTCTTACTGAAGTAACCTGCCAAGGAAAAAAACGTGTTTTTGTTATTCAACCCTAAAAACCAAGTTCAAAAATAGAAGAGACATATACTTCTTTTAACTTACCTGAGAAGTGAAAGCCTGAAAACCATTGACCTCCACAGTTTCCTGCTTCTCTGATACATCTTCTACGACTTCTCCATCAACAGCTTCAACAACATTAAGGTAGACCTCGATGAAGAGTTTGTCATTCTCCAAAAACCTTTTTCCTGCACCTTGCTTAGAGGCAAGGTCTTTCCATGACCCCTTCCTTGAGCCTCAGCGTCAAACAAGGTGCTTCTTTGTCTAACTGTGGAACATAAACCAAAAGAAAACAAATTTAAGTTTAGACTTTTTCATCAATCACATTGCTAAGTATAGTTACTACCTCATCAAGATTCGAACATTTTTTTAGGTCTATATATTTACCATCGAGATTGAAAAACAAGAAGTGTCAAACATGTAAGGATATATAGCTTTCATTACCAGGTGATCTATAGAGCTCTTTGTCGGATTGATTCAACACAACAAAGTAATATTTAGCACTCCTTTTCCATCCAGTTTGTAATGATTGAGTATTTGCAACGTGAAGGTACAAAGACATGTAATTATGATCAAAACGACCTTTGGGAAAAACAAGGAGATACCTAAAAGAATATGAAACAAAGATTAAAACCTTTTAAAGACAAAAGAGAGTTGAACAAAAGCTAGGTTAAAGTCTCGTTTTACCATTCGCATCCACCACCCACGAATTTCTGAGATGTTATGGAATTTTCCTTCTCCGAGAAGTTATTTATCTCAAACCTGAAACTCGGCCTCTGATTCCACATACTTGATCAAAAAAAATTCGTAGATTTTGTTATTTGGAGCAAAGACGATTTTTTCAGAAACTTTTGTTTGATACTTTCACACATAATAGTCCTCTATTTATAGAAGAGGCAAAAGGAAGAAGAAGGAAAACTTTTTCAAAACCCTAGCTCATTATACTCAAATTCGTTAAAATATATTAGTTAAAGATAATTATTCCTCTCTTCGTAATATAACTACTTTATTCCAATAGTTCAAACTACATTACATAAGGATAACGATTACAAATGATCGATAACTATTAACTACCTCTACGTTTCTATTAACTTTTATTTTATGATTTCTTGTAAAAAAACGTATGGCCCTATTAATATCAATTTTTTTAATAAAAAATATACTTCTACAAGATATATAATTAGTTCTCCACACATCAAATGGGAGAACAGAAGATAATGTCAAACAAAAATTAATGTTGATGTGTACTTTTTTTTTTTTTGCTAAAATGTTGATGATGATGTGTACTTTACGAGAGCATTATCAGAAGAAGACTTTACTAATTACATACTGATCAAATAAAACGTAATTTCTTTACTGTTTTTTATTATATTTTTTTTGTTGGTCATGAATACATTTTATTTATTGATTAAATAAATACATTATACACTATATATATACATGACGAAACCAATAATTAAGAGATAAATTAAAAGTGCCAATAATTTTGTTTTTTTTTTTAATTCTTTTTCGTGTTGTCTTCGCGTGTTGTTATCTCGCCATTGGTAGACATGAGTGAAATCAGGAAAATATTCCCTAAGACTGCTAGTTCATCGAGTTCTATAAAAAAATCGGTCCAACCTCCAGGCTATGCCACGAATTTTATTAAGTTTGTCAAGTTTGAAACCAAAAGGGAGCAATATAGTTGTTTGTGTGAATTAAGTAGTGCAAATCACTATAAATACTCTCTCCGTTTCAAAAAGATAGATGTTTAAGGTTATACATACTTATTAAGAAAACGCATTGATTTCTACGATTTATAGTTTCCAATAAAGTTTAACCAATAGTATTTCAATATTTGTTTTGGAATTTGTAAAAGTGTATAGAAAACAGTAAAAACTCTATCTTTCTGGAACAAAATGTTTTTGTAAATTTTTTATCTTTTAGAGACAGAGAGAGTATGTATGTGAGTGGAGTTGTAAAACGTGAATCAAATTCTAATAAAAACATAGTTGAATCAAAGTAACAATGTAGCATTCAATATCTCTCCAAGTTTCTTCTTGTTTCAAGAAAGAAAACAAACACAAAAGAATGAGCAGAGGAGATATGGAAACCAGAGACCTATAAAGAATTTAAAAAGTTCAACATTCTCACTACCCAATTCAACTTTGAGATTCTTGACATGTTCCACGAATTGTTTATCCGGAGAAACCGATTTCTTCCACTCCAAGGAAACCTCCTCAAGCTTGATATTTAACCAATCTAGTTGGAAACCTGCTTCCGTTAGCTCGCTCAAATCGCTGCGAGCATTGCTTAGCTCGGTATATGAGAAACTCTTACAAGGCTTACTTAGTGTCTTGGAAAGGTCGAGGAGGACATTCATGTATGTTGTCTTCACCTTTTTTTCCTTTGGTCTGAAATCTAATGCAAAGTCCGGGTGCTCCACGAAAATTTGACTGACTGAATAAGCCTGCGCAATAGAATGGGAATTTTGAGTCTGAATGTTGTGTTCATCAAAAGAGGAAAACACTAATATATATACAAATCTGAGGCTCCTTAACATACCTGACTACAGAGAATATGGAAACCATAGTAATCAGCCATCTCATTCTCAGTTGATTTTCCTTCATGAATAACTTCAACTACTTTTACTTGCACTTTAATGATCAGTTTGTTCTTATCTAAGAACCTTTTTTCTTGAGCCTCGGTAAGAGGTAATACACCCCACGCTGGTACCTCGGCGCAGAACAAGCTGCGCACTTCTGTATGAACGAAATGAAAAGATATATGAGGTCCGATTGATAACCAAAAACAGTACAAGTTTTTCAGCTGTAAGATGTGACTAAGCATCGGCTTGCAGCTTTTGGCATGTTTTATCAAAATATACATAGTTGAAGATAAAAATATACATTGTATTGTATGTCTAGTTGAAGATAAGTTAATTACCAGATGTTCTTAAAAGAACGTTGCCCGATTGATTCAACGTAATGAAGCAATAATTAGCCCTTATTTTCCATCCACGTCTCAAGGATTCATGATTCGCAACATGTAAGTACACACACAAGTGATCAAGATGGTAGTTTCTCTTGGGACGAATTTTAAGAAACCTGACACACACACACACACAAAACAAAAACCTTTCTATATTGCGACATACGAACTAAACAAATCAATATTCGAGAACTAAAGTGAATGAATTTTTACCATTCGCATCCACCGCTTTCGAATATAGGAGACGATATCTCAGCTTCCTTCTCGGAGAAGTTATCTATCTCAAACGTGAAGCTCCTCTGTTTTTGATCCTCCATATCTCTTGAAAAACGATTTCTTAGGGTTTACACGTCTCACAAAATTTTGCTTTTGTTTTTACACTTTCACACATAAACCCTTCTCTGTTTATAGAGGAGACGAGAACAAGACCAAAGTTTATGAAACCCTAGTAAAAGAAGGAAACCTAAAAATTAAATTGAAAAAAAAAGCAATAACTAACTAACAAAAACAATTCATATTGGTCTTTAATAATGCAGCAGAAACAAAACGTTCAATGACTCGATAATTTATTAGGAGATTATCTCCACTATGTTACTTGCATAAGACGGTAGAAAAAATCAAATTAAGAAAATCTCAAGTTGATGGTGTTAGCCTTATGTTAATTTTGCTATCGGAACACATTAACCAAAAATTTGATCAAACAAAAACGTCGAAGTATAAAAATGTAACAAGCCAAACGATAGTCGTGTCTAACAAGAGAAATCATTAGATCTATAAACTAGCAAGTTGATTCCTATATCAAGCAACCTAGCTGACCAACAAAACTACATCAGCACAAGAATTGGTCTTCTTCTTGTCCAGTTCAAGTTTGAGATCTAATACAATCTTCTCAAGATTCTTAACGCTTTCCTCAAGTTGTTTGACCCGAGATCCATCAGCATTATATGATTGATTCCTCTCCAAGGAATCCTCCTCAAACTTCGACTTCAAACACTCCATCTTAAATCCTAATTCCATCACCTCTAGATTCTTGACGCGTTCCTCGAGTTTTGGACCAGAAGAGAACCATCAGCTTCTGCTTTCTTCCTCTCCAAAGAAACCTGATCAAGCTCTGTCTTCAAAAACTCAAGATTCTCTACGCGTTCCTCGAGTTGTTGGACTCGATACCGATCATCATCTTCAAGGAAAGTTCTAGAAGCTTTACCTTCACGTTTCTTAATTCCATCCGCTCAAGATTCTTGACACATTTCTCAAATTGTTGGACTTGAGCAGCATCATTTTTTTTCTTCATCTCCAAAGAAACCTCCTCAAGCTTTGACTTCAACCAGTCCAACTTGAAACCTACTTCCATCAGCTCACAACTCGATGTGAGCATTGCTTAGCTCAGTATCTAAGAGATTCTGTGAATGCTTTTCAAGTGTCTCAGTGAGATTGAGGAGAACATTCATGTATGCTGTCTTCACCATTTGGTTCTTTGGTTTGAAATCTTTTGCAATGTTCGGGTGCTCTGTGAATAGCTTCGACACTCGAGTACGTTTATGTTTACTCAAAAGAAGAATTTGAATCTATTCAAAACATCTTTTAAACTTACTCGAGAAGCCAAAATCTGAAACCCATTGATTTCGATGGTTTCTTTCTTCTCTAATACATCTCCATCAACAGCTTCACCAACATTAAAAATGTACTCAAACCTAAAACTCGCTTCTGATTACACATATTTTTTTGTCAAAATTAAACGCTTTCGTTGATTTTCACAGAAAATTTATTTGATACTTTCAAATTAACAAATAAAGTCCTTTATTATATAGAGAAGGCAAAACAAAAAAGGAAAACTTAAACCTAGTTCAAAATGAAAACCTAAAAATTAAGGAGAAATTTGTAAGAAATACACTAAAACAATATTGAATTTTAAAATACACCATCCTTCCAATTTTTTTGGAAAACAACATTTTTAAAGTTTTCCTCGAGTTGTTCAACCTGAGACTCTGGTTTCTTTCTCTCCAAGGAAACCTCCTCAAACTTTGTCCAATCTACCTTAAAACATGCTTCTGCTAGCTCCCTCAAAATGCTGCGAGCATTGCTTAGCACGGTCTCGGAAAACTCTTAGGAGGCTTGTTTAGTGTCTCGATGTGACACGGTAGACAAATCAAATCGGTAAGATCGTTAAGAAAGTATCAAGTTGATGGTGTTAGTTTTATAATTGAATTGGAATACAAATATTTTCTTTTCCTTACCATTTGTAGTCGCTTAGGAATACATTTGCTTAGTTAATTTGGGATCAGACGTATTCAGAACACATAAATCAAAAATGTGATTGAAACAAAACATCGAAAACCGACCATCCACATAACCAAAGGTCTTTTGATTAAGCAAAATCGTTTTAGACTATTATATCAGGAAAGCAATATAAAAACGAAACAAGGGAAAACGATAGTAGTGTCTACTAAAAGAAAATCTGTAAACTAGCAACTTGATATCTACATCAAGCAACCTCGTCGACCAAGAAGAATCCATCAGCACAAGATTTGGCCTTCTTCTTGTCGAATTCAACTTTGAGATTTGACAACATCAGCTCAAGATTCTTAATGCGTTCCTCGTGTTGTCGAAACTGAGATCCACAAGCTTATGCATTCTTCATCTCCAAGGAAACCTCCTCAAGCTTTGACTTCAAACAATCCATCTTGAAACCTGATTGCATCAGCTCAAGATTCTTGAAGTGTTCCTCGAATTGTTGGATTCGAGACACATCAGCATCTTCTAATTTCTTCATCATCCTCTCAAGTTTCATGAAGCGTTCCTCGAGTTCTAGGGCTCGACACTCATCATCAACTTCTGATATTTTCATCGCCGAGTAAACCACTCCAACCTTTGATTTCAAGCTTCCCGATTCCATCAGCTCAAGATTCTTGACGCGTTCTTCAAGTTTTTTGACTAGAGACCCATCAGCATCATTTGTTTTCTTCCTCTCCAAAGAAACCTCTTCAAGCTTTGACTCCAACCAGTCCAGCTTGAAACCTTGTTCCATCAGCTCACACAGCTCCTTTGTGCCTTGCTTAGCTCAGTCTCTAAGGAAAAGGGAGTCCTAAGGGAATAGTTGTGAAATCCACTTGCTGATTTCACCAAAACTGTTCCTTTTATTAATCTAGTTTTTGTGTGTGAAAGGTTTAGATTCAGATTTTGTGATCTTGAGGAGAATTTGTTAGTTAACACTGTGATTGGAGCATATTAACTCAAATATATATATATATATATATATATATATATATATATAAAATATCCAACAAAAAGTGATGCCAAAAACATATAAAATGAAATAATCTAAAGAACCAGATGTGCTAATTAAGCCAGGATAATATTTGATAAACTTCTTCAGGAATAGCATATTTGGCTGGCTCTCTCCTACAACAAAGAAACTTTGGCCTTCTCATTGTCCAATTTAACTTTGAGATTCTTGACATGTTCCTCGAGTTGTTCAACTTGAGAAACTGGTTTCTTCCTTTCCAAGGAAACCTCTTCAAGCTTTGTCTTTAACCAATCTACCTTGAAACCCGCTTCTGCTAGCTCGCTCAAATCGCTGCGAGCATTGCTTAGCTCCGTCTCTGAAAAACTCTTTGGAGGCTTCTTTAGTGTCTCGATGAGGCCGAGTAGGACATTCATGTATGCTGTCTTCACTCCTTTGGATTTTGGTCTGAAATCTACGCCAGTGTCTGGATGCTCCCTTAACATCTCATACACTGGACGAATCTGCACAAGAGAAAATCTTGTGTTCATCAAAAGAAGAAAACACTAGTATACAGGGCTGGTCTAGAATATAAGCAAGTGCAACCACCGCTTAGGATCCAAAGTTTTAAAAAAAATATTCATTAAACAGACAGTATACGAAATCGGAGGCTCCTTAAACATATACCTGAGCACTAAGAATATGGAAACCACAGTAATGAAAAATCTCATTCTCAGTTGATTTTCCTTGATGAACAACTTCAAGGACTTTTACTTTGACTTCAACAATTAGTTTGTTATTCTCTAGAAACCCTTTTTCTTTAAGAAAAGTAAGAGGAAACGTCCTAGGGAGACCCCAGCCAGAAGCCCCAGCGCAGAACAAGTAATATCTTTCTATAAAACATGAACAAAAAATATATTTATGTATCAACGTTTCTCCTTTAATATATATAGAAGATAATATATTATAAGTTAATTACCACTTAATATTGCGTGTTGTTTGCCTGATTGACTCATCAAAGTGAAGATAAAATTAGCCTTCCTTTTCCATCCAAGTCTCAATGATTCAGGATTCGCAACTTGCAGGAACAAAGACAAGTACTGATCAAGAAGCTCTCCTTTGGGATAAACGGAGAGAACCCTGAAAGAATATAAAACAAAAGTTTAATTACACCCTAATTTTTAATTAGTGCTAGGTTAAAATTCAATCAAATCTTAGAGAACATGTTATTCTCTTGGAAAAGAGAGAGTTTAAACAATAAAAGCTAAGTTAAAAAGTTGAGATTCTCGTCGTTTTCACCATTCGCATCCACCGGCCACAAATGTTTGAGAAGTTATTTCAGATTCCTTCTCTGAGATGTTATCTATCTCAAACGTGAAACTTGTCTCTTTCTGATTTTCCATCTCTCGATCAAAACGATTTTCTTAGGGTTTACTTTGAGTAAAAAAGAGGACTTTATAAATTTTTGTTTTGATATTTTCATATTTATATTAGAGAAGAACCCCAAACTTTATGAAACCCAATCTTAACAACAACAAAAAAGGAGAAAGAAATCCAAAAATTAAATAAATCAAAAGCAATAATTAATTAACCAAAGCTAGTAATATTTTCTTTCGAATGCGAATGATAAAACAATAATTAATCTCTCTCGATCGAGAAATGATTTTCTTTAATTGTAGCACTAATGAATAAAAGGTGTTTAATATTTGTTTCATAAACTTTTAGGTATGTCAATGTTTCTCCCAAGGGAAATCGTGAGCCTTTAGAGCCCTCAAATAAGTTAAAACAAACCAAAGGAAGAAACAAAAGCATAAAGATTTAGTGTATTTTAATTACTAATATTATAAATATTTAGTGTATTGTAATATAATGGATCATTTTTAAAGTAATTTTGGTTAATTCAGTTCGGATTACTTTATAAATCGGTTTGGATTCGGGAATTTCGGTTCAATTGTCCACCCCTGCCTGCCTTGAACAATCAAAACTCAGATTTCCCTATATTTTCTCACTCAAATCACTATATATCACATCTCAAAGAAATAGATTTTCTGGATTGATAATATGTCCTTTTTAAAAATTCAATACGAAAATGTTAAGAGAAAAAGAAAACATTCCAAATGAAAAAGATCTTTTAGTCTGCACCCAAACACACCAAATAACACAAAAGAAATTCAAATCCAAATAGAAACAAATGCTCTTCTTCAAAGCTTTGAAAGTAATCCAGCCTGAATAGGCTTTGGTGTTACAACTTCTTTGACTTCACTGTCCTTAGTTTCTAATTCGCAAGCTGGATTCGGTGGCACATCTATGGCCGGCGAGCAATTGAAAAATCCATGTGGCTGTGTATAACCAAAAACCGAAAAACATTAGTAACCAAATTTGATCTTCCTTTCTTAAAGATTTTTGATTGAAAATTAGATACAAAGATATTTGACTTACCATTAGTGTGAAACCAATATGTTCCACAGGCATAACCGGCCAATCTTCAAGTCGCGGAACATGTATGATCCCAAACACGTACCTACAAAACGAAAAATCCACATTGCAATCATAAAATTTGGTAAACTAGTAGTTTTAAATCAGGTATATGTAAAAAGAAGGATACATACCAAAGAACGACGTCAGATTCTTCCAAGGAGCGATTCTGTTTCACCCATGTGGCTAGACCTTCACCAGAACGTGGGTTTTGGTTTGGGAACTCTCCTCCGGGGAACTTCTCGTCAGGAGCATAACGAGTAACCCAAAGATTATGCTTCAGGAATGCAGCTCTTCTTAGAAACTTGGCCTCGGGTCGAGCTAACGGCAAGCAGTTTGATCCCGGAACAAGTTTGTATCCAGTTAATTGCCCCGTCCTGTTTACAGTCCTTGTGTTCCTTACCTGACAACATATTACAATGAGTTTTGATAACAACATGATGGAATATACATCTTGCATTAAGTATACCATTATAAATGATAGTACAGAGACAGGACCGCGCATTAAGTTTGCTTGTCTATCTAATGGTGTAACTTGTAATGTTCAAAAACACGAAGTTAAATATGCAATAAATTGATGATGCTTTCCGATGAGAGGTAGACTAAGAATAGTGGACGAGATCATGCAAGGTACGGATTGCTTACAATCCAATGGCGAGCAGTAAAAGGGTCACAATCGCGCATCGCCTCTGATTCATTTCTAAGTAACTTCTCTTCTGCATAAAACGCATTGTTATGGACATTGTTCTCACCGGGCTCGTCAACTCTAGCATTTACCTCAACAACCTACAGATAAAAGTAAATTCAGCTGGACAGCAAAATCACCAGACCACATGTATGTAAGGTTTTTTTTTAAGGACTACAGAGACTTCTAAAAATCATATGCTACCAATGCCATTCCTAGAAACTGGGAAAATAATCCGCCTATGAAAGTAAACAATAAGAAGACGCAGGAAAGGAAAGGTACCTGATTATAAGCTTCACCAGGTTTACAGTCAACAGACATATCCATGCGAGCAATAAAGAAATGCTGATGGACTGGTGCATACAACCCAGGAGCTATAGTAGTACCGTACTTTCGAGTTTCTCCTGGCTGCAGCGCACCTAAACTGAGGATACCAGTGAGTTTTACTTCAGCTTCGATTTTCCCATCCTACAGTAAGACATTCAAGACATTAAATGATAATCGTCTACCAATATCTAGAAAGATGAAGCTCGGATTGGACATTTCAGCACTGTAAATCAAAGTCCCAGACTGAACAATCACAAGCAGAGTTGCTTTACTCAAGAAGTAATTAATCCGTTTTCGACTTACCTGGTAGAAGTGCCAGTAAAACCCATACTCGTAGTTAGCAACAGTACAAAAAAACGAGACAGTTAGCCTCCTAGATCTTCGCACTTCAGCTAATCCTGTTCTCCAGTCCTGATGTTTCCACAAAACCCCATGGTCCTCTTCATGCAAGCATACACAGTTCTCAATCGTTTCAACTCCTCCAGTGAAATTTGTGAAATGTGCATCGAAGTACTTGATAGACCCCAGGCAGTCACACCCCTATAAAAACGGATTGTTAAACACAAACCCATATCTGACCAGAGAATGAGAACAGATCAACTGATTTCAAACCTTCTTAAGCGAATGTGCATTTTTTCCAAGACCATCCTCCCCTGCATCAAAAGCATTTTTCCTGTAATGTGGCTCGTTCGGATCACCATAAGGCACAACCATCTCCACAAAGCTTAGCCTATGTGCAACAGGCCTTCGACCTCGACTGCCATCAACATATGCTATTGAATGTATGACTAAACCTTCCTTTGGAGTGAACCCAATACGAAAGTTCCACTGTAATAAAATGTTCAACCAATTTAGAAAAAAGCTTAAGGATAATAACATGGTTTCAATTAGGCAATTAGTGGAGAAAATCTACCTTCTGCCACTCGACAAAGTAACCTCTAACGCGGAAACTTGGACCTTCTGGCTGAATAATCTGTAGAGGCTTAACATCACTTCTATCAACACCCCCTCTACTTTCACCTGGGGTATAATTCCTCAAAGGGTCAGGTGGGGGAAGCGGCACAAACTTACGGTCTTCAAACTCAATCACCACCATGTTTTGCATGTCTACAAGTATATGAATGCCCTCAACTGGACGAGCATAGCCATTTTCCATAGGGGAATCACTATCAGTCCGACAGTATAAAAGGGGCTTTGCAAGCCTACGACTAGGAGCATCAGCTTCACTATGATAACCCACACACCTGCACAATAATTTCCGAAGCAAGAGTCAGAGAAAAGGTACACCTTAATTGACAACTTTCAGCAGAAACAAGGATGTTATTAACATACCAGGGATCAACCATCACTAGATCCATGTCTTCAATACCTCTCCTCTTCATTGCCTCAATGAATGGAGGGTAGTCTTTGACAATCGCTTCACATTCAGCATACTCAGCCGCATCCTAAAAATCACAAGACTTTAAAGAACTCGCAAACAAAAGTAAAATCAAAATTCACTAAGAGATTCAATTCCTTAAAACATACCATAGGTGGTTGAACATCAGGTATAACATGTGAAGAAACAACTTTTCCCCTGTGATGTCCACCTCGAGTGACAGCGTGAACTTCCGATAGCTCAACGATCCAGACACTTGTCTCATTAGACGTCTTGTTGTACACAATGAGTCTTGCTCTCCTTGGAGGTAACTTCATAGGAATCACAGGTCCAGCTTTGTTTCTCGGAAGTAACGATGGCTGGAACGGAGGGAAAAAATACGCATCTGCTAACGCCACAACATGTTTCTCTGGTTCCACTGAAGCAACCTCAATAAATCGCATACTATCCCTAACCTGCCATAGAACAAACCAAACCATTTCAGCAAAAAATCAATCACATCATCTTCAACATGGTGCTACATTTGATTCAAGAATGTTTACGCACCTCAGGGTTAGCACCAGCAGCGCGAACAGTCGCCACAGCTACTGATATCTCTGCAGCAGATAGTGGATCTAAAGGATGCTTTGTCTCAGTTCTTGGCATTACAGAGATTCCTACATTGTTTCACAATACCAAATCATCAAATACTGATCAACAACAAAAATTCCAATGAACAAGAACAAGAACTTCACACAAATCACAATCTAAGAATCTAAGATCGTAAGATTTTCTTTAACCTTTGTTTGAAGGTTTCTTAGAAGTATCAGGAAGAGAATCAACAGGACGGATTACGGATTCCAAATTAACTTTCGAGGTTCGTTGATCATCATTAGCAGCAACGGAGGAGACGAGGAGTTTCGTAGAACCACCGTGGTGAGTACATGCCGTCGTCGTTTTCGAAGTTGAGGCCATTGAATAGGATTAACAAGTTCACCAAATCCACCAAAATAAGTCTCAACACAATCTACTGACATACAGCAAAAACCTATCACTCTCCTTCGCTTGATCTTCCCCCTTAACACCACAAAAGCTCCAGGAAGAAGATTCCGGCGAAGGTCAATAATCTCCGATCAACACAAGAAGTTGGATTCCGTCACCGGATCTGTGATCGACGTATCGCTCCCGTAGTGGTGGAGAAGAAATACAAATACAAAGAATTTGTTGTGGCTTGAGTCCAAGCACAAGAGGCCAAATCTTGTTTATGTGGGCTCTAGTGTTATACAGTATTTATAAGGGACGAGTAATTATCAACTTTTGATTTGTTTTTTTTAAAATGAATAAAATCCCAGTTGGATAACGACGTGGAAGCACTATAGTTGTTCATGTGAGGTTTATCAAATTGTAATTACTAAATTCGTAATGTAATAGTGACAAAGTAAATCTGATTTTTTGTTTTTCATTAAAGATGGATAAAATCGGAAGTGTGTAGCCTTCTTTGGGCTCTGTCAACTCTGCGCAAATACGAACGGTTTTGTTCGATTTTTTGCACGGACTCACAGGAGTTGGTGAACATGGTAGAAGATCCAGAAAGTTGGCCCCGCTTCCGTCCAGAACTTGAAGAACTGCAAGAGTTACGAAGTTCTTTTCCAGACTTTACACTCACGTACTGTCCCAGGGAAAAGAATGCCAAAGCAGACTTCCTCGCGAAGAATGCTCGTACATGCAACTCGATGTTTTCTTATGTTAGCACTTCTATCCCGCATTGGTTCAAAGATGTTTCTGTATTTTTGTAATTGATCAGGATACGTGCGTTCGTGACAAAAAAAAAAAAAAGAAAAAAAAAAAAGGATAAAATCGGAAATAATATAGACCATTAATGAGATGAAGATATGGACACAGGAAGTTTAATAGGGAAATATATCTTGCTAACATAGGTTTGACGTGTTTCACCAAAATTCTACACGTATTATTTGATAAAAATATGAATAAAACATTAATGTGTTTTTTCTTTTGAAAAATCATCAAGTAAATGATAATTGTGAGGTTGTTTTTAGAGAAAGGAACATACAAAAAAAAGGGTATATATATCATAAAGAGAATATACAAGAAATTATTTGATAATTTGATTTTAGTTGGAAAGCAAAACATTTTCAAAATTTTAGATGATTAGGATTAACTTATAGTTGAACCAAGGTTGTCTATCGGGTGTATATCTTTTTATAATGATTTGGTCTCAAAAAATTATCAAATTTTATAAATTACAAACATTACTAATGGGACGAAAACATTCATATGTTACTACTGTTTATCATGCTTAGGTAATAAATAGGTCACGTGAAACTTGTCAAAAACTTTTACAAAAGTTGCTAGTGAAAGTGTTCATAAAACTAAATAAGAGCATAGTAAATTAAGAAAAATGAAATTAAGTGCACGATATATAAATAAAAAGTAGAGAAAGAATATAGTTGCAATATCTTATAATTTTATTTAACAAAAAAAAAATCTTATAATTCTAAATATATAAATTGATCGATCGTGGAGTGGACCGCACAATCCATGCAGTCTAGACCAGCAAAAAACCGCTGTCTACGACTAGTCGAACTTACGAGGCTCACAATTTTTGTTCAAATTTCATATTCTAGTAAAATCTGAATCCATCAATGATGACGACAAAAATAGTCACACTCCATAATCCTTTAAGCCTTAATCACACTTTTTATGTTTGGACAGTTTTGTATATTGTTGTCTTCGGTGTATAACCAAGATGGTGTATAACACGTCATGTTTTGGACTTATTTGAGTTAACTTGTCTTGTTTGTCTTTGGGTTTGTTTGTCACTTCTCTAACCTCCAACTCGATGGTCTTGTTGAAATTATTCTACTCGTCTCAGCTCCTTGCTTACCTCATATTCTACAAACAAAATTCAAGTTTCGATTTCGCAACACATGATAGAAACCTCAAAATTCTAAGAAATTCAAGAGCAAAACGAAAGCAAAAAAATAATCTTCCTATGAAGTCACATATATTTGGCTTGATTTTTGTAGATATATTTGGCTTGATTTTTGTAGATATATAAAGTCACAAACACATACAATTTTAAGATTGTTTGGTTAAACTTGGACCGTAAAATGTCATGGCCACCAGAGCCCTCGCTAAAGAGGATTTTCAAAAAAGCGTTTGAAGTTTTGAACTCTCTCGATGTCTTGAGACTGCTTACTATAGAGGATTGATCAAAAAATCAAGTTTACATTTCAACAATCTTTCCTTTGGTTCTCTCTTTCTCTCAGTTTTCCAAAACAAATAAATGTTGGACCGTTTTCAGGGACATTTCGGTTTGATTGAATTTATTGAATAATGAAATGTTCAACAAACAAACCGGTTCCAATGACATTTTTTCGGATATTCACTTTGGTGGTTCACCAGTAGATTGATCAAAGAAAAAAGCCATATAATGTATGTCGGGATTGGTTAAGACCACAATGGAGACATTGTTATTGTGACAAAGTGTCTGAACCATATCAATCGGTTCCATGAAAAATGCTCAATACTATAAAATAAAGTAGGCCAATATTATACTAAACAAAAATGTTGGATAAGAAGACTCAAGACTTATGATTCACCACTCCTCGTGTGTGTTCGTCTGTTTTAGCAGCGCAATGGCGACATTGTTGTAGTGAGAAAGTCTTGGAACCAGATCTTTAACCTTAAACTGAAGGTAACGTTCGTCCAACAGTAGGACGATCTTGGCTAATGCCATTGTGTTTTTAAGCATAAGTTCCACTAATGAAATTACGTGATTCGACTCCACATTCCAATAGCTCTTGTTCCAAAAGACTCCATCTTTTGATCTCCAGCATTCATCTATATTCAAGCATTGCGATTTCAAGTATTTGTCAAGAAGCCCCCCCTGCTCATGAAACACAAGATACATAAATGTTTCTTGGATATGTGATGATAGTAAGAAGGAAAAATAAGAGAGGTTAATGGTAAAAAATACCGGTATGGTGTTGCGATTCATTGGGAGTAGTGTTAGATTCTCTATATCAGGTGAGTTTTGTAAGAGTCTTTCTATACCGGGAATAACATACTGAAAGATCTTTGTTTCAAGAGTCAAGGCTTTGATCTTGAGCATCGGGAAAGTAACACCACGAAGCTCGGCAAGTGATAAAATCTAACAGAAACATACAAAAAGATGTGAATACCACGCAACGCATATTGATACCTAAACGTTCTTAAAACTCTAGGAATCAAATTCTAACCTGAAGAAAGTTTTCCCCAAGAGTAAGCTTCTCTACGTTATGTAACTTATCTAGCATCTTTAGTACCGTGATTTGAAGAATATCAGCCTTCAAGTTCGGGTTGCTTGCGATAAAGCAAATGTCTAGTTTAGCTTCCCTTAAAGAAGAGACATCAACAAAGGTACAAGGTAACTGAGAACTTTCCAATCTGAGCAAACGAATATATGGTGCCAAAATCTCCATTGGCCCCGAAACCGCAACGTGGCGCTTTACTTGTAATGTTCTGAGACGCATTGATTTGCTGAGATCAAGAACCATCAGTTTATTGCAGGAATACAATGTTAAACTTTCAAGAATCGGACAACCAGATAGAATCTTAGCCATGGATTTATCAGAGAAAGCACACCAACGCAAGGACAACGTCATCAGTGATGTCCAAGACACCAGGGGTATGGGAATCATCATATCACAAAAGTCTACTTCAAGGGTGAGTTGCTTGAGAGAGGAACTGATGTAAAAGAAATCAGGAAGCTTATAATTTTCATCGGAACAAGCCTTCGAGAAATCAAGAGACAGATTCTCAACGTTGCGAGACATGGCGAACTCGATCCACTTGTCCCTGTAGGGAATATTCTGCTGCGAGCTGATATTCAGGTTAAAATTCATAATCCTAGGAGCAGTGTAGCGATTTAGGGTTTTGTTGTTCGAAGGTGTACACCATACAGGCTCTTCTCGTTTATAGATATCGGCATCAATGGAGAAAGAAGGTATCTCGCACCATACATGCCTCCATCGTTTGGACAAGAGTGAAGTTGTGATGGCGAGTTTGGTCGGAATAAAACAGAGTATTTCTTGGAGGATCACGTCTGGTAAAGAACTGATCAAGTCTTCTTCTCCACGTTTGATTTTCCCGTCGAAGACCATCTCAATTTGCAACTTTCTTAAGGTACTTCAATTTACGAAACAGCTCATTATATATCGTAGGGAACTTAGGGTCTAATGGGCTTATTAACTAATAACCCTACCCAAACTAACCAAGTAACCAGAAATTATTAATACTTCAGTATTCTCTTACATTAACTTGTAGTCAACATTTTGAATGTCTCATCTAATGATTTCACTCAGTGACTCCATTGCTATTATATCAAGCTTTGAATAACAAATAAACAGAACAACTTCAAGGTTCCATTCAAAAAATCAGAGTTGTTTTAAGGAAGAATTCAGTGAAATAAAATTAGATCTCACATGAAAACACAAGGAAGAAGAAAGAAGCTAATAACAAAAAAACCAAACAATGTCCATAATGAGTATCTTTTTGTTTCTTGGTTATAGAGGAAGATAAGAGAGCTTACTTCGCCTATAATACACACTATATTCCGGTGATGGTGAGACTAACTTGAATTTAAAACAGAGCAACCTGAACACAATGCATAGAATACCAGAATCTTTAGTTACCAACTGTGACTTTTCACTTGTGGCTGCAGTTGCTGGGATGAGACTGTGTCCAGTGATCAAAGGAAATAGTCTGGTGTTCTTCGGGTAACGTCTGGTTCTCCTCTCCTCGGTGCAGGTTCAAACTGCATTCACAGGTTTATACTTATGTTAGTTTTTTCATTCTACGCTAATTTCTTTATAGCAGAGAAGACATGTGGGGTTTGGGACAAGACCTGAATGAAGGTGTGGTTCCTGCAGTCATCAACCTCAAGAATCGAAGCCATGTTCCCACAACGGTAACAATAGTTTGGTGCACTGAAGATAGTAACCACCTTTTGCTCCTATTGACAGTAAAAATGTATAAAAGTGAGCAAAACAATCTTAAGCATTGTAAAGCCATGGAAGGAATATAGAAGATTGAGTTGAATTATTATTACATGAGCCCAATTGTATCCATCCATAACCAGCTGGTGGGCACGTGCGATCAGCTTTAAGTTGTTTGTGTGATTGAATTGTTCGGATATGTCCTATGGAAACAAAATATAAAAAAAAAAATCAATTAGACACTTATTTAAGGGAGAGCGAGCGAAAGAGAGAGATTCAGGACAGTTGCTGAGACAAGGACTTGTAATTACCTGACCAAACGTATATCCAGCACCACGAGGAGAGATACCCCAACCACATCGGTCATCAGGGTCAGACCATAATAAGTCACACATCGGCCCTTCATGGGGCACTTCTTGAACTCGATCAAAATTCCTTATGTTGTCAAGGGTCTCGATAGATGGAGACAATCCACCATGGAGACAAAATATTTCTGACTCAACCTGCAATGGAGTAACATAATGATTTAATGACATCAAAAAACAATGTGTAGAAAACACCAACGGTTTAGTCAGATAAGTCATACATGTAATCTTCCATATATATAAGATCTTCCATTCTTTGTATTTTTCAGAATACTAACCTCTTGCTATTGATGTGACACTAGCAAAAGAAATACGACAGCACAATGCAAAAACAATTCTTTAGTTCAAAAGAATACTGCCAGGCCAGCACAAGACAAAGGACTGATCATCTAAATTAAATGACTACAGGTAACAGGACTAGAATACTCATGTGAACCATAACATCAAAAAAAGAGGAAGAAAGGTGTGAAAGATGATAGGCACTAACCAAGGCTGTTAATGGGAAATAGTCAAAGAGGTCGGTAAAGATTTTCCAAACATTTGCGTTGCCATACCTGCAAGAAAAGCAAGCTTTGTTAAACAAATTGCATAATCTATAACCAAAACAATCAATGCACTTCTAGGTAGAGGTTTATAAGCTGCAAACTCAAATGTGTAAGATATTACAATATAAGCACAATGTTGTTATTAGTAAGTAATCATAAGCCTAAAGGACAGCCTATGACAAACACAAATGTAGCAACTGAAAAAATCAGGACAAGGGTAATGCTCATGATGATAAAATTTACTTGCATGCATCTACAAAATAAGGATTTTTGTAGAAGACTTACTTTCGCAGACATTCATCATAAAATCCATAAACCTGAGTAATCTGCCAGACAGAAGAAAAAGAAGGAAATCCTGTGTCAGATAGTATGATGATAAAAGTACTAACCAACAAACCAATGAGCACAAAATGAATGTTGTAACCAAGAAAAAAAAATTATAAGAAAATGTGTGTCAACCTCATCGTTTTTAACCTCGGAGGTGAATTTACAAACGGAAACAGAATAACGCATTAGTTTACCTGACGACTTTCATGGTTTCCTCTAAGAATAGTGATTCGCTGAGGATATCGCATCTTTAAGGCGACTAACAGCTGGAAAGAGAGAGAAGAGGGAGAAATGGTATCAACATACTTCATTTTCCAACCCAAATATACACGTAGAAGCAAAATTATACAGCACAAAAGCAGTGTATATCATTTACCAATATAAAAAGACAAGGACTGGTAGCCATTTAATCAGACAACTCTTAAATGAAAAAAAGTAAGTCTGCGTATATCATCCTCGTACCGTAACAGTTTCAACAGAATAATATCCACGGTCCACATAGTCTCCCATAAACAGGTAATTGGTATCAGGGCACTGCAAACAATGGAAAAATGAATATTCATGAGATTTGTGGAGATATTTATACAGAACCAGAGCTGAAATGCATGAAAAGTTTAATTGATAGATAAGATACATGCTGAAGAAAAAGAAGTTTAAAGATGTTACCATTCCTCCAATGCGGAAAAGCTCTGCAAGATCATGAAACTGTCCATGAATATCACCACAGATTGTCACAGGGCTTTTCACAGGCTGCATGAAGGAAAGAATTAATAATGACTCTTCTTGAAGTATATAAAAGGAACAAGTTTAAAGAATAACTTCATGGCTAGTAACATTGAAAACACAATCGCCAAGAGGCAATGAAGTCTTTACTCAACCAAAGAGAGATGACAAGACCAAGAACTAACCTGAACGTTGCTTTCATCCATTAAGATCTCCTTTGCCTTCTCGCATAATGCTCTAACCTAAGCAAAAATAAACAATACTCCATATGATATTCACCTCCTTAACTTCCTAAAGACATAAGGGATAATCAATTTGACACATACAACAAACAGGAAAATCACACCCTACAATTGTTTCCCTTTCACTTCTCTGTTTTTTCTCCCTAATTGAAAAACCAATGATGCAGCTAACTGATACCAAAAATCAAAAAAATCTCTCATCTAAATCAAACCACCAGCTCCATAGCAGGAAATCTTAACACAATCCCATCCTCAGAGAAATTCACATTACCAGGCACTTGAAAACACAACCTTACATTAGATGTCATTACTCACTCTATGTTAAGAATCTAATGCAGCCAAATTTCATAATCAAACCATAGAACCATGAGACTATACACATACGTCAAGATCTAACATTTTCCCAAAAGATCTTCATTTGAATAAAACCCAAAAATCTCCAAATCAAATCCAATATTCGCATACCCAAACAGAGAGAAAAAAACACCAGATCCAAACATCGATACAACCCAAGTCATCATCAAATCAATAGCTAATCATCAAAGAAGAAAATGGGCAAGTCACCTGTTGTTCAGAGAGAGGTTTGCACTGCATAAGCTGCGAGATCTGTTCATCGAGATCAATAGTTGCATCCGTCGGAATCGAATTCGCGCCCATTCTTTCGTTTTTCTCTCTTTTGGGTTTCTTCGTCTGATCTGGAAACAAGGACTAGGTTTCCAAATTAGGGGAAAGCCCTAACCCTAAATTGGATGGAATCTGCGTATTCTTCGCTCTCTCTCGCTTTGTGTGCAGTGAAAGAAGATCGAATTTTGAGATGGCGCGTGAGGAAGAGAAGCGAGTGGTCTCTGTTAGCTTTCGAGTTGTATTTCTTTTATTACCATATTACCTTTTGATTTTTATTATTTTATTTTGAACTTTTCTATACCTTTTGATTAAAAATTGAAATTTTAAATATTGGCCATATAAATATTTGGGTTTATTACCCTCAAAGGTATTTTCTCTAACTCTTATTACAATAGACATACTTTATATATGGAATGTATACTTTTGTGCTGTGTAATGACTAAAATAGGTTTGGTTAAAGTTGTGAGTAATTTTTCAGTTAAAAAATAATTATATTTACAGTTATTACTCTTGTGTTAAAACAAAACTCCATATTTATTTTTCTATCAGCATTGTTATCTCCGTCTCCGTTTTGGATTGAGATCGGAGAAGATGAGTAGTGACGACGGCGGTAATCCGACGCCAATTTTGGTTGTCTCCTTCCTCTCTCTCAAAATCTCCACTGCCAATGAAGCCACGACCCAAATCCAAACCCAATTTACAANAAATTCTGATCAATCAACAATCACCAAAGTGGAAGAATTCTCTTTCTCTCTCATCGGAAATCAAAATTTCCGATCAATCGCATCTCACCATCGAATGACGACGAAGATCGTTAGATTCATCATCTACCGCAACCCACCACCATCTCTCAGGCTCCCACCTCCCCTAATCCTTACCGGTGAATATTTATCGATGTAAGACCTATGTTGCTTTGTTTCTCTTTAAAAAGCCTAGAAATTCAACAGACAACATACTTTTGGCTTGTAATTCCATCTTTTTTATACTAAATCAAAGATGATAAGTTTAATACTTGGCCCAGAGTATGATGAAGAATGTTTTGTACTATGAGATTGGGATTCTTATGGTGGATTTTGTTTTTGCGGAGAATGATAAAGAATGTACAGTGTTGCATAGAAATGTTTTTTTATCAGAGTATTAGTTAAACAAAGCAAATATGCAATTGGAGAATCGTTGTTTTTTCTCTTATATGAGTAGATTGATCAAGCTTTGCTAGTTGGTATAATTCATTGTTGTCTTTGGATTGACCTAATCAAGCTTTGATTAGATTTTAGAACTCGTTGTCTTTAGATAGTGGGTATAATTCATTAACAACACATATAATTTACTTGATCGAAAGTTTAGTATGTTCTGCAACTTCTTCTTTGTCTTTTTCTCCTCTTTTTTTTTTTGTTCTGCCAATACTTTCAAGAGTTTGATTTATGATTTATGATCTACGAATCTGTAAAATGAAATCAAAACAATAAATCACATCGCTAGAGAAGGTTATTTATGGCTATTTTATCGTTTTTTGCTCTGTTTTTGCGGAGATGCATATAACGTGTTCAATGAAATGTCTACTATAGATTGAAAGAATTGAAAACTGAAACAATGGAATGTGGACAGTTCGTAATGGTCATTGTATCATAGACTATTTGTGTGGCAAGCACATAATGGGTTACAAGATGCCATGTTAAGACCATTTTTGATTCATAAACTACACATATATAAAGCATCGATTTACTTTTCTACTTTATTTGTCTTTCAATGCTGATAATATTTATTTTTATAAGGTAATTCGGCGGTCGGATCTTTGGTGGTGGTAGAAACTTTGGTTGGCGATGGTGGTGGGATGATCCATGGCAGAGGAAAGGGAAGGATTGCATCAATGTTATCCACGGAGCCTTGTACTGAAACGACCCGACCCGTTTTTTTTTTTTTTTTAAACATTAGACCCTTGGTCTCGGACTAGCATTCCCATAAATGCTATCCTCAACGACCAAGCAACACGGACAATCAAGCAACAGCGGATAACCAAATAAATCATTCCATAAAACTAAACCAGTTTAATTCAAACTCCAATACAATAAACCAACAACCTAGCGGAGTTCTAAAACAGAAATACAACGATAAACCACACAGCACGAAACCGAGACCCTAGATCATCTCCCTCTTCGTTGCCATGATTCCACGATCACAATTTGTCTTTACCTGCATCACATGGATAAAAGAGATGCGTGAGTATTATCACAAATACCCAGTGAGACGGTCCTCCCATCTACGACTGCGCACACAGACGCGATGGATCCGCTCAGGCAAACACGCATCAAACAACACACAAAACAAACACAACAACACGGCTCAACCACAGCCCAACAGGCGGCCTATCGATCGACACTACCACTAGGTGTCGATCGACACCCCTGTTCAGACCTGTTGATCGACACACCCACGGTGCCTGTCGATCGACAGCTCAACTGGACCCTGTCGATCGACACACCCACGGTGCCTGTCGATCGACAGCTCCACAGGACCCTGTCGATCGACACAACCTCTAGGTGTCGATCGACAGCTCCTCGATCACCTGTCGATCGACACAACCTCTAGGTGTCGATCGACAGCTCTCGTGTGACCCCTGTCGATCGACACACATAGGTGCTGTCGATCGACAGGCCGTCGCAGATTCATAGGAGATCGATCAATTATCCTCTCGGATCGATTCCTCCTCTGCGATAACACGAAACCTGCACAACAAACACAATCCAACAATCCATACACCACAAAACACACAGAAACAACATCAATCATCACAAGCAACCAGTTTTAACCTACCACCATACAACCCTAACGAATCCACCGGCCCAGAAGCCATGGTCACGCACTCACCTTAGATTTTCGGATAGAATCTACTGGATAATGAGGCTGGAACAGATTCAGCTACAAACACCACGAAATTCCTCTCCAAATCGATCAAGAACGAAACCCTAATCCACAAACTATCAGGAACAAGAGAAACTCCTCTCAAACTCTCTGTTTCTGATTTTTGGGACTTTGGTTCGCTCACATGCGGCTAAAAACCCTTATATACGAAGCCCTAGGGTTTACCCAAACCGGCCCGGTCCAATCGAACGACTTAAATCGAACCAGAAAACCAGCCAATTCGAGTACCTGTCGATCGACAACCACTAGGTATGTCGATCGACAGACCTTAAGAGCCCTGTCGATCGACAGACCACAAGTGTGTCGATCGACAGCCCCTCCATTTTCCTAAAAAAATGGTTTACGGGCGTCACAATTCTCCCCCACTAAAACTGGATTCGTCCTCGAATCCTCTAACACTACTCACCTAGCTACCCTGGCCTAACCCGCCAGCTACACCGGAGACTACATCTCCCAGACCTTCCCGAGGTTCACATCCGTCCTATGCACATAGACCCGTCTCAGACATTGATTGCCCATAGCTCATAACCACCATCTAGCTTCGGGATCGTCACCCCTCAGCTCTAGGTGTCTAGTACCAACCCACCTCAGTCCGCGCAGTCCTGACGGTGTTCGATACTCAATCATCTCCACACACCTCAATCCATCAAGACACACAGTCTATCAAGCTCTCGGTATGCAGAGATCTGCCAGAGGTCGCAACCTCCTAAACTATCCCCATACCCTCACGATCTCAGTCCGCGCAGTCCTGACGAACGATCGGTATGCGGAGAACCCACTGTCCCCCGGAGAGACGCATCTCTCAAGATCTGCCAAGAAAGACCGAGGTCTAACTCTGAACTACGCAATCAATTCCTAACGTCTATAATGCACCTCTGACCGGAACTACCTCCTAAGGTCTCACATGATATTCCCCTCCCGGAATACCATCACTAACGTGATCATCACAGATCACCCGGACCATCCCTCACCCCGGATGTCCCCGCAGAGTCTCCCCGGAACTAGACAGTTCTAACTACCGTAAAACTTCTATTCTGAGACTCTCACACACACACACGAACCGTTAGAGTCTCCACCGACACATGACTCTCAAGTTCTATCCGCAATAAAACTTCCATTTCGGGGTTCTCTAACCACAAACACATGACTCTCAAGTCAAACACATAAGAAAAACACTTTCTTATTCACTGGAAAAATGTCATAATCATTACAACTTTAATGAAAATACAAAAATCCACTACCAAAACCTCACCACACACGGTGAACACAACACAAAACTGAAACTGGAAACCACAAAGAAAAACGAATTCACTCTTCTGCTTGCTTCTCGAACCACTTCTTGAACTTCGTTTTCATCTTTGCCTCTGGTTCCCAAGTCTCCTCCTGAATACCGTCACAGTCCCACAAGACTCTCAACAACGGCACTCTCTTCCGGCGCAGAACCTTGATACTTCTCTCAAGAATCCTAACCGGCCTCATCCCAACAGTCAGATTTGGCTGAAGATCCGCATGAATCGTCACTGCTACCTCCTCAGAAGCATGCAAACATCTCCTGAGTTTCGAAACGTGAATCACATCATGGAATTTCTCCATAATCGGAGGCAGCTCCAACCGATAAGCAACTGGTCCCACACGTTCCACAACCCGGAACGGACCCATGTACCTCGTACTCAGCTTATCCTCGGATATGGACCTGTTCAGACCCCGCATCATCGCCATCTTGAGATACACTCGATCTCCGACTGCAAACTCCAACTCTTTCCTTCTCCTATCGGCATAACTCTTCTGCCGATCTTGAGCCTCTTTCATGTTCAGCTTCACAACACGGATCTTCTCCGTCGTCTCCTGAACAAAATCAGCCCCAAAGATGCTTCTCTCCCCCACTTGGGTAAAACATAGCGGAGTACGACATGGCCTCCCATACAACGCCTCAAAAGGAGCCATTCCGATACTCGCCTGAAAACTGTTGTTATATGCGAACTCCACCAAACTCAAGTGATCCGCCCAATGACCACCCCAATCTAGCACGCACATCCTCAACAGATCTTCCAGTGTCTGAATCGTCCTCTCGGACTGCCCATCCGTCTGCGGATGATTAGCCGTACCCATGTGCACCTTAGTGCCCATCTCAGCCTGACACGCTCTCCAGAACACTGAAGCAAACCTCGGATCTCTATCCGACACAATACTTGCTGGCACTCCATGCAACTTCACAATCTCCTTCACATACTTCTTAGCCAAGACCTCAGCTCCGTCTGTCTTCTTTAAGGCCAGAAAATGTGCGGACTTAGTCAGTCGATCCACAATCACCCAAATCGCATCATAGGTCCGAGAAACCGGCAACCCTACCACGAAATCCATAGTGATCATGTCCCACTTCCACTCTGGAATGGGTAAACTCTGTAATAAGCCACTAGGAACTTGGTGCTCAGCCTTTACCAACTGACACACATTGCAAGCTGCAACCCAATCTGCCACATCTCTCTTCATCCCGACCCAATGATAATACCGTTTCAGATCCCGATACATCTTAGTCGCTCCCGGATGAATTGAAAACTTACTCGCATGAGCTTCTCTCAGAATTTCCTGCCTCAAGTCCTCATCCTTAGGAACACAGACTCGTCCATGCACTAAGATAGTCCCATTAGCAGAAACCTGATATTCGGAACCAGTAGCCTTGGAGAGATCTAACAACACCGGATCCTTCTCCTGAGCTACTCGGATCCTGCTCAACAGATCTGCCTGATCCGCCGCCGCTAACTCCAACGGTTCCTCTGAAGTAACACATAACCTCAAAGTACTCCACTCGCTCACAAG
Organism: Arabis alpina; assembly: GCA_900128785.1. Taxonomy (NCBI): domain Eukaryota; kingdom Viridiplantae; phylum Streptophyta; class Magnoliopsida; order Brassicales; family Brassicaceae; genus Arabis; species Arabis alpina. The sequence goes on from LT669791.1 coordinate 48,953,740, forward strand.
CGCTTCCACATCCCGCTCCTGAGATGAGTCATACCTTCTCCGACTAAGAGCATCCGCCCCTAGCTAAGTTCACCGCGATAGTAAACTAAAGGTAAAACTCAATCTTCTACAACTTCTCCTATCACTTCCGCCTCCTAAACCAAAGACCACCAAAAAGGAACCTACTCCACTAACCACTTGGTCATGGAATGAGCCGTACTCCCAAGGCCTTTTGATGCAACTCCTGAAATAACCTGCCCACCGAGAACTACTACACTTAGTCTCATTCCTCGGTCTAGGCAAAATCTCAGCTCGATTGCATCTTAATTGGATCCACAGAAACTCCCCTGCAGAAACAGTAAGACCCTGAAAACCCTTTCTCACTTGACAGAAATTGCACTTGCTCAACCTAGCAACCAGCTCCTACTCTTGCAACTTCCCCAAAACTCTCCTCAAATAAACCTCAAGTTCCTCCAGACTCTTCGAATACACCAAGATGATATCGATAAAGTTAATCGCGAACTCATTCAGATACCACTGAAAGGCTTCGCTCATCAACCTCATAAATGCAGCTGGTGCACTCGTCAACCCGACAAACACCTTTACTAACTCCACCCTACTCATGACTCGTCAAGAAAGTCGTTTTCCTGACAACCACCTCATCAATAGAATCTGGTGTTAACCGGATGCCAAGTCATCCTTGAAGAACCAAGTAGCCCCTCACAATTGATCTAACAACTTATCAATTCTCGGAAGACGAAACTTGTTCTTCATAGTGACTCGGTTAAGCCTTCGATAATCGAAGCACAACCGGAAATTACCACAATTCCTCAACACCACACACCGGTTCTCCACACGGTGAAGTACTCAACAAATCCTCTAGCCGCCTCATCGGCTCTTACAACACTGCTGGAGTCATCCGGTAAGGTGCCTTAGATAACAGCGTCGTCCCGGGTTCCAACTCAATCGTGAAAGGATCCGACCGCGATGACGACAATCCTTGCAACGACCGAAAGATATCCTCACACTCCTGAACAACCCGAATATCCCTCACTGCAACCTCACCTACAGACTCTGCCAGCAAAACAGTCTCCGAGTAAGCCTCGCAACCTCTCAGTCATAGCCTCAGCCTGCACCCAAGAGTTCACGAGACTCTCAGAAGTCGGTTTCACTCCCTGACAAACCAACCTTCTCCCACTACGCTCCAACACAACACGACTCCGGTGACACTCCAGATGAACTCTGTACTGATCAAGCTAATCCATACACCGGATGCAATCATACAGTTCAACTAGACTGTACACCAAGTCCGCTGTCATCCACTTACCAGTCACTAGAAACTCCACGCCTCTCGCCCGGCCATGAGTAACTAGAAACTTCCCTTCCGCAACCATTACCGGTCCAACCCGCTCACTAGCGCCACTCCGAAGAGATGAAGCAATCATGCTCCAGAATCGAACAACCCGTGGAATTCACCACTGCCCACTTTAAAGGTCTCCACACAACTCCCATGTGCTAAGAAACCTAACAATCTCGCCAACTATGACCCATGCTTCCGCACCCGAAGCATCCCGGCCATTCTACCTCAAACTGGAAGTATCCTCCCACTTCCTTTTCTGCCCCTGCACAGGCTTGCCGCCCTGCCAGGTATCACCTGTTGAGACTTAATAGACTGAACAACTGGGCTAACCACCACAGCCTGCTCTCTCGAGTCTCAACAATGCCTCCTGCAGTCTCAACCAACTATGCTCTCACAGCATTCACGGACACTCCGCACCATGTCCTCAATCTAATCAAAGTCCTCTCAAGAACCTCTTATCTCGGGCCTCTTCGCCCTCCATGCTCCTACCAGCATGAACCAACCCAACCCATGAGCTGATTAACTCCAAAACATACCCACGAACTGATCTCTCTCACAGATCCAGTTCCAAAAAACTCGTCTCTAAACGACCCGCAGCCTCTCGAGGAAAGAACTTGGCACCACACTATGCCTAAAAGTCCGCCCAGGCCAACACTGCCTGAACCCTCTTCGCTGCAACACGCCACTCGCAAAGAATCCTACACCAATTCTCTTGCACCTGTTCCCTTATCCGCAGATAAGACGGAACCCTACCAACATCCGCACCTCTGCCACTCGTGGCATCACCGGAGCCTAACTCGTACCGCACTCGGTAACCGCTCCAAAAACTGCTGAAGCCAATCCGCCAGACGATCCACTCGACATTGAGCCCACCCGCGGGCGCACCCGCACTACCAACCTCACGAAGACCCACACCGGCCCCCGGCAGCCAACCTAGGACCACTCTGCCCCCACCAGCCCTCACACTGGCGCTCACACTTGGCTGCACGCTGGCAGCCTAAATGGCGCTCAAGCCGTCATGAAGCGTCTACGGATCACTCTCAGCCACTCGCGCAACACTCTGAGCCGCCCTCCCGGCCAACTCCCTCACTAGTGCCCGCCACAACACCTACTGCAACAGATCTGTCAGCCGATCAACTCGTCACCTAGACTCCTCCTGCGGGCGCACCCGAACAGCGAGCGAATCCAGCACTAGCTCAAGTACCAGCCCTGGCCCAACAGCCCTCACACCGGCTCTCACACAGGCACTCCCACTGGCACTCGCACTAATACTCAGACCCTCTTGATACGTCTACGGATCTGTCACAGTCTCAACGTGGAACCCTGAGCCGCATCCCAGCCGACTCACTCACTGGTCCCCGACCACAATCCTGACCTCCACAGTCACCCCGGCCCCCACGGCCACATTCTCTAGTGCCTCTAGCTAACACCATGCACTACTACCGTACAGAAGCTAAACACTAAAGAATAACAATCAAACACACTTACCGTGGAATCTCTTTGAAGGCTCGAAGGAAGATGATCTAGAACCCCCAAACTCACAGAATTGTAATTTTACCAAATTCAATCCTAGCAGTTCTAGCCCGTCCTAAAACCGTAAGGGCTCTGATACCAAACTGAAACGACCCGACCCGTTTTTTTTTTTTTTTTTAAACATTAGACCCTTGGTCTCGGACTAGCATTCCCATAAATGCTATCCTCAACGACCAAGCAACACGGACAATCAAGCAACAGCGGATAACCAAATAAATCATTCCATAAAACTAAACCAGTTTAATTCAAACTCCAATACAATAAACCAACAACCTAGCGGAGTTCTAAAACAGAAATACAACGATAAACCACACAGCACGAAACCGAGACCCTAGATCATCTCCCTCTTCGTTGCCATGATTCCACGATCACAATTTGCCTTTACCTGCATCACATGGATAAAAGAGATGCGTGAGTATTATCACAAATACCCAGTGAGACGGTCCTCCCATCTACGACTGCGCACACAGACGCGATGGATCCGCTCAGGCAAACACGCATCAAACAACACACAAAACAAACACAACAACACGGCTCAACCACAGCCCAACAGGCGGCCTGTCGATCGACACTACCACTAGGTGTCGATCGACACCCCTGTTCAGACCTGTTGATCGAAACACCCACGGTGCCTGTCGATCGACAGCTCAACTGGACCCTGTCGATCGACACACCCACGGTGCCTGTCGATCGACAGCTCCACAGGACCCTGTCGATCGACACAACCTCTAGGTGTCGATCGACAGCTCCTCGATCACCTGTCGATCGACACAACCTCTAGGTGTCGATCGACAGCTCTCGTGTGATCCCTGTCGATCGACACACATAGGTGCTGTCGATCGACAGGCCGTCGCAGATTCATAGGAGATCGATCAATTATCCTCTCGGATCGATTCCTCCTCTGCGATAACACGAAACCTGCACAACAAACACAATCCAACAATCCATACACCACAAAACACACAGAAACAACATCAATCATCACAAGCAACCAGTTTTAACCTACCACCATACAACCCTAACGAATCCACCGGCCCAGAAGCCATGGTCACGCACTCAACTTAGATTTTCGGATAGAATCTACTGGATAATGAGGCTGGAACAGATTCAGCTACAAACACCACGAAATTCCTCTCCAAATCGATCAAGAACGAAACCCTAATCCACAAACTATCAGGAACAAGAGAAACTCCTCTCAAACTCTCTGTTTCTGATTTTTGGGACTTTGGTTCGCTCACATGCGGCTAAAAACCCTTATATACGAAGCCCTAGGGTTTACCCAAACCGGCCCGGTCCAATCGAACCAGAAAACCAGCCAATTCGAGTACCTGTCGATCGACAACCACTAGGTATGTCGATCGACAGACCTTAAGAGCCCTGTCGATCGACAGACCACAAGTGTGTCGATCGACAGCCCCTCCATTTTCCTAAAAAAATGGTTTACGGGCGTCACATGTACAGCAGGACGACTTTGTGGTTACAGTGGTTACAATTTTGTGGTTACGGACAAACTATATACAATGGTTACAATTTTGTGGTTACGGACAAACTAACCATGATAACAATGGTTAGAGTTTTGTGGTTATAGACAAACTAACCATGATAGCTCATCAACGTGATTGTTATGGCTTGTGATCTTTTGTACAGTGAATTAGAATAAAAAAGATTAGTCGTTGATGTTTTTAATCTCTTTACATTAATCCACGATGATCCAAAAGATTCACCCATTAAGCCACCGTAAGATCATTTTCTTTTCCCAAATTTACTAAACCTAAGCAAGAACTCATAAAGATTGTTGGAGATTGTGAATTGATAAGTTTTAGAAGATTGTTGGGTTTGTTTGTTTTATCTAATCAGAGGATCTGGAGATTGTTTCGGAAGATTTAGAGTTTGTTGGGTGGTGACGATGACAACAAAGAAGAAAGATGTTTTGATTTGTTTTGTAACCAGATAAATCACAACCATTGATTTTTAGACATATTTATAGAGATGGACGGCCATGATTATAATGGAGGGTGAGGATTAAACACAAGGTAACTAAATCTGAAACAAGGGAATCAGTAAAGCCCAACTAGCAAAACTTTCGACAACCGGCCCACTAGAAGTTTATGTTCTCCGTGGTCGATACTCCGTGGACGCCATAAGTCGAATTATTAAAATCTTTGCAAATCGATATATCGATCACAATTTCCGATAGCTTTTGTGCTTCGGATCATAATTTAAGATTAGTCCACTGTCCACACACACTCTCACCAATCCAAATATCTCTACAAATCAAATTTTTCTACTTAATAGGGCTAGAACAAGAACAAAACCTTGGAATGAGAGCAAAATTGAAATTGCTCGCATCTGTTAACTTGAAAGATTTGTGCTAGCTCTCAATCGTTAACCACCATTTACCCTTTCATATTCGTACCGTCTTTGTCTCCTTCACCACAAGAGTTATTAGAGGAAGCGATTTTGACGGTGGTGGGCAATTTCGCTGCCAGCCTATCAAGCAACTCGATGACCGGTGTAATATGATGTAGATAAGATATGAAGAAGAAAGAAAGCAAATCAATCAAAGCTTTTTGGGTTTCATCAACCCACCGCCGTTGACTGAATCTCCACATCGCCGCCGAACAACTATGAATCGAGATTTGGAAGCTTTCAAATAAATGGTCAAGATCTAGTGTGGTAAAAAATATGGACGGCCAAGATGTTTGATTTACTAAGGGAAATTTTAGGTAATAAGATAAAAGTTTTTGTGAATAGTAGGCTCAAAAGTATACCTTCCTCCAAATGTACCTCTATCGTAACAACTTTTCTCAAAAGTACGTCTACATGTAACAAACCCTAAATATTTTATATAATTAAACTAAATAGTGTCCATATTGATATAGTATTTAAATAGTAGCCTCTTAATATACCCCAAAACATAATAATTGAACTGTACTATCCCATTCTGTTTCCAATTGGGAATTGAAAACTTGTCACATATAAAAATAGGAACCTATTTGGTACGAATATAGAACGGAACGTGACGGTAGGGAACGAGAATTATGTCCACCCCTAAATCAAACCCATTCTAACGCCAATCCCTGCATTCTCTGCTTTCAAACCCTGAAAGCTTAAAAACCGTAGAAGCAGAAGGGGAAGAGAGCAGCGAAGAGGCGGTCACATTTTCCGAGGGATCGACCGATAAAATCGCTGATTGACAGTTTCATCTTCTGCTTCCTGTTGCATTGTTGAAGGTGTTGTTGATCACTACTTTGAAGTATTGCATTAGTTGGTTTAATATGTTTAGTATATTTGAAGCAATGGATGGTAATAGTATGAATTTCAAGAACAAGAACCTTCGGTTCCATTTTCCTTATGAGGGAACCAAATATGAAGCTTTCATATTCAACTCAGAATTAAACGAGGCAATTCGCTTTGATGATAACAACTTGAAGCATGATGTTGGTGTCAACCACAAGTTTAGTTTTTGGGCGGAACCAATAGTGATTCCACCTCATTCTTCATCATCCGAAATGGTACACTAATTGGAAGACTGAAAAAAAAAACATAATAATTGAACTAAATTATATAAATGTTTATTATTTATAACTTTATAGATACAAATTTCATTACCAGTAAAAAAAAAAGGTACAAATTTACTTAAAAATATATTTTTCTTAGCATATAATTGTATGGATCTTTTAACATAATGAAGAACTCAATCTCTACACTAAAAGATGGCCAATTTTGTGGATGCATCGTCATAGAAAGCAGGCTCGAAAGTCCGTCTCAATCCTTACTAAGAAGAGTCTCCTCTCGTTTAGACACTCCATCGTCCAAAATAGCCCATCAAGCTCAGCATGAAGTGCCGAGATGCTTCGTCTACATCCTCTCGTACCGTAAGTAATGAGACCCGTAAAATCTTTAAGGCACCACCCAAGTCCACTAATCGGACCATGATCAATCCAAGATGCATCGATTTGACATGTCGAGAGGTGGAGGTCATGAGGGGGGAATCATGTGAGTCATGAGGGGGGGAATCATGTGAGTCATCATGTCTGCGTAGACCATCAGCTTCTTCCTCTTCTTCTTCTTTTTGGTTTGCGATACTCCAGCTCTCAGCCTCAAGGGTCGCCGTCTGAAGAGTGTATCGTGGAGAAATTGTTTTCCCGTTAAACACCTTGTCATTTCTAACCTTCCAGATAAACCAGAGGATCCAGAGCTTCCACCGACTGTCATACGTAACTGTTTTAACCATCATACATCACCAGATCCGTCATCGATTTTATTGACCGCCACACATCATCGGAATCATCGCCGCTTCCACTGACCATTACACCTCGCCAAATCTGTAATTGCTTGCTTCGACCGCCGTACATCACCGGATCCGTCATCGCTTTTATCGACTGTCACACATCATCCGATCCGTCGCCATTTCTATTAACTGTCACACCTCACCAGATTTGTAATTGCTTGCTTCGACCGCCATACATTACCGGATCTCTCGTCGTTTGCTTCGACCGCCATACATTAACGGATTCGTCGTCGTTATTTCCAACCACCAAACATCATTATATTTGTCGATATTTTTAGTTATCGTCAACACCACCGGTTGTTTGTTTTCTCAGAAAGAGAAAGAGAAATAAAAAAATAAAAGTTATTTCTGATATATTTTAAAAAAACAGTGGCATTGTCATTGGCCTAATTAGCCGAATCTCTATTATTTCTTGATGCAAATATCCTAATTATATTTAAGAACAACATCACATTAATCAAAAAAATTGAATTAGTCCAATAAAATGTGTTTTTAAAACTTTTTTACAAAAACAGATTATAAAGAAGAAGCTTGATCTTTCGTAATTAGTAGGATAAATTGGTACAACAATCATTGGTAATTTGGTATGATAAATTGGTACAACATCACCATGGATTCATAGAACCGGTTAAAAATCTTCCGAGATTGAGCCGGTTTAACTGAACCGGTTCAAGCTTATTTAATCGTTTCGATAAAGAAAAGGATTTTACACTTTCCTTCGATCTTCTTCTTCAAGGGTTTCTCTCTCTCTCTCACTGTGATGTCGACGAGATCTGATTCCGGCGACTCTTCTCCGGCGAAAGCTTCGACTGGTGGTGAAGAATTTACAGAAAACTCGCTAAAGACTGACTCTGTTGAAGAGATGAGCCCAAAGTCTGCTCCTTTTACTTCTGTTTCTGAGAAAGTTGTTGAAATCACTCAATCCGATTCTGCTCAAGTTTCTTTCTCCGAACCCGAAGCCATGATTGTTGATTCTCCTAAAGCCCTTTCTTTACCTGAAGCTGCTTCGACGTTTCTCCAAGAACCCTCTGCTTCAAACGTGTCTCTACCTGATATTTCTAAAGAAACCGATCAATTTGGAGAAGATGATGATACGCACAAGGTAGAGGAAGTTGTTATCGCTGATGGGTCAGTTGTTTCCATCTCTGAAACTCAAGGGTTTGATCAGGAAAGCTTAATCTCGGAGAAGAAGGAGCAAGGTTGTGATGATGTTCATAGACTTTTGGAAGAAGAGAAGAGAAGATTGTTAGCTGAAATCGAAGCTGGGTCAGTTTTCATGAAGAAAGAAGATCTTGAAAAGCTCACTAGTGATTTCCATAAGATCGTGAAGAACAATGTGACTGTCTTTAAAGAACATCATGAGAAGAAGGAAAGAGTGAGAGTTAAGGATAATGCTTTTGTTGGAAGATCTTTAAAGATCGAATTGGTTGATGATACTGCGTTGCTTAATGTTTTTCCTTTCTATAAGAAAGGTAAAGATCATCATCCTAAGAGACCAGGAACTTCACATACTGATAAGGATGCACCAAGAAAGCATAAGAAAACTGGTAAGGGAAATGTATCTGAGTTTCAGAACCGTGGAGAAATGAATGGGAAGAAAATGTACTCTAGGAAACAAATGGAGTCGATGAGGTTTGCTAATGTTGCGAATCAGAAGAAACTGTGGAGTGAGATGTATGCTAGGCTCTTACCTGAGTTGGTTAGTGAGTATGAAGGTTTAGTTAACTTGAAGAATCAAAAGACTTCAAAGGCTAATCTGAGTGGCAACGGTATTCTCGGTAACCTTCTAGGCTTTTTATCTTATCTGCTGTATTTTGTGTTGTTGCCTGTTGAAGCTTGAACATGTTGAGAAAAAATTTAGGTGTTGGAAAAATGTCACTCCAGCTTTAGATTACCTTGCTCATGTATCACCTTAAGCTATATCTGATGCATAGTGTGTGTTGTGTGTGTATCACCTTAAGCCATATTTGATGCATATTGTGTGTGTGTCTCTCTCTCTGTCTCGCTAGCCATACTCAATGGGTTTTCTGTGCTACGATTTTACGGTGTTTTCTTTCTCAAAAGGCCCATCTCATTTAGTGTCAGTGAGTACTCTTTCAGCAGTACTGTTCTCAAGTGTCTCTAACTAAACAACTTCAATGTTTTTAATCCTCTCTAGCCTATTTGAAGATTCTCGTGTCTGTTATTTCTGGTCTAGAGCTCTTATCTTTGTTTCCAGATCTGTTCTTCATTTATCCGTTCTCTTCTCGGTTCCAGAAACATGTCGTTTTGATAGGGGTCTTTTGATTTCTTTTCAACAGGTCCCATGTCAGCTGCACCAAGACGTAACCGTGTGAATATCTTTGTACATTGAGCCGTGATCTGAAGAAATCCTGTCAAAGTCCCTTTGTTCACCAATTTTCTCTAGTCTAAAGTCACAATCCCAAATTCTTTGTCGCTTTCTTGAGCTGACACTTCAGTCATTCTTTCAGTATATAGATTCTTTGAGTCAGTTTGTATAGGGGAATATAGAGGTTCTTTTGGTTAATAGTGTGTAGGCGCCATGATTCTTTGGCTAACATTGTACATGTTCATACATCTTAAATGAAATCAAAAAATTTGAAAGCTAATTCTTATCTATTTCTATGCAAGTTCATTTTTGTAACTTGCCTTATCACATTGAAAATTCCAAATTTTATATGCAAGTTCCTTTTTGTAACTTGCCCCCTATCAAACTGAAATTCAAAAATTGACTTTTTTGTTCATGACAAATTTTAGACACCAAAGAAGGAATGGATGATTTAACTCTTGAAGAAGAAGAGTACACAGAAGATAATGACGATTACAATAGCATTTTGAGACCTGCGTTTGCGGTGGATGGAGAACCTGATTTTGATTCTGGACCACCAGAAGATGGGCTTGAATACTTAAGACGTGTCAGGTATATTCCTCTCTCTGTTTCCATCTTTCTGTGTATCTTCATTTTGGCACATGTGGTTAACTTGTTTCTGCATTTCAGGTGGGAGGCGAAGCAAATTCCGAATGTAAGAGTAGCTAAGATAGATGAAAGCAATTACATAAAGAAAGAGCAAAGTGTTTACATGCCGCAAATCCCTGAAATCCCCAAATGCCCAGAGCACCTGTTACCGGTAAAGGAATGGGAGGACTCATTGCTTTCCGACTTCTTAGACCTACGCCTGGTATTTTTCCCGTTCTTTCTAACCTGTATACTACCAGTGTTTCTCTGACTGGACAAGAAATTAATCTAAACTGTTGGTGGGTTTTCTTTACAGGCTTTATCAGAAAATGTTGACAATGGCGAGGATGAAATAATGTCGAGCCAGTCTACAGAATATGTGCTCATGGGGATATTCAGTAAGCGTCTCCACACAGTGACAGATGAATCATTTAGTGAGGTGGTTTCAGAAATACAAGGAATGGACTCGGTGACACGGGTATCAAAACTGAAAAAGCGTATATGTTTAGTCGAGAATGAGAGCGGTTTAGTGAGCAGTGACTTCAAATGGGTAGTAGCATTATGTGCATCAGTAGACACTCCTTTAGATGCTGATACTTGTGCTTCCCTCAGATCTCTTCTAAGGAAATGCGCAAGTCTTCGCGCATCAGAAGTCGAAGATGAACAAGTTATCATCATGGCTAATATGCTTATCACTATTGCAGGTAGATTCTTTGGCCAAATGGAATAAGAACAAGAATTGAGTTTTATGCATATGTTTTGGATACTGTTGAATGAAATATTATTTTCTTTTAAATTAAGTCGCCGACATACAATCTAGTAAGAGACAATAAAAGCAACACGCAAGTTGAAAAGTGTGTAGATGATAGAAACGGCACGCAATCTTCGAGGAATTTTAGAAGAAAACGAACACAAGAAGAAGAAAAAACAAAAGTCAAATAAATATCTATCTCTCTCAACCTCTCTTTTGCTTCTTCTATTGATTCTATCGTCTCTATACGCAAATATACGTATCTTCTTCTCTATCTATCTCTAAAGGTAAGCTGCAATTTTTAGGGTTTTAATTGATTTGTGTTTTGGATTCTGTTTATTGAATTTCTGGGTTTTTTTTGTGTAGATGTTATCTTTGATTTTGAGTTTTAGCTAGGGTTGAACATTGTTGTAATGGTTGCGTGATTCTATTGGCATTTGATTATATGCTTTTTTACAAAGAGTGGAACTTTTGTATTCGTATTTGTGAGATTCGATTATGGGTTTGATGGGTCTTTTTAAAGTTCTTAGCTTGCTATAAATTTCGTGGATTTGTGCTTGTTCTAACTTAGAACTTATCTTGTGAATTATCCACCATTATAGGAGTTGATTTTTGATATAGAAGGATTTGGAAGCTAGTTTTTGGTGTTTAGGAAGTGATACGTTTGAAGTATGAGTGCATCATGGGCTGATGTTGCTGAGTCAGAGAACACGGGTAGTCAGAATGCGCATCCGTCACGACCTACTTATGTTCCACCACATTTAAGGAACAGGCAAGCAGCTACTGAGCCTGTTGCTGCTCCATTGCCAGGAAATGATCGTGTTGGTTTTAGTGGTCCACCTTCTGGGTCTCGATGGGGTCCTTCTGGTGCTAATAATGGTGGCTATAGAGCTGATGCAGGTCGTCCTGGCTCTGGTTATGGATATGGTGGGCGAGGAGGTAGTGGTTGGAACAATAGAAGTGGAGGGTGGGATCGGAGGGAACGTGAAGTGAATCCGTTTGATGATGATGAGGCTGAAGCGGAACCAGCTTTTACTGAGCAGGATAATGCGGTTATTAATTTTGATGCTTATGAAGATATTCCGATTGAGACTAGTGGGGATAATGTGCCTCCTCCTGTAAATACATTCGCAGAGATTGATCTTGGGGAGGCGTTGAATCTTAATATCCGTAGGTGCAAGTATGTAAAGCCAACACCGGTACAGCGTCACGCGATTCCAATATTGCTTGAAGGGAGGGATTTGATGGCTTGTGCTCAGACAGGGTCTGGGAAGACAGCTGCTTTTTGCTTTCCGATAATTAGTGGGATAATGAAAGATCAGCATTTGCAAAGACCACGTGGTTCACGGACAGTTTACCCTCTTGCAGTCATTCTCTCACCAACAAGGGAGTTAGCAAGTCAGGTTAGGGTTCTATTCAAATGTTAAGATTCTATTCGCTTTGATAGAAGTCAGTTTCTTATATCTGATTCTGTGATTTTTGGCAGATACATGATGAAGCTAAAAAATTCTCCTACCAAACTGGTGTGAAGGTTGTTGTTGCTTATGGAGGAACACCTATTAACCAGCAGGTATATTACGTGCACTAGACTCTTTTTTTATGCGTTTCTTCTTGTGACGTCTAAAATTTGTTTGATACATCTGTCTATGATGTCTCTTAGACTTGTTGTTTGGATTATGTATTTTAAACACGTTTTGGTTTTGGAATTGACATGTTTTCTATTTGAGAAGGATTTATCAGTATTTGACATGCAGAACCATTGGTAGATTTTCATTGCTGTATGTGATAATTTGTTTTCAAACATCAAGTTGTTGAACTCGTGTCTTGTTTTTTGTGCAGCTCCGGGAACTTGAGAGAGGAGTCGATATTCTTGTGGCAACTCCTGGTCGATTAAATGATTTGCTCGAGAGAGCTAGAGTCTCTATGCAGATGATTAGATTTTTAGCTCTTGATGAGGCCGACAGAATGCTGGACATGGGTTTTGAACCGCAAATTAGAAAGATTGTTGAACAAATGGACATGCCTCCACGTGGAGTTAGACAGACACTGTTGTTTAGTGCTACTTTTCCAAGAGAGATTCAGGTTAGTTTACTTGTTTGTAAATCACTTTTTCTTGATTCACCTTCTCGATTGTTAAAATATCATTTTTGGGAACTTTGTCACTTGCTGATTACCTTTACCTTGCCCCAAAGTTCCTATTTAAGTTTCTTGCATACTTTTTCCTTGCAAAATTATTTGCTAGTTACATTTTCTATATTGGGCTTCAGTCGTAACAACGTTCTGCGTCCAGTTAAATTCTTGTGGTTCTCTGGCAAGAACAACAGGGAAAGAGAAAATGTCTAGCTTATACTGAAACGGTATGTGGTAAATAATATACAAAGCTCTATGCATGGTTTTCTGCAGAAATTATATTCCGAGGGCTATTTTCTGATTGTTTAAGCTGATTACATGACATCTAGTCCTGCTATGATGATAGCTAGCCTATACATGGGAAAGTTGATTTGTTTTCATGAAATGATAGGCATTGCCAGTTAACTTGCATGACATTGATAGTTCTCTGTCTCAGAGCATTACAATGCTATTTCTTTAATGGATGATGGTGAACTTGTTGTAGCACAGTAGTCGTTACAAGAATGTCTTTACGTTCACCTAATCATTTACAAATTTTAGGTGCAGAGATTAAAATATTTGTTTCTTGTGCAGAGACTCGCAGCTGACTTCCTAGCAAATTATATATTTTTGGCTGTGGGTAGAGTTGGTTCAAGTACTGATTTAATTGTCCAAAGGGTTGAGTTTGTCCTTGATTCTGACAAGAGAAGTCATCTCATGGACCTGCTTCACGCTCAGAGAGAGAATGGCACCCAAGGCAAGGTAAAAATGTAACTCCTCTTTGCTTGGAATGTATCAGCTATAGTTTACTTAAGTTCATATTTCGGAATGCTTTGTCATACTTCTGATGATTGTATCCTCTTCCATAATTACAGCAAGCCCTGACCTTAGTTTTTGTGGAGACAAAGAGAGGAGCTGACTCTTTGGAAAACTGGCTATGCATCAATGGGTTTCCAGCAACCTCCATTCACGGTGACAGATCGCAGCAGGTTTGTTAATTGATTCGAAATCTGGAGGAAATTGTTGAACTTGACTCTTTGGTATCATTAGTTAGTTCTACTGTCTAGATTTACCAAGTTATGTTTTGTTGTTATATGTGCATTGAAGGAGAGAGAAGTTGCACTGAAGTCTTTCAAGAGTGGGAGAACACCGATTTTGGTTGCAACAGATGTAGCAGCACGTGGTCTCGACATTCCCCATGTGGCTCATGTTGTGAACTTTGATCTACCAAATGACATTGATGACTATGTCCACCGTATTGGACGAACAGGACGTGCCGGTAAATCAGGACTAGCAACTGCCTTCTTCAACGATGGTAACACTTCTATGGCGAGACCGCTTGCTGAGCTGATGCAAGAAGCTAACCAGGAAGTACCTGCGTGGCTCACACGATATGCATCACGTTCCTCATTTGGTGGTGGTGGTAAGAACCGACGGTCTGGTGGTCGGTTTGGTGGCCGTGACTTTAGAAGGGAAGGGTCTTACAGTAGAGGAGGAGGAGGTGGTGGCGGTGGTAGCGATTACTATGGTGGTGGAGGAGGAGGAGGAGGCTATGGTGGTGGATATGGCGCTCCAAGTGGTGGATATGGCGGAGAAACTCCAAGTGCTTGGGATTAAGCTGCCAATGTTTTTTTTTGGTTTTGGTTACCCTATAACTTTTGACTATTTATTTTTCTTCAAAAATTCCCCAAGAGAGAGAGTATGTATTGCCCCTTACACCTATGAGATTTCACTGAAAAGATGGATATATAACTGATGTTGTTTTAGGTGTTTTGAGTTTCACAGTTTTTGTGTTTCCAATTTGTGATCATGTTATTGGTTGCTTGTAACAAAACTTCAACTGTTAGTTTTGAAATCCATAAAAGCTATCTTCTCATTCAACTCAGAATATTTAACAGTGTCACAAAGTAAATGAAGTAAAATGAGAAAGAAAAAGGGTTAATATGTACATTTCGTGTTTTGTGTCTAAGGTATCTACGTGTGTGTGAACTGTGCTAAGAGTCCCACGTGGCTAGAAGACCATTGTCCAGATGGGAGAAATCCTGATTGCTCTGGTAATTCCAATAAACTGTGTACTCTCAAAGTGTTGCCTGAAAAAAGAACATAACATTTTGTTACTCAGGAGAAAAGTTTTTTTAAGAAAACGTATATATAACTCAAAACCTATTGTTGCACAAACCTGTGTAAAAAATGTAGTCTTGACATTGTTTCACTCCTTTGGTGGAAACTGTAAACCATGGTTCATTTGAGCTAAAATGAACGCTGTATCTATGTCTTCCCGGCGGGAGTTTTGAAAAAGACGTGTAAGTGCTCTCCAAGGGAATTTGATGCTCCAACTTGTTTGGAGGTAGGAAAATTCCTAAAGGATCATGAGTGAGATCGGGGTGAGAAGGATCCACGGTCCTCTTAACAATCAGCGTATGAGCAGCACTGAAATGACACAAACAACAAACAACGTTACCTTTAAATATCTATCAATTTAACGGAAAAAAAAGTAAAAAAAAGGGTAAATATGAAGCCATACCTCCCGGGAGATATGTTGAAATTTCCTGCTATTATTATTGGAATCTCTTTGTATCTTTGCCCTATACTCTCCATTTTCTTGAGCAAAGTATAAACATGCCAAATAAGCACATCTTTCATTTCTGGTTCTACTCCCAAAGCTGTATTTGCCTGATTTGTCAAACAATTTAAATGAGTAAAAGCCAACAAAAAATCCACACAAATTTAACATATTTAATTGAGCCTTCTCTCACCACACATAGTAGTTTATGTGGTTGATCACCAAATTTAAACTGAAGTCCAACTATCATTGCAACGTTATTCTACATGATAAGATAAACTACAATTACATATGTCAACAATAAATGGAGAAGTAAGACTATGTGATTAGTATCCGTGTGAGAAGTAAAATTATGTGATTTCAAAAATGTAAAATTTACCTTAATGAGTCGTTCAACATCTTGAGCAGCCGTGTTGAAGTAAAACTAAATTCCATAAAATTAGTACTAGCACCCAAAATAATGTGTAGAGTTGAGTACCATAGGGAAAACACTACTCACATTGGAATTAAGAAAAACAGAGAATTTGTGGCGTTTGAAGAACGTTGCGCAGCCATCGGTGGAATCACCGGTATTGGTATTTCCATTCAAATCCTTCATATTGTAGACACCGTCATACCCATGCTTCTCCATTTCATGCATGAAAAAGTCTCTAAAGTGATTGTATTGTACCTGCAAAGAGAATCAAGAGTCAAGTGAACAAGTAAAGTCTATAAAAGTCTTATGTTCAAAGCAAATCTGTATACTTACATCTTGCAAGCAGACCACATCTCCATCATAACTAACAATCTCTTGAAGCAAATTCAGTTTGCGGTATTCCCAAGAACGAGCCCAGGGAGGACAGTAACTGTACACAGGAGTATTGGCAGAAGTATCCGACAAAATACTGTATGAAAGTACTGTGAATGATCCTGCTTGCCCTGTAACATCAACTCCACTAACCGAGACCAATTCACGGTGAATCGGTTGAGGGTATGGAACCACACGACAGGTCGAGATAGAACGTACCGGTCCCAAAATCATTCTCGAATCCGTTTGAGCAACTACAGATATCTTTAACTCCAAAACACACCCAGCATCTTCGTTTGTTGGAGTGTACTTCCTAGAATTACCAACCTCATCTTTTGCACTACCGTCATATACGTTCATCATACTTTTTCTCCCTGGAACTATGTTGTTTTCAGATGTCTCTTGATAACACTGTCTCGAACAGTGGTACTTGCTCGAAACAAGAGATAGAAAGTTGGCCGGTTCTGACTCATGCACATCACATAACACAGGGTTTTGATTACGTTTTACCCGAGACCTGCATATGCATATAAGCCCCCAAAGAATGAAAAATTCCAGCTAGATTCTTCTTGTATACATCGATACTAAAGTAAACAAACCAAACAAGAATTTAACATATTCTTTTACGGAGCAAGAAACGAAACAAGATTCCATATTGAGAGAAGAGAATCTGAGATTTGGGTTCAGTGTTACTTACCATTTGTATATGAGATATATACCATTAACCGGAGAAGATTCCGGCACATCGGAGGAGTTCGTCGTTGATCCATCCGGGAAGCTGAGAGTAAACTTCGGAGCTAGTTCAACACCTACAATCGGAATCTCTGGAGAAATCTGAAGCTTCGTAACCCTCGGAATCGCCATTGCTCTGTTTCTTGTTTCGTGTAACACAAGAATCACCTGTAACTCCAAGAATCACGGAAGCTTAAAAGATCAATCGTTATCATAATCGACTCAAATCCCTAAAACTATCTCTCCCAAAATACTCATCAGTCAAAATCGATTCATATCAAGAATAACAGAAACTGAAACAGAGGAAACGAAGAAGAAGAAGACGTACTCGAACGCTTGATGTTAGAGTTTCAGAGAATGAAAGATCACTTCTCGTTGAGAAAGCGAGAAATCGTCTCTTGTTTCCGGTGAGAGATTTTACTCTTGAGTTTTCTGGTAATTCTGTTTTTTTCTTCCGAAGGAGAGAGAAGAAGAAAGGCGTCTCTGTTTATATACGCGGGAGAATATGTATTTTATTATTTCCAATTAATTTGCGATTTTTAACAAAAGTCAAAAGTCTTGTATCCTTTTTATTTGTTTCATAAGCTAAATCATTTTATTATATGAAATTAATTGACATCTACTATTTTGACATTTGGCATTTTTAATTAATTTATTAAAAATGTTAATTTTCACAATTAATTCTAATAATTTAATAGCTAATAAATATTAATTCATTTCAACAAAATATAATTGAGTAATTGTTCTGTTTTACAGTTTTATCAAAATAATGTTTACTATTGTTGAAAAGTTCCAATTGCCTTTGCTTTTCTTTTCCATAAAATCTAAGATAACTATAACTTTGACAAATGATATTTAAAATTAATTTCAGTCGCTATCAATAAAAATTATGAATTGTTTTTATACTTTCGTGTTGTGCTTAGGATTTTTATAATTTTCTTTTGGGTGAATTAGCTGAATAATAGGTTTTTGGAAAAAAATTAACTATATAACATCACGTGATTGATATTTAGGTATGTAACTTTGAGAATCAAATGTATGACGATCTTGCCCCTATTTAATTGGGCTAATTTTATGTAGGAAACAAAAAAATATATTGAAATAAGAATCAATCACCATATTAAATATGATAATTACAATTAAATGTAATAATTATTGACAATTAAAAACAAAATCTTTAAAATATTATATAAAAAATAAAAATTCATAAAAATCTTCTCTTGATCTTCTCTTAATTTTATCTCTTCAAAAATTATTCCCACACTTGTATTTCTGGAAGGAAAAAAAAATAGTCAGGTTAGAAGATGAAAAAAGAACCATATGTTGTATAAATAATTAGCTATTTTCGAAATTACATATTTAATTGATCTCGTCAACTACATCACATTATTTGTAACTGTTTAAAACATAGTTAACTATTTTAAATTGGTTTTCAAAAAAGTTACCAATTTAGAAATATAGGTAATTATTTTATGGCATAGTTAACTACTCTAAGGATTTCATGCCATATGAAATATTACTGTATAAAAATATAGTCTATTCTATACCAATATTAAAATATATCTATGTAAATACATAGACCACTATATAAACTACTAGATTAGGACCCGCATAATATGCGGGTATTATATATTTAAATTGATTATTTACATAGTTATGATTCTTATAATTATATTCCAAATTAAAACCCATGTCAATATATTCTACATTGAAACCCGTATAATCGTATTTTAAGTTGAATCCCGTATAAGTATAAATATCAATTTATTTATCATTTAACTTTATTTTGTTAACCACAAGATAGAAAATATAAATTAGTTCAAATCACTTCTCCTTTATATAATAAGATTCTTTTATTTCCTTTATCATTTTTGTTTATTTATTTTTTATATTCTCTTTAGGTTAATGTTCTTACTATCTATTCTTTTTATACTTTCAGTTTTTTTGCCACTTATATATCTTCTCGATTTCTTTTTTAATTTTTATATATATAATTTGGATTATAAATTTTATTTTATTTCCTAATTATTTTAAATGATTATAAAAAAATTATAATTAGTTTGAACTATTAGAATTTTTTCTTTTCACTATTTAGTTAGTCACTTAACAATTTGTTTTGTTAGTTTTCTATTTTAAATTTTTTTTCTAATTAATTCAAACTATTATAGTTTTTTCTATTTTTAACTTTTTTCTTCTAATTAAGTTAAACTACTACCATTTTTTCTTTTCACTATTTACTTAATTATTTAACAGTTTTTTTGTTAGTTTTCCGTTTTTAATTTTTTTACACATGTCATCATCTCGATCGATATTAGACACATGTCACCATCTAATGAGTTACAATTTTGACAAACTCTCCTTTATACAATAAGGTAGTTCAATAAAAACATAGTTCACTATATAACGATATCTAATACACTGTATAAACGTTAGCTAACTATTCAAATAAAAATATAGTTCGCTATATAACATTACAGTAAACATTATAGTTAGCTATATAAACATTATAGTTAGCTATACCAGTTAATTATATTTAATAAACTATAGGATTTGAATACTGTAACAATCATATTAAACATATAAACCATATTAAGATCAACGATCCAAAAGGATAAAAAAACAAGTTTTACTGTTTTTCCAGGAAAAAAACGGCTTCCATTCGTGAGTGGATGCGTTTACCTAAGTAAGGAAGGACCAATAAAATCAAATATTTTGATCTTCGAAACCAATTAAATGAATGATCTATGAAAAAAATAGAAGAAGAAGAAAAAAGAAAACATGGAGAAGATATGGACAATCGAGGAGAAGGAGGAGATGGAGAAAAAAAGGAGGAGACAATGGCAGAGAGAAAGAGAAAGAGGAGGAGATGGAGAAGAAGAACGTAAATGAGAAAAAAAGAGGAGATGAGAAAAAAAAGAGGCTAAGGAAAATAAAGATTAGGGTAAATGTTTTTTAATCAGTTGCTTTCCTTTTTGGTTTTTAATTTTTAAACTTTTAAGATTATGATGTAAATCCAAAAGGGTATTATAGACTTTTTATGTGATCTGTATGTTATACACCTAATTCTTTTTAGGAGACGTTAGATACTTAATTTTTGCTCAAAATCCTATTATTAATGCCAATTTCTCTTCTTTTTTTATGCTTCAAGTGTTCAAGAATTACTTTCAAAGAAAGTAAAGATAGTGTTGTCAAAAAAATCAAAATAGTGAAATCGAAATTGATTGAAAGAGAATTCTCAAAACAAAGATGGAAAAACGTAAAAATAGAAATTAAATGTATTTGATGAAACACATTAAATCATTACGGCGAATTAAATGTGTTTTTATTGAATACAATACATTTTTATTAGTAACATTGTAACAATATAAAGAAATAGTTTGGTTTTCTTTTCTATAAAATCTAAGATAACTCTTGGAAAAAAAATATCTAAGATAACTATAACTTTGACAAAGAATATTTGAAATTAATTTCAATCGCTTTCAATAAAAATTATGAATTGTTTTTATACTTTCGTGTTGTGTTTAGGCTTTTTACAAAAAAATTTATGCTTCAAGTGTTTAAGAATTATTTTCAAAGAAAGTAAAGATAGTGTTGTCAAAAACAAAGATGGAAAACGTAAAAACAGAAATTAAATGTGTTTGATGAAACACATTAAATCATTACTGTGAATTAAATGTGTTTTTATTGAATACAATACCATTTTATTAGTAACATTGTAACAATATGAAGAAATAGTCATAACTAAAATGTCATTTACATGGGATTAATATCTATGTAGTAATCAACTGTGCAACATAAAAGAAACCAAAATATTTATTGATAAGAAATAAATTTATATGGCCATAATTTAAAAACTGTTGATAAAAAATTCAGTAATCAAGATAAATAACGTTTATCATAATTCTAATAAACAATATTTTGCTCATCAACTATTTTTCATTCATTGAAATGTTTATACAAATATAGTTTATTAGTCTCTACAGTCTACACAATGTTTATAACCAATATGGCATGATGCAATGCAAAAACATAAATCAAGAAGGACAGAAATGTGTGTGATGTTTTATCGATCACTCTATTACTTTCTTGTGGGTAATATACCATTAATAATACACTAAAAACAAGAGAAATCTTTAATAAGAAATAGAGAAATAATTTAATTTTAAAACAACAAAACATATCTCAATATATATTTTGCTACATGTTATTGCATATTTTGCTAACTTAGTTTTAAATCCACCCAACGCGTGGACTTTCTCTAGTATATAATATGTTAGACTTCACATATATCCTCTTGAAAAAACAAGGAGCTTATGATACAAATTCTCACATCTTCCAAGAGGAAACTAAAGTCGTTCTTCCAACACTAAGAGTTAAAACTACAAATCACACTATGAGTTAAAACTACAACCATCTTATAAAATTTTGTAAGAACATCCAATTAATGCTTTAAATGCAATATGTAGCAAATAAGGAGAAATCGCAAAAACAAGCATTCACATTCTCTACTCTTGATGCTATTAATTCCTAGGAATTTACATATTGTATAATCCAAGTTCAAACGTAACTGTGATAACAAGACCATTAATTCTTTCATTTTTATGATTGATACAAGAAAAAAATGGTATATATGAAATTCAAGTCGTGAATCTAGTGATGCGGCGTGCTTTTTAAGATAGAAAATTAGGTTGGCAAAAGTTTCTTCTTTGGTCTACAAATGCATATGTATAAAACAACGAGATACATATATCCAAATCATGTGGTATGATAACATCATGCGTGAATCTACTTAGAACACAATCCTTAGGTGTTTAAACAGAAAAAGAAAAAAAACTTATGTGTAACTAATATGTATATCTCTATACGAGTACTCTGTTCAAACTTAAAACATATAATAGCATCCATTGCAAATGAAATATTCAACATATATGTCATTAATTATTCAAAGAAGAAGAAATTTTTAGAGAAAACAAAAGGAGGAATTATGGATATATTGCTAAGTTCGTTTTCTTTTGTGTCCTGATGTTCCAGCACCTTCGTGGAATCGAACCAGACTCGGAACATAATGAAAAGTAACTGGCCGCCTGAATAAGCGAGGAGATTCACCAAGAGAGAATTTTCTGAATATATGTTCTTCGCTTCCAATAATGTGTACCAAGTTTGTGGTGAGACGTCCATTGATCCAAGAACAAACAACGACTTTCTTATCATAGTCCATGGAGAAATTTGCGTTATAATTGTCAAGGTAAGGAAGGCTTAATAAACTCACTTTTAAGAAGTTGCTCCACGACACATTTGTGGTCTCAATCTTTGTACTCACCCATATCTGTATCTCTCGTGCATAATAGCTCCATTGTAACGCGGAGAGTTGTTCTTCTCTAACAACTACTAGAGAAGTATGACCACAACCAAAACTCTGAGGAGGAGGCAGATATCCAAATTTTTCGGTTGAAAAGTCCAATCTTAGTAGTAAATTCCTTGAACCATTGATCTGTACATTATTGTGTGAAGCAAGCCAGTAGATATGTCCCTTCAAAGACACACTACAAGAGCGTATCTTGCAGTTGTGATCATCATCAAGAACCCTCCAAGAGTTAGAGAAAAACTCATAGACTTCCATCCTTGTAGCGAAAGTGAACTGCCTCAAAATTTTGTAGCTGCGACAGACTTTGTTGTTTGTGTACCCCAGAGAAAATGTATCATGAAGACACTCGTCCCACTTTCTAGGTTTGAGCCACATGGTTTGACCAGTACATGGATTCCAAACGGCTAGTACCATATCCATGGTGACGCATAACAATAAACCTTCACAGTGAAAAACTTGAGATATACATACTTCCGCGTTACGACGAGGATCGATTAGGCAAAGTCTATGTGTATACTCTATAAATGGATCTACACTTTTCTGAATTCCATCGAGATTGAAGCTCGTTGAATAAACTCCATAATCCATTTGTGTGATAACAAGAGACTGCCTATCCGCTTTATCAGAGTGTTTTTTGATGAATCTCGGATTTTTTACTAAAGCGTTCCAACGTTTGCAAGTGAACCGTGATTTTCCTAGTAATGTCGCTGGAACCCTAAAGAGTATCTCCTCTATCATATCACTTGGAAGATCGGAAATCTTCATAGTTTCAACAGAGGTTTATAAGTTATGTAATAAGTCAGGCTTGTCCAGAACTTATATGCGTAAGCTATGTCCTTTGCCTTTAGGATTAATATTAAGAAAAAGAAGGTGACGAAAATATCGGCTAAAATATCTCCTATTTCAATATGATATTACTTGATTCGTATGCATCATGTACAATATCTTATAAATAGAAATTTAATTAAATTTTCTAAATTTAGAAAAGATTTAATACATAAAAGAAAAAAACAGAATATGGTACCAAATATATCCACATTAGCCATTTTTATAAAAATCGATCTAACCTAACGCCGTCCATCAATCCTTGTAGACAACTGAAATGAATGGATGAATTGAAGTGGGCTATCCATCCATTAAACACATCAATCTTTCTTTTAAAACTAAAAAATACGATCATGCAGTTTTTTCGCCAAAATCACAATCCCACATTTTTTAGTAATAAACACAACTATGTATTATTTTATTTTATTCCGCCAGAAGCACGATTCCATTAAAATTTTAGTCAAAAAAACATTTTTTTCCATTTTTCGCAAAGAACACAATTCCACAATTTTTCCGCCAAGTTACACAACTCCGCAATTTTCCCTGCATCTCGCTACAAGTGTGATTACGCAAAATTTCTCGCCAAAAATATGATTTCGCAATTAGCTACAAAAAATGTGTGAGATGCCAAAGCTAACTTTATATATATATATGTGAAAAATTTAACAAACTGATGTTGTTGTAAAATATTGATCCATAAAGAGACAGAGAGAATCGATATATCTACTAGTTTAGTAGTTAAATCAAGACTTTATGGCATCTTTAGCCTCTCCTGCTTTAGCCTCTACGAACTCAGCCGCTTCTTTTGCTTTCTCCGTTACAAATTCCGAAGCTTTCTGTGCTTCCTCCACCGCGGTATCTTTGGCTTCGACGGTTTTCTCAACAACGTAATCTTTAGCTTTCTCGCCATCTTTCAACGCCTCCTTTGTCTTCTCGGTCACAAAATCCGTGGCTTCCTTTCTATTTATATATATTCATATTCATTACTGAGCATTGTTCTCAAAATATATATGTAAATGATGAAATATTTGAGACTACACGTAAACTATATGATTTCAAGACATATATGTAAATGATAAAATATTAGAGGCTTACACGTAAACTATAAAGCACAAGGGACTATTTGTTATGGTATATGAAACTTGTATAGACTTACGTGGTTTTGTTGATGTCATCGACGATATTGTCGTCGTTTTGAACGGCGTAGATCAATGACTTCTTGCGGTGAGCGACGACGAGAAGGTTAGTTTTCCGGCCAACATTGACGGTGCTAACGCCGTTAAACTTGGCTCCTCCGCTGTGGAAAGAAGTAGTAATCCCACTGAGAACAGCTCCTGATAATGACATCGCCATGAGAGATCTCTTTAAGATGTAGGGAAAAAAAGTGTTTTGAGAGAAGAATAAATAAATGTAAGATAAGAAGTCTCTACCAATAGTATATTTTTATAGATCTCTAGACCAATTAGAATCCAAGTTTACACGTGTCATTGTAAGATATTTTTTTTGGTATTGATATTATCTTTAGCTATTGAACAAGAAGAGTTTTTTTGTTCGATATTATGCGGCCACGTAAAATTATTTTCATGGTTTTCCAAAAAGAAGAAACAGGTCGGCCATCAAGTTGTGGTTGTTAGCATTTTTGGCAATAAAAGTTTTCATGTTATCATTTCTTTATTTTTTGGTGACAAATTTAATTTAAGCACTAAAGTACTAAGTTTTGGTCGTTCTCATTTCGTTAAGTGTACTCACTTTTGTTGTAATGAAAACAAAAAATACGTCGGCAATCAAGTAAATTAGGTTAGAAACCCCATAATTTACCAAACGCTGCAATAAAATGAACCACTATTGTATAGCAAATCATAAATGTAAAATTAATAGCCTAAATGAGTTAAACATACAGGAGAGGCACACCTAATTTGCATATCGTCTAGAAGAAGTGCTTGAGTTTAGGAAAAAGTTTTAATTTCCATTACTTCTTATGTAAGAGATTATTTGTGTGATTGTTATGCGCCACATTCTAAGTCTCATGCAAATTGCATCTTGAGCCAACCAATAACCTAACTTAACTGTATATACTCCATCATAAAAACAATGGCATCCAATATTTCCAAATAATGGAACTGATTGATTACAATATATACTGTACGCTCTACAACATATAATATATTGTCATTTTCATTGCTACTGGTTTAACTAATCAAAGTTTTATTTCCAGTAGGTGATAATCAAACATAGCTTTTATCTTCTCATTCAAACAGGGAGCCACATAATCAGCACAGCTTCTTTTTATTTGTCTAAATCTCATTAATCTCAAGTACTTGCTAACTTGACCTTGTCTATGAATGCCCATAACGTTTTTATATATCTTTGAACTTCTGAATCAATTAGATTACCAATGTAATAGCATATTAGCATATACTTGCCAATTGCCATTGTATATCAAATTTAATTAATTCAAGAGAGTAAAATTAATAAAAACCAAGAGCCAATAGCTCAACTGGTAAAGATTTCAAGCAAAGCTTAAAGATCGATGGTTTGAGTGGCGCTTGAAACGAAACTAATATTATATGCTGTAGTTTCGGACACGGAATTACGGGTTTCGGCATCGAAGCTCCTGGTAATTCAAAAAACAAAAAAATGACGAAAACAAAATTACCCCCAAAAACAAAAAATAATAATAATAATACATATTCTACGAGCCTAATACTTCTGTCCAGTTAATTATTATTTTTTACTTGTAAATAATCAATGTTATTTGTATGCATTATATAGTGAATTTTATTGGAAACATATAGTACTACAAAAATAGTGGTGGTGCCACTTTCACTATTAATTTTTATTGTTTTTGTTGTTCGTACGTAAAAAAATAAAAAATAAAAGGAGTGGTATACCTAGCTCTTACCTACTATACAAGGTCACGAACCACAGCCAATTTTCTTTAGATCATTTGATAATAATTTAAACTTTGATGCTGAATACGTAATTAAGTAACATATCTTTATTTCAAATGGTGAAATAGAAGTTACACAAACCGATCTTATTGTAAAATCTTAAACATGAAGAGAGTGAAGATCGATTTATCTACTAGTTAAGTGGTTTGAATCACTTTGTAGCATCTTTAGCCTCTCCTGCTTTACCCTCTACAAACTCAGCCGCTTTGTTACCGGCTTCTTTTCCTTTCTCCGTCACATAATCCAAAACATTCTTACCTTCCGTCTCTGCCGTATCTTTGGCTTCAACGTTTTTCTCAACAACGTAGTCTTTCGCTTTCTCGCCATCTTTCAAAGCTTCTTTTGTCTTCTCCGTCACGTAATCCGAAGCTCTCTTTCTATTTACATACATATTCAAATTCATTAATGACCAATGATTTTAAACATATATATCTACAGTAGTCAATTCAAACGTATAGTTTTATCTGTGTCGTATCAAGCTTTATATAATAAGATAGATGAGGAGTAAAATACATATGAGAGTTTTTGTGTGAATATATATATATATATATATATATATATATATAGACTTACGAGACAAGATGTTAAAATACAAAATATATAGAACTTACGTGGCTTCGTTGAGGTCATCGAGGACGTTGCCGTCTTCTTTAGTGGCGTAGATCAACGACTTCTTGCGCTGAGCAACGACGACTAAGTCACTTTTCCGGCCAACTTTAACGGCGCTAACGCCATTATTAAGCTTGGCTCCTCCAGTGTGGAAAGACGAACCTATAAGAAGAGCTCCTGAGAATGACATCGCCATGAGAGAAGATGTGGAAGGAAAAAATGTGTCTAAGAGCAAAAGAAATCAAAGGATGAGTTTTGAGAGGAACAAAGTGAGATGAGAAGAATCTAATCTCCAATAGTATCGTTTTATAGACCTCCGGAACCAATAACAATCAAAAACTACACGTGACATGGCAAGATATTTTTTATGTGCATTGATATTATCTTTAGCAATTGAACGTACAAGAAGAGTTTCTTTGTTCGCTATTATTCGGGCACGTGTAATCATGTTTGTGGTTTTCTCCAAAAAAAATAAATATAGGTCGGCCATGAAGTTGTGGTTTATATACAAGTTAGCATTTTTGGCAACAAAAATTGACATATTAGCATTGATATTCTTTTTCTTTTTTTTTGGCCAAATTTAAGCACTAATAAGGAATTAGTAGTTAGAGTTTGGGTCGTTTTCATTTTTTCATGTGTATACAATTTTGTTATAATAAAAGCAAAATAATATGTTGGCCAAATTGTTGGGTTTGAAGCCTAAACCATAACGAACATAACGAACCAATATTAACCCAATAATCGAAATGAGTTGAAACCCATATTTTACAAAGTCATAAAATGCTTGACATATCCTTTAAACCCTGCTACCTTTTCTTATGACTTTGTGTGATTAGTAACAAAATGAGTAGTATACTCTTACCACTCCAATAAAGGGTTACCAATTTCTTTTCAATCATTTAAAATGTGAGGGTGAATATTTATGTAACATATCTTTATTTCAAATGGTGAAATGGAAGTTAAAACAAGCTGGTCTTTATTGTAAACTATTGAACATGAAGAGAAAGAGAGAGAAGGTCGATATATCTACTAGTTAAGTTGTTGAATCAGGCCTTTGTAGCACCCTTAGCTTCTCCTGCTTTACTCTCTGCGAACTCAGCCGCCGAGTTTCCGGCTTCTTTACCTTTCTCCGTCACATACTCCGAAGCTTTCTTAGCTTCCTCCGCTGCAGTATCTGAGGCTTCACCGGTTTTCTCAACAACGTAGTCTTTAGCTTTCTCGCCATCTTTCAACGCCTCGTTTGTCTTGTCGGTCACGAAATCTGAAGCTTTCTTTCTGTTTTCATATATATCAGATTCATTATTCACTGACCAACAATTTTATAACATATATCTACTCGCAAATATTTGGGGGCTATATGTTAATGATGAATATTGAGGCTATATGTAAATTGTAGACTAAACGTAGAAGGGGTCATTGTTATGGTATATGAAACTATATTCGTGAATGATATTAAAACAAAAACATACAATTAGATCAAGAAACACAAATTTTCAATTAAAGAAACAATGAGCTTGATTTTTTATTTTCTTATATCAATTCTAACCATTTACTTAATTTGAAGAGAGTTACTCAAAACATCTCTTCTCTGATATATTTTCCAAGATTTATTTTACTTTTACTATATACCTCTAAAAATAAAGTTCCTTTTACAAAAGTAGATATATTGTAAGTTTCAAATGGCAGCCTTCATAGCCGGCTTAAGTGGGTTATTTCTCAAAATAATGCCATGGCAACTAATACGATGCATATGAGATTTTTGAGTGAATATATACATGTTAGAAATAAAGATGGACCTAGGTAACATAGATAGAGAGTTACGAGACAAGATATTAAAGAAAAATGTAGACGTACGTGGCGTCGTTGAGGTCATCAAGGACGTTGCCGTCGCCAGCGGCGTAGATCAATGACTTCTTGCGCTGAGCAACGACAACGAGCTCAGTCTTCCGGCCAACTTTGACGGTGCTAAAGCTGTTAAGCTTGGCTCCTCCGGTGTGGTAAGACGAACCAATACCACTGAGAAGTGCTCCTGAGAAAGACATCGCCATTGTATCACTTTAAGATGTGGAAAAAAGTGTGTTTTGAGAGGAAAAGAAATCAAAGGAAGAGTATATAGATAGAAGAAGTGAGATGAGAAGTGTATTCTCCAATAGTATCGTTTTATAGATCTCTAGATTAATTAGAATCCAAAATCACACGTGTCATCGTAAGATATTTTTTTGCGCATTGATATTTATTGTTATTGTTTTCCAAAAAGAAAAAAACAGGTCGGCCATTAAGTTGTGGTTGTTTACATGGCAACACAAGTATTACATGTTAACCTTTCTGTTTTTATTTTTTGCAAAATTTAAGCACTTACAAGTAAACGAGTTTTGGTGGTTCTCATTTCGTCTTGTGTAGTTACTTGCTTTTCTTTTAAACTTGTACTAGAAACAAAAAAACTATGTCGGCCAACAAAGTTAGTATGGGTTTGCAAGGCCATTTCTACCAAAAGCCTGTAACAAAAATTAACAAATATGGTGGCAAAGCCTAAATGTAATATATATGTCCCTAAAACTAGTAGCCCAAATGAGTACAACTACAAACAATCTTTTACAAAGTAAATAAGTATATAATACCAAAATCAGGATAGTTCTAGATCTGGTCCAAGAAACACTACTGTAGGGAAATTAGCAAAAAAATAAAATTTTGAATATAGTAAAGTAGCTCCTGGATGGGGAACGAACGGCCCCTTTGAATCTTTCGAATCATTTGGCTCGCATGCTCATTCCCGTATTTTTCATGTAATGAGCCTATCCTCTCCCCATTTTTTTTGTATTCAATCATGTTATACATTTTATTTAGCATCTACTCGTCGTTTCTAACATCTAGAAGAAGACCATGATTCGATCCTTTTTTTTTTTTTTTCCATCTGGTAAATTGGTCTATAAACAAGCAAGAGATCTTACAAGACAAGTGATAACTTTCTCACTAAAACCACTACTAAACCTATGTTGGGGTCGGATTTCACCCGCTGAGCCTCGACCTCCAAAGTTATGATGAGCAACGCGCATGTTTCAAGCAAGCAAGAGGTAATATAACCCCTAGGTCATTTCACCCACAGAAGAAGGTGAAGACCTCCTGAAAACCCCTAAATCCTTTGAACCTTCTACCTGTTGAAGGAACCTTCGAAGTGGTCTTCGTCTCGGGAGGAGCCATGATGCAGCGTCGGAGAGGTCACAGAGCCAGCAGAAGGCGCTGCGGAGACGAAGACTGCCTGGCACCGATGTCACTGAGCAGTGACACCGATGACAGGCAGTGGTGCCGACGTCACTGCCCAGTGACGCCGATGTGTCTGGCCTCATCGGCATCCAGGCAGTTGACATCGGCGCCTGAGCCTTTCCATCGGCTTCAGGTCCTTCAACGCCCGTCAGAACTTCAGCAAGGGTTCCAGAAGGTTCAGCATGTCAAAGCCCAGCAGCGAAGCCCACGTAAGCTCGACCGACATAGGCGAAAAAGGCAATCCCTAAGGGTTTAGGAAAAAGGCTTAGCCGACTTAGGGGGTTATATATAGGAATGCAGAAACACTTGTAAAGATATATTGACACTTTTTATCACACAAACAATACAAAGCAATTACAAACCATAATTTCTCTCTGCTCATCATTGTTCTTCATAGCTTATCTTCAGAAATCTCTGCTTCCTTTCGAAACCCTTACAAATCTAATTGTGCGAATTCCGGCTTCCACAATTTGGCGCCGTCTAAGGGGATTTAGAGAACTTCTTACACAAAAAAGCTACGTGAACACACCAACTCAAAGATGGTGAGTGGCGAAGAGAACACGTCCCACAGAGACAACCGGGAAAGAGAACTTTCGATCGAGGCTACCGCTGCAAAAACCCCTGCTCGTGACGACCTAATCGAGGTGAAGAAGATGCTAGCAGACTTCCTCACCGAGCAGAAGAAGCAAGCCAAGATGATCGAGGAAAACTCGAAGGAACTGAAAGCTCTTTCGCGAAGGAAACGCGAAAGACCCAACACGGCGAGACTCAGAGCGCGCGTCGACCCTCAGCGCCTCGACTTCTCAGCGCCTCGCACTACTCGGGGAAACCCAGAGGATCTACCACCACCGCCTCCGCGTCAAAAAACGGACAAGTCCCCCGAACGCGTCGTTGACGTCTCTGACGAAGAGGAACCAGCCACCACAAAGCGTACACGGGCGGAAGGTGCAGAAGGAAACAGACAAGAACCACGCGCTCCTGACAGTCAAAGCGCGTCGAGCTCTTCCAAGACAGAGATTGTGGGAGACACCGCGGAATACTCCAACTATTCCAGCGAAGAGCGGCACAAGAAGGAGCAAGAGCGCAGAGCATTCAAACGCTCTTACGCTGCAGAGCTCGCTGCAGTTAAAGCTCAGATGGATCGGGTGACCTCAGACCTAAAGTACGCCCAATCGCAGTTGCACCAAGGAACAGGAAAGGCTCCTGCCATCGCTCAGGTTCTGGAAAAGGCGAGGAATACGCCCTTCGACGAACGAATCGCGAAGACAAAAATCTCCGACCCCGGAAGAATCAAGTTACCAGTCTACGAAGGAACTGCAGACCCTTCGGATCACCTGATAGAATTCGAAGTGGCCCTAGGGAGAGCAAACTTTAAAGAAGCAGAAAGGGACATCGTCTACTGCAAGCTGTTCGTAGAAAGTCTCAAGGGGCCTGCCCTTCAATGGTTCTACAAGCTGGAGAAGAATTCAGTTCACACTTTCCTCCAGCTTTCCGAGGTGTTCGTGCAGCATTACAACATCTTCATGGAGCGGAAAATCTACGACTCGGAACTATGGAATAACAAACAAGGTGAGACCGAGAGTCTTCGGTCTTTCATGACAAGGTTCAAGAACACGCTTTCAAAGGTTGAAGGTATCAGCAACAAGTCAGCCCTAGAAGCCTTGCGAGGAGCACTTCGGTGTCCATCTCCATTCTGGCAAGAGATGAGTCTCAACACGCCAACGACGATCCAAGACGCTCTGCACCGTGCTGCTGACTTCGCTCGAACCGAAGAAGAAGTCCGTGCTAGGAATGGTGTGAATCTCGCCTACATCCAATACGAGGGAGGATCCAGAGGGGTCCATAACTACCAAGTGGAGTCGTCGGGTTACGAAGAACCGAAGGAGGATGACGAAGAGTTATACTGCGATTTCCACAAGGCAAATGGACACTCAACTGCAAAGTGTCAGGAGTTGGGGCAGCAGCTCATAGCCAAACTGACTGAAGGCACTTTGAAAGGCAACGTCAGCCTGTCAGACTTCAAACCCAAGGAAAAAGCTCATGCCAACACCGAACAACAAGTGGATACACCCAGGCGCCAACGTCGCGATGATGGCATGGAAAACGAGGACCAGCACGAAGTTATCAACATGATAATGGGAGGCTCGCAGTACTGTGCTGACAATGAGACTGCGATCGAAGCTTACCAACGCCGCGCTGACGTCTGCGCAAACATATCAGCACCTGCAAAGCCAAGGCTTTCCAGCGACCCTATCACCTTCGACGAGCAAGACACTGAGGGTCTCGATCAACCACACAACGATCCTCTGGTAATCAACTTGACTGTTTACGACTTCAACGTCGCTCGGGTTCTTATTGATACAGGAAGCTCGGTGGATGTCATCTTTAAGAAAACACTTGAGCGAATGAAGATTAACCTATCCACGATCAAAGGGAGGCCTAAACCCATAACAGGTTTCTCTGGCGAGCCAACTATGACGATGGGAACAATTCGCCTTCCCGTCCAAGCTGGCAACGTTAAGAAGATGGTTGACTACACCGTCTCCGATCATCCAGGAATTTACAACATGATCATGGGGACTCCTTGGCTCAACCTGATGAGAGCTGTGCCTTCAACATACCATTTATGCCTCAAGTTTCCTCATCGGTGTAAAAACGAAATGGGGTAACCAGAAGGAGTCTCGTATGGGTTTCATGGCAGAGCACAAGCTGAGGAACACCGAGAAAAAGAAGGAGGAATCTTCACCTCAAGATTCACGAAAGAGGAGAAGGACCAGTTCCGAACATGTCAATGATTTGACAGACCTTCTATAGCAGTTACAGCTCGCAGAAGCTACTGAAAACGCAGAGCCAACGCGTCTGCAAGTAGCAAGGTCTGCAGCATGTCACCACCGCGAGCCTACGTCACCGAAAAACCTCCCACACCACTCCCTAGTGGTTTGCAAGGCACTCGAAGGGTACTGCCACTAGTACCTCTTGAGGCCTCTGGAATGAACTACGAGGCGACTTGATCCCTGCAAAAGGGTACGTAGGCAGCTTGTCTCCGGACGAGTTCAGTTGCCCTCCTCCGTAAAAGGAGGGGGGAGTGGGGTACGTATACTCGTATACTCCCATCCTTTACTTCCACCATGCTGGAAAACATCAAACATCCTTTTCTGGATTTGTTAGACAAGTCTCGAGCACTTCGTCTACGTCCTTCTCAGGATTCACTTGACACAAGTCTCATAGACTTCATCACTTACATCCTCTATGGATTACTCGAAGCCTTGTTTAAGCAATGTTATCAATTACATCCTCCAGGGATTCTTCAAAGCCTTTTCAAAAGCAAAGTTCAATCCACTGTCGTTGCTGCTGGCCACAGTAACAATGTGTGAACCTGAACACATTGACATCCATCATCGGATCCTAAGCGCGCTATATAAGTTATAACGATCAGTTTCTGGGCTTTTGACCCCGACTGTATCTAATGTTCAGATCCTGGGCTGTTGACCCTGGACGTTCATTCAAAAACCCAACAACACCCTTGGTAAAAAGCAGCTGCCAATGATTACTTAGGTTTATACACCGAATAATCATTCAGAAAACCCAACAACACGTTGGTCAAGTCAAAAGGTGTGATCGCTTCTGAACAGACGTGTTCGGAAAGCACCGCCATTCTACAAAACCCAACAACAACGTTGGTAAAAATGGAAACCCAACAACAAGCGTTGGTAGGAAAGGACCACAAGCGCACTTGCGATTTGCTACTCTACAATCAAAAACCCAACAACGACGTTGGTACAAACAGCCAAAGGCGTTTCAAGTGTAAACGACCATCAACTTATACTAAAGGCTTGGTCAGCAAAACAATTACCATTACTCTTATGATCTATCAAAGACAAAACAAAAAAGGCATAAAACGAGAAAGTCAATCAGTCATCGATTTCCTCGTCACCATCCTCATCGTCGTCTGCCTCGACGTCGTCTTTGTCTGTCTCAACGCCGTCGTCTGCCTCGACGTCGTCTTCGTCTGTCTTGACGTCGTCGTCGTCTTCCTCGACGTCGTCGTCGTCCGCCTCGACATCGTCGTCGTCGTCGTCTGCCTCGACATCGTCGTCGTCTGCCTTGACGTCGTCATCGTCTGCCTCGATGTTGTCGTCGTCTGCCTCGACGTCGTCGTCTGCCTCGACGTCGTCGCTTGCCTCGACGTCTTCGTCTGTCTTGACGTCGTCGTCGTCTGTCTTGACGTCGTCGTCGTCTTCCTCGACGTCGTCGTCATCGTCTTCCTCGACATCGTCGTCGTCTGCCTCGACGTCGTCGTCGTCTTCCTCGACGTCGTCATCATCGTCTTTCTCGACGTCGTCGTCATCGTCTTCCTCGACGTCGTCGTCATCGTCTTCCTCGACGTCGTCGTCATCGTCTTCCTCGACGTCGTCGTCATCGTCTTCCTCGACGTCGTCGTCGTCGTCTTCCTCGACATCCTCGTCGTCGTGCCTCGACGTCGTCCTCGTCTGCCACGACGTCGTCGTCATCTGTCTTGACGTCGTCGTCGTCTGCCTCGACGTCGTCTTCGTCTGTCTTGACGTCGTCGTCGTTTGCCTCGACGTCGTCGTCGTCTTCCTCGACGTCGTCGTCGTCGTCGTCGTGCCTCGAAGTCGTCCTTGTCTGCCTCGATGTCGTCGTCATCTGTCTTGACGTCGTCTTCGTCTGCCTCGACGTCGTCGTCGTCTGCCTCGATGTTGTCGTCGTCTGCCTCGACGTCATCGTCTGCCTCGACGTCGTCGCCTGCCTCGACGTCTTCGTCTGTCTCGACGTCGTCGTCGTCTTTCACGACGTCGTTGTCGTCTTCCTCGACGTCGTCTTCCTTGACGTCGTCGTCGTCTGCCTCGACGTCGAAAAAAAAAAAAAACTGGTAAAGGCTTCTCTTTCCCTCAGCGGATACCAAAAATCTTCAGAGAAAATTTTCATTCTCAGAATTCATCCGTCCCGTTGCGAAAAACATCGTTGACGTCAGTAAACGCAACGCGGAGTCTTAAAATCTCCGGAAAGAAAAAAAAAAAAAAAAAAAAAACTTAAGTACGGATGTCATTGACGACAGTAGACGCTATCAGCTCTCGCAAGCAGAGCACGAAGTCTTAAAATCTTCAAAAAACGAAAAACAACGTTTACAGTGTTATCAACACTAACGACTCAAGCCTACGACATCATAACTTTGAACAGCTAAACTCGACACCCAATGGTCCTTAAACTCGACACTGTTATCATTAACACTACCGAGCTGGGGGGCTAACTGTTGGGGTCGGATTTCACCCGCTGAGCCTCGACCTCCAAAGTTATGATGAGCAACGCGCATGTTTCAAGCAAGCAAGAGGTAATATAACCCCTAGGTCATTTCACCCACAGAAGAAGGTGAAGACCTCCTGAAAACCCTTAAATCCTTTGAACCTTCTACCTGTTGAAGGAACCTTCGAAGTGGTCTTCGTCTCGGGAGGAGCCATGATGCAGCGTCGGAGAGGTCACAGAGCCAGCAGAAGGCGCTGCGGAGACGAAGACTGCCTGGCACCGATGTCACTGAGCAGTGACACCGATGACAGGCAGTGGTGCCGACGTCACTGCCCAGTGACGCCGATGTGTCTGGCCTCATCGGCATCCAGGCAGTTGACATCGGCGCCTGAGCCTTTCCATCGGCTTCAGGTCCTTCAACGCCCGTCAGAACTTCAGCAAGGGTTCCAGAAGGTTCAGCATGTCAAAGCCCAGCAGCGAAGCCCACGTAAGCTCGACCGACATAGGCGAAAAAGGCAATCCCTAAGGGTTTAGGAAAAAGGCTTAGCCGACTTAGGGGGTTATATATAGGAATGCAGAAACACTTGTAAAGATATATTGACACTTTTTATCACACAAACATTACAAAGCAATTACAAACCATAATTTCTCTCTGCTCATCATTGTTCTTCATAGCTTATCTTCAGAAATCTCTGCTTCCTTTCGAAACCCTTACAAATCTAATTGTGCGAATTCCGGCTTCCACAACCTACGCCATACAATGGTGTTTAAAGCCAAAAAAGCCATCAACAAATCATAAATATGGGACAAAAATTGGGATAACCACTAAGTAGAGGTAAGAACACTCTCATTGTCAAAGAACTCTTTTAGCCATATGGGACTACCTCTTGACACATAGGAGAGTTGCCGAGTGTCCCTAATAGCACTATTGGCAATGAGATGTGCACCTCTATTCTTTGTTGCATCCTCCACTTGATGAAAGCTTCCAAAATTCTGTTTAAGAGGACGGTATGTGGCACAAAAGAGGGCCAAGCAATTGGTCTCAATATAGCCCCTACCAACTCTGTAGCATGCGTCGCAAAAATAACTTTGTCTATCTTATGGTCCACCATACTCAACATTGCCCAAACGATACACTCCTTTTGAGCTTCAAGTTTGCTGGTCACACCCGAGAAAAGCCTCCTACTATGCAAACACACTGTCCCATTATGGTCTCTGAGAACCCAAGCTCCTCCACATGATAAAGTATCCTTAGACCAAGAAACACCTATGTTGCATTTTGTCCAATTCATCTGAGGAGGAGACCAAATGGATCTTCGTTTCTTTTCTACCTCTTCTTTTTTTGTGAATTCTTGATCCACTTGTTGAGCTAAGAACCACTTCTCAGTTTCCTCAATGTATTTGCACTTGGTTTCCTCAGGCCCGTATCGTTTTCCTTCAAAAAAGAGAGAGTTCCTATTTTTCCATATGTACCAAACTATCCAAGGGACTGATCTTCTTATTTGTAGGGGGATTAAGTTGGATTTCTGCAAATTCAAAAGGTAAACCACGTTAGAGAATATTGAGCCGGATTCAAAGCCTTCATAGGGTCCTGGAACATCTGACAAGGCCCAAAGTTGTCTCGCTGCAGGACATAGAAAGAGGACGTGATTGATGCATTCTCCCTCAACCCCACAAGTCTGACATCTCTCATCCATCTTAATACCTCTTGATCTAATTTTGTCTACTACAGGGACTGCTCCACTTAGAGTCTTCCACCAGAAAGTTTTGATCTTAAGGGGTGCCTTCATCTTCCAAACCTCGTCCTTAATGCCAGTCAGCGATGGAAGAGCCAATGCTTGTTGAATAAGCATCCCATGCTTGTCTCTATTTGCAAGCCAGTTCCCAGATTTGACAGTATACTCTCCAGATTTGTTGAATTTCCACATCAAAAAATCTTTCTGCAACATAACTGGTTTCTTCCTCAGCATTAGATCAATGTCTTGTTGATAAAACAGCTCGTGGAGCTTATCAAGATCCCAAGTGCCTGTACTAGTTGTAGAAGGTCACAAACTTTCAGATTTAGGTCCACGAAAATATTTTTCATCAGTGGTATCCTTAGAACTTCCTCTCCTAACCATGGATCACTCCAAACATAAATGGATTTTCCATCCCCTATCAACTTTGATAATCCCTTCATCAGAAGAGATCTCCCATGGAGAATACTCCTCCAACCAAAGGAAGACCTTTTTCTTCTGTTGCATTAAGAAATTCTCCCTCTTCAAAATACCTACTTTGTAACAACCTTGCAATCAAACTATGGGGGTTTTGAAGGATCCTCCATGCTTGTTTCCCAAGTAGTGCCTGATTGAAACATTCTATATCTCGAAATCCCAAGCCTCCTTCATCTTTAGCCAGACAGAGCTTGTCCCAACTAAGCCAATGGCAAGTTCTCTTGTCCTCTGTAGATTGCCACCAAAAGTCTGCCATGGCACTTGCTAAGGAGGAACAAGTTGTCTTTGATAACCGAAAACATGACATTGCATAGACAGGCATTGCCATAGCCACTGATTTGAGGAGGATCTCTTTTCCTCCCAATGACAAGGTTCTAGCATACCATCCTGATAATCTGGATTTCAATCTCTCTCGGATATACCCAAGCATCTCGACCTTAGATCCACTGAAACACTCTGGCAACCCTAAATATGTACCTGATCCTCCTTCCTTTATAATTCCCAAAGACTTTTGTACAAATATGTCCCAAATATGTACCTGATTCGATCCTTGTTTGGAAATGGTTTTTGATCTCGATATAAATTTCGGTCCAAAATTCTTCGGTATATAACTATTAAAAAAATTAGCCATGGTGTAAATACCATATACTACAATGCTTTCATACTCCGATGAGTTGGACCGATTAGACCAACGTAGTTCGAATCCAAAACTAAAATCAAATAAAAGCATAAAACTTAATATTCACAGAATATTTTCAGCATGATGCAAATAGAATGTTTGTCATAGTCCTATACATTAAGTCAAAATTGTCCGTCATAGCCTCGTCCACGTAGTTATTCTCATAATTGTAATAGATAATATTTCAACGTTAAACAAAAAAAAACAAAACCAGTGACCCAGTGTTACTGCTTCAACCGGCTCGGTAACATGTCAAGCAAACCTTTCAATACAACGAGAAAATTTATTTTAGGATATTATCAAAGAGAATTAAAAATTGATTTAAAGGAAATCCAAGATAAAATTTGAAACAAATTCTTTACTCGTTATTTTGTTTTATATTTAAAAAAAAATCCGATCGCAGGGTCAGTAAAAAAGAAGAAATAATCAGACGGTCAGTATTGTCTCCCATTTCAAAATGATATAGGAACGTGTAATAATTTCTTTTCATATCATATCGTAAAACATAATTAATTTCCATAATTTTTTTTTAAAAAAAGTCACGGAATATATCTAACGGACTAGATTTAATTAAACATTAAGTGGCAGTGTAGATTGTCGTGCGTGTAAAGTAAATAAACTCACCGACTTGAAGAACTCAACTCAAAGAAGTTTCCTTTTAAACTCTTTCTCACTGCAATTCCTCAAGTAATACAAATTTTTCTCTAGGGTTTTCATAAGTTTAAGAAACTTTAAAAATCATTAGAGATAGAAGAAGCTAAGTCTTGTTGAGAAATCAAGTGCAAAGATGCAACCGGAGATGGATTTCGTGAAGTTCTTAGGGAAAGGTTCGTTCGGATCAGTGAATCTTTGCAGATACCCTAAACCCGATGGTTCGATGTTCTACAACGCAGTGAAGATCTCAGACGTTCAACGATACGAGTCTCTAAACAGAGAGTTTCAGATTCTGAAACAACTCAGAGGATGCCCTAGAATTGTGCAATGTTTTGGAGACACTTTGTTTGAAGATTTCAATTGCCATGGAAACAGAGTTTACAAGATGGTAATGGAATACGCATCTGCTGGTACTCTCTCTTCTTACATGGTACGAAACAAAAAATTGTCTGATTCGACTATCAAAGATTTCACTCGTATGATCCTACAAGGATTGGTCTCGATTCATAGTTTAGGTTATGTCCATTGTGATCTTAAACCAGAATTCTGTTTCCGCGTTACGACGAAAAGTGAAATTGTTCGTACGATTTGAAGATTTCGGATTTTGGTATGTCCACTAAGGCCGGAGAAGTATCTGATTATTGGAGTTTTGTTTCTCCTTTCGTTGGAACACCTATCTACATGTCTCCTGAGTCGGTCCACGATGGTATGGTCGAGAAAGCCCTAGATTTGTGGTCACTAGGTTGCATAGTGTTGGAGATGTATATCGGTAAGCAACCATGGTCAGGTGTTGATTCTGATGATCTTGAATCTACTCTATCAAACAACATCGTACCAGAGATTCCGAATACGGTGCCTTATGACGCAAGGAAGTGCTTCGGAGTTGTTGTTGCATCCGTTCTTGACCGGAGAAGAGAGAAAGCCATTGTTGTTCAAGATGAAGATCAAGCCAAAGAAGACGATGGATATTGCAGAGAAGCCTATGAAGTTGGAGAGTATTCCGATAAAGCCTCCACAGTTTAAGAAAATTGGGATTAAACCCCTGAAGTTGAAGTTGAAGTTGAAGATATTACCTATGAGAGTTCCAGCTTCCAATTTCTTACCTGTTCAGTAGTGTCAAATTAAATTTTAATTTGTTTACTTAGTAAAGATGAAGGTACATGTGGATCAATGGATATGCAAAAAACTGTAGATCTTAGTTCTCATGTTACTGTGTGTATGTTTACGATATCAACTATTACTTTTTTCTTTGAAGTATTTTATTGATGTAATTTTTCTTCAGTTTTTATTTTGTTTTATTTAATTGATATTTTCAATTTTAATACAAAGTAATTGCTCATTGTACCGATTTATATTTTCTCTCCTAATTTCTTATTTTAGAGAGACAGTAAATACTTTTTTAATTTAAAGTATATTAATTTTTATTTGTATCCAAAACCTTTAAGCATGTAAATTTAGTTTTTCCGTCAAATGATATACTTCGTTTTTAAAATATAAATTAGTAATCAAATTATGGTACATTACTATCTACTTATTTAGGTTGCATGGAAACTCTCCGATCGAGGTGCGTTTCCGAAATGTTTTCCGTTTCGGAAACCGAGAATGTGAGAAGTTTCATAGAAACATATTTTCTAAAAACATTTAAGGGGTGTATTCAAAACAAAATTTGAAGTGATTTATACTAAAGTGACTAATCATCTATTATTCAAACATGAGTTTTTAAATTTCTTTTCAAATCCATAATTGTTAGTTGGGGGAATTGCTAAAAATAACTCAAAAATTCATTTGAAATGCAAAAGTAGATTCCTTATATCATATTTGGCAAAACTAACTCAAATTAGTAGTGAAATTACCTCTATAACTTTTATGAGCAAAAAAAAACAGAAGCCGTAAAGACCATTTTAACCATTGAGAAGTCTACTAGTAGAGTTCATATGGAGTCTACTAACCGAAATATATATAAAATTTAAATTTATTAATTATAAAAAAATAGTTTAATTACAAATATATTTTCATAACCAAACTATAAACAATTGTAAAATACAAAAATTAAAAATTCACAAAATTTGACAAATTAACCCCATAAAGACAAATTAGAATAGTAATGAAATACATAGTATATTAAAAGTCTACTTGAGATACTAAGATACTTCATAGTCATTTGTTTGGATATTGATATGGTTTCATGTTGGTTGTTACGATTGTTTGATATCTGCAAGTTTCATGAGTTTATTTATGGTTGTACTGGTTTAGTTTCATCAATTGAATTCTTATTTATGGTTTAGGGTATAGAGTTTGTATGGTTTAGGGTTTTAGTTTTACAAAGTGTAGTGTAGGGTTCACTTGTAAAGTTGAATTAACGATAAGGTATTTTTAAATTTTGAAACTTGCCCATCATTTGGTGTATGTGTCTGAGCTACAATTCGGAAATATGGGTAATAGTTAGATATTTATTAGTTGCAAACATCTTTGTACACTTAGGGTTAGATTTAGGGGTTATCAATTTTATATTTTAAAGGTCCAATTTGCATAAAAGTGTTTACTTATGAATATATTAAACAATTTAAATGCTTGATATAAGTTTTTTATGGCGTTTTGAATAATTACTGAAAATAATTGATTTAGGTTTTCGTAAAGTAGATTTCATCCGCAGTCTACTAAGTTCAGTAGACTTCAGGTAAAGTCTACTAAGTGGAGTAGACTTCATGTAAAGTCTACTATGAGGTTAGGGTTTTGTTTAGCGTGTACGGGTTCATCGAGTGTGTAGGGTTTAGCAGACTGCAAACAAATTCTACTATACTAAACCAGATAGTTTAACCTAACTGAACTTATTCACCTGCATATATAAATGAAAATTACATGGGAAAGCATTGCCGCCTCTCTTTTTGTTCTTCATATAAAAAATAGTTTCTCTCTTTCTCTCTCTCAAACGGCGGCCATAGCTTGCCCTATGTCGCCTTTAACCTCCGCCGCCTCTCCGTCTTTGCCGGTAAGTCGTCATTCTTCTTATACTCTCTCTGTCTTCAAATTTCTTGTCTTCATATGTTTCTTAGTTCTTTAAGCTTTCTTACAGATCACAGATCTGACCCACTGTCCTCCTTAGTCGTTCTCTGGTAAGCTATCAGATCTGACCTGTCCTCTTCCGTTTATTCAAATTTGTTTCTCTCTTAATGTTTGCATACTTAATCTATGTTTTGTTTGCATACTTAATGAGTTATTTTTATATATGGTGATTAGGGATGGGACAGTACAACTACACACAACCGTCGAGTAGTTTCCACAGGAGTGTGAGTTCAACTGCTCGGCGTCGAGCAGTTAGAAGTAAAGGATTTCCCAACTTCTGTTACTGCAGTTTGGTGCCGGTTTTGAAAACATCCACTACCGTGTATAATCTGGGTTGAAGATTCTATGGTTATGTTAATCATGCGGTAATGATTTTTGTGGTTGTGTTTTTTTGTGTGTTTGTACTAGCAATAGTGGTGTTGATATAATTAGATGTTGGCAAATTTATTTGTGTATGTATAGGATGGTTTGCGACATATATACAGGTGGTGGGATGAGGTTGTAATGGACGAGTTTAAAGAGCTAAGTTTGGTGGTGAAACAATATAGCCCTCGAATTCATTATGTTCAAAATAATGAGAGCCTAGCCGTTCTTGATGCTATTGAAAAACTACCATGTATTGAAACAATTCAACGGTACATGGAAAATTGGAGAGAGAGTTAGCTCAGCTAAAGGAGATGATTACTGAGATGCCTTACGGTAGTGTCGAGGTGAAGAATATGATGTTACTGAGACTAATTCTTGTATGTGTCATCGGTTGTGTTTGTGTTTGTTTGAGGAGTTCTTAGCTTAGTTTTGTTATTAGTACGACATAACTTAAAGACTTGTATTCGGTGATCTTTTTAATTTTGTATGTTGAAAGGGTAAAACTATATGTATTTCTGGGATTTCTAGAATGTTTAAAAGTATACTGCATTTAATGTCTACTTATAAAGTTTACTTATTCCAGTTCTCAAGTCAACATTCAATTCCAAGATTTTTTAAAAATTCAAATATACTTGAAAGATTCGAATATTTTTGAAATTTTAAATTCAGAATTTTTGAAAAAATATAAATTTTTGGGGAAAATTCAAATATAGTTTAAAAAATTCGAATATTTCTGAAATCTGAAATTCAAAATTCAAATTTTTTGGAATTCAATTTTTTTTTTGAGAATTCAAATTTAAATATTTTAACAATTAAAATTAGGATACAAATCTTAATTAAAACAGAAATTAAAATTAAGTAAACCTAAACCAAACAAATCGAAGTCTACTAAACCAAACCAAATCGAAGTCTACAAAACCAAATCGAAGTCTCTATAACCAAACAAACCCAGGGGTGCTTGGTAATAGATTTTACTT
Organism: Arabis alpina; assembly: GCA_900128785.1. NCBI lineage: Eukaryota > Viridiplantae > Streptophyta > Magnoliopsida > Brassicales > Brassicaceae > Arabis > Arabis alpina. The sequence continues at coordinate 48,997,029 of LT669791.1, forward strand.
TATATTTTGCTGTAAACTTTTGGCTGTAGAGATTTTGGCTGTTAGTGCTTTGACTGTTATCTTAAATTTTAATGAAAGTTTGTTTGGTAATATATAATCTTTTGAAGTTGTGACTGTTAATTTAATAATTATTTATAAAAAAATTGTAAATAAAAATAATTTATTACATAAATTTGAGAAAAGTATATTAATAAATACATTTTAAGATTTTTTTTCATTCATTTTGAAATTTTTTTTTTTTCATCATTTTGCAAAATTTTGATAATTTATTGATTTATATAAAAATGGATCTCAAAAGAATAGAAAAAAAGAGATAAGAATTAGTCAATCAATGTTTTTGAGTTTTAAAGTTCTTTATAAATTTTAAAAGAGTTTAAATGATTTTTGGAAAATAAGAGAAAATAAAACATTTAAACTATTTATTTTTAACTTAAAGCCACTCCAACGAGGCTTTAGAAAAAAAGTATGAATGAAAAACAAAAAAAATAAAAGAAAGGCTTTGAAGACTTTAAAATCTTTTAAGACAATAAATCATACTTGGCAAAAACATGTCTTTAAAGGCTTTCAATTTTTTAAAAGATTTAAAAGACACCTTACCAAGCAACCCCCAATCAATTTGTGTATTGAACCAAACTATTTACCCAAACCAGTAAACCGACTTGAACCAATTTTTTTACCCTACCTATAAAAGCTGAAAAATGTGGTGGGCCGTAAGAGAAAGGAAAACCCTAGTCGATTGGGTTCTTTTCAATTCAGCGCCGCCGAGGTCGATCTTCGTCGCTACTGTCGGTGCCGGTGCATGCGCCGTCGCCTGAAGAAGAAAGGTATATGTTTTCCTTTACCTCTTCCTCATTCCTTCTTTGATTCGAGAATCTATTTTTCTGTCTTTTAATTGAAAAAAAATATTGTTATTAAACTTGTGATTTTAGAATCTATTTCAAAATCTAGTGTTATTGGAAATGTTTTAAGCAATGAATCTTAGGAGATTTGTCGTGATTTTAATATGTTTTGGTATGATTTTTTAGTTAAAAATGTGATAAAGTAAATCTCATTATTTTAGGAGCGATTCTATAAGATTTTAATTAAAATTACAACAATTTTCCTAAATCATCTAACAAAATCATCAAATAAAATCATTTTAAAAATCAATTAAAATCAAATTTCATGTTAAAAAGGGTTAACTCTCCAAAGTGATATGCGGCTCTAGCAACCATGTCAAGCAACGCTTTCAATAAAATTATTATAGTTTTTAGCTTTTGTCAAACTATTTATATTTATGTATATAATCTGTGTTATTCAATTTTTCTCAAAAAAAATCATATCATATCGTAAAATTAAATTAAATTCCATATTAAAAAAAAAGTCGAAAATTAAATCTAACGGACTAGATTTGCTTCAACATTAAGTGGCAGTGTAGATTGTCGTGCGTGTAAGGTAAATAAACTCACCGACTTGAAGAACTCATCATCTCATAGAAGTTTCCTTTTATTACTCTCTCTCTCTCTCACTGCAATTCCTCAAGTAATACAATTTTTTCTCTAGGGTTTTCATAAGTTTAAGAAACTTTAAAAATCATTAGCGATCGAAGAAGCTAAGTCTTGTTGAGAAATCAAGTGCAAAGATGCAACCGGAGATGGATTTCGTGAAGTTCTTAGGGAAAGGTTCGTTCGGATCAGTGAATCTTTGCAGATACCCTAAACCTGACGGTTCGATGTTCTACAACGCAGTGAAGATCTCAGACGTTCAACGATACGAGTCTCTAAACAGAGAGTTTCAGATTCTGAAACAACTCAGAGGATGTCCTAGAATCGTGCAATGTTTTGGAGACACTTTGTTTGAAGATTTCAATTGCCATGGAAACTATGTTTACAAGATGGTAATGGAATACGCAACTGCTGGTACTCTTTCTTCTTACATGCAACGAAACAGAAAATTGTCTGATTCTGTTATCAAAGATTTCACTCGTATGATCCTACAAGGCTTGGTCTCGATTCATAATCTTGGTTATGTCCATTGTGATCTAAAACCGGACAATCTCCTTCTGTTTCCGCGGTACGATGAAAAAACGTGGAATTGTTCATACGATTTGAAGATTTCGGATTTCGGTATGTCTACAAAAGCCGGAGAAGTATCTGATTATTGGAGTTTTGTTTCTCCTTTCGTTGGAACACCTATCTACATGTCTCCCGAGTCGGTACAAGACAGTACAGTTGAGAAAACCCTAGATCTGTGGTCACTAGGTTGCATAGTCTTGGAGATGTATATCGGTAAGCAACCATGGGCAGATATTGAATCTGATAATCTTGAATCTTATCTATTGCATTACATCAAACCAGAGATTCCGAATACGGTGCCTTGTGATGCAAGGAAGTTTCTAGAAACGTGTTTTGCAAGCAAACCTCAAGATAGAGGAAGTGCTTCGGAGTTGTTGATGCATCCTTTCTTGACCGGAGAAGAGAGAAAGCCATTGTTGTTGAAGATGAAGATTAGGCCTAAGAAGACGACGGATATTGCAGAGAAGCATATGAAGTTGGAGAATATTCCGGTAAAGCCACCACAGTTTAAGAAAATTGCGATTAAACCTCTCAAGTTAAAGGTAAAGATTTCACCTAGGAGAATTCCAGCTTCCAATTTCGTACCTGTTCAGTAGTGTCAAATGAAATTCTTAATTTGTTTACATAGTAAAGATCAAGGTACATGTGGATCAATGGATGCAGAAATGTAGATCTTAGTTCTCATTGAAGTGTGTATGTTTTCGATATTAACAATTATTATTTTTCTTTGAAGAATTCCATTGATGTATATTGTCTCCATTTTATATTAAATGATGTTTTGCTTATTATTTTATATTTTTTTAACTGATATTTTCAATTTTTAATACAAAATTATTGTATTTTTATCCTCGGTTGGCCTATTAATTTATTATTGGTTGAATTATTTTTATAGAGATATACAAGAAATTATGTTTAATTTTAATTTGTGTCCAAAAACTTCAAACATCTAAATTTGTTTTTTGTTTTTGTCAATGCTAAATTTGGCTTTTAATTAATGGGATTTTTGGAACATTAGTACAAGTATTAGGGGGTGTTAAAACGGATCATTCTCTGAATTGGGTTGTATTTTTTATTGTAGTTTGGTGAATCGATTTATGGACTTTTAACTATTTTATTTTAATTTTTTGATGTGTTTTTCAAAGAATTTTTAAAAATCTAATCTTATACATAATTAAATATTAAATGATGAAAATTTCGTATACATTAACATCTCCTTATCCAATGTGACATAGAAAAAAAATGCAATAATTTCATATAAACATAACAAATTATGCATCTCCTAATCCCATGGTTTGAAACGCAACAAAAATTTCTTTGAAATGCTCTTCCCTGCCAATTTCTCAGGTGCCTCAAGTTACTCGATTGAATTCAGTTTTCTCTATGGTTTTTATTTTCAGTTCAAAATTATAACCTTAGAAGAATAATCGTTTCTTTCAATTAATCAATAGGTTTATCTATACAAGATTTTTTTTTTTTTGCTAAAATTATCTACGCAAGATTATAAATTGTTTAACAAAATTTATACATATTTGATCATAGGAAATCTACTATCGAAATCTTCAAGATCTCCTAATAAATTGTAAGTCTTGTTCGTTCCGAAGATGCCAACAGAGTTAGTCAAGTTCTTGGATGAAGGTGCTAATGGATCAGTCATCTAGTCAAATATATAAAAAGCGATGGTTCACCACCGATTTACGCCGCGGTTAAAACCGCTAAAAGCAAATTACACGTCGATACCAAATGTTGATTTGAGCTTCTCAATTTGTGTTACGATATTTAACTATTAGTACACTTTTTACTTGAGGAATTTTGTTGAAAATTCTACATTTTAAATATGTGTTTTTTCCTCTGTTATATTTGCAATTTTCTCTGTTATATTTGCAACCTAAAGACTAATTTGAAGTCTGAAAAAGACTCTTGATTCACCAATACATAATTTGAACCTTTTAACAGAAACATAGCTTTCTTATTTACTAGTGAACTCTGTGAAACAGAGTTTCTTGTTATTTACATACAAAACACATTTAAACATAACAAAAAGACCCCAAAACATTATTTCTCCACAACATTTCAACGATGTCCATATTCTTGTCTCGTATAATCAGTGGTAGTTCCATGCGCTTGTGTACTCTCAGGCGTATCGCCAATAACTATGTTCTTAGTTGTCTGCGCAATCTCAGCTATAGTCTCGCCGATTGCCCCAAGCACACCTCCCGCACCACCGCCTTCTTCTTCGACATATCTCGCATCCCTTCTTCCTCCTCCAGCGAACAACTCCGCCTCTCCAACATCTCCAACGGTTCCTTGTGTTCCGTATCCGAAGACATCTTTCTCACTCCCTCCTCCTCCTCCGTACTCCTCCCCAACATCTCTCCTCGCTTCTCCGGACATTCCTTTTGTTCCGTATCCGAAGACATCTTTCTCACTCCCTCTTCCTCCTCCGTACTCCTCCCCAACATCTCTCCTGGCTTCTCCGGACATTCCTTTTGTTCCGTATCCGAAGACATCTTTCTCAGTCCCTCTTCCTCCTCCATACTCTTCTCCATAGCCTCTCCTCGCTTCTCCGGATATTCCTTTTGATCCGAACCCTCTTTCTTCTCCAAACTCCTCTCCATGGCCTCTCTTTTGTTCTGTGTCAAACCCTGGTCGCTTCTCTTCCTCACCTCCCTCAAAACAAATCCAAAACATACTTTCTTGAGAAACACGTAACATCATTATGATACTTAAAACGAGTTAAAACAAGACCTAGCTAGCTTTCCTTTTAAATTGTGCAATACCTGGTGCATTTCTTGGTTTTTGTGTTGAGCTTCCTCTTTCTTCCTCGCTGTATATCCAACCACCGTATCAGCAGTTGCCGCGGCTTTCTCTTTTGTTAAATCAACTGCCTTAGATCCCACTTCAGCCGCCTTATGCCCTGCATACCCGACCGCTCCTTCAACTGTACCCGCAACCACTTTAGTCCCTTCAACCACTTTCTCCGTAGTGAAATGTGCCGCTGTCCAACCAACCGCAGCCGCTTTCTCAGCTGCCACTCCGGCGTAATGTGCTGCTCCTTTTCCTCCTTCCACCACCTTTTCTTTTGCATACTCAGCCGCTTCTTTGCTCAGTTCCACCGCTTCTCCGGCTTTCTGAACGGTGTAATCTTTAGCTTTTCCCGTCATTGAAACCGTTTGTTCTTTCGCCACTTGTCCTTTCTCAGCTGCAATGTTTCCAGCTTCTTTACCTTTCTCTGTCACAAACTGTGAAGCTTTCTGAGCTTTTTCAGCTGCGATGTCTTTAGCTTCAACAGCTTTTTGTAAAGTGTAGTCTTTCGCTCTCGCAGCTTGTTCAGCTGCCGTGTTCCCCGTTTCCTTTGCATACTCGGTCGCTTTCTGAGCTTTTTCGGCCGCAATGTCTTTAGCTTCAAAAGCTTTTTGTAAAGTGTAGTCTTTCGCTCTCGCAGCCTGTTCAGCCGCCGTGTTCCCCGTTTGCTTCCCATACTCCGTCGCTCTCTGAGCTTTCTCTGCCGCAGTGTCTTTAGCTTGACCAGCTTTCTCCATAGTGTAGTCTTTAGCTTTCCCGGTCTGCTCAGCTGTCACATTACCGGCTTCTTTCGCTTTCTCTGTCGCATACTCAGAAGCTCTTCGAGCTTTCTCCGCTGCAGTGTCTTTAGCTTCACTAGCTTTCTCCATAGTGTAGTCTTTTGCTCTCCCGGTTTGTTCAGCCGCTTCTTTCGCTTTCTCCGTCGTGTAGTCAGAAGCTCTCCGAGCTTTCCCGGCCGCGGTGTCTTTAGCTTCACCAGCTTTCTCCATAGTTTTATCTTTAGCTCTCCCTGCTTGTTCCTCAGTTTCTTGTCCTTTCTGACCCGCCACTTGTCCACTTTCTCTTCCCTTCTCCGTCACGTAATCGGAAGCTCTCTTACCACCTTGCTCAACACTTTCTTTAATTTGCCTTCCTTTCTCGGCTACAGTATCTGTGGCACTTCGACCGCCACCGACTGATTTCTGACCTTCTCTTTCTTTCATCTCACCACCTCCCTTAGCTAAAAGCTTAGCATGTTCTGCTTTCTCCCCATGAAAGCCATGAGTACCACTTTCTTTCTCTTTTCCCGACATTTCTTGTCCTAATTTTCCACGAGCTTCTTGCCCCAAGACAGGAGCAGCTCCTACACCTCCATGGCTCCGACCACCAACACCCGACTCCTGACCTCTCTGTTCTTTCTCAGCCCCAACGTGAGTAACATGAACACCACTTTCTCGTCCTTTACCTTCCATCTCTTGTCCTCCTTTACCACGAGCTTCTTGTCCTTGTCCACCATGGCTTAAACTCTCCTTAGCTTTGTTATACCGTTCTTCAGCTGCTCTTATAGTATCCATTGATTTCTGTTGAGCATTGGCTCTATAACCATGAATATCCTCTAGAGACGCCTTCTCTTGCCCCTTCTCCTCCTTCTCTTCCTTCTTCTTCCCTGTCCCTTCGCTGCTCGTAACAAATTTTCCGACAGAGTGAGGCATCTGTGTCCTCTTCATCTTCGTTGTATCACCTCCTTCTCCTTCGTCAGAAACCTGCATGTTACTTCCTTTGTCCGAGAGCGACACGAACTGAGTCTGAGTCCCACCAGTTTCTCCTTCTTTGTTTTTCTCTGCCATGGACTCGAAATGACTAGTCATCTTTGGAACTCTATCTTTCTCCACGTCAACTTCTTTCTCCTTAACCACGTTCTCTCTTCTTGCTTGCTCTGAACTCATTGTTGATATGATGTTCTTGAATAAGAAAACTTCCAAGAAAACAACTGTTTAATATTTCAAGATTTGTAATAATTGGATGATTCTTTTCTTTATCTTTGATGATTTATATCGAGCTTTCTTGGTTATATAATCTTGAATTTTGGGCGGTTCATGAAAAAAAGTGTCTGACGTGTTGAGTTTACTATTGAGAACGTGTAGTGAGACAAGGTGACTCAGCTTGTGTGAAGAGATTAGCTTCAATGTTACTATAGCCAACTTGAATAAGCGTATCATGATGGTTTGGACACGTGTATACCCGTACATATACACATGGAGACCTCTTGAGGATTTTTGAGACCTATTGAGCATTTTTGCAGTCTCTTTTTGGGTTTGTACCGATGATTCTATCTCAAACTTTGAGTTTGGTCGGTTCTTACTTAACTCCGAACAACTTAGTGACATTTGGGTTTCTTTAGTCTTCAATTAGGCCCATTTATGGCCCAAATTATCTAACTACAATTTGTATATTTGTAATCTTGAGATAATGAGATGTGTAGTTGGTATTAGAAAACGTTATTTCAATCAAGAATCAAGCGACCAAATTGCAAATATAACTAAAAATCGACTGTTCTTGAGTAACTTATACATTAATAAGAGAAAAGAGTAGAGTAAAAGAGTAAGTTCCAAGTATCAGGCAAACCAGGAAGACACCAATGGCTACAATCATTACCAGGATGGTTGCCACTAAAAGCAGAAGGATGTGCATCTTTACGTAGCTGAGATAAACCGGTTATATCAAGCCAATGAACCGGTTTCTTCAATCTTCTCATAACTTTGTTTAGAACCACCCAAGCCATTGGTGTACCTCCTGGATACTTCCTACCATAAAATGGTTGTGTCTCACTCCTACATGACTTCATTGGTTGTCCCCAATCTTTTCCCCTGTAAAAACCAAATCAATTTATCATCCGGTTAAGACGGTAACCGGAAGTAGTGTACCAAGATTTGTTGACACTTACTCGTAATGAGTTGGAGAAACACCATTGAAGAAGACTTTGGTCTTAGCAGGATTGACATTAGTATTAACCCATCTAGCCCAAGTGGTCATTCCTTTGTAAAATGCAATAAGCCGGTTCATGTCTTTGTACAATCTATTCCCATCTTCCATGTAATCCCACCTGCTCCACGCACACATACATATCAATTGGTCAAAAGTATATTAGAATGTTAGACTAAAGTATAAAGCTCATGGACTAATCTACTCATTGCCAATTATGAAAACCTATTGGTTAACAAAGGAAGAAGTACGTACGGTTGGATGTGTTCGGTATGGGTCCACCAATGCCAAGTGTTGAAAATCAAGACGTCCATGCCTCTCCACATGTTGCCTTGTTTAATGGAATTAAGCTTAAGTACTCTTCCAACTTTCTCAGAATCTAAATCAACTAAGAACTGTGTTCTGTATAGCAATAACGTCACTCCGTATTCCTGCGTCCGTACCATTAAGATTACACAAAATTAAATTACTACAATTTTAGACCTTATTGTATACTATTGTGAAAACGAAATAAAAATGTAAGGACATGTGTTTCTTTGGCCATGTGCACTAAAATATCATGAAAAATTAAATCGAATATCTTTTGCGTGGCTCATGAATCATAAAGGTTATAACATGACATGATATTCCGGGAGATTCTCTTTTTTGGGAAATTGGCCACTAATCACGTTCATCTCTTAAATGCTCTATCATTTCTCCTGTCGTAATATTTTTATTATATAAAATATCAAAACAAAAGAGACAAGGAAAAATCAAACGTTAAAACTTAACATTCTTTTTTCATTAACTTTATTCTATTTAAAACTAGAAAAAAACAAACTTTTAGTACACTTTCCACACTATAAAGCTAAAAACCCACTTCATTTCGAGTGTAAAATCATACCATAGTAAATAGAATCTAATTATTTTTAAGTGGAATATTTTTATAAGAAGATAAATGAAAGAATTCAAACCTCGAAGGTGAGTGAAGCAAGACCCTTTTGACGAACAAGAGTGTAACGAGTGTTAGGAACCCAATCGTGAATCAAACAAGCTAGAGATTCCCACATGTTTGTACTCAATGAATCTCCTACGAACATAATCTTCTTTCCTCTCATTTTCCTCAAGAAAAATAACCCATTGAACCTAAAAAAATCACAAACATTTCATTATTTCAATTCCAAATCATAACGAAAAAAAAAAAACTTTTTAAAAAAAGAAAACCACATATTGAACTCTTTATTTACTCAATCAAGGACACTTTAGTGTGTGCTTGGGATTCCATTTTATTATGGGATACTCGAGACATTATTGCTCCAAAGCAACTAACAAAAGTTTCAAATTTTGAAATCCAAAAAGGCAAAAAAAAAGTTGAAAATACAGTAAGAGAAGAGAGAGAGTGTAGTAGTATTCACTCACTCTATCCAACTCTAAAATTCATTTTGAAAATGTTACCTTTCTTACCAATATGCTTAAATATCTCTGTAAATAGCATTAAACCAACAAACAAAACCCTCCACATTTCCATCTTTCCATATTTATTAATCAAAATAAAATTTCATACACAATAGAACAGTAAAAAAAATACAGATTTCACTAAGTAAACAAAAAATTCTTCAAAAATCTTGAATCAAAACAAGAACTTAGAATTAAAGAATGTAAGAAGATAAGGTTGTTAGAACCTGGGGAGAGAGCAAGAAGAAGGTTGCCAACGATACTTAAGATAAAGATTATCAGGACGACCATACTTCTTGCAGTTAAACTGTGGATCTATGAATGGACATTTATAAGGATCATAAAGTGGATATTTTACATCATAAACCCAATTCCCTCTAAACCAATTACATCTCCCAGAAACTAACTCTCTTCTTCCTGATTCTACTTCTACATCATTGTTGCTGCTACTTGTGTTAGTAGTGTAAGCAGAGACTATGGAGAAACAGAGGAACAAGAAGAAGAAGAAGAAGAAGTAGAGAGAAGGGTTTTCTTGGGAAGAGAAACCCATTCTCTCTTGATCTGAGATTTGAGATTTGAGATTTGAGATTCTTTGTTTTTGTTGTTGTGGGAAAAGAGGTGTCTTGGACTGATTTGTTATATAATGGTTACAAAAATGAAAAAAGAGAGATAGAGAAAGAGAGTGAGATTGTTCACATCACATGGGAAGTGGGAAACAAGAAACAAGATCCTTTTTTGTGTCTTTATTTGATTTGATATTAGTGTTTTTGATTTTGGTACTAGGTACGTTCCAAATACTAATTTCTCATTTTTTCTACTTTTTTTTTACTATTTAAAATATAAATTAATTATTTTAACAAAACTTTATTTTTTGAAAAATTTTGCATTTTTAATTAGATCGTAAAAATTATCTAATTTTTGCAAATTCTTATTATTAAACCAATAAAGAGTTACATATAAACATATTCGATAGCGTAAATGTTTTAGTTAATTTGACTCGCCATATGCGATTAAAACCGATTTACGAAGTTTTTAAATATAAATTCATTGAGAATTCTAAATGTTTAATAAATTTTTCAAATTTATGTTAAGTTGAAACATAAGTTTGACGGGAAATAAAATACAAAGCTTCCAAATAGTATAAAATTTGTATTTTTCGTTTTATCTCATTTCAGAAGCTTTTGAACATTGATAAGTTTATCCATTTTGTTCTACCATTTCATATTCCTCTGTTTTTAATTTTAAATTTGTTTTTGGTATGGAGAATGGTTACCAATTGAAGTCCGAATGTTTATTTAACAATTTGTCACTTGTAGTTGTAATTAATTATAGGTTAAATTGTGCTGTCCATAATTAATTATCGTCTTTACCAAAAAATGCTCTTTCAAACATACATATATCAAAGACTTTTTGGTGTAAATTAGACTCAACTTGGATTACTGGTGAATTTTGGGTTAACAGAAATATTTTCTTGAGTAATATTCTCTCACTTGCCAGCTAATAATTACACAGTTTTTTCTATATAGATCCATTATTATGAAAGGATTTGGTAGGTAAAATATAATTTTATGAAATTTAGTTTATGAGAGAGCCTGAAGCAGTAGGACCAACTTTGACTTTACACCGTTTTGCACTGATAAAGTTATACGTACGTACGAGTATACATATGGCCCATATATAGTAAAAGGGTAAGCCATGTATTGTCCAATTATTTGTATATTATCAAACTTTCGTTTAAGATAATTGTTATTAATTATCACCGGAATAATGAAGAGAAAGTTCGAACCAAATTGAAACATACTTTTTCCATCGAGATTTTTGAAAGAGATATTATCTATATAGCTTTCATCATATGCATTCATGCAATAGTGTGAATACATGTGGAGACAGCAACAACTATCTACACAACTTATCATCATATCATAATCTTTTAGCCGGTGATTATGGAGAATTTCTTCTAGATTACGGAGATTACATGTAAGAAAATGAAAATTGGTGGATCTAGATTGAATAATACTATGAGACGTGTTGCAAACTGAAAAGGATGAATAATGCAAGATATTTACTTAAAAACACTTATTGCTTAAATCATTTGGTGGTGGTCAATTGTTGAATTTCAGTGTAATTTCAATAGTATATTTGGCCACACGTAGACGTTTATAGCGGAAAAAAAATTCTAGATTTCACTGGACTTCAAGGAATGAAATTACAAATTTATAATAGTTTTGGTTATTTTAATCTGCGAATATATATAGTACATTACTATATCTAGAGAACTAATGCAATGCACATCATGCAAAAAAAAATCCCCCATAATGAATGAATAAATAGGAATTTTTATTTCTAGTAATACATAACTGCGTAAATGTATACTATAATCCATACTAAAAACAAAATGATACTTACAATATAATTTCTAATTAACAAAATACAAAAAAATTGGTGTAACTAAATGATCTCGTGAACTGAAAACAAAATATGAGATTTTCCTAAGGCATATATAATATACCTTGTTTACGAATATGAACTACTTACATTCTACCAAACGAACCAATATAATCATGTGTCTTTTCGTCAATCCAATCTAACGTACAATATCATCAGTAAGACAGTACTAGATTCCAAGATCTAGCCAGTTGTTTTCCATGTGCTCATCAGACTCTTTCACACCATAGCAGGTAATTTTGAGTTTTGGAAAGATCATGAACCACACAAATAGGGTCATAACATAAGTCTAGTATGTAAATCAAAATTAAACAAAAATACAAGATCGAAGGATATAATGTTTAAGTAAGTTAATCGAGATCTAATAACTTGCTGGAAATTGAATTAAGTGTTCAATAATTGAAAATGGAGCTAGAGAAAAAAAAATGGTCCACCCACGTTTCTCCATTTTCAATCTCTCAATGATAATTTAAATTAGTGACAGAAACATACAACTGGTGATCGTCGCTTGTTTCTTTACACAATACAGATCATTATTTTTAGTACTATGAGGTCTTAAAAAAGACAAAGTTTTATCCTTCGTATGAATTTTAGAATGATCGTTATATTTATTAATCTAAAGTTAGTACTATAGCAAAACCAAGTGTAAAGTTGTTTTATTGAGGATTGATATAATAATGGTATATAACATACAACTAATGGCACATTCGTTTGTTTAGCAAAAAAAAGAGAGGTTGTTTTATTGGGGAAAGAAGTAACAACCAAGTGATGGTAAATAAATAGTCTCATACATTTTCGCTGTAAATATTTTGTCATCGATTGATGCAAATTTTGGTATGATTATTACTTATAAGTAATTATTGTAGTTCTTCAAAAATTAGTTTAGATTTGTCGAGCCCTCCCACTGCGATTTATATCTTTGGCTACTACCCCGTAAACGTTTTTAACGGCAAGAAAACTTATATTTATATGAATCTCGGGTGATTATAAAAAAAAAAATACTTATATTTATATGAATCTCGGGAGATTATTTTTTGGTTTCGGTCTGTGATTTTCCCGGTTAAAAAATACTATAACCTGGGTTTATGATATATCTCGAAAATATTATCATAGCCGTTGAGACATCAACAACACAAACATTGCGATATCCACACAATGAATATGACCGGAGGTTAATTTTGCTACAAGTCTCACTAATTTATTAGGTTTGGGAATTTAAAGGTCATTAGTGAAGTGACACAAACCTGAACACTTCGGAGAATAAATGGATTTAAGGCAGATTTGACAAGAAAGTGCCCAAATGAGCAAACTCCTACACAGAGATATTTATGCATATCTATAAAAGCACATTGTCCTTATCACCAAGCTTTATGCCCTTACCTAGCACCCGCAACATCATTCAATTCCTCGACTTAAATGATTCCGTAAATACTCTTGAGATAGAAAAAAATATACGATTTTTTGTTGTACCATCCCCGAAAATTAAAAGTAGGGGTCCATTGATATTCGACATCAAACTAGTTTTCATATATGTTCCAAATGCGTCGAGGGAAGAAGATTTAATTTGGGCCTGATTATGTTGGAGATTTAAGTGATAAATACGGTTACTTTATAGATCAACGCAACTGTTCGGTTTATGGTTATTTTATACGTACGGTTGCAAACGTACGGATGAATCATCACAACTTTTAAACTCATATAAAACTATGTTTCTTTGGCCCAAAAACAGAATAAGAGAAAAACATGAGAAGTAAGAGAGATTCACAAGACCAAAGGTTTTCTATCTTTGGTTAAAAACACAAAAACAAAACACAAACTCTTTTTGTCTCTCTTGTATCTTTGCATAGAACAAGAGTATTCTTTGATTTTCTTATCATACAAGGGATTTCGTGTAACACAAGGCATTGATAAGGGTCGAAATACTCTTTAAGAAAAGTGTTCCCGAGTACGATTCAATCATTATCCAAGTTCACCGTTCGTCACGATCCCGAAAATACAACTTTTGTACAACATTCTTAAAGAGTATTTTTCGTGAATGATGGCTAATGTTTCGGTTCGTGAGATGACATCAAAGTTTGGCAAGTTAGACAAGTTTGAAGGAATCGATTTTCGAAGATGGCAAAAGAAGATGCACTTTCTCCTAACAACACTCAATGTGGTGTACGTTCTAAGTATGCCAATGCCCACCGTGTCGGAGGATGCCGATGCGGAAAAGACCGTGGAGGAGACAAGGAAGCAACTTAAATGGGAGAACGATGACTACATATGTCGTGGCCACATTCTCAACGGTATGTCCGATCCTCTCTTTGATGTTTACCAAAATGTCGAATCCGCAAAGGAATTATGGGATGCGTTGGAATCAAAGTACATGACCGAGGATGCTTCTAGTAAGAAGTTCCTTGTGAGTAATTTTAATAATTACAAGATGTGCGATTCAAGACCGGCTATGGAGCAATATAATGAATTGCTTCGCATCCTAGGGCAATACACTCAACACAATATGAAGATGGATGAATCTATCTCGGTGTCGAATATCATCGACATGTTGCTGCCTTCATGGAAGGATTTTAGGCGTATGTTAAAACACAAAAAGGAATAGTTGTCTCTTGTACAACTTGGTAGCCATTTGCGCATAGAGGAATCTCTAAGGGTGCAAGAGGGAGGAAAACCCAAAGAGGCTGAAACCATCAACATGATGGAGGAAAGTGGGAGTTCTAAGATGAAGAATATGGGGAAGAAGCGTCTCTTTAATAACAACACTAACGATGGATCTAACAAGAGGTTTAAGAGCGTTTGTTGGATTTGCAACAAGCCGGGTCACTTCAAACGTGATTGTCGGGCAACAAAGGATAAGAATAAGACGCAACAAAACCATTTTGGGCAAGGATCTAAGGATCAAGGCCCATCCTCTCATCAAGGTCAGAATTTTGTTTTTGATTCATATTCGAAAGTGAATTATGTATCAAAAATTGCTGAGGAATTTTATGCGCAGGAAGATGAGGTGATGTGGTGGATTGACTCGGGTGCAACAACACATGTTTGCAAGGATCGTGGCTGGTTCAAGACTTACGAGCCGGTTCAAGATGGGTCCGTACTTCATATGGGCAACGAGTCAATCGCTTCTATCCTAGGTCGTGGAAAAGTGGTGTTAGAATTTAGTTCCGGGAAAACTATTGATCTTAATGATGTAATTCATGTACCCGGAATTAGGAAAAACTTAGTCTCCGGTAGTGTTTTAAATAAGTGTGGATTTAAACAAGTGTATGAGTCGGATAAGTATGTTTTATCCAAGTGTGGTGTCTTTGTTGGATTTGGATATTTTGTAATGGCATGTTTATGCTTAATATTAATAAAGTTGTCAATTCTATTTATATGACGTGTTCTAGCAAAAATGTTATTTCTCTATGGCATGCAAGATTAGGTCATGTACATTATAAATGTATGCTTGAAATGTCTAAAGAATGATTAATTCTGACTTTTGACGTGAATATAGATAAGTGTGGAACATGCATGTTGACTAAGATAGTTAGACAACCGTTTAAGAGCATAGATAGAACTGCTAAGGTGCTTGGACTTATACATAGTGATTTATGTGATTTGCATGCTACACCATCTTTAGGAAATAAGAAATATTTCATCACATTCATTGATGATTATTCTCGTTTTTGTTATGTGTATTTATTACATGCTAAAGATGAGGCCCTAGATAAGTTCAAGGTTTATAAAACCGAGGTTGAACTAGAACGTAGTGGCTTGATCAAGAAGTTACGCACCGATAGAGGTGGAGAATATTATGATCCTACTTATTTTTAGTCCGTAGGCATTATACATGAGACTACGGCTCCGTATACACCACAACAAAATGGTGTATCCGAGAGGAAAAATAGAGTGCTAAAAGAAATGGTTAATTTCATGTTATCTTACTCGGGATTGAGTGACAGATTTTGGGGTGAAGCCATGTTAATGGCTTATTATCTATTGAATAGAGTTCCTAACTAAAGAAACAAGGTTATCCCATATGAACTTTGGTACAAAAAGAAACCAAATTTGAACTACTTTCGAGTTTGGGGATGTAGGGCGGTCGTTAGACTACCTCAACCAAAGATTAAAACTTTGGGGGAAAGAGGTGTTGATTGCATATTTATTGGATATGCCTCGCATTCCAAGGCTTATAGGTTTTATGTCATAGAACCTAATGACTTTATACCGGTTCACACCATAATTGAGTCAAGAGATGCAATATTCGATGAGAATCGTTTCTCATCAATACCTAAACCAAAGGATTTAGTTCCAAATTCAAGTGTAACAAATAAAAGAGACGACACGTGCGTTCCTCCTAACGAGTCACCAACGCTTCGTAAGAACAAACGAGTGAGGATTGAAAAGTCATTCGGTCCTGATTTTCAACTTTATTTAGTTGAAGGTTCAAGAGATGAGATTGAGTTTCAATACTCATATTGTTATTATATTGGTGATGAACCTAGGACTTTTAGTGAGGCTATGACGTCTCATGACGTTGCTTTTTGGAAAGAAGCAGTGAATAATGAAATGGACTCAATCATAGAAAATAATACATGGGTCTTGACGAATCTTCCACCCGGTTGCAAGGCTTTGGGTTCCAAATGGATCTTCCAAAAGAAGATGAAAGTCGATGGAATGATCGATAAGTTTAAGACTCGTTTGGTTATCCAAGGCTTTAGACAAAGGAAAGGTATTGATTATTTTGATACATATGCTCCCGTTGTTAGAATCTCTTCTATAAGATTATTAATTGGTTTGGCAGCCATTCATAATCTTGTGATTCACCAAATGGATGTTAAAACGGCATTTTTAAATGGTGCTTTAGAAGAAGAGGTTTATATGAAACAACCTGAAGGCTTTGTTATGCCCGGTTATGAACACAAGGTGTGTAAGTTGATAAAGTCATTGTATGGGCTAAAGCAAGCACCAAAATAGTGGCATCAAAGGTTTGATGAGGCTGTCTTATCAAGTGGATTCAAGTTAAATCAATCGGATAAGTGCCTATACAGCAAATTTGATGAGTCCGGAAATGGTGTAATCATTTGCTTGTATGTTGATGATATGTTGATCTTTGGTACTGATCTTAGACAAGTTGAATTTACAAAAGATTTTTTGTCATCAAATTTTGCCATGAAAGACATGGGGGAGGCGGACGTGATCCTTTGAATTCGGATCAAACGTAATAATAATGAACTATCTTTAACACAATCTCATTACATTGAGAAAGTGCTTAAGAGGTTTAATTGTGAGAATTGTTCTCCAATGAGCACTCCCATGGATGCGAGTGTGAAGCTTATGCCCAATACGGGACAAGCAATTTCACAACTCAAGTATTCTCAAGTAATTGGTTGTTTAATGTATGCCATGACGAGCACTAGACCGGATATAGCTTATGCCGTAGGAAGGTTAAGTAGGTACACAAGTAACCCGAGTACCCACCATTGGCAAGCTTTAAGACGTGTGCTTAAATACTTGAAAGGAACCATAAATTATGGTTTATCTTATGTTGGATTTCCTTTGGTCCTAGAGGGATATTCGGATGCAAGTTGGATCACCAACGTAGAAGATCATTCTTCTATAAGTGGTTGGGTGTTTTTGCTTGGGGGAGGTGCCATTTCGTGGGCTTCCAAGAAACAAACTTGTATTACAAGCTCGACTATGGAATCGGAATTTGTAGCATTAGCGGCTGCGGGAAGAGAAGCAGAGTGGCTAAGAAACTTAGTTTCCGAGATTCCATTGTGGCCAAAACCAGTGTCACCCATTTCTATCCGGTGTGATAGTCAAGCTACATTGGTTAAGGCATATAGCCAAGTGTATAATGGTAAGTCGCGACACCTAGGCGTTAGACATAGCGCAGTACGTGAGTTGATCACTCATGGGGTGATCACTTTAGAGTTTGTTCGGTCTCAACAAAATCTAGCGGATCATTTGACAAAAGGATTAGCTAGAGACTTGGTGACAAAGTCGGCCAAAGGGATGGGATTAAAGTCCATCTGAAATTTCTAATTATAGGAAACTCAATTCCCCGCTAATACGACATTAGTGGCTGAATTCAATGAGGAAAGCTTATAATTAGAGATTGAAGCACTAGTTTAATAACATCCCAAGGTATGTGCTTAGACCTGCAAGAAAGAGTAGGCTGAAGTTTTCTTCTTAATAGATTTTTTGAAAAAGTGCACTTTGCAGGTGCATGACTAAAAGATCTACCTATACAAGCGTGAAGTGTAGCCGCTTCAAGAAGCTTGGACTTGGCTTTGTAAACGCTCATGAACGGATAGGGACACATGGCTTATAATAGTGTCAAGTATAAACACTTACAGTAGTGTATGAATTCATGTGTGTATTATCTTCATGTACCCAAAATGAGTTGAAAGGATTCAATCCATTGGACATCCTAATTCTCAGGTATTTGAAATGTGTAATGACACTAAGATGTTAATTCAATCGTTACGATATTTTCATTTATGCATAAATTTGGTTGATGTGTTGTTTATTTTGTGAATCAAATATTACACTTAATTGGGGGAGGAATGTTGGAGATTTAAGTGTTAAATACGGTTACTTTATAAACCAACGCAACTGTTCGGTTTATGGTTATTTTATACGTACGGTTGCAAACGTACGGATGAATCATCACAACCTTTAAACTCATATAAAACTTTGTTTCTTTGGCCCAAAAACAGAGTAAGAGAAGAACGTGAGAAGTAAGAGAGATTCACAAGACCAAAAGTTTTCTATCTTTGGTTAAAAACACAAAAACAAAACACAAACTCTTTTTGTCTCTCTTGTATCTTTACCTAGAACAAGAGTATTCTTTGATTGTCTTATCCTACAAGGGATTTCGTGTAACACAAGACATTGATAAGGGTCGAAATACTCTTTAAGGAAAGTGCTCCCGAGTACGATTCAATCATTATCCAAGTCCACCGTTCGTCACAATCCCGGAAATACAACTTTTGTACAACAGATTATACGTGATTGAGCCCATTTACGCATCAACAATATTATTACATTTGATTACCAGACAATAGTATAATTATATTTAGCTCATGTGCTGAGTTCAGTTATACTTGTATTGCTCTTGACTTTTGATGATGTTTAGGTTTAGTTCATTTTATATTCTTGTTTGTGGTCAAAAATTTGTGCTAAACGTCGTTTTTATTTGTGTTGAGGCATTGATATTACTATTATGTTGTTAAATTAGTGGATTTTTCAAGAATCTTGTTTTTGCAGACAAGATTCTTGGGCCATCACATGGGTTTGCCATTGGACACTTGCAGTACATGGGACTCAATTTCCTAACGAACATCAGTGTGGTCACTGTGTGCCCTAAAGGAATGGATCCGTATGGATCAATTCAAGTTTTTGTAATAATGTTTTTCTCTTCAGTGACGTAAGCTAGAGAACAAACAAATAAAATGTTGTTTTGCACATTTTTATTTAAAATGAAACCCTTGTTTGATGTGGTTGGGCTTTGAGTCGACCATGCGGGCACGGAATTATCGAGTCTATTTACAATTACAAGGTATATCGAAAATGGATGGTTAGTTATGATATATATACCTATAAGCTAGATTATATATACATGAATACTATACATACATGTTTGGTTAGTCATCGATTAACTTGCTCTAAATAAATTTCAGAATAAAAAAAAAAACTTCCTCTAAATTAGGGCTGGAGAAAAGTTTGTTAAATCCGCTTTGGTTCGCTGTTCGCTTTGATGTGAACCGAAAAAATCGAATATCTGTTAAAAGTTTCAAAACAAAGTCAATGATAAAATGTAGCATCCGTTAAAAACAAAGCAAATGATAAAATGTAACATCATTATTTTAAAAAATATTGATATCCGCTTCGATCCATATTATAAATATATGTCACATATATAAAGTTACATTTATGTCTTGGTGCTAAGATGTATATAGTTTTGATCCTAACATCTTATTTTGAAAGGCATGCTTATGTAATTAGTGACATTGGTTGGATTTAGTTTTGTTATAACTTATTTTAAGAAAATATTAACTTACTTTAAAGGTATGTATCTTTTTTTTAGAATTTTGAGTTTTAAAAATATTTTTAACAGTTTGGATCAAATATCCGTAGATATCTAAAAATATGGATATTCGATTTTTAATGGATTGGACTGGATATCCGAAAGTTAACGGATCGAAGCGGATCATAAAATCAGTTATCCAGCTAGGATGAAACGTATCACCGATACCGAATTTTTTCAGGATATCCGCCATGTGCCCATACATTAATTAATAAGTTATAAGTTAAAACAAAAAAAAAATATTATTTAACATTAGATTTCATACAATCATCTAACTCTAAACACTAGACACGTATATTAATGTTGCTTATAATTAACTCCTACTGTTCAGAAAATGAATATAAAATATTATTTCTGAGATAAAGTTGATTAAAAAGATAGTCAGATTTAAGGCAAAAAAAAAAGAGGGGAAGAAATGGCAGAGCGTATATGATGCTTCTTTCTCCCATGAGGTAGACTCAAATTATTTGAATCACATGTTAGTGTTAGTGGCATGTGTCAATTTCCCACATTTTCATCATTTCTCAAATGTTGTTGTCCCCGGCCTACTTCAAGATCGAAAGAAACTTTATAACTATTAGAGATTAGAGATACAAATCATACTTCGGCCAAAAATAAAAATAAAAGAGATACAAATCATAGAAACAAAAGTGTAGATCTTAATTCTTAAACCAAAAAAGAGTGTAGATCTGTGAACAAATAAGGTTTGCTTATAGAAAACTTCTTTTCACCTTTTCGTCAATTATATATTGTATTTTTATGAATTGATACAATATAGATAAAGAAATTATATTTTATGAAGTTCATAGAATATGAAATTTTATTAATATTCACCAATATTTTAAAATACTTTGAGAAATATATAAATTTTTAGCTTCTAATACTACACATTCGTCTAAATAAAAAACTCAAATTCATGAGTGTTAATTAGTTCGTCAATGGGAATACCACTGCATGTGTAGGTAGTTTCACTAATCTTTTTTTTTTTTGAAAAAGGAGTTTCACTAATCTTTTAACTAAGCATTCAAAAAAGTGTTGCTTAAGATCTTTTTATTTGTTAATTAAGTTATAAATTCAAGTAGTGGTGGTTAAGTCGACGGTGAAATATAAATATGGTGATAAATATGAGTATAAATTATAATAAGTCGTAATTGTTCCTTTTTAAAATAAACCAAAAATGTATATATCATGTTAATATAGTTGAATATTTGTATTTTTATGAAATGATAAAATGTAAATGATACTATAGTTTAGATGTTAAAGGAAATCGAAAAAAAGAAGAAAAACAAATAAAAGAGAAGAGAAATTCGAGTTGAATAATATGATGGTGTGACTGAAGTAATAGAGAAAGACAAGAGCAACATGTGTCACCAATCATGTTGTTTACCTCTTGCCCCCACATTTCATGTTCTGTTTATCCTAAAAGTCGAAAACAGCCATTTCTATATAAAAAGAATTCTTGATTGTGTTTTTATTGGCACATGATATCCTATAATTTTATAAATAATATACGAATGAAATGAGAGATAATCATTTAGGTTGCTATTGGATCTGTCTGCAATATATCGTTCATAAAATAACTAAAAAAAGCTAAAGAAAAACACATAAATTTGAACAAAGGAGATCAAAATGGTCGAATCAAAGACTTAATACAACAAGTTAAGAACCCTAACAGAGAACGTTATAAGAGGAAATGAGTGTAAAACGAGCTAGAAGGCATATTTTTGCTAACAAAAAAAAAAACCCTAGCAAATTTTTGTTGTTCTATTCTTGGCAAATAATCAACACACACATACTTTTCAATCAACACTACATTTTATACAATTTTACATTTTCGCCATTCCATTAACGAAGATATAATTGGCGCCATATTTTGCTTTTTCGTATATGTCATTACATTTTTTTCATTTCAGTATAGTACAATTATACATGCCTTATTTTAATTAAAATGTGTAATCAAGTCACGGATTCTAGTTTATGTAATTAAAGTCTTATCAATTCCTATTTTCGGACTTATTAAAAGGGACACATGGAAATGTATGTCTCTGCAGACATTTTTTTTTGTCGTCTAAGTCTTCATTTTTCTGAGATAAAACAGAAGCAGAAGAAACCTATGAGGACATTCTTTTTTAATGTCTTTTCTCCATAAAAACGACGAATTCTTTGATATATTGATAAGATTAGCTGTTGTAATTAGTCATAAACCAATATAGGTAAATAAATGTCAACAGTAATGAGAAACAAGGGAACATCAACTAGTAATTTTTGTTTGTTAGAAATTTTAACTTTGTTTTGGAGTTTTTTAAAAAGTCATTTACCAATCTATTTTATGAAGTATGAAAAAGTATGGTGTATAGTTTTTCCCTAAAGGTAATTTGAGACATGAGACATGTGGAATGTTTATGTACAACACATACATGCACACTCCCTCATTTACGAAAAGCTCATCAATTGTTTTCTGTTTTCTTTCAAAACTCATAATTTTTTTTGCTTTTATAATATTAAATATGATCATTTATTTTACAAATCCTATTTTTTAATTCCCTCTTAATTCCACATGATTTTTTTTGCAATATTACCTTTATATTACAGGTTGATGTTCATAAATATATACATTGTTTTATTTGTAAAGCTATTTTTTTCTAAAGAGTGATAATATGGAAATTAATTTAGATTGTTTAATTTTCTCTTTTTTTGATAAACAAAAAATTAAATTAGATTGTTGATGGAGATGATGATGAAGGGAAAGTAGTATCATATCAGTATATGCTCATATGATCGAGCATCTAACCTCAACCTCAGGTGGCAACAAATAAAATCATGACAATTTATATTTGATCTGTTATTAATTTACTAATACATAAAAATATATTTCCAATTATCCACACATGCAGCCGTTTTCCTAATTTAAAATATACCTTTTTCTCATTTCTATCCGTCTAAGAGAATTGCACAATCACTTATTTATATTATATAACAAACAAATAAAAGCAAGTTGCAATGATACGCAAATTTTTTTTAGAAATTTAACTACACTAACATTTCATTTCATGCAAAACCAGCTAAAAACACTAATTTTACCACGAGTTAGAGTAACTATAAAAGAAAAAAAAACTATAAAAGAAAATCAACAGCTTGTGTATGTATGCACGATAGTGGCGTTTCTTAAATGATCACTTAACGTAGGGAATTAAATGATCATCATCTAAAGTATATAACTTGGATTATGATAAACTAAAACTTCAAAGAAAATTCAGCTATTATTTATCGTTTTCGGTTGCTTGATATCTCTTTTGTTTTACTATTCTGATCTTGTGTTTTACTATCCATTTACACGTATATAATTTAATTTAAAATACAACAAACAAAATTGTGGAACCACTGAGAAATTTGAATTTATTACCCTCAAACGTAACTACAACATTCTGCAGTTTTTAATTTCTTACAACTTGAATTTTAGAGTTGATGAAAGACTCATCATCCATTGGGCGAAGACTAGACTAAAGTATTTCCACCAAACAAAAAATCACATATTTCCACCAATTTTAGTATTAATTTAGAAATTCAGAGTAAACGAATGTAAACTTTTAAAAAATGCGAGTTGGACGGTAATGCGATCTACATTTATTCTTTTCTTGCACTGACATTATAATGATTTTAATTTTGAAAACTAATGAAATAAAATATTATCAATGAAACATAGGATTCCTTTAGTTAATTATAGTGGTTATAGTGGTTAAGCTTAGATAAGCGTGGATTTTAATAAACCTATTAATCGAATAATTGAGAAAACCAGATAATTCTGATACGTTTTTGTATATATTATATATTATCAAGAATCATGGGAGATACAGATAGATAAGAATATACCACGAAACACCAATGCATTGCATGTATTAGGTAATAATAAGAAAAAGAAAACTAACCCAATAAGAACAATGTAGGTTTTTCGCAAAAAGAATTGTCATTTGTGTAGTTACAACTTACAAGAACTAAGGAATTGTTTTCGGCTGTTTTCATGAAAACTATAAGAATTTACGAAGAAATGTATTCGTCCAAGATATTGTGGGCTTGTGGTTCCTACTAAGCTTGGCACTTTCTCTATATAAAATTCAATCACTAATTCTCTAAAATGGAATACTATTTTCTTTTTAAGAATTTATATAATATCGATAAATTATCCATATTGTTTTCCCAGCACACTCTAGGAACCATCAAATTCAAAGCCATACATTGAATTAAAATCAAGCATCATTTAAAAACTATACAAAAATTCATCCAATTAGAAACCGTCGTTTGGTATCACCACCATTTAACTTCTTAACATAAATTTTTATTATATCATTTTGACATAAATAAAATATATATGTTACGAGTTGAAAAAAATACAAGTTGATTAGAAAATCCAATATGTAATACAATCAATCATTTGTCTCATGACCTATTTGATAATAAAAGGAATACAAACTGATTAGAAAATCCAATAAATCATTTGTCTCATGGCCTAGAACCCGACAGAAAAGTAAAATCATAGTTAATTTTGGTAAGAAATCACGAATTGGACTCGTTTTATTTTTTAGAAAAATGTAATAGATCTCAAAACGATATAATAGATTTTCAATAAATTTTAAGCAATGTTAACGTCGGGATGAATTGATAGAAGGTTATAAAATGATAATTGGTGAAATGTAAGCTAATTGGATTCTTCCAAACAATTAACATGCTAGGTTTTCTAAGAATAACAACTTAAGAATTTTGAAACGATGAAGAGAATGTATGAGAAGTTTTCGTATTGATAAAACTTGCGGATTCGTTTCAAAGAGAAATATATTGTATATTTATACAAGTTTTAGTTGGTCGAATAAGCATTAAAAAAAATATTAATATTAATTTTTTAAGTGATTTTCTATTTTATTACGGTGATTTTTTTTTTTGCTCTAAAAAACTGTTAGGTCGGCTGAACATCGTGGTTCTACGCCGAACTTGTCTTTGATGGTCTAACTCGAATGTTTCCCAGCAATTCCGGTAAATTGATCTCGAATCGGATTTTGATGATAGGTGGTAAATCCGATACTATTAATAATAGTTTTTAATTAGATGTAAGGTTTTTTTTTTAAAACATCCTTAGATGTAAGTTTTTTTTTTTAAAACATCCTTAGATGTAAGTTTTTTTTGCAATAATTTGAGATAGAAAGTTTTTTTTCATTAACTTCCCCTTCGAGTGACTGTAATTAATTAATTGATAATGTATGTTTGCCGACATGTAAAATTGTAGAAGATTGTTTTATATGAAACCGGAATGTCGTTATCATAATTACCAAATAAGATGCCCTGACAGTGATTTAATTAGAGTAAAAAAAATATGTAAAACACATCATTAGCAGCTTATTGCAATTTTTTATTAATATCCAGACATTTCCTCTTTTGTCTATTTTGATTGGGTCATATTCATTACATTATAGCTAGAGCAAGTGAGTATTGTAATATGATTTGTATGTCTCCGACGAAACAAACAATGTGACATGCGTTGAATAATCATACTAATTGTGATTGGTGTGGTCTTTGCTATTAATGCAAATGGAATTCTGTCAAAATATGCATTATAGAATTCAAACTATGCAAGAAAATATCTCATTTGCCCTAACTAATACTAATTTGTTTAGCAAAAAAAAAAACTAATACTAATAAAAATATAAAACATAATATAATTCTCAAATTTAGTGCTAACTTGCATGGTTATATTAGGAAAAAATGTCTATTTCCCCACGATAACTTTGACATACACATATATGAAACCCAATAATTTACTTCCTCACCAATATCCCTGAGTCAAAAATTAAATGTCCATTTATCCCTCAAATCAATTTTAGTTCGGTTTTAGTGGTTACAGACACAAAACTGAGAAATCCAAAACTAAACCGAACCAGAAACAAACTCAAGCTCCGGTTATCTTCTTCTTTGTCTCCTCCGACGAGACCGCAAAGGTTAGGCCGTGTTCATAAGCATCAGAGCAGCTATAATGGTGATTATGATTCTTCAGACGGTGAATACTTGTATACCACCATAAGCTCCATTGAAACCACACACGCATTTCCCGAGATCCACTTGCGATTCTTTGCCTCGCCAACATCTTCCTATACCAAAGAAGAACGTTCTAATATGGTCCTCTAAGGCTTGGAAATCGCGTCTCTTTCCTTCTCCACCTACTTTCTCCGGTTTTGCGATCTCCGATAACTCAGCAATCACACCAAAGCTCTCTGCCTCTCCGCCGGAGCTGGACACGCTCCGATGGCTCTTTCTCATATCGGATTAGCTGATGTCACCGCCGTAGAATTGGTCGATTCGATTCCTCTTGTTAAAAGAGCTGATCCTCATCAGTGCCGGCTCAGAGGGGAGGACAAGTGGTGCACCGCCCCTGGGCCCCACTTCCTCCCCCATATTTAGGGGCCCATATTTTTGATTTTTTTAAAATTTTTTTATAAATTAACAAAATTTTAAATAAAAAATAAATAAAAAGACCTATAATTTTTTTTTCTAAAATATATTTTTCCGTTTTTTACGAAAATATGTATTAAAAAAAAAATTATATCGCAAATTTTTTTTAAAACCTAAGTTTAAGGGGCCAAAAAAACTTTTTTTGCCCTGGGGCCCATAAAAACTTTGAGCCGGTCCTGATCCTCATAACCTTGGTGTATTTGATTTTGCATTTACTGCACATCTCGCTGAAGCTTTGTTTCCGTGGAGATTCGTGGAGGAGATGGAGAGGAGAGGACGGTGCGACGCGGAGGGTTTTGCGTTGTTGTCGTTGGTGAATGCGGTGGAGACGATGTTATGGATATTGTTAGGCTTTTCTCTAATTCGAATGGACATTGATTTTGGAGATATTTTGGAATATTTATCGATCTGTAGGGAAGAAAATTAGGGTTTATGATTTGATTTGAGAATCAGAGTTTATGATTTGAGAAGAAGTAGTTGAGAGAGGAGATGTTTCCTGCTGGAACAAGATGATCTCTCTGTCTGATTCCTTCCCAAATCTTCTCCTTGATTCGTGTTTCATCATGTTCGAATGTTTGTAATTGAATTAGTCTGATTGCTTGAATTTCATGTTGTTAATTGGGTCATAAACCGGTTAACACCGGTTTAAAAGATTTAGAATGGTTAAGTAATGATTTCAAAACAGTAAACCGCTGTTATGGGTAAAAAAATCATGAAATTTTGATTTGGTGGAGATATATACATTTAACTTTCAACTGAGGGATATATACGCATTTAACTTTTAACTTAAGGACATTAGTGCGGAGCTAAACTATTGGGTTTCATATATGTGTATGTCAAAGTTATCGTGGAGAAATAGACATTTTTCCGTTATATTATAACAGAACATTTAACTTTTCTTAGTGAAAAATATGTCAAAACTATACTTCAAATTAAAACGAAAGATGTATAGTTTACTCATTTGTTTAACTATAAGTCTATAAGTGATATGGAAAATTTTGAAATAAAATCATAATTATCTTTTTTATACAAGCACCAAACGTCAACGTCTCTTTAACACAACCAGGCCCGGTTCATGGGTGGTGCATGGTGTGCATTTGCACCATGTCACTTTGATTTTTGCAATTTTTTCATGGGGTTTTAAAGCTATTTTTTTTAAAATAAGATATTTTTACAACTTTTATTAGATTTTAGGGATATTTTTGCAATATTAGCACTATGTGTCATACAATATTGGACCGGGCCTGAACACAACAATAAGATATTCACATGACATTTAAAGCAAATATTTGAGATAATTAAATTTATACAAACATCTTAATCATAATTAAAGATATTTATACATGCTTGTTTTCATTAAGTGAGAAAAAAGCTGGTTTAGTTAAACCGAGATTTATTGAGTCATTATCGTCTGTCTCACATCTTAGTTTGGCGGGCTCGGGCATATATTTTCGAATAATCCGTTATTAAAAATTAAATGGCGTTAACGTAGAACGTTTGCTTAGCTGGCAACACACAGCCGTGAGGTTAAGATAGCCAGCTGGCATGCTCACCGTCTAGCATTAATCCCCATTTTACCCTTACTCCTTCTATTTTCCTATTATTTCGTTTATATTATTAATCCATTTTTTTGTTTTTTTATATATTCTTTTTTTTGAAAAATGTTTTTTTTTATATATTCATAGAGCGTTCACACATTGAAAAATTTGTATAATTAATTACGGATACAGATGATTTGAGCTTTGAAATGAAAAATATTGGGTGAAAGTGACTAGTGAGAGGTATAATAACCAAGAGAAAATAAAATAAAAATAAATCATGCATAATTCATTGATGCAATGTTAATTAGTGGTCCTCTAGGTCTGAACGGTACGGTAAAGTACTAGTACTACAGAGTAATTACGAGTGTTAGTAAATTAAAGGTTTTATTTTTGATGAGTTTAAATAATTAAATTGTAATCCCTATAATGAAAAGAGAACAATGACAGGCTTTTTAGAGAACATAAGAAGAAAAAATTGCCAGCTCTGCAATATAGATAATGAAGAAAAGGCTTGTGATATTAATTTCATGTTAAATATGAATAGATTATTGTTGTCACAAAATTACTTTATATGCTTATAATAGTACAATAAATATGGTGGCTTAAACAAAAGTTTGGCTGGCTTGATAAATACATCTACATGGTAAGACGAATCTGCCCTTGATCTTGCTGTCTTTGAGTATGAGAGTTGAAACCTAGGTGGCATTTTCTCATTTTAAGCAATTTTTATATATAATTGTTTTCTCAATTTATTATGGTCAAATACTTCATAACCAAAAGTCAGTGGTTTGTTGAATTTATTTAAATTGATGAACCTTGTTGAAAAGTCAATATATTTATTTTTTAGAATTCTGAGTTATACTTTTTTGATTTTTTTGGATTTTAGTATCTAAAATATTAGTACATCATATGAAATATAAATTAATAATTAATATTAGTATTATTATTGTGCCATCATTTGCATTTAAATATGTATAAAATAATAGAAAATAAAAATAATTACAACTACAAATTTAAAATTTAGAAATTAATCAATTGAGCGGCAAATTTAATGCGAGAGATCTGTACAACGCCCTTAAAAGTGGGTTTGATAAAGAAATAATTAAAAAAAGAGATAAAATAGTTACATAACATGTCGTGTGCATTGAATATCCTACGAAGGTTTAGCTAGTTATTAAAAATTCTAATGATAGCCTTGTTTATGCTATTGTATAGACTAGTATCGTTTCTAATTAATGAAATCTTGTAAGCAAATTAAATTCGATCGAGTAACATTTTGGGAACATGAGTAAACGTGCTTGAATCTGCGTGCCTTGACATTTCAGGCAAACATTATTAAACATCATATACTACTAATATCACGTCAGAAACCTATTTATAAAAATAATTAACAACATCCTAGAGGTTAATTAATTACGCATTTCTTGACGACAAAAATAATAATAATTACGTCTACTATTTACTTAACATATGCACTGTAGGACTAATTATTTTACTTATAACCCATTAAGCAATGTATGCTTTTTTTTCCTTTTTGTTGTCACGATCCCTTTTTTTTCTGATTATATGAATGCATATGAATGCATGGGTATCAATGAACCAAACAGGAATATAAGTGCAAATATACGAGAAAACTTTTTGGCAGAGACGAGCATCCTCGCGAAAAACCCTGTTTTTTCGTTTTTTTTTTTATGATAAAATGTAAGCGTAAAGTTTGGAAAAAAAGTACGTAACTCTTGAAAATTATCTAGCTCCAACTTGAAACAAAACCAATTGTCCGAATCTGCTAGTATATTCACTAATTCTTAAGAACAAACCGCACAGAAACGTCGCAAAAGGTAAAAAAAAATATTAAGTTTCGAATTGTGTATTCAAAATTCAAAGTCAACTATTTACGTCTACGTAGTTTTTATACATTATACTGGATTATAAATTATAAATTATAAATTATAAATTAAATTAAAATTATGATAAAATGTCCTTCAACGACAAGCAGCCGTGAGAAGACACGGGAGTGAAGAGAGAGAGATAGACTCGTGATGAAGTGAAGAAGAAGAAGATCAATGTCATAAATAATCTCAAGAAAAAATTTATAATCTTTATTAAATCAAGATTAATAATAAATCGAATTTTGTTTTAAAGCAAACAAATTTTTATTTTTCACCTCATTCTTTGCTTCCTCCTTTTCTATTTATCACGAGATCTGTCTTTTTTCTCCTCTCTCTCTCTCTCTGGACAGTACCATTCTTCAAGCTTTCTAACTTCTGAGAAGAAGAAGAAGCTTCTCTAAAGCTTCATTAGAAGACTTTCATTAGAACCAGCAAGATCAAAGTTTAGTAAGTACTACGAGTATGTCTCATTCTAGAAGATTGTCACTAGAACCAGCAATAGACACAATCACAACAAATCGAGTTCGTGATTCTTTGAGTTTACAGAAAAAAGACAATGATGACGTCATCAACAAACCGGATTTCCGACAACTCGATCTAGTTAATTCTCCGGTTTCTCCGTTAATGCCACGTGTCTCACCTTCTTCTTCAGCTACTCCAACTAGCAGCTCCGGTTCTTCCGGTTCTGCTTCTGGTAAACCGGAGATAACCACTTCCGGATCCGGAATGCGGAATCTTAAACCGGGTCATAGAAGATCTTCATCTACCGGAACTCCATTGATCTTCTCCGGTTCTAGCTTCTACTCAGCAAATACCGGAACTAACGGTGGTAACGGTGCCACGTCAGCAGTGTCACCGAGTAGTACTAACGTTTTACCTGCGGGTAACATTTGTCCATCGGGTCGGATCTTGAAAACCGGTATGGCTACTCGGGTTTCAAACAGAACAGAGACTCTCTGTACCGGAACTGGAAACTACGGTCACGGTAACGTCGTTCGCGGCGGAAAGACGGTGGAGAACGGTGAGAATCCGAATCCGAATCCGAATCCGGAGGAGTTGAAGAAGCTAGGAAATGAAATGTATAGAAGAGGAAAATTCTCTGAAGCGCTTTCGTTTTACGATAGAGCAATTTCGTTATCACCGGAGAATCCAGCTTATAGAAGTAACCGTGCGGCGGCTTTAACGGCGTTAAGACGGTTAGGAGAAGCTGTTAAAGAATGTCTTGAAGCTGTTAAGCTTGATCCTTGTTACTTAAGAGCTCATCAAAGACTTGCTTCATTGTATCTTAGGTACATTTCTTGTATGTGTGTGTTTATGTTTTAAAGTTTAAAGATTTGAGAATTTTGATGATTTGATTGGTTTATGTTTAGATTAGGAGAAGCTGAGAATGCAAGAAGACATCTTTGTTTTTCTGGACAATGTCCTGATCAAGCTGATCTACAACGGTTACAGACGTTGGAGAAGCATCTTCGGCGATGTTGGGAAGCGAGGAAGATTGGTGATTGGAAAACTGCGGTGAAGGAAACCGATGCAGCTATTGCGAATGGCGCTGATTCGTCTCCTCAGGTTAGAGAGATAAGGCAGCTTTGTTTGTTTGGATTTGGTTGTAACGATTTAGCTAACAATGAGGGTTGATTTTGGACAGCTTGTAGCTTGTAAAGCCGAAGCGTTCTTGCGTCTTAATCAGATAGAGGATTCGGATTTTTGTATATCTTGCATTCCAAGAATGGATCATCAGCATCATCATTACAATTCTAAACAGCAAGCGAAGCTATTTGGTATGGTAGTTGAAGCTTATGTGCTTTGTATACAAGCTCAAGTTGATATGGCATTAGGAAGGTGAGTTTTCGAAACTCGAAAAAGTTATGATTCTTTGTTTTGTTTTATCCCCCGGTGAGTGAGTAGAGATGATAGGTTTGTTGCAGATTTGAGAATGCGGTTGTAAAGGCAGAGAGAGCTGTTACGCTCGATAAGACGAATTCCGAGGTAGTATCGGTTTTAAACAGTGTGAAGATGGTTGTGAAGGCGCGTACTCGCGGGAATGAGCTGTTTAGTTCAGGGAGATACTCGGAAGCAAGTGCAGCTTATGGAGACGGTCTCAAATGCGATGATTCCAACTCGGTTTTGTATTGTAACAGAGCAGCGTGTTGGTATAAACTCGGTTTATGGGAGAAATCTGTTGAAGACTGTAACCAAGCACTTAAAATCCACCCTAATTACATCAAGGCACTTCTACGAAGAGCTGCTTCATATGGAAAGGTAATACTAGAACTTTAATCAGTAATTAACCGAGTTTTCGTAGTGTAGTTGAATGACAATGTTTTGTTGAATTATAGCTTGGTAGGTGGGAGGATTCGGTTAGAGATTATGAGTTCTTGAGAAGGGAACTTCCAGGAGACAGTGAAGTTGCAGAGTCTCTAGAGAGAGCGAAAACTGCGCTAATGAACAGAAGCCAAGAGTCTAAAAGCTTAGGATTCAATAACGAAGTTGAAGCGGTTTCGACTATTGATAAGTTCAAGAGCGCCGTATCACTTCCCGGTAAGTTTAAACAGAAACCTCCAATTTGTCTCAAAGGTTGAGATTTTGTATATGTCTTGCTCATGTGGATACGTTTTTCTTCAGGTGTCTCTGTGTTTCATTTTAAATCATCATCAAACCGACAGTGCGAAGAAATCTCACCGTTCATCAACACTTTATGCATCCGGTATCCATTAGTACATTTCTTCAAGGTAAAAACACCCTCCACATATCACAGTTTCTTACTAAACTTATATAACTTATGTCTCGCGATGTTTAACCGAGAAAATGAAATGTTATTAGGTGGATGTAGAGGAGACCTTGGCGTTGGCGAAAGCAGAGACTATCAGGAAAGTTCCGACGTTTAAGATATACAAGAATGGAGACAAAGTAAAGGAGATGATTTGTCCAAGCCACCAGTTTCTAGAGGACACTATAAAGCATTTCCTCTTATAATTTGAAAAAGCCTATCATCATCATTCTCTTCTTCCTTATAATTCGATTCGAAAGAGCCTATTTAAAGACTTGAGAAAGATATCATATGAAAGATGGGAAAAGAACAATATTCTATCAAATTATTCATTCTTTTTTTCTTTCTCCTACATATTGTTGGACTCTGTTTGATTTGGCTATGTTACTAAATGAGTAAATTTTCAGAAGGATTCAAGAAATGCAAGCTTCATTATCAGTTTACGCTTCGCTTGTCTCGTATAGTATGCAACAGATTCTGATTTTGTGCATGCTAGATTCTGTTTGGCGTCGCTGATTCAATCAGAAAGAAGCAGAAATGTAGAGATATAAGGCTGGATCCATTATCCATGGGGACAAATAGTAAGACAAGTAGTGAATTACAAATTACAAATAAGACATTGTTCTGAGACAATACATTCAAACCAAGAAAGATTTGGGACTAACCAGAGTACACAAGTAACATAGACAATAACGATACAGGAAACAGAAGAAATCTACAGCTCGCTATTATTTTTCACCACGCATTCAGTTGTTCTTGAAACATGTTTCTCGAGTGCCGCTGGCTGCGGGTGCATACATATCAGATCACTGCATCAAGAGCAAAGAAGATCTTGTATCAGAATCCAGTTATTTCGATTCACCCCAAAGGAAAGTAATCTCTTCTACTTTACCTCTGCATCGTGTCCACCTGCACCGTGTTTAGCAGAACCATTCGCCTTATGGGCATCATCTCCTGCACATATAAGCAACATAAGCATCTCAGAATCCACAGCAAAATATATATCATTATGAAACTATCTCATGTCCATGGATATGCTTAAAATGTCGTATAATTCATCGGGTTTCCAAGCAAAACAACACCACAGAAAAGAAATGACAGTGAACAGATACACATAGACTGGAAAAACACCGAAAAGGACTTTCGTAAGACATGAAAACATCATAGTTTAAGAGTTTGCTTAGGTCCAAAGTGATCATTACCTCCTTCTTCAGGGATATCAGAAGTCCACAAGGTCAGATTGTCCCTAAGGAGTTGCATAATCAAGGTGCTATCTTTGTAAGATTCCTCATTCAAAGTGTCAAGCTCTGAGATAGCTTCATCAAACGCCTGCTTCGCAAGATGACACGCCCTGAACAGCAAAAAAACAAAACAATCTCAAATCTGCGAAACAAGAGTCTCAAATCAGCAAGTCTTTTCTTATCTCAGTAAACAACAATCTCCAAACCTTTCAGGCGCGTTCATGATCTCGTAGTAGAACACAGAGAAATTCAAAGCCAATCCCAATCTAATAGGATGTGTAGGTGGGAGCTTCGCCTCAGCAGCAGTAGTAGCAATCTATAAACATAACAAACAAACAAACAAACAAACTCCAAACTAAAGCGACGAAAACCGAGAACATGTACTGATCAATAACACTATAAATTCACACCTCATAGGCTTTCAAAGACTGATCAGCAGCTTCTTTCCTATCATTTCCTGATTTAAACTCCGCAAGATAGCGGTAATAATCACCTTTCCTGCAGCAACAACAACCAAACAAATCTTCATACACATAACTCCACACACATAACATCAAGTAAAGAGCATTATAGCTTCATACACATAACATTCAACTAAAAGAGCACTATGAAGCTTTACATTTTGTTGAAGAACACGGTTGATTCGCCTTCGGAAGCAGAAGGAATGAGATGTTCATCTAACACAGACATTATATCAATACAAATATTAGAAAGCTCTAACTCAACTTTCTCCATATACTCTTTAATCCTCTTTACATTAACATCATTCCCTTTCACTGCTTCTTTTTGTTCAATCGATGAAAATATCCTCCAAGAAGCTCTTCTTGCTCCGATCACGTTCTTATATCCAACAGAAAGTAAGTTCCTTTCTTCTACAGTTAAATCAACGTTCAATTTCGCAACATTCTTCATCGATTCCACCATTTCTGTAACACACACAAAGATTACAACTTTTCAATACCCATCTCGAAAAAAACCAAAACCCTTCTCGTATAATCACTTCAAAAGATCAAAAGCATCAAAATTCAGTTTAGAACATGACAAAACAAGAAGAAGAGTCTTTTGTTACCTTCGTAGCGTTCAGCTTGTTCAGAGAGCTTAGCGAGGTAGACGAAAGTGTCACGCTCTTTAGAAGAATCCATTAGAGATTTTTGAGAATCACAGTATCAAAATTTAAAGCTTTTTTCGACTGATTCAAGACTTGTCTCTAGACGAAAGGAAGAAGACAGAGAGAGATCTTTGAGAAGAGAGTAAGGGGCAAAACCGTAATTAAAGGAGGTTTAATGGGGTAAAATGGTCAGTGTAAGTAATTGATTATATTATTCGTTGTGGGATCCATTGGTTGTTCTTTATCTAATTATAATATGACATGTCAGCAGTTCTATCCATATGTCCACTCATTTTAATAGTACTTTATCTTCCTGTGATATTTATATATTTTTTCAAATAGTGAAACTAAAAATAAATAACGTATTTGGATTGAACTTTCATCTATTTCAAAATTAAAAAGAAAATAATCATTTAGAAATTCAAAGTCAGAAAAATATCACATCTTAATAATTAGAAAATACTCATTTTAAATAAATGAAACACTTATGGATGATGTGAAGAATATCACATCTTAATAAAAATATCACATCTTAATAATTTGACACATGGCAAATTAAAAAAGAAATTGCAAAAGATGTCGAGAAAAACTGAAAATAAATAACAAATCTTTGATATATCGGAAAAAAAAATGCACACGATCTTCACGGTTATAACTTCTATTCCACGATTTTATCTTTTAAAGAAAGCAAACCACTTCTTTTTTTTGCCTCTCCTCATCTCACTCTCGCTCGGTCTCTTTCTTTCTCCAATATAATTAAAGCAAAAATCAGATAGTTTTTTCAAACATTGTTGGTATTCATGGTAAGAACCTCCCAAGTCGTTTGATTCTATTGTCTACAACAATAACTAGAGTCTAGAGACTCTATAAGTAAGCAGAGACGAATTTGCTATATTTCTAATCTTTGAGGTAACAATCTTCTTCCTTTTTATACCTTTTTTAGTTCTCTTGCTTCCTTCACAAGTAGAGTAATATATTTGGTTAAGTTGAGTTTTCACTTATTTCTCTTAAGTTGGCATGCAGAGAAGAGATAGAAGAATTCAAATGGACAGAGAAGCAACTTGGTTCACTGGAACCTTCAATTAAGGATGATGAAGAACAACAACGCTTCACGCTTCACTGCTAATCCTTTGACTACACATCATATACATATATTCCTTCACTACTATAATCTATTCCTTTGACCATGTATTCTATCCGTACGTAGTACGGGCTATATGAAACACTTAAAAATTTAGAATTTAGATTTAGAATTTATGGAATCGAGATTTTTAAAAGTTACTAATTTGAAAGCGAGGTAGAAGCGTCTGATTCTATTTTGAAATCGCGATATAATTTTTATTTAATTTTGAAAAAGTAAAGAAAAAGTGATTACGAAATTTAAAATTGTTTTCCTTCTATAATTAAGAAAAAACAAAACTTTTTAATAAAAAAAATAAGAAACAAAACTTCAAGAAATAAGAATGTTGGAACCGATCAATCATACGTTGAAATGGATTTAAACTAATCTTGAAAAATTTGAGTTTGGAGATTTTTCTCTTCTTCCAAATCCTTGATTTTAGCATCATAGTTTGTTTTCCTTTTCTAATTTTTTTTTTTTTTTTTGGCTTACAACCCCATATTTTAAATCACTGTTGGTCAATAGGAGACGTCTCCCTTAGGATAGTTCCTATTGACTCATCGAGATTTACATGGGAGAAAACATACCCACGTGCTCTAGCCTCTTTTGCGAGGATATCGGCACGGACATTAGCTAAACGTGGAATAAGAGATAGGCTAAACGAAACAAATTTGTCTCTGAGTTCGAAGAGATAGTCTAACTCCGAATGGAAAGTTGGCCAATCCTGCGGATCCTCCAACATCTTCAGTAGATCCGAACAATCAGTCTCAAAATGACATGACAAGATATGTCTTTGCGTAAGGCAATCCATAGCCCAAGTAAGGCCATCTAGCTCTGCATGTAGCGGTGATAGACTCCTCCGGCATCCGCGCCTGCCGGTGTGCACTTGTCTTGATGAATCAGTGAAACACCATCCCAGACCGCTTGTGTTCCCTTGGTTTACCCAAGACGCATCAACCTGGCATACTAGAGGGAGGGTTGTTATTACTGCGCTGAGTGTTGTGGTTTGAGGATGGCACTCTTCCTCCTCAACTTCCTCTTCCTCTGATTTTGCATTTCTCCAACTTTCTTCTTCAAGCTGTGCGAATTGAAGAGTGTCCACTGGTGAAACCTCCTTCCCATTATATAGCTTATCGTTCCTTGCCTTCCAAATGTACCATATAATCCAGGGATAAGTATCCCGTTGGGGTTTGGGGAGACCCTTTTCCTCTGTCCTCCAAAATAGGAAATCCATATTTTGGAATAGTGACGTACTCGGGAAATGACCCGGAAGGGACGGGAAGTCCGATAGAGCCCACACCTGAAGAGCTGGGGGGCATTCAAAGATCATATGGTTGATTGTTTCCTCTGGTGCTCCACATCTTGGGCAACTTTTGTCGGTCCCGAGATGGCGATAGGTAAGTCGTTGACATGTGGCCACACACCCAGATAAGGCTTGCCACATAAAGTGTCTAAGCTTCCCCGGTGTGTTGATCTTCCAAACTTGACTAAGGAGAGATTTAATGCTTGGCTCAAGTAATGTTTGTGGCTGAGATAGATTATTTCTATTGTGGATAACTTCATATCCTGATTTCACCGTATACATTCCAGATTTTGTATAACTCCAAGAATAACCGTCCATTTTGAACTGTTTGCTAACTTTCAACCCTAATATCAAAGTAACATCCTCGGGATGGAATAATTCCCGGAGTAGTGTCTCATTCCATTATGGAGAATTGTTCCTCATGAGCTCTTTAACTATAAGATGGGGATCACGCGAGGTAAGGTGGTCGCGACTTCTTGGTGACCTGGCTGGTTTATCAGGGATCCATGGTTCACTCCAAATCTTGGTATTATATCCAGAGCGAATACTTTTTTGGAGGCCTTGCATGAGAAGGGGTTTTGCTGCCATAATGCTATTCCATCCAAAGGAGGGTGAATAAATCTTGCGATCGACTAGTGGGTTAGATTGGGGGTAATAACGGCCTCTGAGTACTCGAGCGAGGAGGGATGACGGGAAGTGAATCAGCCTCCAGAGTTGTTTTGCCAAGAGGGCTAGGTTAAACTCATGCAGATCTCTAAACCCCAAACCGCCCGAATCTCGAGGGGTACAAATACTGTCCCAAGCTATCCAATGTAATCCTCTACTATTTTGGCGGGAACTCCACCAAAAATTTGATATAGCACTCCTGAGTTTATCAGTGATACCTTGTGGGAGGAGGAAGCACGACATAACATATGTCGGAAGTGCTTGAGCCACAGACTTTATTAGGACCTCTTTCCCTCCTTTGGAAAGGAATTTTGCTGACCAAGTATTAATCCTGTTGTTTAGACGATCTTGCACAAATGCAAACACCTTATTTTTTGAGCCACAAATTTGTTCTGGTAGCCCTAGGTACATCCCCATACCTCCCTCAGTTGTAATACCGAGTGTCCTTTTAATCTCGCTTTTAATATGTCGCTCCACTCTATTCCCGAAAAAAAGTGAAGATTTGGTAGGGTTTAGTTGTTGGCCAGAAGCCTCTCCATAAATATTAATGATCTTAAGGATCTCTACACATTGTAGGACTTCCGCTCTGCAGAAGAAAAGGCTATCGTCAGCAAAGAGAAGGTGAGAGACACTCGGACTTGCTCTAGCAATCCTCAAGCCTGTGATGCGTTTTTCCTCCTCTGCTCCATTAAGTAGGGCAATAAGTGCTTCAGTACATAAGATAAACAGAAAGGGAGATAGGGGATCTCCTTGTCTGATCCCACGCGTGGGTTTTATTCGTCCCTTTGGCGCACCATTAATCAACACCTGATATGATACTGATGAGATACAGAACATCAGCATTTTGACCCATTTTTTGGCAAAACCTAGCTTCAGCATAAGAGCTTCTAGGAAAGTCCATTCGACCCTATCATATGCTTTACTCATATCAGTTTTCATGGCCATGAAAGTTGCTCTGCAATTGGGTTTTGTCAGCAATGCATGGAAATTTTCTTGTGCAAGAATAATATTGTCTGTTATTTGACGTCTAGCCATGAAGGCCGATTGTGTCTCTGAAATAATATTCGGGAGGACTTTCTTCAACCGATTGCAGAGTAACTTGGAGATGATCTTATAGCTTACATTGCACAAGCTAATTGGTCGAAATTCTGTCATCGCTCTTGGTCTGTATATCTTTGGGATAAGACATATGTTTGTTTGGTTGAGACGTGGATCGAAAGTTTCGGTTGCAAAGAAGTCCTTGACTAGTTTTATTATATCTGGGCGTACCACTTTCCAGAATCTTTGGTAGAATCTGCTTGTCATTCCATCAGGTCCTGGAGTCTTATCTGGATTTATATTAAATAGAGCCTCCTTAATTTCCTCTTCTGTCGGATCAGCGGTTAGTCTTGCATTGGAGTTTTCAGGGACTTTCTCGGTAATATACCGGAGTGAGGCTTCCATATCCTGCGGACATGATGTGGTGAAAAGTGTCTCGAAATAGTTGGTTGCTACTTTAGCTACCCCTGTCTCGCTCTCGATTAAATGTCCATTATGATCTTTTATGCTTATAATACGATTTCGTGCCCTCCGTTGTTTAGTGGTGGCATGGAAATTTTTTGTATTTCTATCCCCATGGCAATGCCATGTGACTCTACTCTTCTGATGCCAATATTTTTCTTCCTCTCGAAAGGCTGACAAAAGTTTTCTCCTAATATCTTCTACTTCTTCGAGGGTGGAATTATCATCATCATTTGCTCGGTCTAATTGTTCTTTGAGTTCTTCTATGAGTTTTGCGGAATTAGTACTTGTCGATTTTTTCCATCTCGAGATGTGTGAGCGACATGAGGATAATTTCTGGTGAAAATCCCTTTGTGGGATTCCACTTGAGATTCTCCATCCCGTTGTCACAGTTTCTTTGAATCCTGGTTTCCCAATCCATCTTTTATCAAAATGAAAAATCTTTTTTCGGTGTTGTATGGTTGATTGGACACGTGCTAAAACTGGTCGGTGATCAGACCCCCAGAGTTTGAGATACTCCACCTTCGTGTGGGAAAATAGGGTATGCCATTCTTCATTACCCACTGCTCTGTCAAGGCGGCATTTGATTTTGCCCAATCGCCGGCGTGCAACCCATGACAGTGGGTTTCCTAAGTGCGGAAAATCGATCATCCCACAATTTTCTAGCATAGTACGGAAAGGTAAAAAGGAGGACTCTGCACGCCGTCGTTCTCCTCGTTTTTCATGATTTCTTGTGATTTCATTGAAATCTCCTATCATAAGCCATGCACTATGACGATTTAGACTCATCCTTGTGAGACGTTCCCATACGTATTCTCGGTATTCGACAACCGGATCTCCGTAAATAAAGGTCATACATATTTTATGTCCTTCATATGTTGTCTCAACATCAATCATTCTATCATCCGAGTAAGAAATAAAAACCATTGGATCATTCATATAAAATAGGGCTAGCCCACCACTTTTGCCTCTCGGCTCAACGGTAAAAACATGATCATAACCGAATTCGACTTGCAAATTTTGCAGAAAATGTCGATTGTTTTTTGTTTCCGATAAAAATAAAAAGCTAGGTAAAAAACAGCGATGGAGTTCTTCGAGGTGTTCCTTCGTCAGATCGGCACCCGCGCCCTGACAATTCCAAGCAAGTACATTCATGAGAGAGTGTCATGTGTTTCTTCCCTAGCGGGCCTGATGAAACAAATTTCCTTTTCTAATTAAACTACTGTACTCTTCCAAATTAATATTGGTAACGTTCCATGTAACTTAGAGCAAAAGCAAAAATAAAGATTACTTATTCTTTTCTCATTTTTAAAAACATTTCATAGATAAAATAGCAGAACAATATAACACAAAGAAATTATCATACTCATCCAGTAGAGTCAGAGAGCTCATCACATCATCATAGAATTTAAACACAATATATAGAGGAGATTTAGGGAATGGTACAAAGACAGTAAACTGATAATGAAAATGCCTTAACCGGTGTTTTGCATACCGGCGGCTATACCCTTCATGGTAAGGATAACAGTATCTTCAAGTCCCGGTGCGTACTCACTCTTCGGATTCAGCTTAACGAGCTCAGCCGCGGGGCTAGATTCCATGTAGTCCTTAGAAAGATGTGGCCTGACTTTGACGTGGAAGCTCGGGTCACGAATCTGCTTGAGCGTGTAGGCTTGGCACACGTTCAGTGTCGTGATGTATGGGTCACGGAGCTGCAGCCTCTGTCTCAAGTAAGGGTCACCTTCTAGTATGTCTTTGTGTCCCGCAACCTGGAAAAGGAAAGAAACACACAGGTTAGTAAGCATAGAGCGCGCGGTTTATCCCCACTGCTTGCTGTTTAAGAACTTACCTGAAGCAGGAGGCGTCTGGTCTCTAGGTAGTTAACTCGAAGCTGTTCACCAAAGGGTTGAAGTTCTTCAGAGACAAGAAGACGGTCATACAGAGCAGCAATACCGGGGTCACCTTTGGCGAAAACCATTTCGACTAGATCGATTGTGACACGGAAGAAAGGCCATTGGTTGTACATCTCTTTAAGCATGTTGAGATTCTTTCCGTCTTTCTGGATCACGCGTTTGAATGCGTCACCAAAGCCTAGCCACACTGGTAAGTGAAACCTCGTCTGAGTCCATGCAAAGATCCACGGGATTGCACGTAGTGATTCAATTCCTCCACTTGGTTTACGCTT
The DNA here is from genome assembly GCA_900128785.1 of Arabis alpina. Lineage (NCBI taxonomy): Eukaryota > Viridiplantae > Streptophyta > Magnoliopsida > Brassicales > Brassicaceae > Arabis > Arabis alpina. The sequence continues at coordinate 49,038,614 of LT669791.1, forward strand.
CGATGGTCGACTCCCTATGTTCATCCTTCCATACTCAAGCTCCGGTGTCGCCTATAACACAAACCCAAACTCAATACATTTTTACAACAATCTGCTAAAGAAAAAAGTGAGTGAGTTGGTTAAGAACTCACCAGACGGAAGTACTCGACAAAACGAGGCTCCTTGAAGACGACAGAACGGTATTCTTCAGTGGCAATTATAGCCATTTCATCCATGAGTACTCGCCACTCAGGTTTAGGTGAAACTGGTGGATGCATTCCATGCTCGAGTGTAGCAGCTGTGAAACGCTGAAGAGTCCTAAAGCATAAGTGCTCTTCTCCAAAAGACTGTTCGATAACTTCACCTTGAACTGTTACCCTCAACTGCCCGTGAATGGTATCTGGAGGCTGAGACAAGATAGCAAGATGGGTTGGTCCACCTCCTCTTCCCACAGTCCCACCTCTCCCGTGAAACATTGTCAGCTTAACTCCATATTCTTTCGCAACTTTCACGAGCTCTTCTTGAGTCTTGTATAACTGCCAAGCTGCAGATAAACGGCCAGCATCTTTGCCCGAGTCAGAATACCCAATCATGACTTCTTGCTTACCGTTGATTCGGTTTCTGTACCATTCAATCGAGAAGAGACGGGCAACTGCAGCGGGAGCAGACTCTAAATCCGCTAGCTTTTCAAACAACGGGACAACTCTTAGCGGATTAGTGATGCCACATTCGCGTTGCAAGAGCTCAACAGCGAGCACATCTGATGGAGCCGTGGCCATTGAGATAATATAAGCACCGAAACTATCTGAAGGAAGCTCTGAAATGACTTTGAAAGTGTCCAGTACATCCGCAACTTCTTCGGTTTTCGGAAGATCCATTCCAAAGAGAGGGCGTTTTCCGCTTAGCTCAGATAAGAGCCACTCCTGTCTTTTATCCTCTGACCATTCTTTGTAAGATCCAATACCTAAGTGCTGTGTGATAGCATCCAAGACATCGGTGTGTCTGTCAGATTCTTGACGGATATCAAGTTTCACAAGCGCAAGCCCAAATGTCGACACTTGGCGCAGGAAATCGAGTAGGCTTCCATCAGCAATAGGTCTGTCACCGCAATCACAGAGAGACCGGTAACAAAGCTCAAGGGGCTCCAAAAACTTTGGAAAGACACAGAAACAATCAATGGTTAGACAATTAGAGAAATCAATCAGACAAGAAACAACGTTGATCTAAGGGCAGTTCAATCCATGCTTTTGTTCTCTTTCAGTTTTGGGATGCTTTGGTTTTAGAAAAATAGTTACAAATGAAATTAACTATCCATCCGTTTGGTACAGTTTCAATGTTTAATCAAATATGTCTCTAATCTCAAAAGATTCGAATTCTGTTTCGGTTGTCGGGAACACCTCTACTCTAATTGATCTGCAAGCAGTAAGAAATCACACCTGATCCACACTTGTGAAAACCGCATCTTCAGGAATGTCTGAAACTCCGCTCGACAATAACTGACGTGCATGCTCTCGTGTGTTGTACAGTTTGTCCCTCACATCTCCGAGAATAGCTCGGTATGGCTCATTCGCAGGGATTTGCTTCCAAAATTCTACATTCATCCAAAACCCAATTATACATCAAACATATAACATAAAAGCTCGGACACATTTAAAACTAGCAAGACGGTAACACACACCTATATAGTGTTTCGCATCCCTTTTCGCACACCTTTGACGTTCTGCACGAACACGAAGTTCCTCATTGCAACGCCACATGGACATCTGCAAACAAACACACAAAACCAAAAGTAAGACCTTTGTCACTGACATTTACAACCAAGTAACTAGAAAGCTGCAATGAGATTTAACTTTTCATTACCTCGAACATAAGATCTTCTATCTGGGAGAAGTAGAGATTAGCAGCCATCATTCTTGCTAATAAGCATACATCTCTTGTAACTTCAGGAGTTACTCGCGGGTTTCCTGGATTCAAAAAAATGTTCAATAACTAAAACCAATTCATGTTTAATTGGCTTAAGAGAAGAAATGATTAAGAGCGTACCATCACGGTCTCCACCCATCCAAGAAGAGAATTGAATAAGAGGCGCATTGTAAGGAACACGCTCGTTGATTCCAATGTTCTTCAAAGCTGTGTCAACACGTCTCAAGAATTTCGGAACTCCTTTCCAGATAGTCTCATGGAAGTAACTCATCCCCGCTCTCATTTCATCTTGAGGCGTAGGAGGAGTCCTTCGGATTTCATCAGTACGAAAAGCAGCTTGAATCTGTTGCAACAAAAACAGAGTTTCAGCAGAATGCATACAAGAAAACGCTTCATCGAGTTCTTTAGTTATGCATATACCTCTCGTTGCAAAGCTTCATCGAGTTCTTGCTTATCATCAGGAGTAATATCCTTAGCATATAACTGCGTCAAACAATCACGAATCCTGCAAAACATTGACACATCAGTAAAGTCACAAACAAGAAATTGAAATGTCGATACTCCGAAAAACGTTTGACAAACCTTCCAAACTTCTGAAGCAATGATCTTCTCACAGATTGAGTAGGATGAGCAGTTAAAACCAAATCAACAGTTTGATTCTTAAGAGCATCAAACACCTCTTCAGGAGTCTTATTAAGCTGCAAAAGCCTCTTAAGAGTCTCTTCAATATCAGACTCAGTCGTCGCAGACGCCTCATCAGCAAAATCACCTTTCTTAAGCTTCTTAATCCTACGCCTATAAGCAATCTGAACTTCCTCAGCTAGATTAGCCAAACTAAGCATGTTGGAGAATGATTTCGTTACTACAATAGAATCTCCTGGATCCAAACTTGTCAACATGTTACCAAGCTCCTCTAACTTCTCAGTGTTACGATTCCCATCGTAATCAGCAGCTACCTCGTAACACTCTTGAACCTTAACACACACAAAAACAACAAACCCATCTCAATTTCACAACAAAGTTTCGAAATTTTCACAAATCCAAATCATTATAAACATAAACCCTAAAGTTGAGATTTTTAACCCTAAAGTTGAGATTTTTACTAAGAGAGTGTGAGGAAAAGGGAAACATACGAATTCTCTGACATCTTCGCCATGCAAATCCTGAAGAATATCAAGGAATCGATCTAGTAACAGAGCATCATACTCAATAAGCTTATCATCTTCAGAAACTTTCCCAGGAGCAAGAAGCCTAAGCTGAGCATCAATGGAAGCCATCTTCTCCAAACTCCTCCCTGCCATGGTTGTTGATCCTTGTGTAATCAAAACCCTTTAATGTAGAGATTGATACAATCGAGCGAGAATCAAGGAGAAAAAAGTGGAAGTGAAACACGTCAACACAAAAGATAAAGATTGAATCTTTTTGAGTAATTAGGGAAAATGGAGAATGGGAAGTATCTCGTGGAAACAGGTGAAAAGAGAGAGAGGAAGATGGGAGAAGTTTTGGTTCACGAGGAAGACGATGGAAAAAGAAGAGACATGTGATAAAGTTTGTTTTTTTTTTAAGAAAAAATCTAAGTAGTGAAAGAAAGCTAGTCCATTCGATTTCTATGTGTAGTTGTAGCTTATTTATAGCCGATAAACTCTCTTATTTATTTCCAACATATAAATATATTTATCGTTTAAGAATATTGCTAATTATCTTTAACATGACACATAAGAGATAAGTAATCTAATCTTTGATAATAGGTATAACCTAGTTATCCATATATGAGAAATGGTTCAGTCATTTAGTATATGAACATTTTGTAGAGATTTTGGTTTGTACTTTTACTATTTTGAGTTTTCTTATAATAAATTTGGCTTTGGATCGGGTTTTTAGATTAAAACATAGATAAACTTATATGTTTATATCTATTCAGTATCTTTTTCGTGAGTTACGGATACGAATTAGATATGTTTGAATATGAAATTTGGATCGGGTTTTTAGATTAAAACATAGATAAACTTATATGTTTATATCTATTCATTATCTTTTTCGTGAGTTACGGATACGAATTAGATATGTTTGAATATGAAATTTTAAGTTTTGTTATAGTAAAACAATTAAGTTTTGTACCGAATATAAATTTTACTAAGTGGTGTTATTTGACGGTTACACTTTATTAGTTGAGTTGTAAATACTCGGATTGAAAAATAGTATTTATATGAAATTTTGACTATATACTTGTATGAAATTTTACTACATATTGATCTATATTTATGTCCTAGTTAGATTGTAAGTCATTCGGTAAAATACTCCTAGTGCAATGAAAATGTTTCCCATAAACAAAGAGTAAATATGAAATAAAAGTCTAGTGAAATTGTGAATATTGTACGTCCTCATACGAAAGTAGGAACGGGACCAAGCTGCATGTGTACGGTTCTGGTGACTTTTAGGTGGACCAATGAGTCACCAATTCAACTTTTCTCTTTTCTTTATTTGGCTTTTTTTAAAAGTAATCAATCACGAAACTAGAACATCATATATTGTTTTTTTGTTCTATTTTTATCTTATGCTTTTGTACGAAAGCATCTAAGAAAATATGAAAGTTTGGAGATATGTGGAATATGCCAAAGGATATGCTGATTTGCTTCATATTACTATCTTTAAAACGATGAGAAAAACAACATAACTAGGAGATTTCTCTTTTCCTTAAACTTAATACTTGTAAGATAAATGTAACCCAGAAGGAAAAAAATTGAAAATAGTTATAACCAAGATAAGTAGGAGATTTTTTTTTTTTTTTTCAAAGATAAGTAGGAGATTTAAAAATTGATTCGAAGTAAAAACCATTTATTTAACAATAGAAAATTAGATACAAGTTTAAGAACAAAAATACTATTTGGCGAAAAGAAGAAAAAAAATCCCAAGACTTGAGGAAGGAGCCAGAAATATAATTCAGCTTTTTGACCATTGACTTAAACGTACCACGTCTATTACGGTCTTATCATATAATTTTATAACTAGTATTATATTTATATTTATTTTCTTAATGGATTCTCGAATCTAAGAATAAATAGCCAAGAGATTCCGACTGATGGAAACAGAATCATATAAAGAGGCCTTATCGTATCAAATTATTTTATCAATGACGTTATCGTATCAAATTATAAATCCAAAATAAATGGAATCATATAAATTGAAATAATTTTGCCTATCACTCTAAATTTGCTGACAATATTTTTTACTTCACCCAATTGAACATCGATAAATCATAAATGGAATAATAATAAGATAGTCATATATATATATATTGAAGATTTAAGTATTTCTTTCCATTTTTACGAGGTCACAATATATATTTCATATTGTATAATCAAGTAAACATGCATCAAACGATAGTACCAAAGATTATATGAGCTTTAGAAAATGTGAAAGGGCAATGCAAGTTTTGTATATAACCTTTTAATTACTTCAAGAGTCGGACGAAAGAAACATACACCAATATTATGTTTTGGCATAATTGTGAGGTGTATATATCACATAAATCTCATTTAATTCTATATTTATCGCTATCCACGAAAACTTTACCAACCCATCTATATTTTGTCCTCTCTCTCAGACTCTTTCACGATATTGAATATATAAGTGATACTTTAAAACTGAGAAAAATAAACAAACTTGTACAGACTACAGTATCTAAAAAGATTCGTACGTATGCATATATGGTTCTGCATGTGATTCAATCACATCTTCTAGATGAACTCGAACCACATGTTATGTGTTTTGCAAATTTGTCATCGTTAGAAGTAGCATCATAACATTTATTACTATTATTCAGTGCCATGTTAATAATTAATAGTTTAGTGTGATATTGCTCTACTTTGAATAAAAGCACCTGAAAATGAAATTTGAGATAATGGTGGGAGTGGGAATATATGCTAAGTGTTCTACGGATATTCTTTGGATATTTACGTATCCAAACATAAACCTCTACGTGCATACTAAAAATACCGTGTATTATAAAAAATCCATATTGTTGGCAAAAAGATAAAACACTATAGTTTTTATTTTACAACTAACCATAATTTATACACGTTAACTAATACAAATTTTTGTTACAATATAGTAATTTAGACACACGAGTTTAGTATTTGATCACTAGGAAACGAAAAAAGAGTTACAATCTAGTTTTTTTTTTTGAAAAAATGTTACAATCTAGTTAACCAATGTATATTCACATATCACAATTCACACATGCATAATGACAGAAACAAAAGTGTAACTAAAGTCATTGTTTTTAGAGATTGCGATTTACGATTGTACCGACCAAATAAAACGTCCTATGACAAACCCAAAAGGTCAAAGCAAACGTGGCCCGTGCTTAAACTTGTTTTTCGGGTGGTCCAGTTAGTGAGAGTGAGAGAGATACGAAGAGGTCAATTCGCACGAAGCTTCTGAAAGAGTTTGGTTAGTAGAGATAATAAATTTTAATAAACATACACATATATATTTTTGCTAGATAATTAATTTTTCTATCAGAAAATAACTTTAATCTGGACGTAAACGGCTAAACCTACTATTATAGCCTATAGGTACTTGATTCATTTAATAAAAACAAATGTATATATGTCCATTTGCGGGTACTCATTTTATGTTTAGCTTGTGTAAATTTAGAAACTGTTTTGAGATCCTATATGTAGAGAATAAAATTAGAGTCCTAAAAGTCCCAAGGCTTTCTCCCTCTGTAAAACCGAAACCGAAAAAACGGAAACTAAAGAAACCGAACCAAAATTGAATTTTCAAAAATGATAAATTGAAATACATCTTTTTTTATCGCTGATAAAAAATGAAAAAAATTCAGAGAAAAAAAAAGAGAAGACCGAACCAAAATTGAACCGGAAACCAGATTTCCTACCGAGTTAAAGAATTTTGTTTGTAAAGTATTGATCAAGATTTTTTTTTGTTAAGAAACAAATATTGAAAGACAGGCCCAATTAATCCTGAGGCCCATGTATATTCGACCCAATCACAGTCCAATATCGAAAGCTGACTGGGTTACGTTACGGGTTGAGCAATGAGCAGTATCATGTAAGATATCTGGCCGGTATTATACGAGACTTACGAGTGATATTCACACACGCATGGTAAACATGAAATACATAACGAGGAATTCCCTATAATACAAGACTTTTAAGCTTTGTTTCTAAAAATAGCGTCGATGTTCTAAATGGATACATTTTTACAGGTTTAGAATTACCTATTTTAGATTCAAGATTCAATTTTGAGGACGAGAAATTCCCTATAAAACAATACTTTTAAGCTTTGTTTCTAAAACTAGCGTCGATGTTCTAAAAGTATACATTTTTATAGGTTTGGAATTAACTATTTTAGGTTCAAGATTCAGTTCTGAGGTTTAGAATTTAATTTTTACGATTTACTGTTTACTTTTTAGGATTTAAAGCTTATCTATTTGTGCAATTTTTGGAAACATAAATTTTTAGTGGTACTTATATAAGAAAAAAAACTAGTGGTAGTATGTTTGAAAACAAAACTTCAAAGTGTTATACTTAAGAATCTACTATATGAAAGGGCTTGTGCACTCTCCATATGAGTGCCACATAAGCTCATAAAAATGTGCCACATCTGTTTTTATTTTTCCCCACGGTTTGGGCCTCACCCAAACCCATCTACTTCATAAAATACCCAAGCTCAATGGCACTCTCCCTACACTTACCACGTGGACTAAAATATATCTTTTGCACTTCTCAAACGTAATTAATCCCAATCCCGCAAAAACCTATAAGTCTATTATTTACTCTTCAAAGCTTTGATTTCAGTTTCACGTTTGGTCTATACAACTTCCTTTCGAATTAGCGTTGGTGAAGTATCAAACCCTTTCTGCCTCTCTTTCCCTTTGATTCACCGTAAATGATGAAACATCTCTTTACAAAATTCCCCTAGCCGACGTTGCAGTATTTGTTTGCCTGACGAAGAGGGTTCTGAACTTCAGAACTGAGTTACCATGAGTGGTATTTAGAGAACTCCCATGAAGAATCTGATGGTATTTGCTGCTCCGACAATCATAATTTTTGGTTGCCCCCCGAAGCTTGTGAAATCCTCAACGCTTTCTGTCAATTTATTTTTACTCTAAGTCTCTGTTCTTTTGATTAACGATGCGGCTGCAGCAACTATGAGCAAAACGGTGATATTTGTGGTTAATAACGGAGCAAAACGATGGTCCCGGAGATTAAAAGGTGTCACTGCGTCACCAAACGATTCGTTACGTTCAGAGGCGTTGGTGTAAGAGATGCCGCTGAATTTTCCAGCAACTGCGACGAAGGAAAAATGAAACGCTGCGTTACGAAAATGAAACGTCGGCCATAGCTCTCAACGTTCTTGAGCCTCAAGTAACCCTGTTTTAACTAACACTTTTTTGTTTAATGTTGCAGCCACAACGTTAATCAAAAGAGCAGAGATTTGGAGTAAAAGAAATTTGACTATAAGTCAATCCGCTCAAGTGTAATCTGATGCCGCTGCCATGAGTAAGAATGCACTGGTAAATAAAAATCATGCTTGAAAACGGTGGCCAATGATTTGGTGATCTTACACTATGATGATGGTGCATATCTTGCTCGCCTTCTTTTCGATCTAGTATAGTTTACAAATCTCTCTTTTGTTACATCTCGATTGTTTGGTTCTGTTTTGGCCGCATGCTATGAAAAATAATAGGAGAAACATGTAAGCCATTTTGATGAACTTAAAATGGATTACTTCTTATTTTACTTTTTCTTAACCATCTTATGTGTATAGATTTTTGATGCAACTTCGATGGATTACTTCTTATTTTACAGTTTATATGGCGGATGCAGACAGTCCCAACTATCATGTAAGACACAATCACAGTTCATATCTATTTTTTCTGATTTTCACGGTTATATCAAATTGTTTATGACATATGACTCATAAGGAGAACATATATACGGAAGGTGAAATGAAAATCAGAGTTCATAAGCCACAATCATAGTTCATATGTAACTTTTCCTCAGCACAATCACGGTTCATATGTAACTTTTCTGATTTTCACGGTTACATTAAATTATATCAAATTTGATGTTCATATCAAATCTGGAGGTCTGGAAGCAGAGCTTTGAAGTCTAGATTTTCTACCTCAACTTATTTTTAGATTATATGCTACTCCAAAGACCAAAGAGGATACAATCGAAGCATTGAGACAGGTTGAGGTTGGCACATCTTCTAGAGTGAGAGTGAGACCAAACATCAAAGCTATATGCGAAGTCTATGCTGAAACAGTCTTTAGAAAGAAAAAAACTCTTTGACATGTAATCTCATGTTTTTTATCATACAAAAGCAGTCTCAAAACAGGTGCTATGTTAGTATACTATTTTCATGCATTTTGACGTTTTGGTAGAGGAATATGTCAACTGCAAGTACAGTACCTTACTTTGACGATTGGTTGATACTTGTGAATGTATTGTCAATGATTAAGTGTATTATACTCAAAGAAAGATGGACTCATTTGGTATTTTTTATTTTCTTTCGTGAATCATTAATAAGTTTTAGTCTCATAAACATTCAGTTCCAAAAAAGTTAATCATTCTTCTATATGTTTGGAATTCTTGCAGGAGATTCCTTTAACACTGGCGAGTCTATCTAAAAGTTGGACATGGTCATTTAAGGATGCTATTGCAAAGGCCACCGCAAACATTAAACTACTAAACTCGGTAAATAGACTTTACATGCATAAGAGTTGTGTATATACATATGCTTACTCAAAAGAGTTCATTATCTCTGTTAAAAAATACAAATATATAACAAAATCATTATCTCATCAAAAGTTCAAAAGTAACAGTGGAAGAGCTTGTAAGGATGAACGAAGAATATTTAGAGGGAACGCTAGAGTCACTAATGGTTATTGAAGAAGAGGTTTGTCGGTTCAAACTACATTAACGTCTCATCAGCTTCTTGAACCTACCATGGATAGTCTAACCAGTAGTATAAAATCTCTCAAAGTAAGCCATTTGTATCATTGTTAACATTTTTTCTTTACCGCATTACAAGTGGATCTTACCAAAGATTTTTCATGATTTCTTTTTCACAAGACAAGCTTTTTGTATGTTCCTTAATTTTATGTATGTAGAACTTAAGTTTTTACAGAAAAGTTTGCCAAACATGAAAGTTAGTTATCTACATTGCGAGAGTATGTGAAGTTATATTGAGGGTGAAAACATTTTTCTCATTGATTGTTGTATAGTAGACAAAAAATTATGCTTCTCGGCATTTATGTTCTTGGAAGCTTTTACGTTGCTCTGTTTGTCTCTGTAAATGTTTACCAGCCTTAACCACTTTGTCTTTACTAAAACTCCTAGACAAAAAAAATCACCCAACACCATTGTCTCTATATACTTAGAAATCCAAAAAACAAAAATTGTGTATGAAAAACATAAAAATAGTTAATCCTTTGATAGGTTTCATAGGATTCATCAGTAAATAACATCTCAAGATTTGAAATGCAAAAATAAAATAACTTTATAAGAAAAACCCGCGCGTATGCGCGGGTATTGGCCTAGTTGTTCCTTAAAAGAAACAATATTATTTGTCTTCAACAATATATAAATTTAGGTGATGACATATTGACGATACCAACACAAATGACTATATAAAAAAAAAACACAAATGACTATGCATTCATTGTTTTTGTGTGTGTAAATTATGTGTGAAACAAGATGGATTATTCAAAAATTGTAAAAGTAATAATTTAATGAATGATGTATCATAAATAAAAATATATAGAAAAATTACGTGTACTTTTGAGATCTTCTTGCAAATCTTTAGTATTTAATTTATTGATTTTTCTTGTCAGAATTTGTCAATGAATCTACTCAAATAAAGAACCTATGTATTATTTGTTACGTTAACAAATCCCTCCTCAAATGTATAGTGCTCAATGCAATATTTTTTATAATATGTTGGTTGGTTGAAGTACAATCATTTATTTTTGTGGAATCAGTTGGCCAATGTAAATTAAATAGTTTGTTTTTCTTTCCGTGACATTGACTCGATGAATGTGTACATCAACATTTATATTTCAAAAACGAATAAACTTTATTATTGTCTCCACTATTTTTTTATAAACTTTCTCACGCACCTATACAATCCCTAAACATATATTATAATCATCGGAGCACAAACTAAACACCTGATATCATGTGAATGTATAGTACATCCAAACGGTTCAAAAATTCATAACCGAATATAAAACCAAAACCAAAGTAGATTCGGTTAAAGTGAAGAATTGACATTGATATGATTGGCAATCTTTTAAGCCATCGGTAAATAGTAAATCATATTGAACGTATCTCTTACCCATTTTAGTTATTTCGTTATAATTTACCATTTTTTTCTTCTAAAAACTCTTAGTTATTCTTTCATCAATCGAACCTAAATAAAACTAAACAAATGAATGAAAAAAGGGGGGTGGGTGGGAAGACAGAAGAATCACTATCAATAAAAAGAGAAGCAAAGAAAAGATTTGTGGGGGCAAAAGACTAATGCATAAGTGTGCCTTTGAGACTGTGACATTTTTTGGCAACTCATGCGTGAAGATGTTTTTTGCCCATTGTTTCATCTTTGAGCATGATTTCAGATATGTATCATCTATTTTTAGGGTTCTTTTCTTCTTTTTTTCTTTGCTGGTATCAAAGTAACTTTTCCAACCAAGTGGTGCTCATATAGTAAGATAGGTTGTCGTCCTATTGATCGAAGACAAAATTCGAGGCACTGACTAGAACATGGTTAATCACTTTATATGTAATTTTTCATATACAGCTAGAGCTATTCGAGACCCTATTAATAGTGTGCTATAGGGAATATATATATTTCAATCATACAACATGAAAATGTTAACTATGAGTGAAAAGTGAAAACAACAAACTAGTGGCATATGTGCAAAAGTGTATTTAAGCACGTAATTGTAAAACACTTAGAACTAACGACTAACTAATTTTAAATTCTTAGAAACGCTAAAAACATACCGAACAAATGGTAAATAGTGGCAATGGCATTGTATAAAGATTCTTAATTCTTATAAGGTGTAAGAAAAAGACGAGCTACGTTTAAAGCAACCTCTACAAGATCGTACACTGTCACTAGATGACAACAAAAAATTTCAATTCAAAAGTGATAAAACCCTAGAAAACGTCAGAAAATGTTGATGCCCACTAAATTTCTTACAGATTTTTGGAAAGAGGAAATAGACTCTTTACACTGCAACCAAACTATGTATCTGTATAACTATTTATTATTATAGATGCACAGTATATTACCTTTACATCTACTTTTAAAAATGTGGATTTAGATCCACAACATAAATGGAAATATCAGGTCTTGCATCGTTGACCCATTTGTAGCATGTTACACTGTATATATACATGTATATATAGACCTAGTTAAGAAAGTAAGATACACTGAATAGTTTTTGTTGTTTCTTTGGTGAATTTGAGAATGTTTTTTTTTTTTGAACTAGAGAACGTTTTGTTGAAAACAATATTTTACACTAAATAGTTATTGTTGCTTCTTACGTAAAATTTAGAATGCATGCTTTGTTGAGAATTAAGTTGTTAAGAAATATAGAATTATAACTCAAAAGTAACCAGTACGTAATGAATGTATTGATTTGTGTTGTTTATATATTAGTCCAAATTTCTTTCCCTTTTTGATGACACAAAATTGGCTGCAATAGGTTAGAATTTCAACTTCTACACAAATCTAAAAATGATTAAAAAAACATGATTTAAATAGTGTACAGTAAACAAATATTACCGTATAATCATGCGTTCACCTTTTTGGAAGCCTTTGATATATGTTCCTTACACTCACAATAATTTCTTCCAAATAACATTTCTCACCGAAATAACCACACAAACGATTTTAGCAAGCTCTTTGTTTTAACAAGACATTTTTTTGTTTCTTTGTGTGTAAGTACACCTATTGTTGCATTCTTTTGTTATGTTTCTTTTTATATATATAACAAAGACACCAATTTAACGTTATTCATTATTTAAGAAGTAAATAAATCACGACGCCAAATTTTCAATGTTAGTGATTCGGAAGACAATATAAGAAACTCATAAATATGAACATTTTACATTGTTTTTAATTTCAACAAATCATATCAACCATCATAATCTCATATTCAAAATAATACACATGTTTCATAACACAAGAGATTTGATGACCAAATTAAATCTTCTACAAGAATCAAATTCATGAGACCATATTCATGACAATCTAAAATAATAGAAACATTTCATGAAACTTGCAACATTTGCACCTTGTGTATATTTTGAATTTTTGACTTAATGTATAAAACAATTCAAATAAAGTATTTTCTAATATCATAAAGGTAACATTAAAATTTATTTATGTGATGTTAATTGTGCTTTTTAAAAAAAAAAACTAAAATTGTAGTCCATTGGTTGTGGTATAATAATACTATAGAAAATCAATGCATTATTAATAATGTGGGCTCATGAACTTTAAGAATGCCACCCATATTCAAACGAATCAAACCTAACTATATATATAGACAACTTTGTAAAAATTTAAAAAGTTACAAAAAATAATAGCAAGAAGAAAACAATATTAAAATAGTATATCCTACACAGTCAAATTTGACAGGTTGAGAAATAATTGTGTATAACACATCACATGCTCTCTCTTTTGTTCCTTTCTCGTTTCCCTTCATCTTCAGTAGATCACATGGTACTTAACTAGTTTTAGTTTCCTTTAGTTATCCTTTTTCTGTTTGTTTTGAACATAGTTTTCTTTAGTTATCTAATGTTAAAGTTAAAGTGAAAAAGCTATTGTTAGCTGTGTGCTATATTTCTTATATATGTTATGTTGTTTTGCTATTTCTCATTTTTGTAACTTGAAATTTATCAGTAAAGAGCTATATATATGGATCGAATATACAAAAGAAATATATGGCTAGTTTGCGAAGAATCTGAAGAACAACTCGGGAGCATGTTGATGCACAATTGATCAAACTCTCATCTCGTGAAGATGAAATTAATACAAGTTGAACCTGTTGAGAATGACTAACCACAAATCTTCGCTAAAAGCACACTGAAAAATTAGGTGATCCCGGGTTTTGGCATAACAATAGTTTGTCGAAATTTTCATTACCCACTTTGCCAAACGAATCTTGATGAGGAGTTGTTCAAATTGAATATTCCAAACTAGAAGCACATGTTTTGGCGTTCCTCTTTTGAGCTAGCCAAATTTTGGTTAGAGTTTGACATTGCTTCTCGATTAAAAGGTTTTCCATTTGAGTTTTGAAGAGAATGTGCTAGTCGAAGGGCCTTCGATATACCAATAATATACTCGTCGTCGATTCTCCATCTAGAGAAAAATTGATGTTGGTTAAGTAGATTTTGCCTTGCGGAATTGGCCATCGATGTTTGAGAACCAACAGGTTGAGAAACCATTGCTTCGGTTGGCAGTCCTCATTCTCTCAACCCAAATACCCAATATAACCAAATAGAATGAAACGTAGAGTTTGAGTTCTACCGTTTACATTGTAATATATTTTCATTCTTAAAACGAGTCTTCTTTATATTATTGACTAAATTGATAAATATTGTTTGAAAGTTGAAATAAAAAAAATGTGGGGCTGCAAAATTTTTTAGATTTCTGAATTCTCCTCAACATGACGTAAAGTTTTTCTTACTTCCAAATCATTACAACTTAGAATCTCAAAATCATAAACAAAAAAATTGGTTATAGCAATTTTTAAAATCTTTTGTTGGTTAATGGTTAATTCTATTGCAATATTTTTTTTATAAAAAAAATCAAATCTTAGTTAATCCGATTTTGAAAGAGTTCAATCTGGTGAAACAAAATAAAAATTTGCTATGATTTATTCTGTGTTAGTCCTATTATATTATTATCCTATTACAGAAAAGAGATAATTTTTCATGGAAAAGGATTAAAGATACCATAGTCACATAGATATGTCTAATTAATTCAAATAGGGAAATTTTAGTGGTTAGTGAGTCATAACCTATTACCTAGTCTTCATGTGAACCAATCAGGGACATAGATGCTCACTTTACTTTACATGAATTATTTTTTCAATACATAAATATTATATTGCACATCAGAATAAAAATGGAAGGGACTGATGTCTAAATCTATCGTTCAATTAGGCTTTAATTGGATTTAGAAAACATAATTGTGAAATGTATTTCGGAGAAAAAAACAAGAACCCTAATTAGAATATATTTAGCCATCTCATGACAAATTGACAATGATTTTGACCGGTACGACAAAATTGAAATCCTATTCTTTTGTGTCGTCGAATTACTGCTTTTTTTTATAAAGATAAATGTTTGGTAATTTTGTACACTTGTATTAGTAATTTTGTACATTTGCAATAACAATTGACGGGAGTTGTAAATCTCATATTTTGTACTTTGTACTAGGCCTGGGCATTCGGGTATTCGGGTCGAGTCCAGGTTCGGGTTCTAATGGGTACAAGTTCCTTCAGGTATACTAAAAACATACCCATACAAGTTTCTATAAGACACAGGTTCGGGTCCAGGTTCGGGTACAGGTTCCAACTTATTAAACCATTTAAATATCCAAATTTTACAAGTTTCTTCTAGATATACGTTCGAGTCTAGGTTTTGTGATGTATTTATACCCAAAATCTAAACAAAAACCTGTAACTTGAACCTGTGAAATGCATTTGAAACACAAACAAACCAACAAGACAACAATCATAAAGTATGAACTAATTTAAGAATACAATTATCAATCGAAGTTTGTCAATGTATAAAACTATATCAGTGTAACCAAAGCAATTAGACAAACGAATAAAAGTCAATGACGAATCACGAATCGAAACAGATCATTTAGATAGACGAACAACGGAACAAGAATCAATGACGAATCACGAATCAATCGAAGCAAGATTAGAAAGAGAATGATGATAACTGTAGATCAAACTCAAGATGCCTATGATAAAAGAGACGAGTGTGGTCGAGCTCGAGAAGGATTTGCAAAAATCGAGCTTGAAATTTTAGGGATTCCATTCCTTTGAGGAATCGATGTTTTGGTGTTGGTATTAGAAAGTTGAACCCGTAACAACAAATAAAAGTAAAACATTTAACTCATTTGTAAATGTTTTTTTTATCAGTATTATGACAATATTATAAAAAAGATTATAGAAAACAATATCAATAAAATCTGTTTTATCATAATCTTCGGTAGATTTGACTTACTAGGCTTAGGCATACATGTTCAAGTTCGGGTACATGTTCGGGTACAGGTTCAAATTCGGGTACTAAAAACATACCCATACAGGTTCTTCTAAAATTTCGGGTCGGATCCAGGTTCGGGTCTTACAGGTTCGGGTCTAGGTTCGGATACGCAGTTTCAGGTTATTTTGCCCAGGCCTACTTTGTACTACTGTCATAAGTTCATAACTCAAGATCATATAACCCGAAAATTAAGCAATACTGCAATAATTATAATTTAATGTATTTAAATATATCACGTACATTTACATCGAAAATTGCAAAGCATCCATATCTATGATGCAAAACCTCGAGTTCAAAAAACTAGTATTTCAAATGAATGGAAACAAAATAAGTGAACCCTACAACGGATTTTGAATAAACAACATCATATTCTAAAGATTGCAAATATGGGTCCAGGGAAAAACAATCTAATTGCGATAACAAGGACATCAACAATTCAACATCGAAAATTACGATAACTTTTTCTTCTCCTTCTTGATATAGAACACTACGATAAACTAAACAGAAGATATATATCAAACTGTTTTAGTTGGTCCGCCGAATTTAGTACACTTGTCCGGAAAATTAGATGGACTAGCTAAACGTGTTAACATAGTGGTCTATATCCTACTTGTTGACAAGTCCACCCATATATTTTAACACGATTTCATATACAAACAAGACCCTTTTTCACATTCTTATACATCCAAATATGATATATATATAGGGACTAGTAGGGGTGTCAAAATGGATGATCCAACCCAACCCAATCCATAACTCATATAGGTTGAATGTTAATGGTTTATGGGTTAACCTAATTCATTTAGCAATTGGGTTGAATCAACTCATGAATCCATTAAACATAAATGAGTTGGATTAACTTTGACCCAATCCATTTTATTTTGATACATAAAATGATTATATAAATATTTATTAAAAGATTGTAAAATCATGTTTGATTTCATCAAAATTGTGTATTGGGCACAATATTTTCGCAAAATCTCGTTTATGGCGGAAAAATTTTATGGATCATATTTTTGGCGGAAAATTTTTGCGGGATCATAATTTTGGCGGAAAATTTTATGAATCTCGATTTTGGCGAAAATGTTTTGTGGGATCACGTTTTTGGCGGGAAAATTTTGCGGAATCATATTTTTGGCGGAAATTTTATGAATCTCGATTTTGGCGAAAATGTTTTGTGAGATCACGTTTTGGACGAAAAAATTTTACGGGATCATATTTTTGGCGGAATTTTTTTTGCGGGATCATATTTTGGCGGGAAATTTTATGAATCTTGATTTTGACGAAAATATTTTGTGAAATCACGTTTTTAGCAGGAATTTTACGAGATCTTTTTTTGGCGGGAAAATTTTACGAAATCATATTTTGGCAGGAAATTTTATGAATCTCGATTTTGGCGAAAATATTTTTTGAGATTACGTTTCTGACGGGAATTTTACGAGATCTTTTTTTGGCGGGAAAATTTTACGAACTCATATTTTGGCGGGAAATTTTATGAATTTCGATTTTGCCGAAAATATTTTGTGAGATCACGTTTTTTGCGGGAAAATTTTACGGGATCATATTTTTAGCGGGAAATTTTACGAATCTCGTTTTTGGCGGAAACTGGTTTAATAGATTGTGTTTTTTATACAATCTTGGTTTTGGCGGGAAATTTATTTATCGGATCAATTTTTGATGGGAAATTTCCGAATCACGTTTTTTGCCGGAAAATTCGAAAATAGTCAAAAAAGCTTTTTAGCAAAAAAAATTGGGGAATAGTGTTTTTGGTAACAAAATAAAAAAATTATGAAATCATGTCTTTTAGTTATATACGGGTTGATGGGTTATCCATTTTCAACCCAATAATCCATTTTATTTCAACCCATTTTAACTCAATCTATTTGACTCATCAAACCACTTAACCCATCAACCCATTGAAACCAAATATTCAATCCATTAGAGTTAATGGATTGGATTGGGTTGGATAAACCCATGAGTTTTGACCCATTTTGACACTCCTATGGACTAGCTAAGCATGTTAACATAGTGGTATCCAAATTATTGACAAGTCCACCCGTATATTTCAACCTGATTGCATATACAAAACCCTTTTTCACTTTTTTTTTTTGTTTTTTTTTTCGATTTGTGACACCCATGCATACATGCCTTCGGCCATAAGGCTTGGGGCAACTTGCGTTCAAAGACTCGATAGTTCACGGGATTCTGCAATTCGCACCAGGTATCGCATTTCGCTATTTGCAAATATTACATAAGCGCGCGCGCATATATATATATATATTTCCACATCGGTAATGTATTACACATATAAATCTTATATATGCCATTAAATTTATATAAACTAATGATATTAATTTGTTTTGTAGTTTAATTAATCAATAAAAATGTTAGCATACAACACACAATTAGCTACACCAACACATTTCCACTCTCCGGTATAAAATTTCATCCTAACACACGGTGTGATTAAACTGAATCCAGACGAATTTTGGAGTCGGTGAAAGAGTTGAATTTACTTACCATTTATCATGACTGAATTATGTTAGATAACTTGAACATTCTTTTTTCAACACACATATTTTCTTCAACTAACACACCAAGTGAATCTTTTAACTATTAAAGACCACCATAATTATCTCGTAGTTTTCCTTTATTATGTACTGTTGTGGAAAATAGGAACATAAAAATGGGAGATAATCAAAGAGAGAGAGGAAGAAAGATAACAAAGTTTGAAACGGGCCCATAACATGTCTTCTCACGTCAACATCATCTTCCATTACTACTATTACTTTCACCCTCTCATCAAACTCACTCAACATTTCATCTCTCTTATTACCTAATTCATCAGATCCATAAAACAAAATGCTCCGTTAACCTTCTTCACCAACATCATATCTCCCTCTATCTCTCTCTAAACTCAACAAGATCATAGATCATGTCATCTCCAAGAGATAGAGGAAAAAGCTTGATTGAATCATCAGGATCAGAGCCACCAGTGACACCAAGCCGTTACGAGTCACAGAAGAGACGTGATTGGAACACTTTCGGGCAATACTTGAGGAACCAGAGACCACCCGTGCCTATGTCTCACTGCAGCTGCAACCACGTTCTTGATTTCTTAAGGTACTTAGACCAGTTCGGTAAGACAAAGGTACATGTGCCTGGATGTATGTTCTATGGCCAGCCTGAGCCACCAGCTCCTTGCACGTGTCCTCTAAGACAAGCTTGGGGAAGTCTTGACGCTTTGATCGGACGGCTTAGAGCGGCTTACGAGGAGAACGGTGGATCTCCGGAGACAAACCCTTTTGCTAGTGGAGCGATAAGGGTTTATCTTAGGGAAGTGAGAGAGTGTCAAGCTAAGGCAAGGGGGATTCCCTACAAGAAGAAGAAGAAGAAGAAGCCAACGACGGAGAGTGGTGGAAGAGACGACTCTTCTTCTTCCTCCTCTTCCTTCAGCTTCTCTTAAGATTCTCCATCTTCGTGAAAAGACTTTGTGGTAATATATTTCTCCCTTCCCTATGTTTTTATTTGATTGAATATGTGCCTTTGTATTAATTTGCATATATACATATATAAACATGCATCTAGGCCATGTATATACATATAGATTTCGTTTTTTCAATTCTTTACTAGAAATTTACGAAACTATGGTTTCACTACACTAGCTAGCAATATACACCCTATATATATATATATTTATATATCATGTAGTCTATGTATTAAAACCCTAATTGGAGAAGTAATTAGCCTTTTGATTTCCTTGAATTTTTTTATCAGATAGGCTGGGATTCACGGAACTATTTGTGCCTAGATATTAGATTTTGAATAGAAGTAGGTTTTTGTTCAAACATTTTTCACCCTTTAAATGAAAGAAGATTTTAATTAGTTCGGAATAGTAATACAAAAAGGTTTTTAGTTTCTAAGAATTCAAATTTCTTATAAATTTTTTGAATGGATGATTCATTAAAAATTTGGTGTTACAAGTAAAAACCTAGATTCATTAAAACCTTAGTTTGAAAATGCCATCACATTTTCTTAATCTAAGTTCGTATGTGGAAAATAATTCATGGTTATCCAAGTTATCTTTGAGAACATCTCATTCAAGATATGGAAAAGACATCTGATTCTCAAAAGATGGATTCTTTCTTCATCAACCACACACCCATATAGTCATGTGTGTAAATAGCGAGAGAGATCTAAATACATTTTTACCACTGTCGTTTATATAAACAGTGGTTCAAGGAAGTAATGATTGGCTCTTAGAATGCTTCTCTTTAAAGATTTTTGTAGATTTTGTTCCCTATTGATGATCAAGGGAGAAATTGATTGAACCCTTTTCCCCCATTTTTATAACCTAAAGAAATCGATTAATAATTGAGATTCCATGATTGTTCTCGAAGGTTAATAAGGCTATCTCATAACAGAAATTAACACGCACATAATACTTTAATGTTTTTAATTCATGCGTTAAATTATTGCAATGTGGGTCTTAGGAGAATGATCTGAATATGAACAATTCAACCAAATCTTTTTAACATTTCAATAAAATAAATTGTAATTAGGATCTCAGATTTTAGAGCTTGGATTGTGACATATTAATTAGAGCTTTTATAAAGGCTGTTTAATGCATTAACATTGGGAGTAGTTATGCATTGGCATTTTTTGAGATTATATAAAACTAGATTTTGTGGGACAGTAAGTTTCCCCTTTGAATCCACCTAAACTAAATTAATTTTCCAAGATCTCATATAAATAAATATATCCTTTGCTCGAATCATCTTTATGAGTTTTCCTTTAGGATCTTTGTCACCACTAACTTTGGAAAAGCTTGAAAGAGTGTCTTGTCCCCCGCATAGCTTTATAGATTTTGTTTGATGATACAATATATATAGCATATGTCGCACGAAACATAAGTTAGAGAATATATCTCGAATGAATTGGCATAGAAATTTTGGGTTTATATTTAGGTTAAGTTTTATTTATATCGCACAAGCATGCATGCATCTCGCACAGTT
This sequence comes from Arabis alpina, assembly GCA_900128785.1. Lineage (NCBI taxonomy): Eukaryota > Viridiplantae > Streptophyta > Magnoliopsida > Brassicales > Brassicaceae > Arabis > Arabis alpina. The sequence goes on from LT669791.1 coordinate 49,059,858, forward strand.
ATGGTTTAAACTTGGAGTTGTATTAATCTCTATGCATCTTTGAATCTAACAATCCCATATTATATGTGTATAATTAATGAACTAATGTTGATACGTACTAGATATTGGCAGGGTCACCAAAATCTCAGAGGATCAAATGTAAAAGAGACCTCAAATCTATCTACGGATGATCAAGAAGTCAAAAGTAAAATCGTATCTCCAACATATCTTTCGGCCCATTTTAGCCGATCTTCATCCACTCCTCCTTCATTTTCGTATCTCCAATGTTCAATAGATCTATTCTCTTATTAAGCTCTTTTTGTTTTTTGGAATAAGTGTATAGATTTTATATGTTTAAGAGAGATTTGTTTTGTACTTCTATGTCGACTTCTTATGTCAGCTAGCGTGCTTCTATGTCTAATATAAGTCCAACATATTGGATTTAAATGATACTAGCTAGGACACTGGTGGATTTGCAGAGTGAGACCATTAAAATTTGTGCATTAATGGATTGACGTAATGACTTAGAAAAACTACTAGTGGTTTAGTTTAGCTTAAAAGCAACCTGTGAGAAATAGTGATTGTTTTCAAAAGTTATTAAGGTGTTATAAATAGTTAGTTGAACATTGCATTAATCTTTTTTTATCGGATATTGCTGATCGGAACATATTAGTTAGACTATATTATCTACGTTTCATTATAAAATTAAACATATATTATAAACATATTATTTGTAAGAAGCAGTCGGTGTGATAATAAATGTGGGGAGTACGTACGAAAAGTTTCAAGTCTAAAACAAAACAGAAGAGAAAACCAAACGAGCTATTCAAGGATGAAGGATCTAGCTGATGTTGTGTTGGAACGACACATGAGGTTTCATGCTTATGATCAAAGGATGACAAATTGTTGTAGAGGCGCTTCGTAGGTATTCAAGATGCATTTGGCGTTTCTATACGATGTAAACAGGAGATTCTCCTGAGCTTTATACTCATCCTTATTAGTTATTATTATGTTTAGTTAATTGTTATGTTTCTCTAGTTACAAAAACAATATGTAAACAGTTTGTTAAGGATTTCAGAAAGATTTTCATTAGTTATAGTAAACACATGAACCTTAATTACGTATATAGTATTTCTTCGGATTTCAGTAGTATATAAAGATGGAGGGATTAAAAGTTGTGTAACATTCAACTAAATACAATAATTGTTTTTTCCTCTGAACTTAGAGTAGAACTTTCACAGAATCTTGTATGTTATTAACAAGAGCAATGTGACACTCCAAGAGATTAAAAAATATTTGTATGTTCCCCATTTTCAAATGGTAGAACTGCAAAAAAAAAAAAAAAAATTATAAAAGATTATAGTTTAACATGCATGATTTTGTTATGTAATGTCCACTTTTACAACAAATGGTTAGTTGAAAAGTATCTCACATCAGAAGTAAAATGCAGTCTTAAGTAATATATAAGATATACGGCAAAAAAGAAGAAGTAGTATGTATATATATAAAGTTAGCTTTTCTCTCTTCTCATGAAACCACATCACCATCCACATCATTTCCACTTCATATTCTTTTTAAAAAAAAAAAAATTAAATTCAATACACATGAGTACTATTTAACAATTATATATTTGATGCTAACATTATGAAAAGAATTTGAAAAGTCACAATGTTATACTAATAAATATAGATAGATACATATATTATTGGAATAATAATAGGTTTATTAAACTTGGTTATACTAATATTATTTCACATTTTGTATATTTTCAGTTACGTTAAGTTATATCGCAAATATTATAAAATAAATTAAGATATGGAACATGTCCTGACAATTTAACAAATAAGTCTACGTAGAGCTAGATTCATATAGTAAAAACAGAAGTTGCTAAGTCTTACGTATAGTAGAGAGAGAAAAAAACAATGAAGGTATCCTTAAAACAATAATTGTAATTATATAACAAAAATGAAAAAGGAGAATAAGAGCAATTATTATTTTGTTAAATAGCATATTAAAAGTATCTACACAAAAATATAATATAAGTTTAATTTTTTTTAAACTGCCTATTTTGTAAATTTATTTTTAACAAAAATAAAATTTTAAATGTAAATATAAGCGAAGAAGAAATATAAATTGTATGCTTCGAAGTAAGCGAAATTTTGACAAGTGCCACTTTATATAATGTCATATTTTAAAAATAAATTCATAAAACCACTTTAAAAAAATAATTGACTTAAAATATTATTTCTGTTTACGTTAACTATGTTATGTTCGAATTTAGTTTTTACGGTTGAACGTTTGTTAGGATTAAACCCTTTAAAGTTTATAATCTTCAAGTAGAGTTTTGGAAAATATATTTAACTTGAATCTATTTAAGAATTAAAAATTATTTATGAAAGATGGATGCAAAGAAAGAAGAGAAACATGACGCAACACGTTTGTTTATAATGTTTTTTTCTAGGAAAAAAAAAAGACGGAAGATAAAAGATACACAAACAATGAACGCGAAGTTGTTCACATCAAATTGGTTGGTGAAGGGTACATAAGAAGCTAGTTATGATGAGATGTTAAGTGTCATACCAATCAAAAGTGACGAATAAATGTATTAAGATAAAGAGAAATGAAACATTTTCATCGTCTTTAAGTATCCACATATTCTTCTCTCTATTTTATACTTGGGAAGATTATGTTGTTAATGTTAGTTTCTGCAAGAAATTAATCTGAGTTATATTCATTACTTCAAAATAATACAATTATTTTATAAAAAACAATTTATCCATGAATTAATGAACATTTTAACTCATTCAAATAGAAGAATGGGAACATCGATCTAGAGAAGTAGTTATATAGTTGTACTTTCCAAAAAGATAACCTAAATTATCTTAATTATTTCAAAATAACATATTTTTTACTATGGATGCAATTTAAGTATGTATTAATGAATTTTCTCTTATAAGTGCATATAAGTTAAAAATATTATTTAATATATTTTCAAAAATATAACCTTATAAATCTAAATAAAAATAACATAAACATTAAAAATATATGTCACAAATTATTTAGGTAACAAATATAAACCAAAAGCAAAATATATTTACGACAAAATCCGCGCGCATGCGCGGGTACTCACCTAGTATAATATAAAAAGAAGTAATATATAAGATATAAAATTAACACTATCACAGTTCTCATGCATGATGTACTTTAGCTTGAACCAAGATTGATAAAATCCAAAAACAAAAAAACCGATCAATCCACTTCAAAATCGACTTGACCCGAAATTAATCCAACGGATCTACCAAAATTTAATCTTATAATTGAATTACGTCAAGTTGGGATGTCTAGAAGAACTATTGTCTTGAGAAGAAATTTGAAAATGATCTCACATAAGAAATAAAATAACCTTGAGCTATATATAAAAAATATGGTTTAATCTATTCATTCACAAGGGGAACAATTTGTTTTGTGTTAGTGTGTTAGAAATGAAAATCTATCAAACTTGATAATTATAACATGAATGCAAACAAATAATATGAAACAAAAAGCCCTTGGTAAAAGAGCAGCATACACTTTACACTTTTGTGGGCACAAATCTGCATGGATCTAGTACTATAGTAAAAGAAGCCCAAGGATTTTCTCTAATAAATATAACCAAGTATGATAAGCCCATAACCTCTCTCCCATCAGTTTATAGATAGATACATATCGTTCCAGCTCTTAAGTCTCAATTGTTCTCAGCTCTTCACAAATCACAAATCGCCAACTTATCATGACCTAATCTAATGAGCTAAGTTTTAAATATATTTACTTCACAAAAAATTTGTTACTTAATAATATTTTAAGTCACTTTTAACTAAGGAAACCAAAACTCAAACACAAACTATACACACTTGACCAAGTGTAGGTACCTCTATTAGTCGTTAATTGGCCTCCAAAGAAAATTATACTGAACGTTTCAAAAACACAAAGTAATTGAATTATTCATAAAAAGTCTCGTAACATTTTTTTTTGGTCTCGTAACATTTACCTACAAATCTAATCTTATATCCACTCGAACATAACTATTTTTGGTTTAGCCAAAAATTTCCAAACCAAACAAAAAGACGTGACCACAAGCACCCCTTACGCAATACGATTGGAACGAACGTGAAGATCAGACGAAAGCATTAAATGATGAACTTCCAATAAACTCAAGAAAATGTTTTGTTGCATACACAAACTCGAACACAAAATCGACACGTGGAATTTCTAGAAACTGCTATGTTACAATAGGTCCACGTTATCAATAAAATTGATTAAAGATTTGTAAGAGAGAAAAAAAAACAAAAAACGACATGCAAGGTAACGTCGTGAGAGTGAGACAGCACGGTGTACTTTGAAGGAAAAAGAGTTATTACGGAGGAACACAACAAAGCTACTTCCACTTCACGTCACCACTTATCTACTTCCACGTCACTCTATTTTATGCACCACTTCTTTTTTTGTTTTTTTAAATTCGGTCATTAAATTTAAAACTCGGGTCCATGCCCACCAAAATTCCCACTAATTGGTCAATAAATTTCAGTCACGAGATAAATGAATTTAATAGAGTTTTTGCTTTTTCTGTCTTTTGCATTTACTAACTTTTAGAACGAAATTAATATCATATCAGTTTGAGAAAAGTCACACTAGAGAAAAAAAGAAGAAGAAGATCAGATCTAAGAAAGTTTAGTGGTGATTAAGTAACATATGAAAATTGAATGAGATGTTAAGATTTAAGGGCAGTGAAATCTTTTTGGACCCTACGTGTTAATAATAATACTTGCAAGGAAATCCACCTTCTCACGCTCCTACCCTATCTAATTAGTTTTAAGTTTCTAAGTTAATATTTCTCGTTTACTAAAATGAGTTCGGATCAAGAATGAGAGCATGTTAATTTCGTCTTTTCTCACGCTTAAACAAATTATTAACATATTAACCGACGTACTATATGAGTATACGACCATTAAAGTTTTTTTTTTTGGGTAAAAAGACCATTAAAGTTGTTTGTAGTACGAACGATCAAAAACTGAAATCACTAAAACGTCTTTCCACGTACTAGTATTATTATCAAAATAAGTTAGCCGAATTTCTTGTTTTCTTTAAAGTAGTTTTAACTTTGGGAAATCAATATTGATTCGTTCGTTGTTTAAATTTCCATCAATGATATGATATGTGGGTACTAATGTATTATGAGCTGTGATGTGAAGTACTTTCGATGTCCAAAGTCTAAAAGAAAAGGCGAGAAAAAGAAAACATTTAGCTTACCAACTGATAATAATTACTGTATAATCCCTTATCCATATTCATCTTTTTTGGGCAAAACTTTGATTTATAGAGTAATAGTACAACCTCATCATTCTTCAAAGCGTGATATCTTTTGAAGGACGAATGGTATTATTAATTCGTTGAAAGTTTTTTTTTTTGCTAAACGCTTAATTCGTTGAAAGTTGAAACCAAACTAATTCTACAAAACATGTAGAAGAATCGAATATTTTTTCTATGTAATGTGTATATTGTTTAAAATGGTTATTCATTATTGCTAGCAATAAAAATGATCTGAATTCAGGTCGCATAATGATTTTTTCCACGATACCACCATCAAATAAATTGGTTAGCTTATGGATTATTTGTTTTACTAAACTTATATTTTTGCTGATTTTCTTACACCTATCTTTGCTGATTTAATTCATTACATATGTGTTGATATTTAATGAAACCACGTTGAGATTATATTTTTGTGGAACCATGCATATTGAAAAAACTCTCCAAAGAAATAATAAAAGGGTGAATTTGTGGGATAACAAAAAAAAACAACAACTATAATCTAAAAACTAACTAGTTCGGGAGAGATAGGGAGAGACAGATAAATAAAAATGTAGAAATTGGTTAGTTTTTAGATTATAGGTTTTTGTGTTTTTTTTTATGAAAAAATTGGCCTCATGGGCAATTTTCAAAACTATAATTAGAAAACTAGGCAGTATACTGTTCACAATTTGAGAGATAGACACTTTGTTGTGGGTCCAACAATTCTCAATAACAAATAACCTATTCAGTTTTAATATTTACACTTATGCCATTAATCTCTTTTTCTTCTTCAACCAAAATCTGATTATCTCTTTCCTCTACTTTTTGTTTCATCACACAAAACGTGGTTTGTCAGAGAGCATCATCAAATCATCCGTCGTTGGTTCCACCTCCGACGACCACCGTGACAAGGTTACCAACTCAAGCTTATAACTCTGTCATGGACTCCAACGTAACCCCGATGACTTCCATGGAGAAGATTGATCAAGTCACGAGGTGGGTCAGCGCCACCGTCATGACGAAAGACGACGACGGTGACGAGGTGGTAAGAGTGGAATTGTTCCGAATCTTCAATTGGTAGATCTAGGTTATGAGTTTTGAAAAACGGATTGAAATTTTGATTCAAATATGAAATTTTGTTTATGATTCTAGGTTATGATTCAAACGGATCTAGGTTATGATTCAAATATGAAATTTTGATTTGAATTTAACGGTGTACCGGAAGTTGTAGACGGTGATTCGAGAAGGAAGAAGATGGTGGAATGATTAGAAATGGTCTTCATTAGCTATTATCAATTAAAATTAGGAAATTAGAATGAATTAATTACTATAACAAGAATAATGGTTTACATTAACGTATTATAGTGTGGAATGATTATATTTGGTTTAGAAGATTTAGTTGTTTGTTAAGATTTGAAATTAGAAAAGAAACTAGTTTGAAAATTAGTGTTTATGGAAAGAAGCATGATTCAAATATGAAATTTTGATTTGAATATAAACCGAGGATGAGACTCCTTATTCCTCCTCATGATTACTTTTGTAAGATTAGAAAATTTAGAAAGTTAAATCAAAGAACAATGTAATCAAAATTAATTACGATTTGTGCTAGATTAGAAATGTATACTCCCTCCGTATTTGAAAGATTGATGTTTTAGAAATTTTCTTTGTTATTGAAAGATTGATTTTCTACATTTCAATTAATACTTTTTTTGCTTTATCACTTAAATTCATGGCAAATATTTGTTTTACCCCATAAAGTTACATACTTTTTTATTAGAAAACAAAAAAGTAAGTAGAAATAAATAAATAAATACAAATAGTTATTGTGTCTTAATATGTGTGAAAATTTCTAAAACATCAATCTTTCAAATACGGAGGGTGTACATTTTAACAAAAAAACGAATTTAACAGTGTACATGTTGGTGTATCGGAAAATGTTTATTTGAACGGTGTAAACAGTAGTATATCCAACAATGATATGGTGGTGTATCGATAACTGAACGGTATACACGACGATGGTGTACATAGTGGTTTATCGGAAAAAGTATACGTTGGTGTACACGGTGATGTACCAGCCGGTGTACCGGATAATGTACACAGTGGTGTACCAAAAAATACCCACGGTGGTGTACCAACCGGGATTTCGGAGGATATATAACGATAGTGTACCAGCCGGTGTACCGAAAGTTTTCAACGGTGGTGTACCAGCCGGTTACACGGTGGCTGGCGTACTAACCGGTGCACACGGTGATGTACCAACCGGTGTACCGAACATTGTACCGGATAATGTTTATGGTGTTGTACCGAAACATGTTCACCGTAGTGTACCAACCGGTGTACAAGGTGGTGCACCCGCCGGTGTACAAGGTGATGTACTGCCGGTGTACCGGACATTGTACCGGATAATGTTTATGGTGTTGTACTGAAAGATGTCCACCATAGTGTACCAACCGGTGTACATCATGCCGGTGTACAAGGTGATGTACCCTGTGACGCCCGCAAACCATTTTTTTGGTAAAATGGAGGGGGCTGTCGATCGACACACTTGTGGTCTGTCGATCGACAAGGCTCTTAAGGGCTGTCGATCGACACACCTAGTGTCTGTCGATCGACAGGTGCTCGAATTGGCTGGTTTACTGGTTCGATTTAAGTCGTTCAATTGGACCGGGCCGGTTTGGGTAAACCCTAGGGCTTCGTATTTAAGAGTTTTTGGCCGCATTTGAGCGAACCAAAGTCCCAAAAATCAGAAACAGAGAGTTGAGAGGAGTTTCTCTTGTTCCTGATAGTTTGTGATTAGGGTTTCGTTCTTGATCGATTTGAGGTGGAATTTCGTGGTGGTTGTTGCTGAATTCGTGTCTAGCCTCAATTCTACCAGAATCTAACCGAAAATCTAAGGTGAGTGCGTGACCATGGCTTCTGGGCCGGTGGATTCGTTAGGGTTGTATGGTGGTAGGTTAAAAACTGATTGATTGTGATGATTGATGTTGTTTCTGTGTGTTTTGTGGTGTATGGATTGTTGGATTGTGTTTGTTGTGCAGGTTACGTGTTATCGCAGAGGAGGAACCGATCCGAGAGGATAATTGATCGATCTCCTATGAATCTGCGACGACCTGTCGATCGACAGCCCTTGGGTGTGTCGATCGACAGGGTCACACGAGGCTGTCGATCGACACCTAGAGGTTGTGTCGATCGACAGGTGATCGAGGAGCTGTCGATCGACACCTAGAGGTTGTGTCGATCGACAGGGTCCAGTTGAGCTGTCGATCGACAGGCACCGTGGGTGTGTCGATCGACAGGTGTGAACAGGGCTGTCGATCGACACCTAGTGGTAGTGTCGATCGACAGGCTGCCTGTTGGGCTGTGGTTGAGCCGTGTTGTTGTGTTTGTTTTGTGTATTGTTTGATGCGTGTTTGCCTGAGCGGATCCATCGCGTCTGTGTGCGCAGTCGTAGATGGGAGGACCGTCTCACTGGGTATTTGTGATAATACTCACGCATCTCTTTTAACCATGTGGTGCAGGTAAAGGCAAATTGTGATCGTGGAATCATGGCAACGAAGAGGGAGATGATCTAGGGTCTCGGTTTTCATGCTGTGTGGTTTATTGTATTTCTTTTATTGTTTTAGAACCTGGTTAGGTTGCTGGATTGATTGGAATTTGTTGTTGAACTGGTTAGTAATTTAATGGAATTTGCATGTTTGGTTTTAGTGTGTTATCCGCTGGTTGCTTGTTTGTGTGGCTTGGTTGTGGAGGACAAGCATTTATGGGAATGCTAGTCTGAGACTAAGAGCTTATTGTTTTTAAAAAAAAAAAAAAAAAAAAAACGGGTCGGGTCGTTTCAGTTTGGTATCAGAGCCCTTACGGTTTTAGGACGGGCTAGAACTGCTAGGATTGAAATTTGGTAAATTGCAATTCTGTGAGTTTGGGGGTTCTAGATCATCTTCCTTCGAGCCTTTAAAGAGATTCCACGGTAAGTGTTGATTGTTGTGTTTTGAGTCGTTCTAGTTCTTAGCTGGTCTGCGTGTGAGTGCAGTGAGATGGCTAGAGGAGCTAGAGGGCGTGGTCGTGGGGGCCGAGGCCGAGGGCGTGGACTCGTTGAGGAGCCAGTCGTGAGCGAGGTTCAGAGTTCCGCGCATGGGCCTGCGGCAGGTCAGCAGTCGGTGCATGATGGACAGACTGCCAGTGTGACTGCCAGTGTGGGGGCCAGTGTGGGTCCTGTAGGGGCTGGTTTGGGTCCTGTTGAGGCTGGTGGTGCTGGTGGTGTTGGTCCAGCTGTGGGTGCGGTTGCGGCCGCGGGTGTAGCCCAAGCTAGAGATGACCGTTTGGCTGACCTGCTGACACAGTTGTTGGAGCGGTTACCGGGTGCGGTGCCAGTGCAGGCTCCAGTGGTGCCACGTGTGGCAGAGGTGCAGCCGAGGGCTGCGGTTTTTGAGGAGGTTCCGTCATATATCCGTATGATGGAGCAGATGCAGAGGATCGGTACGGGTTCTTTTGCGGGTAGTGTGAAGCCTGAGGAGGCTGATGAGTGGCGGATGAGAGTGGAGCGGAACTTTCGTTCGATTAGGTGTCCCGAGGGATACAAGGTTGATTTAGCGGTCCATTATTTGGACGGTGATGCACATCTCTGGTGGAGGAGTGTAGCGGCTAGGTGGGCCGGGACTGCGATGGCGTGGTCGGATTTTGTGACGGAGTTCAACTCCAAGTTCTTTCCTCAGGAGGCGTTGGATCGTTTAGAGGCGAGGTTCTTGGACTTGACTCAGGGCACGAGATCGGTGCGGGAGTATGACGTGGAGTTTAACAGACTCCTGGGTTATGCTGGTAGGAGCTTCGAGGATGAGCAGGCTCAGGTTCGGAGGTTCTTGCGAGGACTTCGACCGGATTTGCGGACTCGGTGCAGAGGCATCAGGTTCGCGAGCAGAGTGGAGTTGGTAGAGGTGTCTGCACAGATCGAGGAGGATCTGAGGGAGCAGGCTGCGATTGTAGTTCCAGCTGTTCAGCCTCGGAGGCCTCAGCAGCAGCATGTGCAGCAGGCAGGTCCTGGCAAAGGCGGCAAGCCGGCGCAAGGACAAAAGAGGAAGTGGGAAGGTGCTTCGGGATCGGGCCAAAGTGGCCGAGGCTGTTACATTTGTGGGAGTCTAGACCACCAGAGGGCGAGTTGCCCGAAGCGGAGTGAGGTTCGAGGAGTTCGGACGTGCTATCAGTGTGGGGAGTCGGGGCACATCAGACCGAACTGTCCGAAGTTGCAGCCGTTGGCAGTGGCAGTGGTCCAGCCAGTAGCTCAGTATGGGCCGGTGCAGCCTTTGGATCAGATCGCGGCGATGGAGCGTCCGCCGGCTATTGCAGCGCCGGGAGAACCGAGCTCTAGACCGATCACAGGTAACTTTCTAATTTAGACTTTGTGAATTCAGTAGTGTAGAATGCTTAGTGCTTGTGTTAGATCGTTTGCCTGTGATAGAAAGTTAGGTTGCTTAGCACTTGGGAATTGTGTAGGGACCTTGTTTGTAGGTGGGTGTGAATCCCATGTGTTGTTTGATTCTGGAGCATCGAATTGCTTCATTACTCCGGACCATGCCGAGAGAAGTGGTATCCGGAGTGACGCTGGTGAGCGGACTGGACCGGTTATGGTTGCCGGAGGAGAATTTCTAGCTACGCATGGCCGGGCGAAGGAGGTAGATATCCTGGTAGCGGGAGAGTTGATGCCAGCTGACTTAGTGATTAGTCCGGTGGAACTGTACGATGTTATCCTTGGTATGGATTGGTTGAATCGGTACAGAGTCCATTTGGATTGTCATCGGGGTCGGGTGGTATTCGAACGTGAAGGTGGCAGGTTGGTTTATCAAGGAGTGAGACCGACTTCAGGTAGTCTTGTGATCTCCCTTGTTCAAGCTGAGGCGATGATTGAGAGGGGTTGCGAGGCTTACTTGGCCACGATTGTAATGCCGGAAGCTGTTGGTGGGGTTGCTGTGAGAGATATTCGGGTCGCTCGGGATTTTGAAGATGTCTTTCGGTCGTTGCAAGGATTACCGCCATCTCGGTCGGATCCTTTCACGATTGAGTTAGAACCCGGAACGACGCCGTTGTCTAAGGCGCCTTACCGAATGGCTCCAGCAGAGTTAGCAGAATTGAAGAAGCAGTTAGAGGACTTATTGGAGAAGGGGTTTATTCGACCAAGTACTTCACCGTGGGGAGCACCGGTGTTGTTTGTGAAGAAGAAAGACGGTAGTTTCCGGTTGTGCATCGATTATCGAGGTCTTAACCGAGTCACTGTGAAAAACAAGTATCCTCTTCCGAGAATTGATGAGTTGTTAGATCAGTTGAGAGGGGCTACTTGGTTTTCTAAGATTGACTTGGCATCCGGTTACCACCAGATTCCGATAGACGAAGCAGATGTTCGGAAGACGGCTTTCAGGACTAGGTATGGGCATTTTGAGTTTGTAGTGATGCCATTCGGGTTAACGAATGCACCTGCGGCGTTTATGAGATTGATGAACGGAGTTTTCCGGGAGTATCTGGATGAGTTCGTAATCATTTTCATCGATGATATTCTGGTCTATTCGAAGAGTCTGGAGGAACATGAGGTTCATTTGAGGAGAGTTCTGGAGAAGTTGCGGGAACAGAAGCTGTTTGCGAAGTTGAGTAAGTGCAGTTTCTGGCAGAGAGAGATGGGATTTTTAGGTCACATCGTTTCTGCAGAAGGAGTTTCCGTAGATCCGGCGAAGATTCAGTCTATCCGAGATTGGCCTAGACCGAAGAATGCAACTGAGATCAGGAGTTTTCTTGGGTTGGCAGGCTATTATCGGAGATTCGTCAAAGGTTTTGCGAGTATGGCTCAGTCCATGACGAAGCTGACAGGGAAGGATGTTCCTTTTGTGTGGTCTGCTGATTGTGAGTTGAGTTTCGCGAAGCTGAAGACGATGTTGACTAGTACACCAGTATTGGCGTTGCCTGAACCGGGTGAGCCTTATGTGGTGTACACAGATGCTTCGGGAGTTGGTTTGGGTTGTGTGTTGATGCAGCAGGGTAAGGTGATTGCTTATGCTTCAAGGCAGTTGAGGAAGCACGAGGGCAATTATCCTGTTCATGACTTAGAGCTGGCTGCAGTGATCTTCGCGTTGAAAATCTGGAGGTCTTACTTGTATGGTGGCAGAGTTCAGGTGTTCACTGATCATCATAATCTGAAGTACATTTTTACTCAGCAGAATTTAAATGTACGACAGAGGCGATGGTCAGAGTTGTTGGCTGATTACGACTTGGACATTGTTTACCATCCGGGTAAGGCTAACACTGTAGCTGATGCCCTTAGTCGGAGGAGGTATGATTCATCTCAGGAGCGGGATGTGGAGAATCTGGTGAGTGTACTTAGTACTTTGAGGTTATGTGTTACTTCAGAGGAACCGTTGGGGTTAGCGGCGGCAGATCAAGCGGATCTATTGAGCAGGATCCGAGTAGCTCAGGAGCAGGATCCGGTGTTGTTAGATCTCTCCAAGGCTACTGGTTCCGAATATCAGGTTTCTGCTAACGGGACTATCTTAGTGCATGGACGAGTCTGTGTTCCTAAGGATGAGGACTTGAGGCAGGAAATTCTGAGAGAAGCTCATGCGAGTAAGTTTTCAATTCATCCGGGAGCGACTAAGATGTATAGGGATCTGAAGAGGTACTATCATTGGGTCGGGATGAAGAGAGATGTGGCAGATTGGGTTGCAGCTTGCAATGTGTGTCAGTTGGTGAAGGCTGAGCACCAAGTTCCTAGTGGCTTATTGCAGAGTCTACCCATTCCAGAGTGGAAGTGGGACATGATCACTATGGATTTCGTGGTAGGGTTGCCGGTTTCTCGGACCTATGACGCGATTTGGGTGATTGTGGATCGTCTGACTAAGTCAGCACATTTTCTGGCCATTAAGAAGACAGACGGAGCGGAGGTCTTGGCTAAGAAGTATGTGAAGGAAATTGTGAGGTTGCATGGAGTGCCAGCGAGTATTGTGTCGGATCGAGATCCGAGGTTTGCTTCAGTGTTCTGGAGAGCTTTTCAGGCTGAGATGGGCACTAAGGTGCACATGAGTACAGCTAATCATCCGCAGACGGATGGGCAGTCCGAAAGGACGATTCAGACACTGGAAGATCTGTTGAGGATGTGCGTGCTGGATTGGGGTGGTCATTGGGCGGATCACTTGAGTTTGGTGGAGTTCGCATATAACAACAGTTTCCAGGCGAGTATCGGAATGGCTCCTTTTGAGGCGTTGTATGGGAGGCCATGTCGTACTCCGCTATGTTTTACCCAAGTGGGGGAGAGGAGCATCTTTGGGGCTGATTTTGTTCAGGAGACGACGGAGAAGATCCGTGTTGTGAAGCTGAACATGAAAGAGGCTCAGGATCGGCAGAAGAGTTATGCCGATAGGAGAAGGAAAGAGTTGGAGTTTGCAGTCGGAGATCGAGTGTATCTCAAGATGGCGATGATGCGGGGTCTGAACAGGTCCATATCCGAGGATAAGCTGAGTACGAGGTACATGGGTCCGTTCCGGGTTGTGGAACGTGTGGGACCAGTTGCTTATCGGTTGGAGCTGCCTCCGATTATGGAGAAATTCCATGATGTGTTTCACGTTTCGAAACTCAAGAGATGCTTGCATGCTTCTGAGGAGGTAGCAGTGACGATTCCCGCAGATCTTCAGCCAAATCTGACTGTTGGGATGAGGCCGGTTAGGATTCTTGAGAGAGGTAACAAGGTTCTGCGCCGGAAGAGAGTGCCGTTGTTGAGAGTCTTGTGGGACTGTGACGGTATTCAGGAGGAGACTTGGGAACCAGAGGCAAAGATGAAAACGAAGTTCAAGAAGTGGTTCGAGAAGCAAGCAGAAGAGTGAATTCGTTTTTCTTTGTGGTTTCCAGTTTCAGTTTGGTTGTGGATTTTTGTATTTTCATTAAAGTGTAATGATTATGACATTTTTCCAGTGAATAAGAAAGTGTTTTTCTTATGTGTTTGACTTTGAGAGTCATGTGTTTGTGGTTAGAGAACCCCGAAATGGAAGTTTTATTGCGGATAGAACTTGCCAGTTTCGGTGGGGACTCTAACGGGTTGTGTGTGTGTGTGTAGAGTCTCGGAATAGAAGTTTTACGGAGGTTATGACTGTCTAGTTCCGGAGAGACTCTGCAGGGACATCCGGGGTGAGGGATGGTCCGGGTGATCTGTGATGATCACGTTTGTGATGGTATTCCGGGAGGGGAATATCATGTGAGACCTTAGGAGGTAGTTCCGGTCAGAGGTGCATTATAGACGTTAGGAATTGATTGCATAGCTCAGAGTTAGACCTCGGTCTTTCTTGGCAGATCTTGAGAGATGCGTCTCTCCGGGGGACAGTGGGTTCCCTGCATACCGATCGATCGTCAGGACTGCGCGGACTGAGATCGTGAGGGTATGGGGATGGTTTTGGAGGTTGCGACCTCTGGCAGATCTCTGCATACCGAGAGCTTGATAGACTGTGTGTCTTGATGGATTGAGGTGTGTGGAGATGGTTGAGAATCGAACACCGTCAGGACTGCGCGGACTGAGGTGGGTCGATACTAGACACCTAGAGCTGAGGGGTGACGATCCCGAAGCTAGATGGTGGTTATGAGTTATGGGCAATCAATGTCTGAGACGGATCTATATGCATAGGACGGATGTGAACCTCGGGAAGGTCTGGGAGATGTAGTCTCCGGTGTTGCTGGCGGGTTAGGCCAGGGTAGATTGGTGGGTAGTGTTAGAGGATTCGAGGACGAATCCAGTTTTAGTGGGGGAGAATTGTGACGCCCGCAAACCATTTTTTTGGTAAAATGGAGGGGGCTGTCGATCGACACACTTGTGGTCTGTCGATCGACAAGGCTCTTAAGGGCTGTCGATCGACACACCTAGTGTCTGTCGATCGACAGGTGCTCGAATTGGCTGGTTTACTGGTTCGATTTAAGTCGTTCAATTGGACCGGGCCGGTTTGGGTAAACCCTAGGGCTTCGTATTTAAGAGTTTTTGGCCGCATTTGAGCGAACCAAAGTCCCAAAAATCAGAAACAGAGAGTTGAGAGGAGTTTCTCTTGTTCCTGATAGTTTGTGATTAGGGTTTCGTTCTTGATCGATTTGAGGTGGAATTTCGTGGTGGTTGTTGCTGAATTCGTGTCTAGCCTCAATTCTACCAGAATCTAACCGAAAATCTAAGGTGAGTGCGTGACCATGGCTTCTGGGCCGGTGGATTCGTTAGGGTTGTATGGTGGTAGGTTAAAAACTGATTGATTGTGATGATTGATGTTGTTTCTGTGTGTTTTGTGGTGTATGGATTGTTGGATTGTGTTTGTTGTGCAGGTTACGTGTTATCGCAGAGGAGGAACCGATCCGAGAGGATAATTGATCGATCTCCTATGAATCTGCGACGACCTGTCGATCGACAGCCCTTGGGTGTGTCGATCGACAGGGTCACACGAGGCTGTCGATCGACACCTAGAGGTTGTGTCGATCGACAGGTGATCGAGGAGCTGTCGATCGACACCTAGAGGTTGTGTCGATCGACAGGGTCCAGTTGAGCTGTCGATCGACAGGCACCGTGGGTGTGTCGATCGACAGGTGTGAACAGGGCTGTCGATCGACACCTAGTGGTAGTGTCGATCGACAGGCTGCCTGTTGGGCTGTGGTTGAGCCGTGTTGTTGTGTTTGTTTTGTGTATTGTTTGATGCGTGTTTGCCTGAGCGGATCCATCGCGTCTGTGTGCGCAGTCGTAGATGGGAGGACCGTCTCACTGGGTATTTGTGATAATACTCACGCATCTCTTTTAACCATGTGGTGCAGGTAAAGGCAAATTGTGATCGTGGAATCATGGCAACGAAGAGGGAGATGATCTAGGGTCTCGGTTTTCATGCTGTGTGGTTTATTGTATTTCTTTTATTGTTTTAGAACCTGGTTAGGTTGCTGGATTGATTGGAATTTGTTGTTGAACTGGTTAGTAATTTAATGGAATTTGCATGTTTGGTTTTAGTGTGTTATCCGCTGGTTGCTTGTTTGTGTGGCTTGGTTGTGGAGGACAAGCATTTATGGGAATGCTAGTCTGAGACTAAGAGCTTATTGTTTTTAAAAAAAAAAAAAAAAAAAAAACGGGTCGGGTCGTTTCATACCCGCCGGTGTACCGGACATTGTACCGAATAATGTTTATGGTGTTGTACCGAAAGATGTCCACCGTAGTGTACTAACCGGTGTACAGCCTGCCGGTGTACAAGGTGATGTACCCGCCGGTGTACCGGACATTGTACCGGATAATGTTTATCGTGTTGTACTGAAAGATGTCCACCGTAGTGTACCAACCGGTGTACAGCCTGCCGGTGTATAAGGTGATGTACCCGTTGGTGTACCGGACATTATACCGGATAATGTTTATCGTGTTGTACCGAAAGATGTCCACCGTAGTGTACCAACTGGTGTACAGCCTACCGGTGTACAAGCTGATGTAACCACCGGTGTACCGGACATTGTACCGGATAATGTTTATGGTGTTGTACCGAAAGATGTCCACCGTATTATACCGACCAGTGTACACGCTGATGTACTTGTCGGTGTACGAGGTGATGTACCCGCCGGTGTACCAGACAGTGTCCCGGACAATATATCAGTTGGTGTACCGGTACACCGCATATCCACCGCGAGCATGTACACCTTGACCATCTTAACATCAGATACCCTTTTCTGTCTTTTCACACATTCCCCTCTATTAGTGTAACAGTGCAAAATTGCCTATTTTTCAAATTATAAACAGTAAATGTCCCAACTATCCTAATAACTTTCTGAAAACTACCTATATAGCTAAATTATCCTTTTTTTATTAATTTTCCAAACCATGAATAATATATTTGCACAATATGATTGGTATAAACTTGTACACGCGTGACTTTGTATGTGGTTTATTATGCTTCGTCTAAAAAGTCACAAATGTTCGATGGATAATTTTACCATCCATTGTTCTACGTTTTTTATTTCATGATTTCATGCGTGCTAATTAAAAGGTAAATTAAGTATGCAATACAAATAATTACTAATTATTGTATTGATAATCCTGACGTGTTTATTTTACCAAGCATGAATTCTGATAAAGTTAATTACCTTTTTTTATCTAGAAAGAAAGTGAATTATATATTCATATAGTTATGGTTTCTTCGACGAACAAGTGTCACTTAATTAACCTTTCGACACAAAACACTAATCACACCTATATATGTGTGCATTATAACACTATATCCCGATTTAAAAGCTTTTTCCATAGAAGAACTTTTAATACGTTTATACATTTAAACTGGAATCCACAATAGTCTAAACGGTCTTGCTATGACATGTCCAGTACTTCGTAAAAAGCCATTTTGCAATGTAAACTTTTTTTCTTAAAGATTTTCCTATGTAAAATTGCAAAATGTTTTTACTAGTAAATCTCTTTTAGCTATATATGGATCATGTTCATTGATTTTTTTTTTCTAAGATGATAGAGTACTACATTAACTATGTAGTACATATACACATAATGTCACAATTTAATTCTGCCTGTCTATAAGCATGGACATAAGAATATATATGGTATATGTCACTGGTTCTATATACATATTTAATAATATATGTCGACGCATGTGTAATCACATGTATATGTATGTGTGTATGTGTTTTTGTGACCGGCAAGATGAGTAGGCAAGAGATAATGCATGCCCTACAAATCTTAATTTTCTCATTTTGTAAAGCAAAACGAAAACAAAAATTTAGTTGCAAGCCACTTACTCACTATTGCTTTCGTGATTATGCTCATTGAGTTATCCATTAACTTTAAATAATTTAAATGACGTTAACAGTATTTTAAAATATAAGTTTGTATTATAAAAGATGTATGAATTTCCGCCAATAATTCTTCAGTTTTATTTTTGAACATATCAAAAGTCAAAAAATTGTTTTTTTGTTGTTTCCGAATTTATTTCACCTCATCATCTATGAAACTATGTTTTTAAACAAATTATGTATCATCTTTCTAATAGTTGGGTAGAGAGTTTGAATTTTCCTTTTTCGTCTTCCAACACATATCTATCAGGATACAAAATAAGAGGTGTAGAAACAAAGGAGTTTGTTATTCTTCTTAAGGAAAATAAATAAGTGTTAGATGCATGCACCTTATAAGGGCAAAGGTGAATTGTTCTTTTACAGAAAAATATGCAATATATTATCTTTACCCAAATAAAGAAAAATATGTTTCAAGTGGGAAGGGAGATCAGAGAGCGAGAGGTTGATTTTGACTCTTATACAATTTTGATCATATTTTAATGACATTTGCGATGCTTTAGAAAAATTGTCAAGTTACGGCGCCAATTCCATAATAATATTATCTTCGCAACCAAAAGTTATTGCACCATTTCCACGAAGTACATTTCCGGCTGCACTGACTATGCTAAATAATACTTTCATATAATGATCATTCTCTATTTTTATGGTAAAAAATTATCATTCTCTATTAAAAGTAGTCCGACTAGATATCAAGCAACATATGCTTTGAAATACACTTTGAAATATAAAAAAAAATCACGGCAATTATAAAATGCTTTACCTCTACTAAAATGATAAAACGAAACACGATTTTTATAAATTTGGGAAAAAACAACAACACGATTTTTATAATTCTGACACAATATGTATAGGATAAGAGTGGATGCATGTTTTTCTCAAAAAAAAAAGTGGATGCATGCACAGTCAAAATTTCGAAATCTTTCGAGTCGGATAATAATGAAAGCTATATTATATTTTTCAGAAGTAAATATTGACTTATATATGTACATTTTTTTTGACTAATGTATTCACTATAATGAATGTATGATAAATCATAAATGGTGATGGGAACATACGAACGAAACAGTGAAGACATTACATGCCACTATATAGCTATAACTCTATAAGGTTTCTCCCAATAATAGCTCCTCCCACAAGTAGTAGGGATGAAACAATACTCAAGAGACTTTGTGTATGGTTAAATATGCAATACTCATTATCTTTCGAAGAAAGATAAATACAATATGTTGTCTATTATTTAAGGCATCTCTATTGTTTTAAGCACTACTAGTTTCCATTTCTAACTAATCCCTTATGTTCCGTCCAATTTGTGTGTTTGCCATCGATATATCTTACTAGATCAGTCGATTCTAAAAAGAACCGTACTTGATTGATAGATTGGCTTTAAAACAATTAGATTTAGATTTAGATTTTAGAGAAGTTTTACATAGTCTAACCGTTATGATTTAGGTTTTGATTTTCAGAATTTAATCTGGACAAATCCTATTATTTGCCACATCAATATCTCAAGACTAACACGGACAGAGAAATACATGAAACTGGTGTACCAAGCAGTTTAGTACTAAAATATGACTTATTTTGTTTTAATTATTTCTAATGGGTAAAAAGGCTCTAAAAAGCAAAGTAATGTCCTTTGTTTTTCTAACACTAAAAAATTATTTATTTCCTATTTCAAAAATTCAATCCACACTATCGTTTACCAAAATTCATTAACGGATATGAAAAATAAAACAATTCTACGCATATAAGTAATGATTATGGTAATGAATCAACAACCAAAAAGTTGTGAAAGAACAACAGAAATATGCAATTAGATTTTAATCAAACACATATCACAATCCAATAAAATTTGAAAGATAATTGATCATCAAATCTGTTTCATCGTTTTCATTGTTTGAATAAGAGTTCGAAGATATAAATCATCTTGAAAAAATTTCATTCATTTGATCAACATCTTTGTATAAATTTTCCAAAACAACTAGATTTACTTGGAAAAATCTCACAAAGTAAAAAAACGAATACTCATCTCATCACTTTTCTGGAACTAGGTCATATATCTAGGCCGTGCCCATGTGTTGAAAAAAGAAACTTTGGCATGTGGTCTTTTTTATATATAAAAAATTAAAGGCCCTAATTTTTTTGTTTTAGTAGTACTAGTAAATAAGTTATAATATTATGTCTAAATGTAAAAATATGGTTTTTTAGTTTATTGGAGACACGTTTAAAAAAACGTTTAAAAAAAATGCATTTAAGATTGATTATCAATCTTACTTTTATAATCATAGTGCATTAAGGTTGATTGATCACTAATTAAATTTGTTGATGAACTTAATTTCAATTGCGTATGATAACATAAATTATTAAAGTTTTAGATTTAGTGGTATGATTTTGTTTCCAACTTTTCTATTGATAAACACCAACATTTTATTACTCATTTTTTCTATCATATATATATATATATAAGAATTGGTTAGACAAATCAATTATAAAAGGTGAAAAGGTTCGAAAATAAATTAATTTAAGTTTATATGATAGATTTTGTTTATTTTGTAAATGTTAAATGTACATATATATATATATTCATTGGTTTAAGATTTTGTTTATTAATTTTGTTTTTTAAAGTTATATTAATTAAAACTGCCGTTATAAATATATATTTAAAAGGCTTATTTTTTGTAATTCGCCTGAGACCTCAATAAGTCCTACCACGGCACTGCATATATCTATTCACCAACTTAGCCGTCAATCATACCAAATAAAATCTATCGTAAAAAAACACAAATCACATAAGATAGATTCGTAACTAACAAACCCACGTAAGAACAACTACTAACATATACACAAATCTGACGCTATGAAAATCGTTGTAACTGTTAACTATAAAAATCTTATTTTCTCTTTCTCTCTTAAGCAGCTAGGGTTTTCAAAACCTAATCGACATTAATGTCGTTTATCATGCTAACGAAAATTAATAAAAGCAAAAAAAAAATTAAAATTGTAGTATTAGCTTGGATTCAAGTAAGAAAAAAAAATTCATTACTTATCAGTTTCATAATAATACCGTTTGATATTATTTTTTTCCATTTAACAAAAATTTTAGTATACATTTGTCACCTCAACCACAAAATTTACTGTATAATTCCACTATTTTTATAACACACCCATAAATATAATTTTACATATTTTAAGATCCATTTGCCCATATCCCACAACTTTTTTTTTTGACATCTAAACTTTTCATTAAACCATGAAGAATTACAAAGTTTCATACAAAGCCGGCAGAACACAAGTGTTAAATGTTCTCCAGAGACATAACCCTATCCAAGAGAACCAAAAGAAACAACAAGCATGATACAAACAGAGCACGAACCCGCTAAAACAAGGTAGAAACTTGATTTGAAGCTGGCCTTACAAGTGAACCCAAACCAAAAGAACCTTGGGTAAAGAACAACGAGGGAGCCAAACAAGGACAACCATCAATACAAACAACCTCCTATAGCGAATATGATATACCTCTCGAATCGAAAAACAAGGCAATATACTCCGGCAAGACAGCATCACACATCGTACCACTATGTTATTTCCAGAGACGGAGTTGTCGAAAGACGGTAGAGATGCCTCGAATAATTGCCAAAGAAAGAATCAGATCCCGAACTGATCTGCTTAGTAGAGACAAGGAGCGATGCAAAAAAGAGACATTTATCCCCAAAAAAAATCAAATGAAAACAAATAAATAGAAAGTAAAATACATAGTAGAAGAAAAATGTCAGCATCACGTGGCTCTCTCTCCTCCCAACACAATCTTCTTCTTCTTCTTCCTTCTTCCCTCTCTCACACTACTCCTCCTCCTCCTCCCATGGCTTCCTCCACCACCACCACTCTCTCCGATCTCCCTGACGTAATCCTCTCAACAATAATCTCCCTCGTCACCGATTCCAGATCTCGCAACTCTCTCTCTCTCGTCTCTCACAAATTCCTCGCTCTCGAACGTTCAACTCGCTCTCACCTCACTCTCCGCGGCAACGCTCGTGACCTCTCCGTAGTCCCACGTTGCTTCCGATCAATCTCACATCTAGATCTCTCTTTCCTCTCACCATGGGGTCACTCACTACTCGCGACTCTCCCTCCCGATCACCAAAACCTCCTCGCTCTTAGTCTCAAACTCTGTTTCCCTTCAATCGAATCTCTAACCGTATACTCACGAACTCCGATTACTCTCGATTTACTTCTTCCTCAATGGCTACAAATTCGTCATATCAAACTTGTTCGTTGGCATCAACGTGAGTCTCAGATCTCTTTAGGTGGTGATTTTAAACCGATTTTTGAATACTGTGGTGGTTTTCTTGAATCGTTAGATCTATCTGAGTTTTATCATTGGACTGAAGATTTACCTCCGGTGTTACTCCGGTATGCTGATGTTGCGGCGAGGCTTAATCGTTTAGATCTACTTACGGAATCGTTCACTGAAGGTTACAAATCTAGCGAAATCGTTGATATTACTAAATCTTGCCCTAATTTGAAGGATTTTCGTGTTGCTTGTACTTTTGATCCGAGGTATTTTGAGTTCGTTGGAGATGAAACTCTCTCTTCCGTAGCTATGAATTGCCCTAAGTTAACGATTCTATACATGGTGGATACGGCGTCGTTAGCGAATCCTAGGGCGGTTTCCGGTAACGATTCCGGTGATTCTGCGGTTACTACGGGGACGTTGATTGAGGTTTTCTCTGGTTTAGGGAATTTAGAGGAGCTTGTGTTAGATGTAGGGAAGAATGTTAAGGATAGTGGTGTAGCTTTAGAGGCGTTGGATAGGAAATGTAAGAAGTTAAGAGTATTGAAGGTAGGTCAGTTTCAAGGGGTGTGTTCAGCTAGTGATTGGCGGCGGTTTGACGGTGTGGCGCTATGCGGTGGATTGAAGGAGTTGTTGATTAAAAACTCGGGTGATTTGACGGATATGGGATTGATTGCTATAGGGAGAGGATGTTGTAAGCTGAGTAAGTTTGAGATACAAGGTTGTGAGAATGTGACAGTGATGGGGTTGAGAACAATGGTTACTTTATTGAGAAAGAGTTTGATTGATGTGAGGATATCTTGTTGCAAGAATCTTGATGCATCAGGTTCGGTTAAAGCGGTTGAGCCGATTTGTGATCGGATTAAGAAACTGCATATAGATTGTGTGTGGTCTAGTTCAGGGGAGGAAGAAGAAGATAGGGTTGAAACTAGTGAGACGAATTACGAAGATTATGGTGAAGAGAGGAGCCAGAAGAGGTGTAAGTATACATTGGAGGAGGAAGAGTTACACTGCTCGTCGTTTCCAAGTAGTCATGGGAATGGTTTCTGTTCTGAAGATAGAGTATGGGAGAAACTTGAGTATTTGTCGTTATGGATCAGTGTTGGTGAATTTCTTACACCGTTACCTATGACTGGTTTAGACGATTGTCCGAATTTGGAAGAGATTAGGATCAAGATAGAAGGAGATTGTCGAGGTAAACGTAGACCAAGCGAGCCAGAGCTCGGGTTAAGTTGTCTCGCTCTTTACCCAAAGCTTTCGAAGATGCAATTAGATTGCGGTGACACAATCGGTTTTGCATTGACCGCACCGCCAATGCAGATGGATTTGAGTTTATGGGAAAGATTCTTCCTGACTGGAATCGGAAACTTGAGCTTGAGCGAACTCGATTATTGGCCGCCACAGGACCGAGATGTTAACCAGAGGAGTCTTTCGTTACCCAGTGCAGGTCTGTTACAAGAGTGTTTAACTCTGAGGAAGCTTTTCATACATGGAACAGCTCATGAACATTTCATGAATTTCTTGTTGAGAATCCCGAACTTGAGAGATGTGCAGCTTAGAGAAGACTATTATCCAGCGCCGGAGAACGATATGAGCACGGAGATGAGAGTTGGTTCGTGTAGTCGATTCGAGGACCAATTGAACAGCCGCAACATCATTGACTGAACACTAAAACAGTGAGTTACTTAGTTACTCTTTCACACTATTTATAAAAACTTCAAAAACTAGTCTTTTGTTTTTAATATTCGAATGTATTGAAATGTTATATATGTTTGTAAAAGGAAGAGTTAAAGACAATAATATATAGAGATTTGCAATGATGAAATGATTCAATACTCGAAACTGAGTTTATAACAAAGATTCAACGGCAAAAAAAAAAACAAAGATGCAAAGATTCACATAATGCCTCAAAAGAGTTTTATAGAGAAAGAACAAAGCAATTTCAAAGCGAAAACTCGCAGATCGCTAGCTGTTCCAGTATCTCTTTACAGCTTGGTCTTTGCTCTGGTTCAGACCAACAAGCTACAACAAAAAAAAGATTTAATAAGCATGCAATAAGGGTTCTAAGAGCAAAAACAGTTAAGTTTTTGAGGAGTGGCTAACCTGCAATAAGCTTGCTTATCGGGACATCTGGTATTTCGAGGCGAGCTCCCTTGAACGCAACATTATGAATGACCTGAAAACAAAAAATTATCGAACCGGGCTTAGATTTCGATGTTTTGTTTAGTTACCAAATGTTGTTCTTGCTTCAGTGAACATACCTCATTTAATGGAACTCCATTCCATGGCATAGATAGAGTGCTAAGCTCCCACATTATAACACCAAAGCTATAGATATCACATTTTTCAGAGAAGGATTCGTTACGGATGAGTTCAGGAGCCATCCACTGAGGAGTTCCTGCAGGTTCAGCGTCTTTCACCGTCATGTATTTCATAATTCTAGAGAGCCCAAAATCACAGATCTTGACGGTCAAATCGCTGCTCAACAAGCAGTTCGAACTCTTAAGATCTCGGTGGACTATCCCCATCCGATGTACAGCCATCAAACCCCTACGAAACACATAAATACAAATGATTACAAAAATCTCATGACTATGTTTCTAAATGAGGAAGTATTCAATGTAGAAATGAATATACTTGCAGATGTCGCGCAACATCTTTAGTTTCTTCTTCCAAGTTAACGTCTCTTTTTCTCCACGCGAATAGAGCAAATGATACAAAGACCCTTTTCCCATAAGCTCGGTGACTAGTGATAACTGAGGAGGCTTTGTGCATGCTCCAAGAAACAGAACAACTACAAGACGTTGAGAAATGTCACTATTACTTCAAAAACTAACCTAAGGATCATTAGATAAGTACTCGAACGCGAAAAGAAATCGAATGATGAATACCATTGGGATGACAAACACGGCTGCACATAAGAGAAAAGAGAAAGATAAGTAAGAGACGTAAACTCGCTGCAAACTCAATAGACAAACATAAAAAAGATTACCTAATAATGTTTATCTCATAGCAGAAATCTTTTATAGTCTCAACTTTAAGGTCTTGCTCAAGAAAGACCTTGATCGCAACGTCTATTCCAATCCATTTGCCACGGTACACTTTTGCAAAACATCCTGGATAGTAAATATTAACAAAAGTATACATTTTACTAACTTACCATATCCAAGTTTCTTGGTGGATATATGGACCACAAAAGTATGATAAAATCTCTTAAAGACTCTTACCGCATCCAATAAGAGCCCCAATTTTCACCTCGGAGATATCTATGTTCCATTTTTCACATGGTAACAAAGCCTTATCCTGGAACATTGGAGAATCCAACACTTCATTCCAAATGTCGCTACTCTGCTTCGAGGAACTACCAATTACTCGCATTTCCCTGAAACAGATAATCAAGTTTACTTTTAATCTAAACATTTAGCGACAAGAATAGCCGATACAAACTTGTAATACTATATATGGAATGCTATACATGATGCAAACAAATGCTAGTTACTGACATTATGTGGTGCTCAAGATTTAAGAAAACTAGTAACTCAAGATCTTCTCCTACGTTCTATATATTCCATATACGAATGTACCGCAGAATTTTGACATACATTTCATATTCATCACAATCAAAAATAATGAATTGTAATGATTGTAACCTCATTCGGCTATAGAATGATGATTCTGAAATCTGAACACAACTACTAATATTGTTTTAGGTTATAAAACAAACACTTGCCTCGCGATTGCGTTCTCAGGAGTTGCACTAGGGCTTCTCATCATTCTCGTAGTTTCCAGTGGTCCTGCTCCGTCACTGCACATCAAAACTGAATACATCAGCATTGTTTACACAACACAATCATTTTTTCCGGCCAAAGCTTTAGTAAAGCACAAAGCTAGACACTAACGACTAACGATAAACTAAAGCAAACTCATCAAAATGCAAGACATGTTTAAAGAACATTCACAGCTCTTGAATTGTAGTTGACTAGAGAAGGTTGTAGAATAGGACACACATAGCATATTACTAAATGGTTATCAGAATTTAAGGGAAATAGAATGTAATTAAAAAACTTAAAACACTTTATTAACCCAGGTTTTATCAAAACCATAGCAATATTGAAAGCATACATATGATGAATGATAAAATTTACGACAGAATTAAGCAGTTAAATATTGAAACTTTAGAAATTTATCAACCATACATTAAACGGTTTGGCCCCAACGGTAAATGGCAAGCGGCATTCCATTTTGTTGAGGTATGCGCTTCATAAATGGCCTCCGATGACATCGGTATAAGATCACCATGGACTCCCATTAGGTCAACGAACTTTTCTTCATTCCCTTGCACAACCACAACAGACAGATGATGTTGTAGGTCACCAGGAAAAACCTGATTAAGACAATTAACCGAAGTCCTCAGCACCAATATCAATGATACGTCGAAAATGATACACAAAGCTTATATACAGTACTTACCACCACAAGCTTACTTTCAACACCAAGATGATCAGCTAGAACTTTAAACAAGATGGCCCGAGAACAGCAAGTAGCACGTTTGATATCTCCTAGTCGTTGAAAACCACGACTTTGGGATGATTGTGTAGTCTCTTTCCGACTCTGTTGATTATCTCTGAGTTGTACAAATGCCACCTAAAAGAGTACAACAAGATATGGTGAAATGAGATTTGTTTCCTTATTGAGAACCAAATATTCATTGCATACAACAAGTAGATAGATGATTAGTGATATTCTAAATAAAATCTTACCCATTTCCCAATTTTCTTAATGACTTGAGAGAAATGTTGAGGCTGATCTAACCTCATTCCTACGAGAAAACCGTTTGCTAACGCCTTATAGCTAGCAAGATTTAGATCTCCCTTAAGATCTATCTGAATCACATCAGCCTTAAGATTTACGTCACCCAACGCACGAAGTTCGCTTGATGTAGGATTGCTCCTAAAAAGCGTCAATCTCTTTTCCTGTTAAATCAACAATGTACACAAGTAACCAAGTTAATATAAACCTAACTGAGAAACTAGTGAAATAATATCATTCTAAAGAATAGCTTACCGGGACCAGCGCGTAATAACCATTTGTGATCTGGCCAGAAAACGAGTCAGTACTCCAAAGAATGTTCGATAATGACGGCTCCTCCTCAGCCTCTTCAGCAATATTTTCAAGTGATTCTCTAATACCGCTAGAGGTTCCTTCTTGTATTTCCCTAGAAACAGCACTGAATTTCTCCAACACTTCTTTAATACTCAAAGTTGGACTTGGTGCTTCATGTTCCGATGACCTAGTACTATCACCTCCCGTCTCTTCCGTTGAGTCACTTCTCGTCTCTTTCGTTTCCATCTCGGTGAGGCCTAAAATAACATAAACACCTGATGTTCACTCAAGAAAAGACTAAAATCCCTAAGGTAAGGTAACTAATATATTATCGAGAATCGAACTTCATGTACCTCTACGTTGCTCCTCGAGGTCAGCTCGCCTACAAACACCAATAAAGAACAGAATGGTTAAGTCAAAAACAAACTCTAATGATCATTTCATTTTCGTTATCAACATTCCCAAACACAAGAAGATAAATTTCAGCTTCAAAACTTACGAGACAGAGTCATCTATCACGGCTCCTTTGCCACCAGTACAACAGTTAGCTCCCATTTTAGTCTTCTGTTACAAAATCCTGCATACATTTTTCAAACTCAATATCAAATCCTAAACCACATTGATTCCAAAGAAGGTTTATGAAAAAAGCTCACCACAAGCAAGTTCGATGAGAATTAACCAATTTGCGAGAAATGAACAGTTTGATGCAAAGAGAGAAAGACGAGTAAGAATTGAAGATTCCATGATCAATCACACACACAAAGATACGAACTTAGAGATGAAGTATATGCAAACAGATTAAAACACAAGTTTATGTAATGAAATTGGATTTTTTTTAGGGTTTTTGATTTCAATGGCGTAAGAAAGAAGAAAACATAGTGATGGGAATTTAGGAGAAGAGAAGATCTCTTTGGTTTCCGGTACGTGACTCATCGTTGCACACGTGTCTCAGTTTTTTTTAGAGTTTTTTTTCTTAGAAGGAAATTTTTGTAAAATAGAAGAAACTTTTGAAATAAAATGAACTTAAACTTATAATATAAGGAAAAAAATAAGCATTTTGAGAAAACTTGCAAACAGTATCTACATATATATGTACCTTAATTAATCTATATCATTTCTTTGTTATAGTTTTTAAAAGTATATGTATTTGCCTAAACAAATCTTCTTTGTTTTACTCAAGAAAAAACTATACAAAGATTTTAAGAAAAGTAATACAGATGTAGTTGTTAACTATGATACATATACTTATAGATGAAAAATAGTTTTATCTCTTCTTCATCAAGATTGATAGAAATACCTATGTTATGAATACAAGTTTGATGCATAAAACATATGAGTATAAATGAAGACATAAAGTGGATAAGAAAAAAGTTGAAGAAAATGAAAGAGAGAAAACGTAAATGAACAAGAGTTTAAACTAAAATGAAACTCAAGGACAATTCAACTTTTAAGTATGATATTGCAACTAGAATAACTGATGCAAGATCTTTAATATCAATGTTAATTTTGTTACCTACACGCCGACAAAGAATAGATTTTCCGACAACGCTGTTTTTTTGTGACAGTGTTGTTTTATAAACTCAAAAAAATTTCTTGATATTATGATTTTGCAAAAGATGTTTCAGTTTATATAGTGCAAAACAAAAGAGATTATTTGAGAAGTTTTTTCTTTTCTCTAAATATTGACATTTCAAATACGGTATCTACCTCTAATTGTTAACACACATTAACTTTTTTATTATCTAAACTTTATTTGAATTTTTTTTTAATATATTTTTAGCTTTACATTGACATTTTTCATTAATGTCATTATTATTTATTTAACACATATAGACATTTTAAATTTACATTTCAAATAACTAATAGAGAATCACAAATTAAGGAAAGAGCAACATAAAAAGGATGGTAAGTTACACATTTCCCTTAAACATTATAACACATAACATATATCTCAGATTTCTAAAACAACATAATTAGGCTCATAACTAGTACATGGGCCTTAAGAAGCTCTAAAATTCTTAATAGTGATTAAACATTTCGGCCTTTGTTTAGTTTCATTTCATCAAACCAATGACTTCTCATGTAGTTGATTTGTTTAGTGGTTTTGAGGAGGAAACATATTATAATTACATGTATTTTGGTTTGTATTCTACAATTTTGAGTTGTATCTGAGTGATTCTGATTTTTCTCTAAGAATACAAACTCTAGAAAAAGTACTTACAGGATCTGAATCAATCCCCTGAGCCAGATCCTGGCTAAGTACTTCATCCTCAAGAAATGGCTTAAGGAAAAGTCTCTACACTTGAATCTCTTTATAGTTTAACCTTCATGTCTCTACAATGTCAGATGCTATGTGACACTCTCCCGATGTTGTCGAGAACAGAGAAAGCGAGAGCATCGTGTTGATTTCATCTTTTGGTTTTTGCTTGCAATTTCCAAACTCATGTAACTGGTTTCCATCTCCGGATATTGATTTCAATCGTTTGAATGATGATACTTCTCTCGCCTCCTCTTCTCGGACTCTTTTCTCATTCTTCGTCTTCCTAATCTGCAAAAGATTTCACCAAGGTTACAATAACTGTTTATCAATAACTCTTAAACCGAAAAAGAAGCTAGTTACCTCTAGTAGAGGCAGAGTCTTGCTCTTTTCGCTGTCTTGGTTATGCCATTCATTTCCGCTTAACCCGCTAAACCAGCTCGTAGGTTGCATTAGAAAGTTACCTCCAAGATTTGTAAAGACCGCATCTTGGTTGAGTACTCTGCATAAAAGAATGCGGTTTTTAACTTCTTGATCGCAATTTGCAAATCAAGAAATCTGAAACTTTTACCTCGAAGGAGCGGTTTTAGAGTTGTAGACATGTCTTAAATCACCATAAGGGATACGGATCATGTCTAACAAATAGCTGCTGTGTCCACTCATCATCGCTCCAATATCTACACAAGATTTGTATTCATCAACGGAAATCGAACCATGATGGACAGAATACATGACTGTGGATCAAAACAAACATATATACCATGGCGAGATGATGGCTCGAGCTTCTTACTCCGATACATCTTAAAAAAAAAACACCAAACATTGAAAAAACAACAACAAAAAACTGAGATAATCTTAAGAGAAACATGCGAGAGATTATATATATTGTGAACCTGTAAGTGACTCTTGACATTTGCAATATTTAATCCTTTCAAATTCATCATTTGAAGAACCAATTTCGGCGTGGCTCCTATAAGTTCATACAACTATATTTACAATCACTACAAATCAGAAAGAGATATAGAGATAGAGAAAGAATAGTACTGTCTGGACCGCCTAGTCGTTGGACTGCTCGGACAAAAGAAAGATGAAGATCATGTGTCCATCGAAGCCGAGGCATGTTAGATCGAACATATTGTCTCACGTTATTACTACTCGTGCCATGTTGGTCTTCGTCTTCAATTGATGACTCTTCTTCGTTGTTCTTCTCTTCTCTGTTCAAGTCTAGCCACGTGGAGCATTTCCCCGATGAAGATGTCCCGGCCATGTTGTCTCTCCGGTGAGAATGGTCTCTAGCTAGCTCTCAAGATCAAAGAAAACCCGTGAAGGCTAAGCTCTCAAGTTATATTATCTTCAATAATAGATGATATGATCATATATATGCATTATTGTGTAGGCTTCTTGATCTTTGTCATAAACTATAATATTTATAGAGATATATATTTCTTACCTATATGTCATGCATGTTTACGTGTGTGTGTGTATGTGTTTCTTTTGGAAAAGTGTGTTGGAATCTTCCGTTTGGTGAAATCATATTAGTTAATTAGGTTTTGCTACATTTTTGTTAACATACCAGAAAAATATCCGTTTGTTCTTTTGATGACAATGACATATAAACCTTATCACCTTTATTTCTTGAGTACTATATGGTGAATGTCGAATATGAATTTCAAATTTATTTAGAATTTTATAAATTCTTCTGTTTAGAAAAGTATTCCTTCCATATAAAATATGATAATAGCTAGGCTGTTTAAATTGGTTAGTTTAAGCATAAATTACGGATCTTGGTTAATATAATCAAAGTCTACATATATATACAATTAGGAATCGAATATTTTGTGTCACTAGAATTGTTGTCTTGTGAATGATTAAACATGCATTCCTATACGACCAAACCACACTTGTCTCTTTATAAACTCTTTTCTCTTTGATAATCTCTAGTTAAGTTGACCTTTGCCGGAGACTACGCTTTACTCTTTTGTCATATTATACCAATTTTTTCAAAAGTAAAGTATAAGAAAATTGGTACATCTAAATATCGATAATTTACCAATTTATCATATGTAATGTATAATACGTGACGGTTTTCAATCCCAAGTTCCCAACGCTTGAAAACAAAAAATTATAAAGCAAAGAGAAGGAAGTTTTGTCAAATAGTTAAGGATGTGATTCCCAAAGATTCTTGGGTTCACGTTTGTACAAAAACAGAAGTTGGCTTTATCTCTTTGGTTTTATTGTTGGTGACCCCTTTCAATAGGCATTGGGTAACACACCTGCTTAGTATTTGATTTCTCTTCGAGATTAGGGCTTGCTCTACTTGTGATTAACTTTGTTTTTATAGTGCTTAACATCTATTACCAAACAATCCATATACAATTCGAGAGGAATACATATTGTGTGTGTGTGTGTGTTCAATTTGCCATTTGATGATTCAAAACCAACACAATAGCACTTTCGTCTTTAGTGTCATTTGTGTAAAACTAATTCCACAATAACGTCACAAAGTAATTCCAGAAAACAACTTAGTTAGATAAAACAAAAAAAACTTAGTAAGTATGAACACTTTTTTATGAAATAGATTTGACTAAATTTTATGTGATTATTTTCGCCAAATTTTATGTGAAGTTAATAGCCCTAAAACCCTACACCAACTTATTTTTAAACCGTCCCGATGCAAGATTCCGACACTCTATGCACATCTATACAATTATTTTGGAACATATATGTAAACGCGATATAGGTTCAAATTTCAACGTGATAGGATCAGATTTCAACGTTCTCGGTCTTCAAATTTATGGTTTTAAAGAGAAATAGAGGAGGGAAGAGAGGGTAAATATCCGAAGTAATTAAGTAAGAGTGAAGAGAGCATTGATGTGAGAGAAGGAATCGTAGAGACTCATGTGGGCACTAAGAAAGATGATGAAACTATGTTTTGTCCTAACCTATTTACATACCGACACTCCATTCACAATTCCTCCATTTCCCATGCTCTCTTCTATGAAATATTTCAAATTGCCTTTTTATAATTCTTGAATTCTTTAAGCTACATTAAATAATAAGAGAATCTTTTGTCGATGGTTTTCCAAGAAAATTCTTTTTCTCTATTTCAAAGAAAACAAAAAATACAATTTCATGCTAGAGTACGATATGCAGTCTATTGGTTTGTGCTAGTATCATCGCTATATAAGCATCCGGATTTAAATTTGCGTACTAGGTTTGTTTATATCCATTAAATATGTTTTACTCCCTCCGTTCTTTAAAGATTGATTTTCTAGAGTTTTCACACATATTAAGAAAGCAAATTAATATTTGACTAGAAATGTATTGGTTTTTGTACTAAACAATTTTTCATAAGTTTGACCCAATAACAATCCAATAAAATCAATTAATATGTCTTGAAATCTACAATTTATAATTATTATTGCATAGAAAATGTAAAAAATCAATCCTTTTAAAACAATTTTTTTTTCTAGAACATCAATCTTTAAAGAACGAAAGGAGTATTTATTAGTGCTAAAAACTTACTATGTTTGTAAATGGAATCACTTCATATATTTGTAGTAAAAAGTTCATACTAATTTGTTTTGAATTTTTACCACATAAATATGTACGTTCTAAAATGATATCTATAGTGGAAGCTCACTTGGCCCCGTGATTGACCAATGGCTTTTAAGCTTTTACACCAAGAGGTCTAGGGTTCGAATCCTATAAAATGCGATTTATTATATTTACAGATTAATGGAGACAAGCTTGCAAGAGATCTTCAGTTTGGAGCCCGGGTAAACCCGTCTGGCGTGGCATGGATCAAGACGGAAGGCATATTCGTGGTAGAATCATTGATGTAACAGTTTCCCTAATTTGTAATAAAAAATAAAAAAATCCAGACGTTTTAAAAAAACGATACCTATATTATTATATTGTAAAATCTCTAGAAAAATTGAAATAGGAAAAGGACGTTCAATATATTAATAAACATACATGCAAGAAGCTAAAAAATCATGCATGTTGCCCCCAAAGAATCGCCGCAAAATAAGGCAACGTCTTCGAATTCTTCCTCATTCACATGCCTACGTACGTATCTTTTACTCAGGACCAGGATTAGCTTCAATTTTTCTTCTCTCAATTTTATAAATTGTACTAAAATAATCATAAGAAAGAACAATACAAATTTTTATTTTCTAATATTATAATTGTAAAGATGTAGAGTAACACAAAATAATTTCTCTTCGAAGTTGTTTTCACACTTGTGTAGCTATAAACGCTATTGCGTTCAAGGCGGTTGGCGTGTTGGGATCATAGGTATTCACACCTCAATAAGCATGTAAACGTTTCCTCCCCTAACTAATAATAATATCTATTGTGACAACTTACAACACATTCAACGATTTTAAGTCTATGATAGATAGACTTATAAACTTTAATCAAGAATCAATCAAGATTCCTCTAAGATGTTTTTTCCCCCCTTATATTCGTTGGGTCAAGCTAAGGGACCATTCTACTGTTCGTTGTTGAGCATCATGCTCATCCTCGTTAACTCATCATCATTATAGAGAGTTCTTATTTTCTACATGAGAAGGGATTAAATTTTAAATGAAATGAGAGTGAGAGTCCCGTGGAAGCAAGGTCGACCATGAGCACAAATACATTATGTATGCGCTTAGACTTCAAAATTTATTTATATTCGTTATGAGACCAATTTTGTGTAAATTTTTGACCGAGTAGAGTGTATTAAAGTATATATGTGGACTAGTTTAGGATTGGTATATATGAGACAACTTTTCCTAATCAATTATCCATACTTCGTTATCAATAGGCCAGAACCTATAAACTGAGTGTATCCGAGACCCTTCTTGTTCGTTTGCGAAAAATGCTGAAATGATTTTTAGATTACATGTATACAAGTAAAGTTGGATTAAGATCTTGTAAAGATAAGGAGAGAATAATGCAATTGGAGTTCTACTAGCGAAGAAGACAAAGCCATTAGAAATCTTTTTTTGCAATATTATGAAACCGGAGACAATATATCACAAACTAGTATGTACAATCTCGTTTGCAATATAAAAGACCCCCCCCCCCCCCCCCCCCCAAATTTTGATAGATTATTACCGAATGCAATAGTGATTAAAAATAAATAATAGAAATCCGAACCAGCCCGCCCAAATTATGTGGGAGAACTATAAAAGATAGAAAAATATCAAAGTTACCAGTAAAATCAAGTTCTTCTAATGACCGGACCTCTGTATGGTACTCGTTGTATCACAAAGTCATCGGGCGGTTGAAATTCCTCGAGCCAAGTCACGTCCGATATCATTTCCCCGTC
Organism: Arabis alpina; assembly: GCA_900128785.1. NCBI lineage: Eukaryota > Viridiplantae > Streptophyta > Magnoliopsida > Brassicales > Brassicaceae > Arabis > Arabis alpina. The sequence continues at coordinate 49,094,946 of LT669791.1, forward strand.
CACTTCTATTTCACCTGTCCCGTTTCCCAATCAAAATCACATCAAATGTTTGCAATCAAAATCACATCAAATGTTTGCGAAAACGTGGTAAGCCAAGCAAGTTTATATATGGACAGTGTCTACAGCGATTATCAGTGCTTGGGGTTTTTGGTTTTATTACCCTAACTAAATCCGAATATGGTATTAGATTTGGATTGAACTTCCCTAACTATTAGCATTTTTTTAGCCGAGAATCGTGTTTCAGGAGCTAAGTGAATTATTTACCGGGTAAGTCTTCTCTTCTGGATTTCCGGAAGTAAGTGCAATGTCGATCATGATCTGAAGAGTATGGTGGAGCTAGGATATCAATAATAGCACAATGAGTGATGGCTTTGAAACAATGAATGTTGCCACCGCTTGTTGGATACAATGTGGTTACTGGGCTTGGAGCTGTCATCTCAGTATCCTTGACCAGTTTAGCGGGTCTTGCTGCGTATGAATTAAGAGTTTACTATTAGACCAGAAAAGCGATTGGTTAAGCATTTAGAGGTCGAGAAAAACGACGTTATACCTTGTAATGGATCTTCTGGCTCGGTCAGTTCAGGCTCTAGCCAATCATATGACTTCACATGCATTGAACCATAAACGAGCTTGCTTAGCACGGTCATGCCTGGATGGTTATGAAGCGGTATCATAGAGGAAGGTGGCATACAGAAAATTCCTATCTGTTTTGACAACAAAAACAAAATGAACCAAGTAAGAGATAACATTGGTGGCGCAGTATAAGGAAGATAAAACCCTGACTAGAGACAAACACAGAATTGACTCGAACTGTGTTTACTCATACTTTCTAGATCATTTGCCATAGGCTTTTTTGCAGACTTCAGGCTTGAATGATTTGGTTCCTGATCAAGGACCATGTTTGGATGCCCCCCTATTCCCCTAATTTTAAATATGTGGAAAAGGAGAATATTAAATATCAACTAAATCGTCTCAGGATTTGGCTATAGAGCGTTTAAACCTTTTATCTCTACTGAGAGTTTCAGTTTCTGCATATAATTCCAAGCAGAAGCATTCCTATTTAAATCTAGGAAATTAAAATGGGACTCTTATGCTAAGTGTTATCTAAGTCATCCTAAATTAGATCGCAAAAGATGCACCCGCTCCTTAAATAAAACCCCACATTGGACTATCTTGTAGTAGCCATCCAAAGCTTTGACAACTAAGACTATCACCTATAGATTTATCAAATCAGTATGCTTACAGAGAAACTGTCACACTCATGCAAATGAAGATACTTTATTGCAGGAGGAGTCTGACTTCCATTGCGTTCGTTGAGAGGACCAGACCTAGTCCGTGCCAATTGAGCTTCCTGTTCAATCCCAACATCAGATGGCTTGATTTTCTCTGAAACAAAAAAAATTACAAATAAGACTGTAAGTGAAACAGGGGACCACAGAATTCAAAACAACTAAACGTAAAGTGAGATATAAGATTACTTCCACCAAAACCTTAACTAATACAATCATATAAGGTAAAAGCAGAATGATTAGCTAAACTTTTTTCACATGGGCCATAAATTTAATAGAAATGTCATTGTCACAAGCACTATAAAAGAATACCAATGATCATATGCGAGAAACTTGAAAACCAATGGACAAAGAATCAACAATATGTTTCTGATAATCATACCTAAGACATTACGAACTTTCTCTAAAGCCTCATCTGTTATTGGTCCGTCTGAAGAGAATGACGCTTTGCAAGTATTGTAAAGCCTTTGAGCAAAGTAAGGCATGATCTGAATCCGAATTCCAAAATCCTTAGCTCACCAGTTATATGTTATGTCCCCTTTTCTTGGAAACAAAAAAAGGGGATCCAAACTTTTCAATGATCACAGAGGAAAAGAGAATGATGATACTAAAACTTCATGGAAGATAATCATTTCCTTCTTCTACAACATACACAAGCATTTTTCCCTGAAACAAAACAAAAACAATCTCAAAATGAATACTAACTTACTCAATAGATTCTTGCTTAACACATATGAGAACAATCTTTCGACTAAAAACGAGCATCACTCGAAGGAAACAAAAACGTTAAATCATGGAATCACAATGTCTGTATCATCGAAGAGAACCTAATCGCACATACAAAACTCACAATCTCTACATCGTTACAACACATTCTTGCTTAATACATATGAGAATTATCTCGATTTCAAAGATTTTAGTACGAATTTCGAATAAAAACGATCATCACTCATAGTAACTCAATGTCTGTGTCATAAAACCTGAAATCACACATACAAGCTCACAATCTCTACATAGAGAATTCAGAACATCACAAACCTCACCAATCACCATTTTCATTTTCGAAACTGGGTAAAAATCGAATTGGACTATATCAACAGCTAATTTTGTAGCATTTATGATCCAAATAGGCTCAGAAATCACACAGAAGCAGGCATGTAATCTGATTCAATACACAATTCAACCTAAAAAAATCGGAGATTCGATTTCTCACATCAAGAGTAATAAACAGCAGCCACAAAGCAAAAATCGAATGAGATTATGTAACTATAAACAGGAGAAGGATAAGAAAAAGCTTGAAGAAGACCTGAAACTGAGTCGAGTCGCGTAAGATCCGGAAGGAATAGAATCTCAATCTGTAGAAATCGAAGAAGAAGAAGAAGTGAGAGAGAGAGAGTAATTATTTTATTTAGCTTTTAGCTTTTAGCTTTAATTGAGTAAATATTACAAGAGGACCCCAGTTTTGTTGCTATATGTATGCACGAGATATTTTCTTGAGTGGGACCTGTTTGTGTTAATTTACTAAAGTATCCCTTGAAAACTGAAAGGGTAAAAAACAACCCCTCACCAACTATTTACCAACAGACATTTATTTTGTCATTTCTTCTAGATACAAAATGATACAAAAGTCTGATCGCTTTTTTTCTTTTTTTTGCTATTTTTTTTTTGTTGGTAAATTTTTTAGATGAAATGATAATTGTCAAACAAAAACAAAAGCAAATCAAATATAACATTCTAGTAAATGTTCTCTCTATGTTACATACATAAAAAAAAACAAAGCTGAAAACTTTGGAACGCACTGATCGAAAAAAATTTGTACAAAAAAATTACAGCGAACTTTAAAAACGATGGAATGTTTGAAGAAGAAACTCATAATGTTTTGAAAAAATGTTAGGCCGAGAATGGTTTGATTTGGATGTTTTTGCGGTAGAGATTGGTGAGTGCAAAGAGAAGCTAACAAAATCTATTGTATTTTCACTATCCCGAACTGGCGTATATTGTTATTAGTTACCATCCAGTTTTATATATTTTTCATTATTTTAAAAGTAATTGTTATATATTTGTGCTAGTATTATTTTTTTAAATTTCAAATTTATATGATGGATGTGAAGTTTCAAAAAAAATTATTGGTCATATAGATGTTATCTCAGTTTTATAAACCAACAAAATTATTTATGAATAAATCTGAATAAATTAGTTTGTACTAATGTTGTTTTTGTGTTATCATCCTAATACAAATTCGTATAATACAAACAAAAATGTAGAGAAACAAATTTGTTTCATACACTTTTTTCATTTAGCAAACTAATTAAAACTCAAATAAATGAGAAGTTATGAACTGAATAAACTGAAAATACAAAATGTATGACGAAATTAAATTCAATTGAAATTCCAATAGTGTTTTTCGCCAGATTACATTGGGAAGTTTATGTTATAAAAACCAAAAGAGAAGGGTGTGTTATGTAATTGCTTAAAACAAAAAAAAGTAGCGTGAAGATCACGCAGGGCATTTGTGTTTCTATTTTATCCCCAAACTTTCTCTAATTTTCTAATCTCACCTAAATTTGGAGTATCAACAAAGAAACCCTAGATTTTGTCAAAGTTACAGAACAAGCTTCGAGACGATAACCATGGCAGGAGTTGGACCTATGTCTCAGGATTGGGAACCAGTTGTGATCCGTAAGAAAGCACCTAACGCAGCTGCTAAACGCGATGAGAAATCTGTCAATGCCGCTCGTCGTTCCGGCGCCGATATTGAATCCGTCAGAAAATGTCTCTTCTTTTTCTCTATTGGTTGATTCGTGGTCGTCGTAGTTCAAGCTCTCTTGAATTTTGGTAGATTTGGTTATTGTATAGTGTGATTTTGTTCGATATCAGATTAGTGGTCTAATTAGGGTTTATGTTCGTTGTTGGTGTGGTTCTGTGTTCGTATCAGGTTTGATATATGCTTGGTTTGTCATCTTTGTTGTTGTTTGGTTTCATGTGTGATAATTAGTTATGGCTTCAATCTAACAAGATTTGTATTGTGTGTGTGTTGGGTTTAGTCAATGCTGGAACCAACAAGGCGGCATCAAGCGGCACATCTCTGAACACGAAAAGGCTTGATGATGACACTGAGAATCTTACTCGTAAGTCTAACTCTAATAGTAGTCTTAGTCTTTGGTTTTGTATTCTTGGCGAATATGTTCATATCTTATAGCATGTTGGTTTACTGATGGTGAATTGATTCCCCTAGTAGCTAGAAAATGAGTAGTCTCAGGCTCTGTATTCTTGATTCAAAGTGTCACACGCAACGAGGTTTAGTAATGTTTGTGTAATGACGAGTTGGAATGATAGGAATCATTGAGTATTTCTGCCTTTGATGGTTTTAGTGAGAGGAACATTTTTATTCATTGATGCGTATGTTTAAGCTCCATGTAATGGTTTCTCTACTATCGTGATTTCAGATGATCGTGTGCCGACTGAGCTAAAGAAAGCCATTATTCAAGCCCGAACAGAGAAGAAGCTAACCCAGTCTCAACTTGCTCAGGTATGATATCCATGTCTCTCATGTTTATAGCATGTTGTATGTAACTTGGTACATGACCATAAAAAAACTTGTTTCTTTCTTTCGCAGATCATCAATGAGAAGCCACAAGTGATCCAAGAGTACGAGTCTGGTAAAGCTATCCCGAACCAGCAAATCCTTATTAAGCTGGAGAGAGCACTTGGAGCTAAACTTCGTGGTAAGAAGTGAACAAGTCCCGACTTAATCGCAGTTTCGCTTTTCCTAATGTTGTCGTAACAACAATCAATGCTTTGATCTAATGGCCGTTACTCTGCGAAGAAGAATCCTTTTCTCGATGTAAGAAAGCAAAAAAAAAAAACCGGTTGAATGTTTGGTTTGATGAACATTGCTTGTCTGATGAACTTATATCAATATAAATAAACTCAGGGTCTTTTCATCACACAGTAGCAATTATTGTTTTTACATTAACTTAAAAGAACATAGAGAAGTAGAAACTCAGAATTCAGGTTCAGGTTCTTCTTCAACCGAAGCTATGACCCATTCGCCATCTTCATTCTTGATCATTCCTTTGTTCTTCTCCACCCACCAAGATCCTGGTACTAAACACTCAGCTTTCAAGAACTCGCATGATTTGTTCACTAATGCAACACTTCTCTTCACCATCAGTTTAAACTCTCCTTTCCCATTCCACCCCGCAACGACATGGAGCATTGCCTACACATACAAGAAAAACTGTACGTTTCTACTCTGTAAAGTACTTGAAATCAAAAGATTATCTAAAATCTTCTTACCTGAAGATTGTGCCAGTCCCCTGGATTCCTTGAATCCTTTAGGTATGGTGACTTCTTAGTATCAATCACAAAGTTGACTCCAATATCCACATACCCCAAAAGTCCTCCCGGATATCGAGTTAAGAGATCGATTTTGTTCCTTACATGAAGTATCTTTAAGTTCTTATGACTCGTTACTTCGTCCCTGAACTCCCTGTTACCTACCTGTGGACAACCAAACACAATAGCAGTTATCGGAACATCACCATTGGAACCGTTCTCAGCTATGTCATACGCAGCGATAACAGCCTCTGTAGCTCCCAAGCTATGACCAGTCAACACGATGCTCGGTTTCTCATCTTTATACTTCAATAGAAGCTCCTTGATCTTAGCTAACAACTGTGCCCGTAGACTCAGTTTAGTGAACTTCGAATCCGCGTGATCAGAAGTATAGATTGTGAGCCACCCGAGCATCACCTTACACCCCTCTTCGTCTTCACTGTCACTACCAAAAGTAGTAGTACCAGCTCCAACTACACCAGAACCAGAACTGGTTTGTTCCGGTCCCTTCAGCAACGGCTCAGCTGAAGTGGGCCTAGCTCCCAAAACATTGATCCACTCATAGTTCCTGCTCGTACCTCTCAAAGCCACATAGATTTCACGTCGCCCTAACGCCTTAGACCGTTCATCAGACGTTACAGCAATGTAACCGAACCAGTTAGACTCACGGTCCCAAGCATCTCTTGATTGTGAGTGGAGCAGCAAACCTTCAGGGAGAGACACGCGAGCCGTGGCGTAGAGGAAGCTTGTGACCACGTAGTGAGAAGCAGATTCAAGCATGACCTTGTCAAATAAGGAAGATTTACCATAGCGGCTAGCTCCACAATACTTGGAGTTTTCGTCGTTGACGAATGCATCGTAAGTGACTTGACAAAAGTCGCCGCAACGGAGAATGAGTTGGCGAAGTGATAGGTCTAATGGGTCTAAGAGAGTGTCCCAATTCTTGGAACCTAAGAGCTCTTCCCATGATGTTGTTGTTGTAGCCATTGGAGAGAAATGGTTGTGTATGGGGTAAGGAAATAGTAAGTGACTATTGGGGATATAAAAAGGATAAGACTTTGTGCTTAAAATTTGATTTTGCTTTATTTTAAGTGGTGGTGGATGGTGATCATTATGGTATGTGTGACCCACATATAAATATCCATATTGATATAGATTATTGGTGATATAAAAGGTGTGAGAATATTATTGCCACATACTCTAAAGATTATTTTGTATTCCTTCCGTATCCTATTAAATAATTGTTTTATTAGAGATTTTTTTTCTATTAAATTAGTTGATATTTAATTGATTGTTTGAATTCTTCATAAGTTTTTTATCGGTTGAATCATTTTGCAATTGATGAGAAGCAGGTTCAATGTTTCGTTTGATGAATCACTCGTCTCATAAACTCTTATCAATATAAGTAAACTTGCTTTATTGTTGATGTTACATGAACTTAAAAAGAATATAGAGAAATTTAAATTCAGAATTCAGGTTCAGGTTCTTCTTCAACCGAACCAATGACCCATTCGCCATCTTCGTTCTTGATCATTCCATTGTTCTTGTCCACCCACCAAGTTCCTGGCACTAAAAACTCATCTTTCAAGTACTCACATGACTTGTTCACTAATGCAATACTTCTATTCACCATCAGCTTAAACTCTCTTTTTCCATTCCACCCCGCAACGACATGGAGCATTGCCTACACAAATATGAAAACAATGTAAGTTTCTACTATGTATCTTACTCGATATATCGAAAAGAGATTCTCACCTGAAGATTGTGCCAATCCCCTGGATTCATTGAATCCTTTAAGTATGGTGACTTCTTTGTATCGATCACAAAGTTGACTCCAATATCAACATACCCCAAAAGTCCTCCCGGATATCGAGTTAAGAAATCAATCTTGTTCCTTACATGGAGTATCTTTAAGTTCTTATGTTTCGTTACTTCGTTCCTGAACTCCCTGTTACCTACCTGTGGACTACCAAACACAATAGCACTGATTGGAACATCATCTTTGGAAGCATTCTCAGCTATGTCATACCCGGCGATTACAGCCTCTGTAGCTCCCAAGCTATGTCCAGTCAACACAATGCTTGGTTTCTCGTCTTTATACTTCAGTAAAAGCTCCTTGATCTTACCTAACAACTGTGCCCGTAGACTCACCTTTGTGAATTTCGAACCCGGGTGATGAGAAGTGTAGATTGTGAGCCAACCAAGCATCACCTTACACCCCTCTTCGTCTTCACTATCACTATCATAAGTACTAGTAGCAGCTCCAACTACACCAGAACCAGAACCGTTCTCGTCCGGTCCGTGCAGCAACGGCTCAGCTGAAGTGGGTCTAGCTCCCAAAACATTGATCCACTCATGGTTCCTACTCGTCCCTCTCATAGCCACGTAAATCTCACGGCGTCCTATTGCCTTGGTCCGTTCATCAGACGTTACAGCAATGTAACCAAAGAAGTTAGACTCACGGTCCCAAGAATCTGTTGATTGTGAGTGGAGAAGCAAACCTTTGGGGAGATCCACACGAGCGGTGGCGTAGAGGAAGGTTGTGACCTCGTAGTCAGACGCAGATTCGAGCATGACCTTGTCGAAGAAAGAAGACTTGCCGTAGCGGCTTGCTCCACAGTACTTGGATTTCTGGTCTTTGACGAAAGCATCGTAGCTGGCTTGACAAAAGTCGCCGCAACGGAGAATGAGTTGGCGAAGTGATAGGTCTAATGGGTCTAAGAGAGTATCCCAATTCTTTGAGCCTAAGAGCTCTTCCCATGATGTTGTTGTTGTAGCCATTGGAGAGAAATGGTTGTGTGTGGAAGTGTTTAAGTGTAAGTGAGTCTTGGCTCTTGAGTATAATATAAAGGTTATTTAAGTGGATAAGAGTTTGGTGTTTGTGATGATAATAGTGTGTGACCACTTATATACATAACATTAAAGGTTATATTATTGGCATATAGTATCATTAACTTCCATAACATTCTCAACCATACAAACAAAGATAGTAAAAATCAAACCCAACCAATAGAGAAAAGAACATTCAACCAAATCAACAGAGACACACACAATAGATAAGAACATAGTATTGTTTTGATTTTGTTTGGTTTTACTAATCAAACTCGACGACAGGCTTGTCTTCATCGTCGGGAGTAGCCATGACCCAATCACCATTCTCATTCTTGAGCATGCCTTTGTTTTTCTCGACCCACCAACACTCGGGAACCAAACATTCCTCTTTCAATAGTGCGCACGATTTGTTCACCAGTGCTATGTTCCGGTTCACTTTCAACTCGAACTTCCCATTCTTCCCGTTCCATCCTGCTACTACATGTAACATTGCCTACACATCCACCCCAAACCACAACCATTAAAAGCATTTGAGTAGTGTCTATTGTTAAAAACGTATGCGTTTATACGTGAAAAGAATTCAACAAAAATTTCCGCATTTTTAAAACAAAAATCATTATATATTTTTATTAATTGTTTGGAGGTTTAATTCTAGAACGGAACTTGTTCTCCATATCCGAGATCAGAGCATGTAAAATGTAAAATTAATCTCTTCCCAAGGATTACTCCATGATGTGATCTTTAGGCTTTGCCTTTAGTACTTTTCTCATAAAATATTATACAAAATGTAAATACAAACGGAGTGTTCTATATTTTGATTAAACCTAATAATTTTTGTGATTCACGACCAAGGTTGTGTAAACAAATATTGGATCAAATCTAACTATTATAGATGCAAATAAAGCAAAATAGAATGACTCACCTGAAGGTTATGCCAGTCACCAGGATGATGAGTTTCTTTAAGAAAAGGTGTAACTCTCGTATCGATTTTGAGTTTGGTCCCAATGTTGACATACCCCATTATCTTAGCTGGATAACGAGTGATGAGATCTATCTCGTTCTTCACATGCAATATCCTCACATTGTTATGTCCATTGATTCTATCAGAGAATTTCTTGTTGCCTAATCTCGGAGAACCAAATACAATAGCCGTCACTGGAGGCACGTCACTATAGCTGTTTGTAACGTTTTCCGCCAAGTCAAACGCTGCTAGAGTCGCAATTGTTGCACCTAGACTGTGTCCGGTTAGCACTATGCTAGGCTTCTCGTCCTTGTATGTCTCTAGCAATTCTTTTATCTGTCGTACCAAGTTATAACCATTTATGTAAATCATACAGATTGAAGTGAAACGAATTTAGTTGAAGTAAACAGAAAATAACACAAATTCAAAGTTTTTGTTTTGACAACAATTCAAGTTTTGTCCCAAATTAAGAAAGAACTCATTTGTTATACTAAATTAAACTAATTTGTCCTTCTGATTTTATTTGTAACCAAAATCTGAACTAAAAAAACGGTCAAACTAAACGAATTATATATCTTTTTTAATTGGGAAAATTAAGAGAATAGACTAATTTTTTTTAAAAATTAAGAAAATACACCATATCTTTTAAAATTAAAAAAATAGGTTACGGAAGACATTCTTATCCTTCTTTAATTAAAGAAATCAGAAATGTCGATATATTTATTTTGGTTTTGATTGTCACTCTCAAGCAAAGAAACCATTGATATTCCTTCTTCGATTCTCAATCTAAGATTCAATTTCGTTTTCTGGTTTTTTTTATCGGCCTTATTATCTTGATTGCATCTCAATTTCATGTTCATGACTAAAATTGTCTTGTAAATCGAATTTGCTACGAGTGAAAGAAATGGAAGAAGGAGGAGAGGTATGATCTCCAAAAAACTGAATTTGCTTTGTGTTATAACTGATCTAGTTATGAAGGATGAGGAGAGATAATTTGCTTTGGTTTCTTCTAACTGACCTTGGGAACAATGGTCATGATTTCTAATGAGCTTTTGATTGTGAATTGAATTGTTCTTGGTTTTGGAGATGGGAAGAATATGGAACAATGGTTGTCTTTTGTGGGGTATAAAAACTGGAGATTTCTTCGATGTTTCAGCAATAAAAATAAAGATCAAATTATTTGAAAAGAGAAAGAAGCAAGAATCGTGATAATTATGTTACATATTATTATTAAATAATTTATATATAAAATTATGAATTTATATTAAAGGAGGGATAAAAATGTCTACCATAGCCTAGTTTCTTAATTTTAAAAAACATGGTGTACTTTTTTAATTTTAAAAGTTTTTTAGCCTATTTTGTTAATTTTCCCTTTTAAATTTAGTTATAATTTCTAGAATCCTACAATATTTATCCAGAATTCTTATATTTTTAGATTCCGTCTCATTTTCGATATGAGATTTTTAACATTTTTTTACTTATTTGCGGATCCCATGGTTATGAATTTCAAACCATATATCACATGTATATTTTGTGATCTCAAAGTGAAATTCTCTATTACTCAATAAATGTTTGATAAATTATTTGTTTTCACTACCTTAGTGATTAGCTGCGAACGTGCACTCAACTTAGTGAACGGTGAGTCTGGATTAGCCGTCGTATAAATAGTGAACCATCCAAGCATAACCTCAGGACCATCCTCACCATCCAACAACAATTCCTTAACCGAAGTCAACTTCGCACCCATCACATTAATCCACTCGTAGTTCCTAGTCGTCCCACGAAACACAACATAGATCTCTCTCCTTCCAATCTCAGCCGTCCGTTCATCAGACGTGACCGCGATATAACCAATCCAATTAGTCTCCCGGTCCCACGACTCACGAGACATTGAGCTTAGAAAGAAGGCTTCATGGTCACTTACACGAGCCGTAGCGTAAAGGAACGAAACAACCTTGTAGTGTCTCGCATCATCGAGCATGACTTTGTCGAAAAACGATGGTTTGCCATAACGACTTGCTCCACAATATTTGGAGTTTTGGTCGTTGATGAAAGTGTCGTAAGTGGCTTGACAAAAGTAGCCGGTTCGAAGAATGAGTTTACGAAGTGAATGGTCTAGTGGTTCCAATAGGTTTTGCCAATTGTCTTGGCCAATAAGCTCTTCCCATGTTGCCTCGACCATAATTTTGATGAGTTGATTTCTTTGTGTATTGTGTGTGTAAGGTTAAAGCCTTGTGATTTATTTATTTATGTAATCGTGAGAGCCACTTTTTGGTAACTTATTTGGATAATGAACATTTGAATTGATCTTGTATATATGCTTTAGAATATGCTATAGTGTTCACTATTAAACTGGTCAACACCAATTATTAAATTGAAATCCATGTTGTTATTCAAAATTTAGATATAACTATTTCGAGAATAATTCATGTTTGGGAGGTATATAAATTACATAGTTTTTTTTTACCTGTTATTTGAAAATGTGATTAGGAGTTTAGGACATTGTTACTTGGTTGCTATATTTTCTGTTTATTGACTGGATTTTTTAAAGTAAGATTATTAAATTCATATTGACTTAAATTTTCATTGGTATCACATTAATGATCCCAATATTCCAACTAACGGACCCAGTAATCTAATATTGCATGTAGGGCTGGGCAAACGGATATTTGGATCGGATCTATTCGGGTATAGGTTCCGTCGAGTTTAGAATTTATATACCTATAATGGAACTTGTTAGGTTTCGGGTCGGGTACATGTTCGAATCTATTTGGGTACAGATTCGGGTCAGATACAAGTTCTTTCAAGTTCAATTGTATTTTAAACTGTTTTTTCCGAAATCTATTAAAAAATAATAACATGTAATATAAAAATATTTGAAGCAACAACAACATAAAACCATTTAAAATATCAAATCTAAATTTCTAACTACTTGAAAATGTGATAAATACCAAAACCTTAACTTCAAACTATTTAAAAATGTGACAACAGATATTTAGGCATACATGTACATGTTTGGGTTCAGGTCGGGTCCTATCGAGTACAAGTTTTTTCGGGTTTAAAATTTTTGTACTCATACATATACTTGTAAGAATTCGGATTGGGTACATGTTCGGATTTTTTTGGTCAGGGAAAGATTCGGGTATTCGGGTGCGGGTACATGCCATGCAACTAAGACATTTCATTTTTTCTAAAATATATCTAGAGATAAAATGTACATGAGTTTATTTATAGGCCCATTAAAAGGTAAAAGCCCAAAGAAAGTGATACCATCATACTAAAGCTACGATGCCCGTCGTCGTCGGTGAGATTCCCCGGCGATTGATTCTCCGGTGAAACTGGTATTTCTCCGGTGATTCAGATCAATACATCTTATGTTACTTGCTTCTTCTTTCGATTTCAATCTATCTCCAACCAAATCCATTTCGATTACCGTAGCTTGAGAGAGCTATGGCTCTGATCGATGTCGCGATCTCTTGTCTCAATTCGATCCGTGAAGTAAGTCTGGAATTCGATATCTTCTCTCAATTTCCGATTTGATCTTGGATTTCTGAATCATTAGGATTGTTCCTCAAATCTTAATGTTGAGTACTTTTTGATGAGACTCATGTTTGTAACTCTTTTGGTTTTTGCAGATAGAAGATGATGTGAAAGAAGCTATAGTGTATATTGATGCTGGGTGTACAGAAAGTTTTCAATTTGTAGGAGCATTCTCTTTGTTCTTGGAACTTGGTGCTCGTGCTGTATGCAGCCTTGAAAACATGACTTCCCTCGATGCGGTAAGCTCGTTACCGTGTTATCTTGAGTGCAGACTACTGGTTAAGGAAAGAAGAATCAATGTTTAGTGTTGAGAATTGTTGTCAAATCTCAATGGGAATAGCTTAGGTATCACTTGGAATGTGGGGGGGGGGGGGGGGGGGGACAAGTTGCTCGGTGTTGGTTTTCGAGTTTGAATTGTGTATTGCTTAGATTGTGTTTCCGACGTTATGTTTCATTTTTTTACTTGTGATTGTTCTGAATCTATGTTATAGGATTTGTGACTATTGATGTCTTTTTGATCTAGGTGGCGGATTGGAATTCAAAGTTTGATTGTGCAAATAGAATTGTGATTATGACATCTCGGCTTCTTAATGACGCTCATCGATATATGCTACGGTGTCTAAGCACTCATGAAGGCGTTCATCGTTGCACAGTATTCACCTCTATTTCAGAGGTGCTCGTCATAAACTTTATACTTGGTCTTATCATCACTATTGATTGTTATTATCATATTCAAAGAACATTTGAGTCACTGAATATTTTCTTGTCTAATTACTTTTATTTTACGGACAGGGATCTCACTCAGCCTGTCCTGATTCACCTTTAGGTGCTGACGCGTATCGCGAGTATGAAACCTTACTTGTTCAGGATTACAATGAACATACCAAGAAAAGCGACAAAATATCTAAAGACAAAGGGGTTTCTAAGTTCTCTTCTGCACTTGAATCCCTTACCATGGAGCCTATTGAAAATGTAGATAATTCATCAGGTGATGCAGAAGGTTTGGTAGTCTCGGTGCACCACTTTCCCATGATTATTTGTCCTTTTACGCCTAGAGCATTTGTCTTACCTTCCCAAGGATCAGTCGCTGAAGCGTCCTTGTCCCGTCAACACGAGGATTCTCTTAGTTTTGGCCTGCCTCCCATAAGTACTGGATCTATGTCTGATACTGATGATGTTCCTCCTGGTGCCACTCTTACCGCACATTTTCTTTACCAGCTGGCTCTTAAGGTAAGTTAACAGTGCAGAAATCCTTTTGCACTTATTCATGATGTAGATGAAGTATGTGAGCTACAAAATATCTGTTTTGCTTGTTTATCATTGTTTTGAAAATGTCATTGTAGATGGAGCTGAAGTTGGAAATATTTTCACTTGGTGATCTATCAAAGAATGTTGGGAAGATTCTGACAGACATGTCAAGTCTTTATGATGTAGGGCGTCGCAAGCGATCTGCCGGCTTGTTACTTGTTGACCGTACACTTGATCTTATCACTCCCTGCTGTCACGGGGATTCACTTTTCGATCGTATCTTTTCATCTTTGCCTCGGGCAGGTAGATTTTCTACACAAGCACAGTTTAAACAAGGGCTTCCAAGCATTGATCGTCCTTCTCTTGATGTTCAAGTACCGCTTGGGGAACTGTTAAATGAAGAACCAAGCAAGATTCGGGACTCTGGTCTTCCTGAAGGAGTGGAAGCTTTTTTACGTGGATGGGATTCATATACTTCTGATCTGCAAGATGTAGGTTTACTAAACGAATCTGCCAAGAAATCTACTGCCAATTGGACTGAACTACTAAACGGCTCTCTTGTCGCCACTGAATGTTTTAGAGGAACGCCTTACTTAGAGGCCATGATTGATAGGAGAACAAAGGATGGAAGTGTACTGGTGAAGAAATGGCTTCAAGAGGCTCTGCGACGTGAAAATATCTCTGTTAATGTGAGATCCCGGCCTGGTTATGCTACAAAACCAGAACTCCAGGCCATGATCAAGGCATTGTCCCAAAGCCAGTCGTCTTTGTTAGAAAACAAAGGGATTATTCAGTTAGCGGCAGCTACAGCTGCTGCACTTGATGAATCCCAAAGTGCCAAATGGGATACTTTTAGTAGTGCGGAGATGATGTTAAACGTAAGTGCTGGTGATACGAGTCAGGGTTTGGCCGCTCAAATCACTGACCTGATTAATAAAAGCGCTGTGGCTGAACTTCAAGCTAAGAAGAATGAGAAACCAGATTCCTCATCATCACGAGGGTTTCTATCTTTCCGAGATGCACTGCTCCTTACAATAGTTGGTTACATTCTTGCTGGCGAGAATTTTCCTACATCTGGTTCAGGTGGGCCTTTCTCTTGGCAAGAAGAGCATTTTCTAAAAGAAGCCATTGTCGATGCTGTTCTTGAGAACCCGTCAGTAGGAAATCTGAAGTTTCTTAATGGGTTGACTGAAGAGCTTGAGAGCAGACTAAATCGCCTCAAGTCCGAGGAAACCAAAGAAACGCCTTGTGATGATCAATTAGACATTGATGCTCTTGATGATGATCCATGGGGAAAATGGGGTGAGGACGAAGAAGAAGATGCTGACAATAGTAAAGCAAACGAGTCCTACGACGATATGCAGCTGAAACTAGACTTGCGTGATAGAGTAGACAGCTTATTCAGGTTTCTCCACAAGTTATCAAGTCTAAGAACACGGAATTTACCATTAAGAGAAGGCTCATTGGCTTCAGAGAACAGCTTTACCGGTGATCCTTCTGGAAACAAAGGTCTACTCTACAGGCTTATCACAAAAGTATTAAGCAAAGACGAGATACCCGGTTTAGAATACCATTCCTCAACTGTAGGAAGGCTTTTCAAAAGCGGATTTGGACGGTTTGGTCTTGGTCAGGTTAGTTAGCCCTTTCTCTCTCCCTTTTACTCCCACGAGATACACATTGATGTTTTCACAACACTATCGCAGGCAAAACCGAGCCTCGCAGACCAGAGCGTCATTCTTGTTTTCGTCATCGGAGGAATCAACGGTCGAGAGGTTAGTTTCTTCTTCACCAAAAAAATAATCACATTCATGGGTTTCAAGCTTATCTTTGTAATGATCATCTCGGTCTCTGTTTCCTCCATTGTCAAGGTTTTGGAAGCTCAAGAAGCAGTGTCAGAGAGCAGTAAACCAGACATTGGCTTGCTTATCGGAGGAACGACTCTTCTAACTCCCGACGATATGTTCGAGTTATTATTAGGACAATTCAGCCATTTTTGATCTCTTTCACTAAACCTCACTCTCATTGTCTCTGTTATATTACTCCTTGTAAGAAACCATGAATATGATCAAAATGTCAATTTACAAACCTACAGTCCATTTTCGTAAGAAAACAAAAATATCAGGTCTTAATAATTAATAGTGAATAAGAAAGAATATTTACATATTTGGTCCCTCAGGTTATATATCGTTTAGAGAAAAAGCTTAATCCTCTTAAACCCTACAAAATCACACACACACACGAAAAACCTCGAGAGTGAACAACAATGGCGACAATGAAACTTCTTCTCTCTCAAGCTCGCCGTCAAGCTCTAACCAAACCCTTTCCTTCTCCATTTCAACAAATCCCTAGACTCTTCTCTTCTTCCTCCTCCTCCTCCGATTCAAACCCATCTCCAGATCCAAATCAACTTCCTTCACTCGAAGAAATCCGCAAAAAACTCGAACCAGTCTCATACGCCGCAAAACCCAAACCCGAATCGGAAACCCATGAATCAACGAATCAAGAAGATCGTTCAAACTTGACTCGTGAAGAAATGCGTTATATGAGAGACGTACCTTCGATAAATCCAGTTTCTTATGCTAATCGTGTAGCTCCGTTACCAGAGGATCGTGTTGGTGATGAGGGAGAGAGAGAGAGGACTCCTGAAGAGATGGAGGTAGAGAGGAAGAGGATTGAAGCAGAGAATAAAGCTAGAAGAAGGTTTTTAAGAGCTAATCCTATTGAAGAAGATACTTCTACATTTCCTTTACCTAGTTTGCTTAAACCTGATTTGAAACATGGAAAGAAACCTATTTTTGATCTCATGGAAGCCATTAGAGAGATAAAGGTCAGTGTTTATTACCATTAGGATTCTTAATTGAGCTGCCATTGTAGTAGAATGGAAGCTACACTATTCAGGGTTCACTGATTTTTGTGTGTGTGTGTGTAAAGGATTCAACTTTTGCTTGTGTTGTTGTTATGGTACTGCAAATGAGTATTAGTAAGGAAGTTAAAGTAATTGAGATTGGAGGCTTTATAATGTGAACGTAGAAACCTCTCAAAGGAGGCTTAGAAGCTAGTTTAGAGGGTGTTTGTTTCATGCTTAGGGCATTTCAAATGAGTGGTAGATCAGGCAAGTTTGGTTTAAGTGTGGTGCTGTGAGAGTTGTGGATTCCTATGTATTTGTATAGTAGACGTTGCTGTGTTGGCTTTCAAGAGAACGTAGTGACTAGGAAAGCATCACGTGTGGCTTGGACTTCATTTGTGTATGCCCCATATTCGTCTTTTTCTTGTTCTTATGGTGATTTTACCAATGGTTCAGGCCAATGCTAAGGCGAAGTTTGATGAAACTCTTGAGGCGCATGTAAGGTTGGGTATCGAAAAAGGCCGATCTGAGCTGGTAATCTTTTTTGTTATGCATGTTTTGCTATCATATGCTCAATTAGATTCTCATTCTTAATCCTGTGTTCTGATTCTTCTGAATCATTTTTTCCTGTTTTTATGTCTAGACTGACTGCTATTACTGTTTTAACTGCAGATAGTTCGTGGTACTTTGGCTTTACCACACTCTGTTAAAAAGGTACAAGAAATGCCTCGCTAACCCCTGATGGTAATTGATATTTACCAGCTGTTTATGTAATGTGAAGAAATGGTTTTCCTTGTTCAGGATGTGAAAGTGGCTTTCTTTGCCGACGGTGCTGATGCAGAGGATGCAAAAGCTGCAGGAGCTGATGTTGTTGGTGGTCTTGAGCTTATTGAAGAAATCTTGAGTAATGAACCAATGCATTTTACTTCACACTCTTTCATCTAAGTGAACAGGCTTGCATTTGGCTTGTCATAACTTATCAATATTGTCGAAATGTGTTCCAATGGTAGATTATTGATTCGTACTTTGCTCTTCTCTGCAGAAAGTGGCAAGATTGACTTTGACAGATGTCTTGCAACTCCAAAAATGATGCCTCGTGTTTACAAGGTTCTTGGATTTGAGCACTTATCCCAATCTGTTTTAAAGTCATGATGAAGATGATATCATCTCGCTTAAAATGCAAATGATTTGTGCTTCTTTGCAGATATCAAGGATTCTCAACAATCACGGTTTGATGCCAAACCCCAAAGTAAGTTGGATTATTCACTCAACATCTTACTCAAATGTATCAGTCAGTATGCCCTTTATATTAACTTAAACCGTTATTAATCTATTGTAGCAAGGTAGTGTGACCAAGGATGTTACGAAAGCAGTCAAAGACGCAAAAGCTGGACATACCAAATTCAGAATGGATAAAACTTCTATTCTTCATGTGCCACTTGGAAAGGTTACATCTCTTCCCAAAGACTTAAGGTTATCAAAATTTCATTAGCTTTGTTCTTAACAAGAACACTTTCGTAACCAGATGAGCTTTCCTGAGGATGCTTTACGAGAGAATGTTGGTGCATTTATGAACGCTCTTTTACTTGCTAAGCCTGCTGGATTGAAAAAGAGTAATAAATCATACCGAGCTTATAACTTTGTATAGAGATCATTGCTTTGGCTCATATTGAGTGCTTATGCTTAAAACTTTTTCCACAGCTTCGAAATATGCTGGTTATGTGAATGCATTCCACTTATGCAGTACGGTAAGCTTTTGAATCAAAATTCAATCTCTCTTTTTAGAAACATTTCGGATTCCATCAAGCGTAAAATGAACCGCTTTTTAATGGTTTTATGCAGATGGGGAAGGGTTATCCGGTATCTATACAATCGTTATCTAGAGCAGCGGATCACTATACCAAAGTGCAGCTCAAGTGAGCACTCCAGAAGATGAAGCTTTTCGCAGTGTTTTCATTTTCCCGGGTTCAACTGTTTCCGGATTCTGAATCTTTGAAACATTATTATGATTTGTTGTTTCTTAGGTCTTAGTCCTTTATTAGCTCAAAGGATTGACTTAGCATTTGTCTTGGGTTTCCTTTGTTTTCTTGAGAGCTTTAAACAAAGCAAGTGCTCCCAACAATGGTCATTAACTTGAATAGTCATAAATCTTGTTTTTTGCTATAATAAGTAAAAAACTTTGTTGGTTATATGATAAAAAGATTTATTATAACCATACTCTTATGTCTTTACATCAAAAGAAAACACACAAAGAGATTAATGAAAATTTGACAATACTCTCTACTTAAGTCATAATCATATCTGAAGATTGAGTCATCATCATCATCTTGATACGATTATCTTCTTTAAATCTTGCTTTCTCTTTGATTTGTTGAACTTCCATCTGAATCTTATCACTTCCCATCTCTTCTTTCTTCATAGTCACTAATCTCTCTCCATTAATCTCACCAATCAACACTTTCCTTCTCAAATCAGGATTATTACTATCTCCCAAATTAAACAAAATCGATCTATACTTAGCTTTTTCAGGTCCCATGAAACAACCTAACTTCTCAAACATTGTAGACTCAACCAAAACAGCAACCATCAAAAGATTACAAGAACCGACTCGTATCTTCATCTCCACGTCAATAACTTCATTAGCAACTTTAGACAATGATGTTTTTAGAATCTCACGAACCTTGTCTCGCTTTGAATCTCCTGTCAAAAACTTTACACGCTTCTTCATATCACGTACTAATCGGCTATGTGTTGAACCGGTTGCGTAAAGATACATGCGCCAAAGATCCCAAAGAAGCTTTGATTCGGATCGGATTACAGGGTTTTGGTGATCGATGAAAACTCTGAAATACTTTCCAATGGAGGATGTGCAGATTACGTCACAAGCAAGTGACTTAGGAGCTTGTTTTAAACGATTCATTGCGTCGATACATCTGGAGACATCTGAAGATTTAGCCGCTCGTGTTGCTGCATCGAACAGTTCCAAGAACTCTTGCTTTTGCATCATTCTGGTTCTTGGTTCAATCGACTTAACTAGGGTTTTGAAACAACGAAAGAGGAGAGAAATTGTTAGAGAATATTTTCAGATATGTGTTTATATAGAGAGAGAGCAAAGAACAAATTATATCATCCAAGTCCAGGTAGGTTTTGTTACTTGTGATCCAAGCTTGACCGAAGTTTCCTTTTTCTGTTTCTTTTGTTAAAAGTTTTTCCATATTTTGGGTATTAACTTTAACAGTGAGGGTTATCTAATAACCGTGTAATAAGATAATGGATCAGTGAAACGTATATACAAATATCTGAAGATAGTACTATAATTGATTAAAGTCATGCCAATTTTATTTGTTTTAAAAAGTTTAAGAAATTAAGTAAATAATCAAAATATCTGATGATTCATCTTAACCAATGTTCATGTAAGATGCTATGTAAAAATCCGTATCTTTGAGTAGTTAAAACTCTATTTCAATCCCATTTCAATCTTAATCAATTCAAACCAAACCATATCTTAATATACAGTCAAAAATAGACATGTTTCTATATTTGAAATATTGAAAACCGGATTCTAGAAACCGAAAGAAAACAACATTTAATTATAAAATTAAAAAGGAAATTATCAAGTAAAATAAACCACTCTTGACGATTAAAAAAAAAAACACCCAACCAAATCACATTTCAGTTCAAAAAATTGTATCTTCAAATCTCATTATCTATAAAGCTATTTCCCTCTCTCTCTCTCACTCCATATAGTCCAAAGCTAGTAGGATTAGTATTTCGAATTTCGAATCTGTGTTTTCTTCTTCGTATAACTCGTTTTCGTCTATGTATCATCTTTGTTGTTTATCTTAGGGTTCATGTTGCGATTGAGGATGTATTTCGCGATTGAGGAGGTAATATTATCTAATTGAAACTCTATTTCTTGTTCCGATTCGTATTTCCTATAGTTGAAACTGAAGAAACGAGTTCAAATCTTTAGTATCCATGGATTTTGTAATTGCTATGTATTTCAAATTTCGAATCTATGTTTTCTTCTTCGTATAACTTGTTTTCGTCTCTGTATAATCTTTGCATGCTAATTATAGCAATAATATGCAAGCTTTTGGAGAGTAATACATACAAAAACAGACATTATAACCTTAGATGTTCACATTTTGTACAAACCATTAGCATTGTCGTTATTGGAGGAGCCATTAAAAACATATATAATAATAGCATTTGCTATTTTTTTGTTATATAAAATAAAATTATTTAACAAATGTTGTATAACATCATACCAACACTAAACCCTGCTAATTTTACTAACACTTGCATACTCAGGGAGTTTCAGAAACGCTAGTTAGACAAAGTCTATTTCAATCAGACTACCGAAACGAATCCCGGAGTGCGTAGTTGTTTCCTTAGCAATCTGATATTAACCATCAATCCATGGATGATTCAAGGTAGGTATATTCATGGCTCATTCAATGTAAGTAAAATAAACCACCATTTGAAGATAAAAAAACCCACCCAAATAGCATTTTGAAATCGTTGTTTCAATTCTAAAAATTGGATCTTCGTAAAATCTTTTTATCTATAAAACAGTTTCCTATTATCATAACAACACAAAATATTTGATTCCAACAGTTATATATCAAATACTAGCAAATAAAATGTTATTCTTATTGTTTTTATATTCATAGTGATACATCAAAAACGGACATTATAGCCTTAGATGTTCTAATTTTGTACAATCCATTAGCATCTATCGGAGGAGCCATTAAAAACATATATATTATATGTTATACCTTTTGCTATATTTTGCTTTTCATTATATGAAATGAAATTTAACAAATGTAGTATATAACAACAATATATAGCTCAAAGATATGGTAACTCTTCTCCACGAACAATTGTCATTTAAAATCTTTAGTCGCAATATTTTGGCGGGTAGTTGAATGAAGCTGAACCGTGTGAAGACACATAACTCCACTAGCTGACACGTGCCACCTTCGGCTAAGCACGCTTTCGCCGATTACCGTTAGATTCATCTCAAATTCCAAATAAGCTTCTCTGGTTCTTATCTTGCCACGTCATCATTTTTTCCTCGTACGCCTTAAAAAATAAATAAAATATTAATTCAAATAAATACGAATGAAATTAGACGAGATTTGTTTCACTTTCGTCGTAGTGATCGGAGATCGGAATCGGAGCTTTCTTCAATGGCGCAGCTACTTTCTCCGGTGTGTACGGATCTATTGAAGTTTCAGAACTCGATTCTTAGCTCTAGATCAAGTGCGTCACGGTTCTCTGCGAAGTCAAGCGGTGGTTCGTCTTGGTGTTTACCTGGTTACACTGGAAAGAGACGAAGCGGTTCAATCGGAAGGTTAAGAGTTGCTACTGAAGATACTGCTTCTCTTTCCACCGGTGATATCGCCGATGATTACTATTCCGTTCTCGGACTGGTAATTTCCAATCCAATTTGATAATCGCATTAGGGATTTGATGATTTAGTTCGATTTTGATACAATCTAGTGATATCGTCGATGATTCGTGTTTGTTGAAATTGTGAATCTCTAAGTTGTATATGATTATTAAGATTCAGAGATTGTTGTATGTGTGTGTTATGTGAATAGCTTCCAGATGCAACACAGGAGGAGATTAAGAAAGCGTATTATAACTGTATGAAATCATGTCATCCAGATTTGAGTGGAAATGATCCTGAAACTACAAATTTCTGCATGTTCATTAACGATATCTATTCAGTGAGTTTCTTTACTTGACGACTTGGATTACATTTTGTAAGGTTTTAGTGAGGTTTCATGTGGTTTTTTCGGTTTACGGATTATTCGATGTTTTGTAGATTCTTAGTGATCCTGTACAGCGTATGGTTTACGATGAAATTCATGGGTATACAGTGACTGCTATCAATCCTTTTCTTGATGACTCTAGCCCGAAGGATAATGTTTTCGTTGATGAGTTTGCTTGTATAGGTATGTTTCATTTAAGGCAAAGTGAAACAAAATTTAGCAAATAATTGAAACCAACTCTGATGATATGGAAAGTGACTGCATTTGTGTTTATTGTATTACAGGTTGCAAAAATTGTGCCAATGTGGCTCCAGATATATTTAAAATTGAGGAAGATTTTGGAAGAGCAAGGGCGTGTAACCAGCGTGGAAACCCAGATTTACTTCAACAAGCAGTTGAAACATGGTAAGTTTATATACTGTAGATGCTGCAAGTGATTATGGGATATATATAAGGATGTAACTAATTCTCTCGTTTGTTTTTGTCAGCCCGGTTGATTGTATCTATAAGATTTCTGCTGCACAGTTGTCATTGCTTGAAGACGAAATGCGACGGGTTGAAAGAGTGAATGTAAGACTAACATTTCTCTTGTAGTTATCTTACTATACTCATTTTAGACGAAACTTGATTGTAACACAAAGCATTGCAAGGGATCCATTAATCTCTTGGAATTGTCATATTGATGGATCAGGTTGCTCTGATGCTTTCTGGAATGGGGTCAGGAGCCATGGATGTTTTCAGAATGGTAAGAAGTAAAGATGCCATTGTTCCTAGTCTTTCTTCTTCTACTCCAATTAACTAGCACATGTACTTAGCCTATTGTTTCTTTACCTAAACATAACAGGCGAGATCTCGGTGGGAAAAGAGGCAAGCCAAAGTTTTGGTAAGAACTATCGTCACCTGAAACCATTTTGCAACATTCCAAGTCACTACCATTCAGTACCGATCTCTTAGATTAACGTAACATCACCTCATGCTTACCTGTCTTTCAGAACCAAGCTAGAACTAGGATGATGAAGCGGAAAAGCACAGACGAAACACCTTCCTATTGGGATAACCTCTGGAACCAACAGAATGATTACAAGAAAAGTGGTTAGATTTTACACTCAAATCTCTTCCTATGGATCTTTGGCCAATGTATCATAAGGAAACTAAAGACTCAATTTCAATATATGTGACAGAGGAAGAAGTACAAGAACGAGCACAACGAGCTGCCGCTGCAGCCAGAAGATGGAGGGAATACTCACGGCGAGGCGTCGATAAGCGACCCACCTTCAAACTCCCTGACTCTACCTCCAGAGGAGAAAACTGAAACCAAAACCAAACTAGACATGAATCACTTATAGTTATATTATAGGTATGTACATTTCTTACTAAATTATGTAATAACTTCATTTGGTATATAAAATTCTAGACTTGTATAGCCCCCTTCTCAGTTCTCACGTCGATTTAAGAAAAAGTAAATGTGTAAAACGTTTTTTAGTTTAATACCATATGATTATCGCCTAGATAAGATAGTGATGTACCTATATAGTAGCAAGATTTAACATTGGGATTAGTAGACTTTCGAGATTATGCACAACAAATGTTTGAATATTATTGTATGATAGTGACGTTGCAAAATACCATAAGACAAGTGTTGAGCATTATTGGATTATGATTGGCCCACCACTTCATAAAAACATCATTGTTTATTGTCTCTTCTTCGACAAGGACACTTTTGTTCTTGGTCAATGGTCATGTTCTAGAGATTTCTCTCACCAAAACCAAACAAGAAAATCGAATTTGCTTGTGAACAGTTTTGTTTGATCAAAGCTAGCAGATTACATAAACAATAACACATTTAGAAATTAGAATCAAAGCTTATGTGTTATATAATCATCGAATAGTTGAAGCAACTGCATGAGCCCAAAGCTTGAGATGATCTTTGTAGTCAACTTCATTCGTCGTCACCGGCGCCGGAACTCTCCACTTAATCTCCGGTGTAAACTGTTTCTTACCTTTTCTTCTTTCACAACGATCCCATACTTCCGACATATACGGTCTTCTATTGTCTTCTTCTTCTTCCTCTGTTACTTTCACTACACCATCTTCTCTCTTCACCAATCTCTGCAATCCAGGAAGAATCGAAACAAGATCTGAATCTTTATGATCTTCTTCTGAGAAAACAAAACCTAAATCCATAAACCCTTTAATCTCTTCACACTCCAAATCAGACATACTCTTTCCTCTTCTTGTTCTTGTTCTTACATTACTCTGTTTCTTCTTCTTCCTCTGTTCTTCTTCAGAAAGTACTCTATCTCTTTCCACACTAGAGATCTCATTCACTTCTTTACCGGAGAGAATTGTCTTAAGCTTCATCGGCGTTGACTTAACTGTTAAAACAGATCTAGGAGACAAGAACATATCATCTGATGAAGAAGCACTTAACAAACTTGTCTTTGAACTCGTTGTTGTCATCATCGTTTCATCACTCATAGCTCTCTCTACTAAAAAACTCACCTGAATCTCTGGTTCTTCAAGCTTTTCTGAATCTTTTTCATTGAGGTTTAAAGGGTCTTTTCGTTTCTTGAAGATTGATCTCTCTGACCAGTTTTGTTCGAACAGTTTCAACAACTCTTCTTCTCCAGCCATTTTTTTTTTCTTCTCCAACTTTTTTTTTGTTTGGAGAAGAAGATGAGTGAAGATTAGGTATTTAAACCTTGTAATTAGGTATGTGTGTAAATTACATTAATACCCTTAACTTTTAATAATTACGTGTGGACCCGTTTGTTCATTAACACACTAATCACACTTGCTAATAGTGCGTCTTTAAATTCAAATAGGTAAAGTCAGATTACACCATTGTTTAATTTAAGTAATTCGTATCTTCCGTTATAGTACAATTCAATTTGGTCATAAATTATAGATTTTTTTTCCCCATTTTGATGCGTACACTTTAAAGTCTATGATGTATTCAAATTTTATTAAAGTATTTCATTTTGTGTATATTTTATATTATTAGTACATATAAGTCATTTTGGCTCTTGGAAGGTTCGAATATCTTTAGATGCGTGTGACGCGGAAGGGAGCGTGACCAAAAGGAATGTGAATAAACAAAGAAAAGACACATTAGAAACTCGTTATAATACTTTTGACAATTATTTTTCATATTTAACATGAGGTAAGACTTTTCCATCTTATACCTAAAAATGACTAACCAGGAAACCAAACAAGTATAGAGTTGTTAATTAGTAACATCTGTGTAAAACTCGCTTCGAAAGATATTCTGAAAGTACTATGATCCGTTCCGTAACTATCAAATATCTACATATATAAACATTAACTGTTTCATTCAACAAAATGTATACTTCAAATATCTAAGAAATAACAAAAAGGAACATAGAGTAAAGAAGTAAAAACCTTGTCTACTAGAAGTTAAAACTCAAACATTAACAGTAAAAATAATAATAGAAAAAGCCATAATTTTGTACTTTTGCACATCAAAATATATCAAAATAATTTAGCTAAAATCTTTCTGGAAGACATTCTAGAAAAATAAAGGTATACAAAGCTCAAAACCCTAATTTATCAATAACGTAGCTACCTTATCCTTGAAGCAAAACGACTGCAAAACAGAGTTTTTGCTGAGACCTAAAGGACCAAAGCTGCAAGTGATTACCTTGTCTAAGACCATTAGCTTTGACTACATGGTTCCACTTATATCCCAACGCATACAATGGACTCTTCTTCACATTCTTCGTCTTCTTCGTCCTCTCCATATCATATTTTCTAAATTTCAACTCCCATACTTCTAACCTCGGATCAATCACTTCCACATCCAAACTTCCTTTCATATTCCCTTTTATTCGTTTTTCTAGCGTTTCCTTTTTCATCAAACGTCAGAAAACTATGGCTCAAGAGTTTACTCAAGGGAATAGATAAACGCGATTCGCCTTTATCAATATCGGTCTTAGTCAATGTCTTCTTGAATATTAGTGTCTCTTCTATTCCTCCAATCTCTATGATCTTGTTCTTGAAGTTCTCAGGCAGCTCTTCTACTTGTTGTTGTTGTTGTTGCGGTTCGATCTCGGGACGAAGAGAACGTCGTTTTGTTAAGGGTATAAATTCTTCTACATCAATATCTCTATCCCCCATTGTTGTGATAATAATTTGTTACATAGATATTGTATAGTTTCTAGTTCATGATATTTGAGGTCTCTCCAAAAAAAAATATTTGTATAGTTTATTGGTCTTATTAATTTTACTTTAAACTCAAAAAACAAATTGAAAACTAGTTGTGTATATCTGTTGATAATTAAAACAAAAATAAAAACAATTAGCAAGTGTTTATCAACAAGTTAAACAACCAACGTTTTGAGATTTATATCTTATAAATTAGTTACATACATGAACCTAGCTTTGCAAAGAGGCTTAAGGAAACACAAAACCTTGTGAACAAAAAAAACTATGGGATCGTTTTTATCTCTTGCCGTGGGAAATAAGGAAACGAATGAGATGATCTTACCGGAGATCTCAGAGGAACTAGTGGTCGAGATTCTGATGAGATTGCCGGTGAAGTCTCTGATGAGATTCAAGTGCGTCTCAAAGCTGTGGCTTTCCCTTATCACCTGTCCATACTTGACCAACCTTTTCTTTAAATTTTCCTCGTCACATCTTCGTTCGTTCGCTCATTTTGTGGACAATAACAATACAGAACATTATGCATTGCTCGCATCATCGGCTCCTGATCACTCCGATTCATCTGTCTATGTAATGGACCAAGTTCTGACCTTTCCTGGACTGCAAGGCAACTTGGTAAGCGCTCTACGTGGCTTGGCATGTTTCACATTTAGGAACAAAGTTCGAATTTGTAACATCCACACGAGGCAGGTTGTGGAATTACCCGAAATGAGATGTGAAGCCATAGAGCATAAACTTGAGATGCACTATTTTGGACACGATCCGGTTCATGATGAATACAAAGTGCTTAGCATGGTATACGACAAATCAAAGAAGTCTTCAAAACATCAAGTGTTGGTACTAGGAGCTGGAGCTTCATGGAGAAAGATTCAATGCCAGATTCCTTATTGTTCTTTATGGGAAGGGATACCTATTAACGGAGTTTTGTATTATGAAGCTTGGACTAATCCTAGCAACCGTGTTTTAAGAAGCAGTGTATTAATGAGTTTTGACTTGAATTCTGAAGAGTTCAAGGTGATCGAATTTCCCAATACCATGAAGTTGTTTTGGACCAATCTCATGAACTACAAAGGCAAAATAGCTTTTTTTATATACGTGAGTCCTATCATTGATGGTATTGTGGATGTTTGGGTTCTTGAAGATGCTGAGAAGAGTCAGTGGTCGAACAAGAAGAGTTTTGTTTTGCCTCTTTCTCAGATGAATTTCGTCCGAGGAGATGGGATCAAGATTGGTGGCACTAGCCACAGTGGTAAGGTTTGGTTAACAAAGGTAGGTAAAACGCAGGATCTATCTACATCCTTACCCTTTTTCATTTATGATTTGGAGAAGAATGAGATCACAACGGATCGAAACAAAAACATTGGACATGTCAAAGACATTGGGAGCGATTGGAATTAGTGTTAAGAAGACCTGAGAAACTTTTAGGGATGATAGTGAGAACATCATGTATTTGGAAATCTAAATCTTCTAAGTTTTTGTTTTTAGATTAAATTCCTTGTTAACATTCAAACTTTAACTTTCATTTTGGTGCATGGCTTCTTTTATAATATTTTACCAATCACAAAAGTAATCAACGTAACTTCATCAGTTGAATCTCTTAACTTTGATGCAAGAGAGATACAAAAAGTGCTTAATTATCTTACAACAATCACAGTTTTGATCTGAAATCCATCTTGAAACCTGAGAAACTTTCCCTTAAAACCCATAGAAAGTTGCTTCTTGATGGGTTTCCAATTTGCCTGCCATGGATCATACTGAAGACTGTTGTCAGATTACTATCAGAACGACTAGAACCGAAGTTGAAACAATAGAAAACAAGCTTACTATGATATATTATCACTCGATGAGGCCGAAGATAAATGTTTGCATCTACTTGCTCAAAGTTGAAGATAAGTAATAGTTCCAAAACACCGAACTCGTGGACATGAATGCTACACGAGCTTGAAGCGGGACTACCCTGTAAATTTCACATTTCATCAGACCTCTAACTTCGAAAGGCCAATCCAGACTACACACTCACTCATCATACTATATACAATGACTTCACAACAGAGAAAACGAGAGAGAGAGGCATACCAAAAGTTGAGTATACTAACGGGAACCCAGAAGCGAAATCCTGCAGTAACCACAAGAACGATAAATATACAAACAACGAATGATTTGCAAAGGTAAAACTCTAACTCTTTTTAATCAGTATCTTAATTCTTACCATATAGAAGTGTTGGAAGAGCATCTTTCTGATACTTGTTCCCAAGCTCAGAGATCTTTCCCAACCACAAGTTGTTCCAAGCAAATATAACACCAATCACACATGGACCGAGTACTACTTGATTAAGCAAAACCTAACAAAACAATCAATAAATCCAAATAAAAACTCTTATCAAAACATCATAAACTCTACAGATAACAACAGTATACCTTAAGAACTAGATTCGTCGCAGTTGCTTTAGGCAAAGTATGATCAAGAAGTTGATACCACGCATACGAACCAGGACCGTATAATAGAAACCCGTAAGAACTCATCCGTAACGCACGTAACCAATCATGTTCTGAGAAAATACTCCACAATTCTCCCTAACAATGAAACAATCCAACCACAAAATCATCATAACAAACCAAGATTTCACCAATGTAAACAATTCTCCAAGCAAGAACTCAAATCTAATCTCACTAATCAAACATTCACTAAAATCTTCAAATCAAACGAACCTCGTTTGGTTTATCAGATTGTTGATTCAGTGTGGTTCTCTTTTTCCACCGGTTAGATAACTGAGCAATAGTGTCGCCGGTGAAAGTGAGTGCTCCGGCGGTTACAGCTTGCTTTAACGGAAAGCGATAACCGGCGTTTCTACTCACTTCGACGGAATCTGACGATCCAGAGTTCCGTTTCTTACTTCTATCTCCGGAGTTCTTCTTCTTCTTCCTCCGCTGATCGAAACCATTCCAACCCCAGAAGTTTCCGGCGCCGCCGTAACCACCCAATGCGTCCATTAGAAATGATTCCAATTTCTTCGTAATCTCAGTTTAAGATCTTTATGGCCATTTATTTCCGGTTTGGTTCGGTTTTGGTTTGGTTCAGACTCGGTTAATTTAAGTTTAAGTTGAAAATTTTGGTTAGAGTCTTTGGAATAAATGAATATTTTGATGGATAATTTAGTTATATGAGTAGTTTTTGAAAAGATAATAGGATAATTGGGCTATTAACTATTCATAATTTGAGAACTAGGCACTTTTACACTGTTACACTAATAGAGGAAAATATGTGAAAAGACAGAAAAGGGTATATGATGTGGAGATGGCTAAGGTGTACATGCTCGCGGTGGATATACGGTGTACCGGTACACCAACTGATATATTGTCCGGCATGCTATCCGGTACACCGGCTGGTACATCACCGTGTACACCAGTAGGTACATCACCGTGTACACCGGTAGGTACATCACCGTGTACACCGGCCGGTACACTACAGTAGACATTTTTTTGGTACAACACCATGAACATTATCCGGTATACTGTCCGGTATACCGACTGGTACGCCACCGTGTAACCGGCTAGTACACCACCGTTGACAACCAGCTGGTACACCATCGTATGTATCCTCCGCTACACCGGCTGGTACACCACCATGGGTATCTTTTGGTACACCGTTGTGTACACCGGCTGGTACACCGGCTGGTTGATATGCTCAAATTTACCCTGAGTTACTCTCTCAAATTAAGAGGTCGTCGTAGTAGGGGTCGAATCACTGGGAGTCAAATCAAACGATAGGAATATTGACTTCAAATTCGGCTAAGTAAAATAAAGACAAAAGCAAATTGAAACAGAGAAAGATTGTTGATTTAAAATTCAATTAAACAAAGTGCTAGGCTTTTGGGTAATTCTCAGGATGAATCAGAATTGCAGGTTAAACAAAATCAGGATTTAATTAAGAACCGTTCTAGAACTTGGAACACTAATGTATAATTAACCAACTGTCGTTGCGAAAACTAACTATGTCTAAACCCTAGAAAACCAAATTTCTTTGCGAATTCAATCAATTTAAACAAGCATTAAATTCAAGTCCAATTTGTTCACAAAATCCCTAAACCAAATTTCTTTGCGAATAAGTAATTTTGCTCACCTAAGATCTAGTTCTGGCTAATCAATTACACTTTCGTGTCAATCTATCAACCTAAGATAGCTAATTTAGAGTGATCAATTCTAAATCAGAGTTAAAGCAATCTAGGTGAAGAACCTAACAGATAATCCTAACAAGTGAGTTTACCCTAACAATTCATCATCATTCCATTCGAACTACCCTAAACCTAACAAGCAAACTACTCAGACATGGCAGCAAAGCAAATCATAGCTGAATAA
The DNA here is from genome assembly GCA_900128785.1 of Arabis alpina. Taxonomy (NCBI): domain Eukaryota; kingdom Viridiplantae; phylum Streptophyta; class Magnoliopsida; order Brassicales; family Brassicaceae; genus Arabis; species Arabis alpina. Next base: position 49,126,320 of record LT669791.1, read on the forward strand.
TACTGCATAAAGAAAGAGTAAAAGAAGAATTACAATAGGGTTCGAAGAATCTCAAAGAACAAAGTAAACTTGTCTCCCTAAAAACCCTGAAAAATCTCTCTCTTAAAGCTCTCTAAACTTTGTTAAGTAAAAACTAAAGTTCTACTCTAAACACCTAAAATAAACTATTTATAGAGGTAAAACTCGTGGTGGGCTTTTATGACGGTTTATTGGTAACTTCTGGCCCGAAAAGGAACAATTTTCCTTCTTTAGGTCGGTCTCTGCGAGCACCTGTCGATCGATCGTCCTTGTGTCTGTCGATCGACAGGCTGTAGTGTAGCTGTCGATCGATCGTCTTTCTTTGGGCTGTCGATCGACAGGCTGCTTCATATCAGCTTATTTTCTTGCAAAATCCGGCTTCAACCTTGTTTACGTTCCAAAATGCACCGTATTCACCAAATAAGCTCCTCACGTGCAATAACCTGTTAAGATACTAAAAAGACTCAAAATACAACGAAAAGACTCGATAAAAGGACTTATATCATGGTCGAAAACCGGTAAAAACCATGATATATCAACTCCCCCAGACTTAGCTTTTGCTTGCCCTCAAGCAAACTAGAGACTAAAACTGAAGTTGAAGTTTGAAAATCGCGAGAACTTACTTATCTTTGGGAACATTGCTTTCGCTTTCTCGACTCTTTCGCTGCATGTAAACAAAGTACCTTTGGCGGTCACGAATCTCAACCATCATAGGTTGGGCCTCAAATCTTAACCTGCAAACCCATCAGTTTCACATTCTCCTAACTGTCGTACACTCGATCGAAGTGATGATGGAATTCTCTCCAATGATATCAACCAAGTAAAAGGGCTAGGTGTGATGTAAAAGGCTTTTGTGTTTAAGTGGAGCTAAAGAGTGTTTAGGGTTACCGGATTTTATTTGGTGGATGCAGACATTATGCATAATCACAAGAGAGAGTCGGGTCCAATTGATGCCCACAGTTTCTCATTCACATTGCACTCCCTCCTCCAAAACGTTATTAGGAACCAAACACCTTCATATAATAATCACGTTCCACTTTCCACATCCAACTTCTTCATTCCTTGGGACTTTCTTTTAAAGCTAGAGACTTATTAAAATGATCATTTCCCTTTCCCTTACTTATTTTTCGAAATAAAAGTAAATAATTTTTTTTTTTTTTTTTTTTTCATAGCTCTAAGGGGGGAAATGATTTTACAAAGATATTAGTCTCGAAAATTACCATTGTTGTGTATTAAGTCCCAAAGAATGCTTAACATTGCTGCTCTCTTTCAAGTACTCCTACCAAATCCTTTTCATGTGCAATTTTTGTGAATGAAAAACTGCGTCGGACCTCTTTCTCTCCAGAGTTTATACACATGCCTGCACATAAAACTAAGGAAAAGAGACTGCATGAGGTTTGAACAAAAGGTTAAGGTTAGGGGTTGGGTACCAACTAAAAATGAGCTGGCCATTCAGGATCAACAAAGAGTGGTAAAGAGAATAAGGAGTCTTGAATGCTTTACTGTCGTGATATCACCAAAGAGAATATAGCGTAATGGAGATCAAGTGTGCTAGTCTGGAGTTTGATCTACTTCGTTCTGCAAATTGTGATAAGAGGGGAACCTGTACTATCATCTGATTTCGAATTCATTCCATCCAAAAGCTTTGTCGCCACAGCTAAAAGTTTTAAAAACTAAGCTTTATTCCTAAGAAAGATCATTATTCCCTACATTTTGACTCAATAAAAACAAATTTTTGACTCCAAAATAGAAAACAATGTTAGTAACTACCTCCCCCAGACTTAAACAACACTGTCCCCAGTGTTATTAAATCTGAGATTGGTGAAAAGAAAAAGAAAAAGTCAGAAAATTTGTGAAAAGAATGAAATTCGGACCTGTTCTGCTGGCCTGTCGATCGATCACCATAAGGTGTGTCGATCGACAGGGCTTCATGGGGCTGTCGATCGACAACCAACAGGTGTGTCGATCGACAGATTCGTCGAAAATCTGAAATCTTGGCTCTGACGACTGATGTTGTTGGAGAAATCTAAAGAAAAGCTGAAGATCACCGAAACAAAATACCATCAAGTACCACAGCAAAGAGTCGCAAACAACATGTTCCACAAATTTTGAAAAAGCAAACAGAAACAAAGAACTAACTGACTCAAAGAAAGAAAAATGACTCAAAGGGAAGGAAAAACTTACAGGTGGGTTGCCTCCCACCAAGCGCTTGTTTTCAGTCATTAGCTTGACTGCGGATGATGTTCAGGCTGGAGGTGGATCTCTGAAGTGCACTCCCCCAGACTTGCAAGGAACAATACCAGGAAAGAGCTTCATAGTATTGTCCAACATCTCTTGGACAACTACCTCTCCCTTCTCCCTCAACTCCGAAGGAATGACAATTCTGAACTTGGAGAATGCTTTAGGGGTCTTTCTGCACTTCCCCTTGGGAATCTTTTGGCATTTGGAACTTGCTGGGATGTTGTCATGGCGACGTGGAATGGGAGAAGCCAACTTGAGAACGTTTTGAACCTTCTTCATCTCATTTTCAAAACCCAGCGTATCTCCAACATTAACACTCATACATGAAGTTGATGTTACAACAACTGAAGGATAGAAAACATCCTTGTTGATGTTCGAGAAGGAGATCCGCTTGTTAGGAAAATCCACCATTGCTCCCACTGTTGCAAGGAACTGTGCACCAAGAACAAATGGTTTACAGATATCATCCTTTCTCTCAATGATGTAGAAGTCCGTAGGAACAAGACAATCTCCTATTTGAATTGACACGTCAGGAATGAAGCCTTTAGAAATTGTAAAAGATCTATCTATGAGCTCGATATAAGTCCTTGAAGGTTGTAACTCCAAAATTCCTAACTTCTTTGCAACAGCCTCACACATAACATTCACATTGGCTCCTGTGTCGCATAAAGAATCCTTCAATTCTACACCATTGATCGAACAAGGAACCACAAACATCCCTGGATTCAACAACTTTGGCAGCTTCCTCAATGATGTTGGAGCTTGTTTCTTTTCCTCTCGAGGTGCTTTGTCACTGCCTTGGTTGATGCATGAAGGGTATAGACTCCTTGGATACGGGATCTTGGGCTTGTAGACACGTTCAATGGCGGTTTCCGACTGACATTCGAAAATCTCTGCATTTTTCGGGGCTGTCGATCGACACTCATCAAGTGTGTCGATCGACAGGGCTGCTGAAATCGTGTTCGTACCGAAATTTTCTGTAGCTGTCGATCGACAACCACCTGGTCTGTCGATCGACAGGCCCTCCGAAATCTCAAAATTAAAATTTTCTTCAGGAACCACGAGCAAGGCTTCATCTTCGCACTTCTCAACAGTTGGAAACAGTTGTTCTTCACTCTTTAACGTGATTGAATTGAGAAATGCTTTGGGTTCATGTCAGATTTCCCTGGAAGACAACCTTCTTGTCTCTTTACATTTTCAGCAGTCTGAGCAACCTGAGTATCAAGCTTCTTCAAGTGAATGTTGATGGCTTCTATTTTTCCATTGAGATTAGTGTACAGCCCGTCAATCTTCACATTGATACTTACTGGTAGGGTTTGTTGCCCCTCAAGAAGCTGTTCGAACATACTCTTCAAGTCACTTTCTGAAGATTTAGCAGGAATCGGTTGATACGATGAAGATCCGTAGTTCCTCTGATTGTAATTGTTGTATCCCTTGTTCTCTGACTGATTCCCATACCGCTGATTCTGGTAGCCATTCTGGTTGATGTAATTAACATTTTCCTCAACAATCTCCGCTCCATTTGTTTGACCAGCTCCTCGTCTCCTTTCCTCGTCAATCTTCTTTGTACTATTGCTAGTAGATACGTTCTTGATGAGCTCAAAGCAATCAGCTGGGAACCTGGTTTTGAAATTCCCATTACTCAAAGCATCTAGAGTCATTTGATGTCTCCAATCCATTCCTCTGTAGAATATACCTAGCAGCTGAACCTCTGTAAACCCGTGATGAGGACAATCTCTCTGATATCCCTTGAACCTTTCCCACGCAGCTTTGAAAGATTCTGTCAGATTCTGAACGAATGTTTGGATTTTAGCCCGTAAATCCTCTGAGTGCGACTCATCGTAGAAGTGACTCAGGAAAGCACTCTTGGTATCTCTCCAAGTAGTCAGTGAGCCTGGCTCCAACTGCTTCAGCCAAGAGGCTGCCTCTCCAGCAAGAGAAAATGGGAAGAGCTTACACATAATGTAGTATTCCGACACGTTGTTAGCCTTGATGCTAGACGCAAGATCCTCAAACATCTCAAGATGATCCATGGGGTGCTCTGATGGGTGCCCATGGAACTGATGTTGAGCTATAAGAGATAAGTACGCAGGCTTCAACTCAAAATCCCTCCGCTCAAATCTAGGAGGTCGAATCGCTGCCCTGTTGGCGTAATGTTCTTCAGGACGGTAGTAGTCTCCCAAAGTGCGTTGGTTAACTACTGCCCCCTGAGGTCCGCGATTCGCCTGAGCCAGATGCTCAATCTCTGCGCGCCGGCGCTCTAACTCAACCCTTTGACGATCTAGCTCAGCACGCTCTGCTGCAACTGGATCCATAACCTCAATGATGTTACCAGCTTCATCAATGGGGTCTCCCTGATTGTTGTATCGATTGCCATCTCGATCAACATTCTCCCCTTCAGCATTCCGAAAAACCACTACAGCTCGATTAACCATCTTAGCCAACTGAAACACAAAAACAAAAGAAAACGCGTAAAAACGAACAAAAATAACTTAGTCAGAATTCTAGAATCAAAATCCTATGGAAGATTTTGACTCCCCGGCAACGGCGCCAAAATTTGATATGCTCAAATTTACCCTGAGCTACTCTCTCAAATTAAGAGGTCGTCGTAGTAGGGGTCGAATCACTGGGAGTCAAATCAAACGATAGGAATATTGACTTCAAATTCGGCTAAGTAAAATAATGTAAAATAAAGACAAAAGCAAATTGAAACAGAGAAAGATTGTTGATTTAAAATTCAATTAAACAAAGTGCTAGGCTTTTGGGTAATTCTCAGGATGAATCAGAATTGCAGGTTAAACAAAATCAGGATTTAATTAAGAACCGTTCTAGAACTTGGAACACTAATGTATAATTAACCAACTGTCGTTGCGAAAACTAACTATGTCTAAACCCTAGAAAACCAAATTTCTTTGCGAATTCAATCAATTTAAACAAGCATTAAATTCAAGTCCAATTTGTTCACAAAATCCCTAAACCAAATTTCTTTGCGAATAAGTAATTTTGCTCACCTAAGATCTAGTTCTGGCTAATCAATTACACTTTCGTGTCAATCTATCAACCTAAGATAGCTAATTTAGAGTGATCAATTCTAAATCAGAGTTAAAGCAATCTAGGTGAAGAACCTAACAGATAATCCTAACAAGTGAGTTTACCCTAACAATTCATCATCATTCCATTCGAACTACCCTAAACCTAACAAGCAAACTACTCAGACATGGCAGCAAAGCAAATCATAGCTGAATAATACTGCATAAAGAAAGAGTAAAAGAAGAATTACAATAGGGTTCGAAGAATCTCAAAGAACAAAGTAAACTTGTCTCCCTAAAAACCCTGAAAAATCTCTCTCTTAAAGCTCTCTAAACTTTGTTAAGTAAAAACTAAAGTTCTACTCTAAACACCTAAAATAAACTATTTATAGAGGTAAAACTCGTGGTGGGCTTTTATGACGGTTTATTGGTAACTTCTGGCCCGAAAAGGAACAATTTTCCTTCTTTAGGTCGGTCTCTGCGAGCACCTGTCGATCGATCGTCCTTGTGTCTGTCGATCGACAGGCTGTAGTGTAGCTGTCGATCGATCGTCCTTCTTTGGGCTGTCGATCGACAGGCTGCTTCATATCAGCTTATTTTCTTGCAAAATCCGGCTCCAACCTTGTTTACGTTCCAAAATGCACCGTATTCACCAAATAAGCTCCTCACGTGCAATAACCTGTTAAGATACTAAAAAGACTCGAAATACAACGAAAAGACTCGATAAAAGGACTTATATCATGGTCGAAAACTGGTAAAAACCATGATATATCACTGGTACACCGTTGACAACTTTCGGTACACCGGCTGGTACATCACCGTGGGTATCTTTTGGTACACCGTTGAGTACATTGTCCGGTACACCGGTTGTACACCACCGTTGACAACTTTCGGTACACCGGCTGGTACACCACCGTGGGTATCTTTTGGTACACCGTTGTGTACATTGTCCGGTACACCGGCTGGTACACCACCGTTGACAACTTTTGGTACACCGGCTGGTACACCGTCGTATATATCTTCCGGTACACCGGTTGGTATAGGCCTGGGCAAAATAACCTGAACCTGCGTACCCGAACCTGGACCCGAACCTGTAAGACCCGAACCTGGACCCGACCCGAAATTTTAGAGGAACCTGTATGGGTATGTTTTTAGTACCCGAATTTGAACCTGTACCCGAACCTGTACCCGAACTTGAATATGTATGCCTAAGCCTAGTAGGTCAAATCTACCGAAGATTATGATAAAACAGATTTTATTGATATTGTTTTCTATAGTCTTTTTTATAATATTGTCATAATATTGATAAAAAGAACCTTTACAAATGAGTTAAATGTTTTACTTTTATTTGTTGTTACGGATTCGACTTTCCAATACCAATACCAACACCAAAACATCGATTCCTCAAAGGAATGGAATCCCTAAAATTTCAAGCTCGATATTTGCAAATCCTTCTCGAGCTCGACCACACTCGTCTCTTTTATCATAGGCATCTTGAGTTTCATCATTCTCTTTATAATCTTGCTTCGATTGATTCGTGATTCGTCATTGATTCTTGTTCCGTTGTTCGTCTATCTAAATGATCTGTTTCGATTCGTGATTCGTCATTGACTCTTATTCGTTTGTATAATTGCTTTGGTTACATTGATATAGTTTTATACTTTGACAAACTTCGATTGATAATTGTATTCTTAAATTAGTTCATACTTTATGATTGTTGTCTTGTTGGTTTATTTGTGTTTCAAATGCATTTTACAAGTTCAAGTTACATGTTTTTGTTTAGATTTTGGGTATAAATACATCACAAAACCTAGACTCGAACCTATATCTAGAAGAAACTTGTAAAATTTGGATATTTAAATGGTTTAATAAGTTGGAACCTGTACCAGAACCTGTACCAGAACCTGGACCCGAACCTGGACCCGAACCTGTGTCTTACAGGAACCTGTATGGGTATGTTTTTAGTATACCCGAAGGAACCTGTACCCATTAGGACCCGAACCTGGACCCGACCCGAATACCCGAATGCCCAGGCCTAGGTTGGTACATCACCATTCCACCACCATCTTCTTCATCAAATCTCTCGTTCACTATTTCCAACCACCACATTTCCGGATTTTAGTCCGTTTTTTCAAAACCCATAACTTCAATCTACCAATTGAAGATCTAGAGAGTAGAATTTTCACTCTTGCCTCCTTGTTACCGTTGTGGTCTTTATCTTGAAAGGTATAGAGATTGACGCATCACTAAATAGATGAGATGAAATCGGAGATGACGGTGGTGTGACCCAATTCGTGGATTAATCGATCTTCTCCATGAAACTCCACGGCATCTCGATCCAAAATCCGAATTTTGTCACCTCGAAAACTCGTGATTTCATTCCGTTTTTGAAAACCCATAACCTTTGATCTACCAATTTTTTGTATAAACAAAGGGACATAGCAAATTGAGAAAAAAAACATTGAAGAAGAAGAAGAAGCAAAAACTCACGGTGGAGGAAGAAGAAGAAATAAGATATTATTTAGATTTTTGATTTTAAATTAATAATAATGACACACATGTAAATAAGTATCAAATGAAGGTTTTCTTCTCAATCAACATGGTGGGTCCAGGTGGGTCCAAACCGAAACTACCCATTCTCCAAATTTGCTACAGTAAACTACCTACATTTACAATTATACTTTCTAAAACTACCCATGGAGCCAATTTTTTCTATTTTGTTTCGGTTTATTCGGTTTGGTTTGGTTTGGTTATATATAAACCATCTACCTAACTACAGGCCATTAAAGGGAAGTAAATAGATATCATGATCATCACGTGGAAGTTGAAACCAGTGAAGGAGAAAGACTACACATAACCGCAATAACAATTATCGCAATCGTGATTTTAAAACGAACAATTATCGCAATCGTGATTTTAAAACGCGCGTTTAAAAATCACGTTATCTAGGTTTTTTTAATTTATCAAAGTCGATTGTTTTCTCATCATCGTCGTCGTTGGGTAAAAAAAGGAAAACAAACAAACAAAAATCTCCGGTGACTTCTTACCGGCGAATCTTATCGTCTTCTTCTTCTCCGGGAAGAAGAAAGGTTTCTCCGATCGTCGAGGAGATTCTCCGATCCGCTTCTCCTTCGTTAACCTTACTGGTAAAAACTCCGGATCCATCTACTGTTTTTCGAATTTGGAATCAGATTATTGAAATTCAGACTAGGGATTTTGATTTTGGATGATTCCGATTTGAGATTTCGATCGTAATAGCTCAGATTCTGTATCTTACCTTAGTGATAGTTTCTTCTACTGTGTCTTCCTTGTGATTGTTTTGGTTTAGGATTTGTGAAGCTTGAAAAGAGAAGTTACTATTACTATGATGTTTGAGGGACTTACGAAGCAACCACCATCGCTACTTGAACTTTGCGTTAGAACAGCGATTGATAATGTACGATACATTGGATATGTTGGTGGTGTTGATTTTCAGCTTCTTGATCAGATTCTGCAACATTGTACATTAGAACAGTTGATGCATATAGAAGATGCTACTCAAGTAAGAAGATTCTCGCTATATGAAACGATAAAAATTTCGTATGTTTTTATGTGTTTTGTAGCTTATGTTTATGATTTTGTTTAATAGGATACAGATCTTAGTCCAGTGACTGATAAACTTTGGAAGAGATTCTATGAGAAGCAGTATGGTATAATGCATATGAATTCTGTCATGGAGAAGATGAAGCGGAATAAAGTAGATTTCAAATGGCGAGAGTTATATGAGGTTGGTTTGTTTTTCTTTAATGTGTCGATGTAAATACAGATATAAGCGTTGAAAATGCGTAAGATATATGTGTGTGGTTGCACGTAGGCAAAGTTAATAGCTGTGCAAGAAGCTGAAGAGGAAGCTGTTGATAGGCTGAAGCAACGTTACAAAAAGGAAGATGCAAGTAAGATCTTTACTAATCTAATTTTGTTGTTATGACCATTAGACAATCATGAGAAGCATGTTTTTGTAATCGTTCTTAATTTTTTTTGTCAGGGAAACTAAGTCGACAAACTAAGCTCTGTTCAAAAGCTCCTCCAAGCAAAAAACCATTTTGGGGTAACACTTCTATATGATTATTTTGTGTAATTATGCAAATGCTCTGTTCATGTGGATCTCACCTGAATCGCCCCATCTATCCTCCTGAGGAGAAGTTTGGTTTTGGCTTTTGTATTGAAATGGTTTTATGGAACAACTTATATGCAGGTAATAGTGCATCAGGTTACAATGTTTCGAATGTCAAGAGCAATATCATGAAGAAGGCAAGATTAGATCTTTATAAGAGGTAAACGATCCTTAACCTTAAAATGTATAATTACAGAGCTTATTATATTAATCAGAGGTCACTTGGGGTTGCTTATAAAGTCACTAGCGACAATCTATTAATTGAGTTTTTCTTATGGTGTTGATTACAGTCAAGAAGTGAAAAATCTCACTGCAATGAAAAGGAACACGATTCAGAAGAGTTTCAGGTAACAAAATCCGTCTCTGGTTATCAATCTATCGATCCACGCTTTTTATCCTCCAAATGAATGATCCGTTATTCTGTCTTGTCTAGTATATCTGCTCCAAAGAGGACCGGCTTATCCACGAACATGCCTTCAACTTCAAGAAGTAACTACCGAGGTGAAGAAGAGAAAAATCTTGCTGCAATGAAAAGGGACACGGTTCAGAAGAGTTTGAGGTAACAAAATCTGATTCCGGGTATCTCTGTGACTCTTATCTATCGATCCATTGTCGGTAACCTAACTCTGTTGACTAAATTCTGTCTTGTCTAGTATTTCTGCTCCAAAGAGGACCAGCTTATCCGCGAAAACGCCTTTAACTTCAAGAAGCAACTCTTCTGGGGAAAGAAATCTACCACCAAGGAGAATCAATGACCTTCTTGGGACACCTCCTTCAACTTCAAAAAATGCAGCCACGAAACGAAAACATGCAATGTAACTTGTATAACATTCTTTTACAGATCATATTTCTTCAAACGTATCATTTACATGGCTGCTTCAAGTTTCAAAAACTCCGAATTTTGAAAATATTTGTCGCTATTATATCCTCTTTTGTAACAATAGATGTTCAAACTATTAGTTCATCGCTTCCTCTCAACAGCTTCTGTTATTAAAGTGATGACATTTCAGGCAAAACATTCGTAACAAAACTGAACTTGAATACACAATTCTTCTTTTCTCCTTTTCCTAACCAATATCTCAATTACAAGCCGTTCTCATGTTTACAATTCTATTTCAACACCAAATCTCAGCCAAAGTCGGTCTTTTTATGTTCCATAATCTTCCCTAGCTCATCGTTTAGTCAATTCGTCTCCTTCTTAGCTCCATCTCCACGTTTCCTCTTCCTAACGTAAACTTTTAGGGACTGAAACTATTCGCTACTTGTTTCTCCCTATATGTCAAGAAGGAGAAGCACCACCACCTTAGCTTGTGAGATTTATCAACCAAAGCAACAAGTAGAAAGCAAACAACTTTTTAAAAATTATTGCAGGCACTTTGAAGATATATTTGTTACAAAAGAGGATATAACATAGTTTAAAAATTCAGAGTTCTAGAAGCTTGAACCAGCCATGTAAATGATACACTTGAAGAAATATGATCTGTTTTAAAAAAAAAAGATATACAAGTTACATTGCATGTTTTTGTTTGGTGGCTGCATTTGTTGAAGTTGAAGGAGCAGTACCAAGAAGGCCACTGATCCTCTTTGGGGGTAGCTTAGTTTGCGACTATGTTTCCCTGAAAACAAATTTGAGAACGATTAAAGTGATGACATTTTCAGATCAAACCATCATAACAAAACTAGATTTGAATATATAATTCTACTTTTCTTCTTTCATAACCAATCTCTCAATATCTCAGTAAGCCGATCGTCTCTGTAAACTCGTATAGCTTGAATGTAATCTCAAAACAAGCATTAAGGGAAATAGTAATTCATGGATCAAAAACCATCATAAACAATAAGACTTCAATAAAAATTCAAAACATTGGGAGAAGGATTTAGATGGAGTTTAGAGATTTGTTATAAAACAAATTAAAATGTCTGGAGTGATTTATTATTTTATGCAAATTATGAGAACTGTTAAAGATTTGTTAAATTTGTACAGAGATTTGTTAAATTTTGAAAGAGTTGTGTATTCAATAAATCTATCAAATAATTGTGTTTTAAGGATTTCTAGAATCTCATGTACATCTTTGAGATTGTGGAAGTTGTATTTATGAATAAAATTGAGAAGAAACCATGTCTGAAAGATTGGAATCATGTTGACTAAAAGATGAGCTAGCGAAGATTATGGGAAACATAAAAGTTGTCCTTGGTGAAGATATAGAACTATAAATACGAAAGTTGTGTATTCTTTTCCATTCATCCTTATTTTAAGATTACATTCAAACCATATGAGTTTACACACGCGATCGGCTTGTAATTGAGATACTGGTTACGAAAAGAATAAAAGTACTCTACAGCCACCACAACTTTCATGAGCAATTAACATTGTCTATTGCATTTTCTGTACATTTGTTGCACCTTTACACTTCTAAACATAGACATTATTGTAGAATGCAATAACTTCTTACTATATTTGCAACTGCAAACAACTATATTTACTAAAATAGCTAATGAAAATGTTAAAGTGCTAATCCATTTTTCTAAACCAGACATCTGAATGGAAGCAATACACAACACTATGAAAACACACTTACAAGATTCCTTCGCAGCAACCGATAGTTTAGATAAAGCAAGAGTCCGTTCTTTACCAGTTAGTAGTTTGAATACCTGTTCTAAAGTAATCACAATTTCTTTCATCTTAGTCAAAATCTGCTTCATAACTTCTACGTTCTCTTCACTTGTGATATGCTCCTTACGTCTTGCTGCAATTGGAATAGTCTTCGTTACTAACAGATGCAGTAAAACAAATTCAACAACACATATTCTTCTAAAGAACACACAACAATAACAAGAGAAGAATCAAACATGGCTTGTTCAAGTTTTTTTTAACAAATCATATTCAACAACACTTTTTTTTTTAACAGATCAAGAGAAGAATCAAACAAACTCAACAACACATATTTTTTTTTAACAGATCATATTTCTTTAAGTGTATCATTTACATGGCTTGTACGAGTTTCAAGAACTCTGAATTTTGAAACTATGTTATATCCTCTTTTGTAACAATAAAATATTCAAAGTTTCAACAATGATTTAACAAAGTTGTTTGCTTTCTACTTGTTGCTTTGGTTGATAAATATCACAACAAATGAATCAATACAAGCATATTCGACATTGATATTAGAGTAAACTAATTGTCTTTGGAAAAAATCTTCAATGTGAACAACAATTGCACATAAACTAGTAGCTAAGGTGGTGGTGCTCCTTCTTAAACTTCTAAAAATAGACATTTTTGCAATAACTTCTTACTATATTTGCAACTGCAAACTACTATATTTACTAAAATGACTAATGAAAACGTTAAAGTGCTAACCCATTTTTCTAAACCAGGCATCCAAATGGAAACAATATACAACACTATGAGAACATATTTTGCTTCACTAAGAGCAGTGCATTCGGTTTCAACAACATTGTGATGAAGGTTGTGATCAACTGTGATTTCAAGTTGGAGTTCTTGGTGAGAGACATACAAACAAAGAGGCAATCTATAAATTTGGACGGGTTTTTTTTCTAGTGTATGTGTTTTGGGGAACAATTTATAATCATGTTGATGATGTTCTAAGCTTAAAACAAAGATGCTTTTTGGTTATGTCTTCTTCTTGATTTTTACATGAGTATGTATGATGAAAATGATTGTTGGTGAAACCTCTAATTCTCATAAGAAGCCGATTCCAGAGGCAATGTTGAAGAAAGTAATGTTAGACTTGAAAACTTGCTTCCGGATGATGAGGAAAAAGTTTTGGTGGATTTACAGCATCTCAAGGAAGCTTTTGTGGTCAAGGATTATAATACATGTAATCTTCTCTTATCTCAACTTAGGGTATTTGATTCTAACATCTTTATTGAGGAGTTGAACTTGTCGAGGTTCGTGTACCTCAAGAGAAGCTCAAAACAAAGGTTTACATTAGGAAGGGGAAGCGTGGAGAAATTGCTCAAAAAGAGAGTTTTCAGGTTCATCTACTGGAAGAGAAGCCACTAAAGGTTTACAGTAGGAAGAAGAGAAAGGACTAGAATTGACTAAAGGGAAGATTATGGAAAATAGAAAGATTGTCTTTTGTTGAGATTTGGTGTTGAAATACAAACTCTAAAGTACGAAAATTGCGGCTTCTTTTGAGATTACATTCAATAGAACATTGAATCCAGACTAGCTCTCTCTTTGGAAAGTAATTATCATACCATCAAAGTTACATCTGACCATACCAGATTAAGCAGTATGGTTGTTTTGGTTGGTTCTTGTCTTTTCGAGTTTCAAGAGATGGTTTCTTTTCTTGTTTTATAAATTGGCTAGAGTTTAATGCTTCAAACAATTGGCTTTTCAAGCAAAACTAAATCACATAGTACGAATGTTAAAGCAGAACTCTAAACATAGTAGGGATATGTAACAAAGACGATTGAGAAATTGGTTATGAACGAAGAGAGGTATATCAAACTGTAGATTTAAATCTAGTTTTGTTATGATGCTTTGATCTGAAAATGTCATCACTTATCTGGAATTTAACTTTAAAATCCAACACAATAACATCCTATGTTATGAAAAAAACTAAATAACTTAAGCAAACATGGAAGTAGTTTTAGATAATTTGAAACTAGGGAAACAATTTAAGAAAAGGAAACGACTTAATGGAGAAAGAAAACAAAATAAGAAAAAGATAGTAGACATATTTTGCCTTGTGCAAAGTCTTTTTGGCAATGAGACAAACTATGCTAATGTGAGAAATCTGATCATTTAGCATTATGTTTTTCGGCTTGATTCCGCGGTATGTCCAATCTCTGAGTCACTTGTTAATCCTGATTTTGCAGATTCCTCTGCTTCTTGCTCCTGCTCATCAACTTGTTGTCTCTCAATCATTAATTTGAGCATTTGTTTTGTATTACTCGCAATCTTATCCAAGGCAGCTATAATCTGCTCCACAAGTTCAGCCTTCTCCGTTGCTAAAATAAGTCAAAAGACAATACCACACAACAAGGTTTAAGATTCAACAATGCACAGTGAGAACCCCAAGCAAAAACATAGTATTATTCTTAATCAAACTCTTCGCAAAAAACATAGTATTATCTTTAATTAAAACAAAATACATAGTATTGACTATTTTTACTTACCTGAGTTCTGCTCCTCATGGTTTGGGGTACTTGGAACATTCTCCATTACTAATAGAAGCAAAAAAAAAGAAAAAAAGAAATTTGGAAAGCAATCACACATTATAATATGACGAATATTACAGATTAACCAGGCGTTGTGGCCTGGTGGTAAAGGGCTCACGGCTGTGAGTACCGCCACCTTGGTTCGATTCCTGGCCACCGAAGTTTTCAATTGGCTTCCTTCGGGCCCCCAGGACCACGCCAGTTCCATTTGGACGCGGCGCTAGTCGTCACCCACCTGCGGCGTCCAGGACACCTTCGGATTAGGGCCTAACGGCTCGTAGTCCAGGACCCCTTGTGGATCAGACACCTGGGTTATAAAAAAAAAAAAAAAAAAAAAAAAAATATTACAGATTGAAACAGAGCAAATAAACAACAAGAGATTAGATTATAATAATGTTGATTTTGTCATTAAAATGCAACAAAAACAAAATTGATCTCTCTCGGATAGATACCTTAAGTGGCTCCTGAAGCAAGCAAAACACCTTACAAGAAGAAAAAAAAACCGAAGTTGAAGTGTTTGGTTATTTATTTGCAATTAAACCTAAATCGTCTTGTCTTTGTAATTAGATTTGGGATGCTTGTAGTATAGTATAAGGCCCAAACAAATATCTCTTTCGGTTTGGCCCATATTTGAATCACACAAAAGAAAGTCCTCACTTTCTCAAATTCCATGAATTACACAATTTCTTTGAACCTTGAAATTGTGAACTAAAACAGTTTGAATCACACACAAAAGTACAACGTTTTTATCGTGCAACAATACTAACACCTCAAAACTCCAGCAACAATAGACCCTAAAATGTTTTTCGTAAACAGAGTTTTTCGTAAAGTAAACTTACACATTCGTGTGAATCTACGGTCGATGTTGAAGTTATCCCATAGATGATTCTCGGTTTCTATCTTGCTTTTCTTCTCTGCAACGCATTCTCTGATTTTCTTTAATAGCTGAAACAGAACAAATCATATAAAGAAGAGCGAATCATTAAAGGGTAAAGAGGTTACCAAGGGTTCTACAGCAGTGCCTTCCACGATTGTATCGAGCGGGGCTGATCCAAGAGGTGAAATGGCTTTGGAAGGGCTTGATCAGGCATCTATAGCTCCTTCTCCAATCATTCCCACTTCTCAAGTGGTGGTCCCAATCGCAACAGGTACAACAACTACAATCTCTAAGATTCAATCTCCACAGGTGAGCTCAACTTTATCTATGCATAGCAAATCTGTGGTTGCCCCACTACAAGAGACATCAACTCCCAATCAAATAGCATCTACTCCTCCTCCAACGGCACTTACTATTCGCAAGACATTGTCTAGCGCATCTTTGAGTAATAATAGGTTCTCCTCTCTTGATAAAGAATGAAAAGATGAAGAAGAAGATGAAGCTGAGGATGAAGAAGAAGAAGAAGATACGAACCTCTCCAAAGTAATTTCTTAACCCCATCGGGTAAAAGAATTCTTCGGGAAAGACCCGTCAAACCGTCCACAAAAATAAAAGAAATGCAGTGGAAAGTTGTGACGGGTGGACGTGGTAATCGTGGTAGGGGAAGTAGAAGTGGCCATGGCTAGTCTCTATAATCTCGGTAACCGCCATGACACTTAATGTGATTGAAGCGGAAGACTCAGTTACCATCTATCTCAAGATCTTATATTTTAAAACTTTACACTTTGTGTAATTTCTATGCGGAAACAATGCAATTTGTAATCGGTTCATTAATAAAATTGATGGTTCAAAAAAAAAAAAAAAGCGAATCATCTCGTGATGAATCAGAAAGAGAACATAGAGATTATCTTGGATGTTCAAGAAGGATTCTATTAACTCTGTTGTAAACAGATTAATTTCTCATTAAACCAAAATGAAATGTACAAGATAGATTATATATACACTTGAGAGATAAAGGAGAAGATAAGCTAAAGGAAACTTATCAACCTAATCAACTCTACTTATCATCTAACTACTTATCATAACAACCTAATACACCCCCCTCAAGCCGAATCTTCTTTGCTAGTGGAAAGGAAGAGGCTTGAAATGGATAAACGTCCAAGAATTGAGTGAAATGGACCCGGATGTAGTGGTTTAGTCAAGATATCCGCGAGTTGATTCCCTGTTGATACATGAAAAAGCTTCAAAAAACCTTTCTTGAAGTGATTCCGAGTAGTGTGACAATCAAGTTCCACGTGTTTAGTTTGTTCATGAAAAACAGGATTGTTGGCTATGTGGAGAGCTGATTTGCTATCACAATACAACTTCGCTGGAGATGCTACTTCCATACCAAGATCACACAACATCTGATTCAACCAAATAAGCTCTTTAGTACATTCTGCCATACTTCGATATTCAGCCTCTGTACTACTACCACTTACTGTGTCCTGCTTTTTGGAATTCCAAGTGACCAAAGATGAACCAAGGAAAACGCAAACACCAGACACTGATAATCGTGTATCAGAACAAGAGCCCCAATCAGCATCAGAAAACCCATTCAAACAAATTGTATTAGAAGCAGGGTAAAAGAGGCCTTGGCCGGGGTTTGACTTCAAGTATTTCAAGATATTATATGCAGCTTGAAGATGAACATCCGTTGGACAAGAGAGAAACTGACTGAGCCTGTGGACTGCAAAAGTAATATATGGTCTTGTGATGCACAAGTAAAGCAGACGTCCAATAAGAGCTCTATAAGGAGTTCCATTTTCCAACAATGTTCCTGTCTCTTTGCTCAAAGGGATTTTCGGATCCATAGGTACTGATTTAGGTTTGCAATCAAGAATACCTGAATCAGTAAGCAAGTCTAGGCAATATTTACGTTGACACACCGAGATACCTTCAGAATTCCTAGCAATCTCAAGACCTAAGAAAAATTTAGCCTGACCAAGTTCTTTTGTTTTGAAATGACATGCCAAAGTAGCCTGAACAGACTTAACAGCTTCATCATCATTGCTGGCAATCAGAATATCATCAACATAGATCAAAAGAGCAATGAAAGATGTACCTCGTCTTTTGATAAACAACGTATGATCTGATTCTGATTGTAGAAAACCATCATCAAGTAATGCTTGAGACAAACATTTATACCATTGTCTTGAAGCTTGCTTAAGACCATAAATTGATTTATGGAGTTTACACACCGGATTAGGTGGTAAGGAAGTTCCATCTGTAGGAGTATAGCCTAAAGGTAAGCTCATGTATATCTCTTCATCCAATTCACTGTGTAAAAACCCATTTGTGATATCCATTTGAGTCAAACTCCAACCCATCTTTGCTGCCAAACCCAACAAAAGCTTCACACTAGCCAACTTAGCAACAGGAGAATAAGTATCAAAATAATCCACACCTTCTTGTTGTGTGAACTCCTGTGCCACGAGGCGAGCTTTATATCTTTCAATTGAACCATCAGCAAGGTATTTGATGGTGTAGACCCACTTACAGCCAATCACATTCTTACCAGAAGGTAAAGTAACAACACTCCACGTTTTTGTATTCTCCATAGCCGAAAGTTCCAAATCCATAGCCGCAGTCCATTTAATAGAAAGAATAGCTTGTTTAAAAGTTTTTGGTTTTGTTTCAACCGAGATTGAGAAAACAAAAGACTGATATGGGATATTAAAGGCTGAATAAGAGATAACAGAAGACAAAGGATATGGAGTTGTTTTTGGTTTGGAAGAAGAAGGAGAAGTAGCTGAAGTTTTAAGAAAGGAACAGTAATAATCAGCTAAGTGAGCAGGTACCTTAGTCTGTCGTTTTGATCTAGCATCCAATAGTGATACAGGCTGTGTCTCAGAGGGAACAGTCTCATTGTCATGATCCATGATACTAGAGGGTGTTAAATGTGTAGCACTAGCAGATGGATGCGATGAATGAGGTGATGATGATGTACTGAGAGGAATATCAGTAGAAACTAAATGATCAAGTGCAACAGGTGTAGAAAGAGGCAAAATGTTATGACAAAATATTTCATTGGATGCACTAGAAGAATCAATATTGTGAAAAGGAAATTCAGTTTCATGAAAAATAACATCTCTAGAAACTGAAACAAGATTGGTATCTAGATGAAGGACCTTATATCCTTTTATACCCGAAGCATAACCAAGAAAAACACACCTATCTGCACGTGGACTAAACTTGTTTCGATCCTTAAGCAATGTAGAAACAAAACATAGACAACCAAATGCACGCAGAAAGGAATATACAAGTTTTTTCTTAGTAAGTAACTCATAAGGTGTAAGATTATTTAAAACTGGAGATGGTAGACGATTAATGAGGAAAACAGCAGTAAGGACACACTCACTCCAATAACAAAGAGGGACTTTAGATTGAAAAAGAAGAGCTCTTGCAACATTTAACAAGTGTTGAGGCTTTCTCTCTACAACAGAGTTCTGTTGAGGAAGTATATGTGCAAGAGAATTGATGGTGCATGCCATGTTTAGCTACTAAATCAGTAAATGCAAGCTCAGGAGCATTGTCAGTTCGAATGCCTTTAATAGTAAAACCATATTGAGTATGAACATACTTGATAAACTCAGGAAAATGTATAGAAACTTCACTTTTATTTCTCATCATATAAATCCAAGTTACACGAGTGTGATCATCAACAATGGTGAGAAAGTATTTATATCCTTCTATAGATTCAGTAGAGAAAGGACCCCAAACATCTAAGTGAACAAGTTCAAAGGGTTCAGTAGTCTTATTATTCTGAGAAGGAAATGCTAATCTTTTCTGTTTAGCTAATGGACAAACAGAGCAAAGAGAAGAATTTATACTAGACTTAGACAGAGGCAAAGTACCCGTGAGAAGCTTTAACTTGTCAGCAGATGGATGTCCAAGGCGTTGATGCCAGAGATTTCCATCAACCATCAAGGATCCAAAGAAATGCGGAGTATGAGACGGGAGATCAAGCTGTAAAATGTATAGATTGTGCAAAAGAATGCCTCTACCAATCATCAAGTCCTGAATAGACTCCTGAATATAGCAAAATTCAGGGAAAAAATGAGCTGAGTATTGATTGTGTTGTAGTAAACTACTGACAGAAATAAGATTGAATTTAAAAGAAGGAACATGCAAGACATTATGTAAAGTGAGTGATGAAGATAAAGTGACAGTGCCACAATGATTGATACCCACTCTAGTATCATTAGGTAAGGAAACTGTCAGAACAAACATGACTAGTGGCACCTGTATCAAGTATCCAACTACCATGAGGAAGAACAGAATGTAGAGTAGAAAGACATTGATGTTGAAAAGTGAGAACATTATTCTCAAAACGAAGTGAAGAAGATGGAAAAAGAAACTCAGGAGGGAATGGAGAATTATCAGCCGATGATTGAGTGGCCATAACTCCATGAGCTGTGATAGATGGAACTGAAGGCACAAGAGAAGGAACAATGGGCTCTGTAGAAACTCTAACATGGGCGGTTAAGTGCTGAATGAGTGACTGAAGTTGAGTCTGATCCATCTTAATAACATCAAGATTCATAGCAGGAGAAACCAAAGAATTATTTGCAAAGGATTCGGTAACTACATTAGCCACATCATGAGACTGAGATGGAACTCCTGGAGATGATCCTCGTGGAGGAACTTGAGATCCAGAAGACATACTCTTGTAGCCTGGTATATAACCCGGAGGGTAACCATGTTTCTTAAAGCATTTTTGGATAACATGACCCATCTGACCACAATGTGTACATACGGGCCTAGAGGACCGAGGCTTGAAACGAGCTTGACTATTAGCATAAGCAACATTCTCTACAAAGCCAGATGGAAACTGAGTAGGAGTTGTGCCATAACCTTGTAAGGAATCTGATGTATGGAACACTACACTAGCACCTTTAGTCGAAGGTCTAATGTTTTTCTGCCTCTCGTCTTGAGCTACCATGTTAAAAACATCATCAATCGAAGGAATTGGCTTCAACATTAAGATATGGCGACGAGTAGACTCAAACGATTCATTTAACCCCATTAAAAACTTAGTAACTCTACTCCTCTGCTGCATTTGTTCCCACAAAAGTGCTGCATTACACTCACACTTCCCACATGTACACAAAGGCAACTCTACATAGTTCTTATATTCCTCCCATAAAGTCACTAATTCTGTATAGTATGCACTAACATCCAGTGCCCCTTGTTGTAAAGTACCTAACCTTTGTTCAATTTCATAAACACGAGGAGCATCATCCTGCTTAAAACGACACAAAAGACTCTTCCATATACCCTCAGCAGTAGAAATGAACAATAGACTCTGACCAATCTTCTTGGATACAGAATTCATGAGCCACGTTGCAACCATGTCATTGCAACGAGACCAAGATCCATAGTCACGATGATTAGGAGAAGGTTTAGGTATTGTACCATCGATAAATCCCAATTTGTTGCGGACATTTAACGCCATACGCACAGAACGTCTCCAAGAATGAAAATCAGCGCCTGTACTAAGCCGATCTGATACAAGAATCAATCCTGCATGATCAGAACTATGAAGAAAATAGGGATTATCGTACTGATCAATGGAGGTACGACTCGCAGTAAGATCTGGAATCGAAGAAGACGAATTCGAAGGCGGAATCAATGTCGACATCAGTAATCAACAAAAAACGTCAATGAACAAGAATCAATCGGTGAAACACACCATAAGAGCAAGAAAAACTGCAAAACTAACAAGAATCAGCTGGAAAGTGATGGATAGGAGATATGCGAAGAAGACGATGGAGATTTGATGAATTGGAACACTCATTGGGCTCGATTTTTCGGAAATTTGAGCTCAAAAAGTGTAGGAAACAGAGACGATGATGATGATAACAACGAATTTGATGATTTCGTTGAAAAAAGAAGAAGAATTTGAAGAAAAGAATCGATGATTGAGCTGAAAATCTTGTTAGAAACAGTTAGAAACTGTTTTTGAGAGAAAATGAATGAGAAGAAATTATTTTCGCTGCTGATACCATATTAACTCTGTTGTAAACAGATTAATTTCTCATTAAATCAAAATGAAATGTACAAGATAGATTATATATACACTTGAGAGATAAAGGAGAAGATAAGCTAAAGGAAACTTATCAACCTAATCAACTCTACTTATCATCTAACTACTTATCATAACAACCTAATAGATTCTTACGTATTGTGCAAATTCCTCTAAGCTTTTACAACCACCGGGAAGATTAAGATCTTTCGGACTCATTCTCTCTCTTTCTCTGTTCTTCTGAGCTTGAAAAAAATTTCGATGAGCTTTGAAACTAACAACAGTGGCGTAACCGTTTTTAACTGAATCGTGATACATCTATAAGCGCGAAAATATTTTTCGCTTTCTTGGATTTTATCATTTTTATTGATAAAAAAAAAGGATAGTTATTTGGGCTTTTTATCTCTTTTGGGCCCATTTAATTTCTAAAGGAATCTATAACAATGTTACCTCTAGTTAATGTAGTGTACAACTTTTTCCATCAACAAGAATTACATCAGTTGTTACTAGGCATCGGCACAAATACCCGTTACCCGTCTTTTATCTATTATCCGTTTTTAGCTGGCTTTAAAAATGGGTACCCGTGATTTTCAAATCAGATAAAGAATACGATAATCTAATTATCCGTAGGTAAGGATCGGTATCGGATATCATTTTTTTTATACTCGTCTTACAAAGATACTCGATACCCGACTAAATATAATCCTTACTGGATTTGTTACCCACCCTATAAATATTCGCATTTTATACCACTTATATTTGGACTTGTGGCACAGTCGATGTTCTTGTTGTGTGATAACATTCCTACTGTGTTATATTTCTGCTATGTGTTATACAGAGATGTAAAAAAGGACCGAAATTTTGTTAGGCCCGTAGAGGATAGGTTGCTTCGTGGTATTTATTATGTCTACTTAAAATATATCAAACCAAAGAATCAGAATGCTGGGAAATCAGTCCAATGGGGAATGATCTCGACGACTTTGGAGAATTTTGTTGTTGGATTTAGAAACCTGGATCGCCTTGCCGACCATGTTAGAGCAGAAGAAGCAAGACTGTGCCGAGAGTTTACGACTAGTATTGAAGTAGAGCTGAACAACGTAGAGGAGAAATTGAGGTGTGTAGACGCGAATGGGTTTGCGAGGGAAGAGCTAAAGTCTAACATTTTGGACTTGTGGAAATCTGTATATGACAAAGAAGCTAAGGAAGCAAGACTGACTCTGAAAGAGATAAGGACTGAAACTATTCACGACTTGTTTCTCCCAATATGTCAAGAAGGAGAAGCACCACCACCTTAGCTTACTCTTAATTTATGTGTAATTGTTATTCATGTTGAAGATTAATTTCTAAAGGCAATTAGTTTACTCTAATTTGAATATCGAATACTTCTACAGTGTGAGATTTATCAACCAAAGCAACAAGTAGAAAGCAAACAACTTTTTAAAAATTATTGCAGGCACTTTTGACGATATATTTGTTACAAAAGAGGATATAACATAGTTTAAAAATTCAGAGTTCTAGAAGCTTGAACCAGCCATGTAAATGATACACTTGAAGAAATATGATCTGTTTTAAAAAAAAGGATATACAAGTTACATTGCATGTTTTTGTTTGGTGGCTGCATTTGTTGAAGTTGAAGGAGCAGTACCAAGAAGGCCACTGATCCTCTTTGGGGGTAGCTTAGTTTGCGACTATGTTTCCCTGAAAACAAATTTGAGAACGATTAAAGTGATGACATTTTCAGATCAAACCATCATAACAAAACTAGATTTGAATATATAATTCTACTTTTCTTCTTTCATAACCAATCTCTCAATATCTCAGTAAGCCGATCGTCTCTGTAAACTCGTATAGCTTGAATGTAATCTCAAAACAAGCATTAAGGGAAATAGTAATTCATGGATCAAAAACCATCATAAACAATAAGACTTCAATAAAAATTCAAAACATTGGGAGAAGGATTTAGATGGAGTTTAGAGATTTGTTATAAAACAAATTAAAACGTCTGGAGTGATTTATTATTTTATGCAAATTATGAGAACTGTTAAAGATTTGTTAAATTTGTACAGAGATTTGTTAAATTTTGAAAGAGTTGTGTATTCAATAAATCTATCAAATAATTGTGTTTTAAGGATTTCTAGAATCTCATGTACATCTTTAAGATTGTGGAAGTTGTATTTATGAATAAAATTGAGAAGAAACCATGTTTGAAAGATTGGAATCATGTTGACTAAAAGATGAGCTAGCGAAGATTATGGGAAACATAAAAGTTGTCCTTGGTGAAGATATAGAACTATAAATACGAAAGTTGTGTATTCTTTTCCATTCATCCTTATTTTGAGATTACATTCAAACCATATGAGTTTACACACGCGATCGGCTTGTAATTGAGATACTGGTTACGAAAAGAATAAAAGTACTCTACAGCCACCACAACTTTCATGAGCAATTAACATTGTCTATTGCATTTTCTGTACATTTGTTGCACCTTTAAACTTCTAAACATAGACATTATTGTAGAATGCAATAACTTCTTACTATATTTGCAACTGCAAACAACTATATTTACTAAAATGACTAATGAAAATGTTAAAGTGCTAATCCATTTTTCTAAACCAGACATCTGAATGGAAGCAATACACAACACTATGAAAACACACTTACAAGACTCCTTCTTTAGATGCGTTCTGAACCAGAATTTCCTGCCCATCACAAAGACTTGGAACCCTCAGCGACATGAACCATCAGATTTCGATCATAAAAACAGACAAAGTAGAGTTACCTTAACCTCAGACATAAGATCACTACATATGGCATAATGATTTTTCATATACGCTTCCTTGAAGCTCTCTAGCAGATCGATGAATTGAATTTTCTTGATTTTGTACAGGTACAGAAGAAAGATATAAAGATTCACTTCGAATTCGAGTAGACGAT
The DNA here is from genome assembly GCA_900128785.1 of Arabis alpina. Lineage (NCBI taxonomy): Eukaryota > Viridiplantae > Streptophyta > Magnoliopsida > Brassicales > Brassicaceae > Arabis > Arabis alpina. The sequence goes on from LT669791.1 coordinate 49,150,826, forward strand.
TTCCCTCTTGATTCTTGAGTTGCAAGTAACAAGAAGAAGATACAGAGAGAGATGTTTGGCGACGTGTCTATGTAACGAATTACCCAATTACCCTTACTCCACTGCTTAAGCGGAGAAAATTATTGTCAAAAAGTATTTGTTAGAAACGACACCGTTTTGGGTACTCCAACTTCGAAAACACTTAGGGTGAAGAACTATCCCTATTTATATTCAATATCAAAGTTACGATATAAAATTTTGTTGTTGGATTTAGAAACCTGGATCACCTTGTCGACCATGTTAGAGCAGAAGAAGCAAGACTGTGCCGAGAGTTTACGACTAGTATTGAAGTAGAGCTGAACAACGTAGAGGAGAAATTGAGGTGTGTAGACGCTAATGGGTTTGCGAGGGAAGAGCTAAAGTCTAACATTTTGGACTTGTGGAAATCTGTATATGACAAAGAAGCTAAGGAAGCAAGACTGACTCTGAAAGAGATAAGGAATGGAACTATTCACGACTTGTTTCTCCCTATATGTCAAGAAGGAGAAGCACCACCACCTTAGCTTACTCTTAATTTATGTGTAATTGTTATTCATGTTGAAGATTTATTTCCAAAGACAATTAGTTTACTCTAATTTCTATATCGAATACTTCTACAGTGTGAGATTTATCAACCAAAGCAACAAGTAGAAAGCAAACGACTTTTTAAAAATCATTGCAGGCACTTTTGACGATATATTTGTTACAAAAGAGGATATAACATAGTTTAAAAATTCAGAGTTCTAGAAGCTTGAACCAGCCATGTAAATGATACACTTGAAGAAATATGATCTGTTTTTAAAAAAAGGATATACAAGTTACATTGCATGTTTTTGTTTGGTGGCTGCATTTGTTGAAGTTGAAGGAGCAGTACCAAGAAGGCCACTGATCCTCTTTGGAGGTAGCTTAGTTTGCGACTATGTTTCCCTGAAAACAAATTTGAGAATGATTAAAGTGATGACATTTTCAGATCAAACCATCATAACAAAACTAGATTTGAATATATAATTCTACTTTTCTTCTTTCATAACTAATCTCTCAATATTTCAGTTACAAGCCGATCGTCTCTGTAAACTCGTATAGCTTGAATGTAATCTCAAAACAAGCATTAAGGGAAATAGTAATTGATGGATCAAAAACCATCATAAACAATAAGAGTTCAATAAAAACATATTTGATTCAAAACATTGGGAGAAGGATTTAGATGGAATTTAGAGATTTGTTAAAAAAAAAAATTAAAACGTCTGGAGTGATTTATTAGTTTATTGCAAATTCTGAAAACTGTTAAAGATTTTTTAAATTTGTAGAGCGATTTGTTAAATTTTGAAAAAGTTGTGTATTCAAAATCTATCAAATAATTGTGTTTTAAGGATTTCTAGAATCTCATGTACATCTTTAAAGATTGTGGAAGTTGTATTTATGAATAAAATTGAGAAGAAACCATGTCTGAAAGATTGAAATCATGTTGACTAAAATATGAGCTAGCGAAGATTATGGGAAATATAAAAGTTGTCTTTCGTGAAGAAATATAACTATAAATACGAAAGTTGTGTATTCTTTTCCATTCATCCTTATTTTGAGATTACATTCAAACCATATGAGTTTACATACGCGATCGGCTTGTAATTGAGATATTGGTTACGAAAAGAATAAAAGTACTCTACAGCCACCACAACTTTCACGAGCAATTAACATTGTCTATTGCATTTTCTGTACATTTGTTGCACCTTTAAACTTCTAAACATAGACATTTTTGTAGAAATCACTTTTGCAATAACTTCTTACTATATTTGCAACTGCAAACAACTATATTTACTAAAATAGCTAATGAAAATGTTAAAGTGCTAATCCATTTTTCTAAACCAGACATCTGAATGGAAGCAATACACAACACTATGAAAACACACTTACAAGATTCCTTCGCAGCAGCCGATAGTTTGGATATAGCAAGAGCTCGTTCTTTATCAGTCAGTAGTTTGAATATCTATTCTAAAGTAATCGCAATCTCTTTCATCTTAGTCAAAATCTGCTTCATAACTTCAACATTCTCTTCACTTGTGATTTGCTCCTTACGTCTTGCTGCAATTAGAATAGTCTTCGTTACTAACAGAAGCAGTAAAACAAATTCAACAACATATATTCTTCTAATGAACACACTACAATAACAAGAGAAGAATCAAACAAAAAACTCGAAGAAAAAAAATGTGTTATCTGGTTTTAACACTCTCTTGGAGGCTCTTTGATTTTATACATAACATGAAAACAAAGTAAAGCAAAGAAAGAATAGTTAATTTCGTGATGAATCTGAAACATATCAGAGAGTTATTATTATCATGGATTTTTTTTATGGAATCTTACGTAATACGCGAGTTCTTCTATACTCATACAATTTAGCAACATTCGATTCCATTAGTGTAGAAAAAACAACACAATTAGCAAGAGCCAAAATCACACAAAACCAAATCGTCTTCTTTATTTGTTTCTTGACCAACTTACACTTCACTTGAGTAGATGTTGCTACTTCATCACCAAGATTCTCCGATTCTTTAGCGCACGAGCTAGATATTAACCATATATGTAAAGTAAATAATCGCATATCATTTGTAATCACATTAGTATCATTGCATATCTCGTGTAATCACATTAGCATATATTCTGTAATTAGTTAGCATAGATTGAGCCTACAATTGCTCATCTGTCTTTGTATAAGTATAGGTAAAATCTCTCTAATAAAATTTAAGATATTCAGCTTTTACATGGTACAGAGCCTTACGCTCCAAAGACCTAATTTTTTTCTTTTTTTTTCCTTCTTTTTGTTTTCTTAAGATCTTCTTCTTCACTTCCAATGGCAGAATCACAAAACAATCACACTACCAACCCTGAAACCATCCCTATCAATGTTGATACGGTCCTAAACGTCAACATGTCTCACGTCACAAAGCTAACCGGCACAAACTACCTCATGTGGAGCCTTCAAGTGAAAGCTTTTCTCGATGGTCATGGCTTGATCCATCATATTGATGAATCCATGTCCATTCCGGTTGCTACTCTCATTGTTGGAACAACTACAACACCAAACCCAGCGTTCATCAAATGGAATCGCCAAGACAAACTCATCTACAGCGCTCTTCTCGGAGCCATCTCTACACCGGTACAAGCAATCGTCTCTCTCACCACCTCTTCATCTCAAATCTGGACAAAGCTCGCATCGACATATGCGAATCCCAGCCGTGGACATATTCTCCAATTAAGGGAACAACTCAAGTTCTACTCCAAAGGAACTAAAACCATTGATGAATACATCCAAGGCATCACCACACGACTTAATGAACTTGCGATTCTAGGTAAACCCTCTGAACATGAAGACTCTATTGATATTATTCTTAAAGGTCTTCCGGAAGATTACAAGACGGTGAAAGATCAAATTGGAGGCAAAGACACACCGCCTTCGATCACTGAAATCCATGAGCGCTTGCTAAATCATGAAGCCAAGCTCCTCATCGCCAACAACGACAACACCACTGCTGCGTTCCCGATCTCGGCTAATAACGTTCAGCAACGTCACCATAACAACCGAAACAACAACAACTACAACCGAAACAACAACAACTACAACCGTAGCTTCACCTCCAACAAGCCCTACGTCAACAACCCAAATTGGCAAGCTGCACCTCCACAACAATCTGGAAATAACTCACGTGGCCCTAGACCTTACTTAGGTAAGTGTCAAATTTGTCACCCACAAGGCCACAGTGCGAGGCGTTGCCCACAACTTTCATCTCTTCAATCCACTACATCACAGCCTCCATCGACTCCATTCAGGCCATGGCAACCGAGAGCCAATCTCGCTATGAGCTCTCCTTACACGGCCGAGAATTGGCTACTTGACTCTGGGGCAACCCACCATATCACTTCCGACCTCAACAATCTTAATCTTCATCATGTGTACAACGGTGGTGATGACGTCTTGCTTGCCGATGGTTCTAATTTAGCCATCACACACACGGGTTCAACATCTCTTCCCTCTTCATCTCGTGTCATCAATTTAGACAAAATATTATGTGTACCAGATATACAAAAGAATCTTATCTCCGTATATCGTCTTTGTAACACTAATAATGTCTCTGTGGAATTCTTTCCTGCCTCTTTTCAGGTGAAGGATCTGAACACGGGGGTCCCGTTACTCCAAGGCCGAACTAAAGATCAATTGTATGAGTGGCCCGTCAAGAATTCTCAAGCATTAGCCTTGTTCTCCGCATCAGGACCAAAAACAAGTCTTCATGAGTGGCATTCAAGATTGGGACACCCATCTTCACCTATTTTAAAAACCCTTGTTTCAAAGTTTGATATCCCTGTTTCTTCTATTTCTCAAAATTTCTTATCCTGCAAACACTGCCTTATCAATAAAAGCCATCGCCTACCTTTTTCTCAATCTTCTATTGTCTCCTCTCGACCCCTAGAATACATCTACACAGATGTATGGCAATCACCAATCCTCTCCACCGATAATTACAAATACTACATTGTTCTTATCGATCATTTTACTCGTTATACCTGGCTATACCCGTTGCAACGCAAATCTGATGTCAAACAAACATTCATCAAGTTCAAAGCATTGGTTGAAAATCGATTTCAAAATCGAATTGGCACTCTTTTCTCTGATAATGGTGGAGAGTTTGTGGCGTTAAAAGATTTTTTGTCTCTCCATGGAATTTCTCACCTCACTTCACCACCACACACGCCAGAACATAATGGGTTGTCTGAGAGGAAGCATCGTCATATAGTCGAGATGGGTCTTACGCTTCTCTCAAATGCCTCGATTCCAAAGATGTATTGGCCTTATGCGTTTTCCACGGCGGTCTACCTTATCAATCGACTACCAACTCCAGTTCTCTCTCTCAAGTCACCGTACCAACAACTCTTCAATCAAACCCCAAATTATCAGAAGCTACGCGTATTCGGGTGCTCATGTTTCCCATGGATGCGTCCATATAACAAGCACAAACTTGATGATCGATCTCTTGAATGTATCTTTCTTGGATACTCCACAACTCAAAGTGCTTATTTTTGTCTGCATCTTCTCACTGGGCGGTTGTATGTGTCACGACATGTCCAATTTCAAGAACATAAATTTCCATATCCGGAGATGTCACGAAAGAAAAATCCAGAAATTGAGATGCAATCGATTGTTTCTTTGCCGTCGGTCACTCCAATTCGTCTTCCTCAACAAATTTCGGCTGCAAGTAACGGACCCCCAAGCTCAGTTCTTCACTCCGATCCATCACCATCACCGCTGCAAGAAACTCAGGTACGTTCTCCTGCCTCACCCTCTACTTCTTCCTCTCCCTTTATTCCATCTGAGCCCACTACTCACTATGAAAATGGGTTGAATCCCACAGCCCAGCTAAGCCCATCTCCAACTGAGCCTACTGCTCAACTAAACACTGAGTTGCAGCCCACAACTCAGGCCCAAACACAACCCAATCCATCAAATCCTTCTCAACATATTTCCATCACCACTCGTACAAACCGTCGTTCAAAACAAAAATCAACCACCACCACCACAACTCAACCACTAAACCAAAATGCCCACAAAATGAAAACACGAGCCAAAAACAATATTAGAAAACCCAAAACAAAAGTCTCGCTTTGTGTTGCAGGTTCATCGGCACTCGAAAGGGAGCCAACAACAATTAAACAAGCTCTCAAGGATAGGAATTGGAGTCGCGCAGCCTCTACAGAATTCGATGCACATACTCTCAATCATACATGGGATCTTGTTCCACCTCAACCTCATCACAATCTTGTTGGGTGTCGATGGATTTTCACGACTAAATATCGATCAAATGGTGCACTTGAACGGTATAAGGCACGTCTAGTAGCTAAGGGTTACACGCAACAATACGGATTAGACTACGCAGAAACGTTTAGTCCTGTCATCAAAACCACCACGATTAGACTTGTTCTTGAGATTGCTACAACAAAGTCATGGCCACTAAAACAACTTGATGTGAACAACGCCTTCTTACAAGGTGAGCTCACCGAAGAAATATATATGTCTCAACCACCGGGCTTTGTTGATGAAGATAAACCGGACTTTGTATGTCGTCTTCGGAAACCTATCTATGGTCTCAAGCAAGCGCCTCGGGCTTGGTACATCTCACTCAAACACCATCTCCTTGAAAATGGTTTTGTTGCTTCCTTGGCCGACACGTCTCTCTTCATTCAGTCAACCGGTACGACTCTCACCTATATTCTTGTCTATGTAGACGATATTATAGTCACGGGAAACAATGAAGCTCAAGTCTCCCGAGTTCTCGACGACTTTGCAACCAGATTCTCCATCAAAGATCCGACCGATCTTCACTATTTTCTTGGTGTTGAAGTTACACGTACCAAGGCTGGTTTACACCTCATGCAACGGAAATATATTTCTGATTTACTCGCCAAACACAACATGAGTGATGCCAAGTCTGTTACGACACCTCTGCAACCTTCGCCTAAACTCAGCCTCAATGGTGGTACTCCTCTCAACGATCCTTCTCAATACCGATCTCTTGTGGGAAGCTTTCAATATCTCGCATTTACAAGACCTGACTTGTCTTATGCGGTTAATAAGCTATCACAATTTATGCACCAACCAACTCAAGAACATTTGGGAGCAGCCAAGCGTGTCTTACGATATCTTGCAGGTACTCGCACTCATGGAATTCAACTTCATAGAGAATCTCCTATCACCATTCATGCATTCTCTGATGCTGATTGGGCCGGCGATACCGACGACTATGTCTCAACAAATGGCTATATAGTGTATCTTGGTCGCAATCCAATCTCTTGGTCATCCAAGAAGCAGAAAGGAGTTGCTCGTTCATCCACCGAAGCTGAGTATAGGGCTGTCGCAAATACTGCTTCCGAGGTACGATGGCTATGTTCCTTACTCACCGAACTTCAAATTCCAATACCCGTTGCTCCGGTAATCTACTGTGACAATATAGGAGCTACGTACTAATGTGCCAACCCGGTGTTCCACTCTCGTATGAAGCATATTGCCCTTGATTACCATTTCGTTCGCTCACAAATACAGGCGGGTATGTTACGTGTTTCCCATGTTTCAACTAACGATCAACTTGCGGATACGTTAACTAAACCGCTACCACGGGCACGGTTCCAACAAGCATGCTCCAAGATTGGAGTGTCCAAGAACCCTCCATCTTGAGGGGGCATATTAACCATATATGTAAAGTAAATAATCGCATATCATTTGTAATCACATTAGTATCATTGCATATCTCGTGTAATCACATTAGCATATATTCTGTAATTAGTTAGCATAGATTGAGCCTACAATTGCTCATCTGTCTTTGTATAAGTATAGGTAAAATCTCTCTAATAAAATTTAAGATATTCAGCTTTTACACTAGATACATTTGGATTGTTTACCTTCAAACGATCCCATACTATACAAAGATCAAAGAAATATTCAGTTTTGCTTTAGACCCGTTCTGTAGAAAAAAAGAGTTTACGTTAATTGAAACTTACATATTCTAGTGTAGCGAGGCTAGTTTTCCCAAATATGATTCTCAGTTTCTTCTTTGTTCTTGTTCTCATCAATACACTCTAACATTTTGTTTAAAAGCTGAAACAGAGCAAAGCATAGAAAGAACAAAGAAGAGTGATATTTCGTGATGAATCTGAAACAGAATATAGATATTATCTTGTATTTTAAATGAAACTTAATTTGGAGCGATTTGTGTTTAAGTGAAAAATCATCATCAGTTATTCAAACATGAGTTTTTAAAACTACTTTTAAATCCAGTGTTATTGAACTTGTAATTTTAAAATTTAATGTTATTAAAAATGTTTTAAACAATAGATTTGATGTGAGTTTAATGTTTTTTAGTGAAATTCTTTAATTAAAAAATATGATAAAGCAACTTAAATTGTTTTAGTTGGGATTATATGAAATTTCAATTAAAATCATAATAATTTTTCTAAATCATCCAAATCATTTAAAAATTTAATCAAAATGAAATCACTTTCCATTTTAAATACACCCCCTAAGTTTTGTGAGTACAAAAATATGTTTTATTGAAGTTCCCAAAGAGCTCTTTTAAGTTTAAGAGAATCACATTGTGAAAACAAATAGAGAAATCTTAATTTAAAGTGTAATCAGATTAAGATTCAAGACTCTCTCTTTGTGTTTCTGACTACAGAAACTAATCTCTTTTATTCTTTGCGATATGCTTTAGTGTATGGACCTAAAGGCAACTATGCCTAAACTGAAGATCCAGCCAAACGTCTTCTTGATGCATTCGAAGTCGAAACTTGACCCAATCTATCTGACTCCTTCGAGTCATCTGTCACCATTCTCTCTCTCACTGGTGTGTAATGCCTCAGCCACACGCCCGTGTACACCTACAACATTCAATATCCCAATGAGCCATCCAAGTGTCTTAACAACTTTCTCTACAAAAAGAGGGACTAACTATAACCTGTTGTGGTCTCATGATCTTGGTGTCAGGATCATCCAATGACTCTTTCCAATGCGACAAGTATCCAGCCATGCGAGGGATAGCAAATAAGACTGTGAAAAACTCTGGAGGAAATCCCATTGCCCTGTTTCAGATGTCCAAGTTTGTAAATTTGGATGAAGTTATCGAGAGGAAGTGATGAGCACTGAACATGAACAAATAGTTTTACCTATATATTAATCCAGAGTAGAAATCGACGTTTGGATAAAGCTTTCTCTTAACAAAGTAATCATCCGAGAGAGCTGCCTTCTCGAGAGCAACAGCTACCTGCAGGACATCAGAATTATATCTGTCAAACATATTCACTCGAGAATGACACAAAGATAAAGCCAGTAAACCGGAAAGGTGTGCGTCAATTATTTGCATAGAGTACCTCGATGAGAGGATCCCTTCCAACAATGGTGAATACTTCATCTGCTAGATTTTTAATGACTTTAGCTCGTGGGTCATAGTTTTTGTACACACGGTGTCCAAAACCAGACATTTTCCTCTTCCTGATATGTCAATGAGATAAGAACATCGATGGAAAGTTTCATCACAATTCCTGAAAATGGACGCATATAGTTTCGAGCATTGAGTTTACCTGTTCTTCACACCCTCAATAAACTCTGGAATATTATCAACAGACCCAATCTCTGATAACATCTTAAGCACAGCCTAATGGAATCAAAGACAAAAAAAGTTTCAGAGACCATGGTAAATGCAAGTAACATATGAAGATAGGAGCATCAATAGCAAACCTCATTTGCACCACCATGAAGTGGACCATAAAGCGCTCCCACAGCTCCAGCAACAGCAGTGTACACATCAACACCACTACAAGAAAACATCTCCAAATCAAAATCTCATGTATCAAGATAACTAAGATTCAAGCGAAAAGAAATGTACCTCGAGGCAAGATGCCGAGCAGCAGCAGTGGAGCAGTTCATTTCATGCTCTGCATGCAGTATGAAGAGGATGTCCAACACCCGAGCCAGCCGAGGATTAGGTTTGTAGGATCTATTTCCCCTGTGAGAATGAAAGAACAAACGCATTAGTGGCACACTACAAGTTATGTACAATCTAACTAAATCAAGGAAAAAGATATAGTGGGGGCATTACAGTGAATCAAGCATATAGAGAAAATTCTCCGCATAAGAAAGATTTCCCGAAGGAAGAACAGGAGGCCTTCCTGCCATCCTCAGATAAGCAGCTGCTGCAATAGTTGGTGCCTGCAAACACATTTGATTCCATATACAGCTTGTCAATCTTCTTTCATGCCTAGAGAAAACTCACAGTCCACATATGTTTTTGCATGACTAAAATGAATGACAGAAAACAGTCAATAAAAGACGAATATACCTTTCCAATAATGCGAATAATTTGTTTATCTCTAACTTGTTTTGAATTGTAAATATCTTGACCCTGCACACAATCGAGTATTAGTTAACACGTTTGTGTGTAAAAAGGCTTGACATGTTATTAGAGATTAACTTACTCTAAGAGCAGGATTTGCATCAGGATGAAAGATGGAAAGCGCACTCATTGCACTCACAAGAACTCCCATTGGATGTGCATCATGAGGCATAGACTGTATAATATCCTACACGAAATTTACCAAGTAACTCAAGTTAGATACGAAAAATACTTCTAACATAAAACCAGTATACACAACCTTCAAAACAACATATATAGAGCTCCCCAAGAATCATTGATGAGCAAAACAATCTAGCAAGTACTAGAGACTCACTAATACTCCTTGTGGTACAGCTGAATGTTGAGAAACAGCAAATTCCCAATCAGATAACTGATTTTCACAAGGTAAATTCCCATACACTGCCATAAACAATCATCAAATATCCAATTCAATCCTAACAACAAAACAACAAATCACTATCCATGAATTCAACTACAACATAATCCAACAATACTTACTTAGAAGATATGCAACCTCAAGAAAAGTACTACTCTCAGCCATTTCCTCTATTGGATAACCACGATAACGTAAAATCCCTTCGTCTCCATCGATATACGAAATCGAAGACCGCACAGGAGCCGTGTTCAAGTAACCAGGATCGTATAACTTAATCCCCTTATCTTCCTTCCCAATCACTATCTACAGTACCACCAAACACATAGATCAATACGCATACTCATCAAAAATTCCAAAATCAGAGAAATCGATGTACCTTCTTGAGATCAACGGCTTTAACAGTACCATCTTCTGATACCGGAACTTTGTATTTCTTTCCGGTACGTTCGTCGACGATTGTTAGTGTTCCTTTCAACGATGATGGACTGAGCTCCGCCGACGTAGACCACCGTTCGATCGCCGGAGATTCGACGGGATTCGCCGTTAAATGCGAAGAGAGAATCGCTAATCGAGCTCGAACTCTCTCTGAAAACTCCATTTTCAAATTTCAAAACAACAAAAACAAAATTCAGAATTTCAAAGAAGAAGCTTGTAGTATAGTCTTCGTTTTATAACACGTGTCTTTATCCTCTACTGGAAGGAGTATTGATTAATGTCCACGTGTATTGAATCTAACGGGTTGTTATGGCATCGACGGTCGATAATTGTTTGATTGTTGATTATCTTTGTACATTATCTGTCAGAATTATCTTGGACCTACTTATCCAATTTTTTTCATCTCATTTAATCTACTCAAGGGGATTGTTGTACTCGCTCTATGAGTGTGACACGTGTCCCTTAGTTTCTTGCGCGTGGACTGTAGATGCATTATTAGCGAGTAGAAGTGGATTGCTTTTTCCTCGATTTGCTAAATGGTTAATGGGCCGAGTTTTTAATGTGGGCTTCTGGATATGCATTCTCTTCTAGCCCATTAAGCCATTATTATCAACCAATATTTTCTCTGAACTATGATTACTTTACAATGCAAAAAGTTATAGAGCAGAGACTAATCATTAGGAACCTATAGAAAAACCTTTGGTCTTTTTTTTCTCAGTTAAGATATAATGATTAACCATAAGTAAAGTTACAGCTAAAGTATTCGAAGTAGTATAATCTTTAGACGTAATGGTGAATTTTAATGTTGTGTGAAAGATGAGCGAATAGTATGAGTCAGAAGTACAAGATTGTAGCAATCAAAGACGTACTCCATCCGTTTCATATTAGTTCTCATTATACGTTTTTTTTTTATATCAAATTAGTTGTCGTTTTACATTTTCAATACAAATTTATGACTGATTTTCTATTTTTATCCATACTCTTTTAGCTTATTAATTACCTATATCAAATGAAAAACATATTAATTAGGGGTAAAACAGAATATTTAAATGTTTTCTTAATTGACATGAAATCACCTAGAACGACAACTAATATGCAACGGAAGGAGTAGGAAATAACGTTTATGATTTACTATTCTGTTGTTTTATGTTTAGTTTAATCAACCTTTATAACTTTAGGTTTAATAACGTTTTAAAAAATATTTGATTGAAAGTGAAAGGTCTAATAAATGAGATGTTAAAAGCGACTTGTCGTATTGTTTCATTGGTACCTAAAAATGGAATTCTACGTTGTCCCACGTGAGGGCTCTGAATATGAGAGTGATAGATATTTTTTTCAATCAATTTTGTTTTCAACTAATGAAAAACACTTTTTTTTTTTGCTATACAAAAAGTACAATAGATGCCGATATTCATATGAACTAGTATTATTTATATTTTTTTAAATTACAAGATCAATTGCAACGGACCAACGGTGGTTACTCAATGATATATTTCCCATGCATAATTTTTACACGTCTAGAAATAAATTCGTATGTATTTAGTTATTTACAATAGCACGATGTACATCAATATTTTCAGTTTTTTCCAGCAAGGCCACAACAATTGATAAATAAATTTAAAAGCAGCAAAAATGTACGTGAAAAATAGATTTGACTAAAATATAAACAGTTTTTTTTTCACATGAATGGTTTTTCACACGTAAAAAAATAACAAAAAGAGAAATGTGTGAGAGAGGCAAAGGAAAGGCCATTGTTGCAGGAAGAAAGCATGAGAAAGAGTACTTGGATTTAGACAGAAGACTGACAAAATTATATTTTACTTTTCCTAGTTTTCTCCTCTTTATGGTGCTTTCGTTTATTATCATGTTTAATTATATATTTAACCTGTCATTAGTCACATCACATCTGCAAGATGTGTACTATAAAAAAAAAGATAATATATATAACCAAAATCTGTTTAACTTTTTACTAGATACGATAATATGAGCGTGCCCTCACGTTAATTACTGTCAATTATGACGCATAAAGATCTCTAGTACATTTATGCAATGTTTTTCAATTGTTACGTAGTTCTGAATTATGATCCTTTGAAAATTATGCGAAAATTTGTCATCTACAATGATTTCTTTGAGAAACCAACGATAATATTAGTTTTAACGTAAAATATATAATTATCCTTTACATGTGTGTGTTAAAAAATGCTAATTCTTATCACTATCTCTAAAATTGAAATCATGTGGCCAAAACAAATGAAAAGGTAAATCTTCTGTTCTATTGATGAAAGCCAACAGTATATTTTAATATTTTTGTATAGCTGAGCTAGGGAAGATTTGTTTTTTACTTCACGATGCTACAACCAACAATATATGTATGAAATGTTCGTATATATACACCAATAATTTATATGTTCAAAGACATTGGTTTATAAAAACAAGTATTCACTTCTCCTAAATTTTAGAAAAGTTAAATAAAGTTTCTTCCGGTGTATGCATATAGTAGTTTCGAATACTTGGTATAACTAACTAAAGAAAAAACAGTTTATATTAGTAATTTTGTAACTCTTCACTTCAATTTAATTGTATGGTCAGAATTGTATCAGTTTTGTGTCGTTTTTATCAGATCACTGCACACTCTTTGTCCTCCAATCTGCTACCTTATTTTTGTTCATCACACTTTGATTCCATATTAAATACTTATAACAAATTTCCTCAAAATTTAATATTTGTTTACCTAATAAAAAACAAAAACGTCTTTTCATTTGGTATTTTTCCATTTTAATACACACACATTTATACACTCAAGCAATGTAGTTGTTCAGTACCCATTTTTACACCTTAATAATAAGAGAACAACTCAAAATTTTATTACACAATAAATCATATAAAAATCTTTAAAACAACATTAACTACATTAATATGAAACTAAGAAACAGAACAAACTGAAACAGAGCATTGAAGCAAGAACTATAATAACACATAGACGAAACACCTTGAGATTTCTTCTTCAATGGATGCATAATCGTAACATTCTTCCCACAAACATCAACACCAGTCTTAACAACACTAAACTCATCTTCTGGATTCAAACACAATCCTCTATTCTCACTCAAATCCAAATTCTTACCTAACCTTCTCAAAAAACTTGAATCAAACGGAACTACACCTATCAACAAGTTCCTACTTAAATTCAAATGAAACACATGAGGTAAAGAATCAAACCCTGATGGTATTTCACCTGTTAATCTATTATTAGCTAAAGACAACGAACTAAGATTCATCAACTTCGTGTAACTCGTTGGAATCACACCGGAGTAACCAGAGTTCTCAAGTCTTAGCTCTTGTAGCTTAGGTAAGAACCCTAGTTCATTAGGTAACGCAACGAACATTGGATTATTATCCATTATGAAATACTGTAAACTCTGTAACTTCGAGATTCCTTTAGGAAACGTTCCTTTGAGTTTGTTGTTACTTAACGCAATGAATGATAAAGAACGAAGGTTTTCAACACTATTCGGTATTACTCCAAAGAGAGAGTTTGAACTCAAGTCGAGTTTTTGAAGTAAACCAAGTTGAGATATCGTTGTTGGGATTGTACCGGTTAAGGTATTATAGCTTAAATCCAAACCCACGAGGTTGTTTAAGTTACCTAGTTGTATAGGGATTTTACCAGTGAGTTTGTTGTAGCTAAGATCAAGATGTAAAAGGTTTTTTAATGAGAAGATTGATGATGGGATTTCTCCGGTTAAGCGGTTTTGGGAGAGGGTTAGGATTTGTAATGATTTGAGAGATGAAATGAGAGATGGGATTGGACCAGAGAGTGATGGGTTTGATCTTAAGCTAAGTTGTTGTAGAGTGGAGTTTGAGATGAGTTTGATAGGGAATGTGAGTGTTGTTGGGAAGTGAGTGAAGCAATTGAAGAAGAAGACTGATTGTAGAAATGGGAGTGTGAAGATTAAGTGTGGGAATGAAGCAGAGGATTTACAAGATGGGTTTGGAGCAGAACCGAAATCGAGTCTAGAGACATGTGGTAAGTGGTCTGGTCCGGTTTTGCATTCAAGACCTGGCCAAGTAGAGCCAGGTGCACAAGGGTTTGGGTGTGTGTGTCGCCATTGTTGATCTGATGAGATTGATTCCATGATTGTGAAGAGTGTTTCTGACTCAGAATGAGGTAAGGAGACACCTTGACATAGCAAGAATGGTGTTACTAGAAGAAGAAGAAGAAGAAGAAGAAGAAGAGAGAATAAAGCTTTCTTCATGGTCATAGATTTGGTGTAAGAGAGAGAGAGAGAGTGTGTGTGTGTGTGTGTTCTTGGTGATGTTATAATGAGACTTAGATTATGATCAAAAGGTTTAAGAGTTTGGAGGAGTTTTAAGAGAAGGGTTTAAGGATATTTTGGGGACAAGACAAGACAGGGACACGTGAACAATCAGAATCTAAACAAGGTATGATAAAAGAGTGAAGACTTGGAAGAAAGCTAGTAAAGAATACGAATAGGTTTTTGAGTGTGTGTGTGTGTGTGAGAGAGAGAAGCAATTATAAATGGAAGTGATTGAGAGTGACACGTGTGGGGTCGTGAGAGACAAAGAGGTAGGGACTCTCAAAGACATTAGATTCGGAAGAGAAGGGAAAACACAAATTAAAAAGAGTACTTGATCGTTTTTTCTTCTTTATACAAACATTTTTGTTTGAACTAATTTTGAAGGAACTTGTCTTGTTGGTTGGTGTGTAATCTCGTGAATACATTAGCTCCTTGAATCTCTCAGGTTTATGTGGAGTGGTTTTCATGTGTTGTGTCTCTCTCTACTTCTTAGTCATGTGATGATTGTACATGGTCTCTAGATGAAAATGTATATAGAATGTGATTTTGTATTACTCAAGTCTAATGTGAATTGTATTTTTTGGGTTTTTGGTTTGTTGATTTATTTATTTCGGTGATCCGGATTAAGTCTGACTAATTTGATGGATGAGCAAATCCTTTTGCATGACCGGTCCATCATTTAAAGAATCGAAACACATGAAATAGTATGTATTTATTTGTTTTTTGAGATTGCTTCACATATCGAAAGTAAGATAAGATTTAAAGCAATATATAAAAAGCATAGTATTATTTTGGTCTGTGTTTGGTAATTAGTTAAGGTTTGGTTGAGAATTTTTTTTATTTGTTATAAAAACATAAAAAAAGTTACTTCAGTTCGATTTTGAATAACATACCATAATAAAAATAATAATTTTTGAAAAATGGTAGTATTTTTAAGGTGAAAGTTTATCAACTTCACATGGTATTAGATCTTGAACACAAACCGCATCATTCCATACAAAAATCGATCCATCCGAACTTAAAGAAAACAAATTCATAGTAAATATTTGATGTAAGAAGATTATCTGATGGTTGATTCAAAAGACAACACACCACATGACAATCACAATGTGTGGTTGGTCCAAACTGTTTCAAATATCACCCAAAATAGTTTCTTGACTGTTCACTCAACAGTTTGAATTTTATTTATCAAGTATTTCAATTCATCTTTCCTCTTTATATACTTTCTTTCAAGAAAATGATAATAAGGAAAAGCTCCGGAAAAGTGGTGGGCATAGTATGTCTCTCTATTTACTGTCCTCAATTATTCATGTCCCTTTTTTTCTTCAAAATTTCTTTGGGGTTTTATCATCCATAGTTTGAATTGTGTCTCAAACAATATCATAGTTACTTGTAGCTTAAATACAAAATTATAAAATATTTCATATAATATCCACTTTACTCTTTTGTTATCCAATTGAATTATAAACCTTTATTATTATGAAATATTTTATAACTGTATTAGATAGGTTTAACTATTGAATCACAAAATTATAAAATATTTCATATAATATCCAATTTACTCTTTTGTTATACAATTGAGTGAGGAGAAATTTTCAATGATTGTAATGCAAAAAATTGATACGAATAAAAAAAATCAGAAACATAACTTACAATGAAAAAAAATGTAGCTTAGAGAAGAAAACATTCGAGCAAGTCAATGTAGGTTACTCACTCATCACCTCAGATTAATAACAAGAGAATTACGTTAAAGAATCTGGTTGTTTGCGTGATTTTAAAGCGTGAATTCGTTTATGAAGAAGGTCATTCTGATGTCGATCATATGCTGCTTAGAATTAGATATGAGCGACTCAATGAGAATCTCATGATGAAGTTTTGTGGAGACTATAGTACGCTCAATGAAGTGGTGATGGTACAAATTTAGAACAACTATTGAATTTGAAAATTCTTGTTATGGAAGCGATTCAAACCATCGATGAAGCGGAAGTGGAGTTGGGGATCCAACAAGGAGATTGAGGTTTGTTTCTTTTGCAAAATGTTGGAAAATACATAGTTGTTTGCTATTTTTCAAGGTGTCTTTGTGATTTTGAACTTTGCCTTGGCAAATTGTAAAGTTAGTAAATCGTTTTTTTTTTTTTTGAAACGAACAAAGAAGTCAAAATTTCAAACGTTAGTATTGTACTACACTTGGCAATAATGTAATTATGTAACATATGTTTTTGTATAATTACGTACATACATGTATGATGCATGTGGTCTAGTGTCTATTACATGTAGTGAAGGATCTAATCTTAGCCTAGACTTGGATTTGATTGGTAGGGTAAAATCAGTACCAACTATTTACCGTACGGATCTAATGCATGAATAACACCAAAATCATATTAAACCAGTGTAGACTATTGTTGGGGTCAAATCTCACCCCGTATGAGATTACCAAGAAAATGGCTAAGTGTCAAAACCGTGCGCAGGACACCAGGACTAGTGCTGCCAGTTTCTGGGAGGACCTACGCTTATGAAAACGAGCACTGCATATGCGGAGAACGAACTCAGAAGGCCCAAGCTCCAGAAATGGCGCGGTAAGAGTCCTAGGACGACGTGGCAGCGAAATAAGAAAGTTGGGCCTAGACAACTTATCAGGCCTAGGCCCAGTACGAGGACGAGGACGAGGACAAAAACCCTAAACAGCCGCTGACTATGGAAGGAGCATATCCCGAAGAATTAGGTTTTTTGGTACTTATCTTTTAACAGGCCTAGCCGACTTAAGACATGTATAAATATATCTTGTAAGCCTCATTCAAAGGGACAATTGAACTCGCATACGCTTTACGCAAAACAGCAATAAAATAACTACTACTTCGATCTTTGCCTACGTGATTTCATCCAAGAAACCTATGCTTCCTTAGAACCTTTGACAAGTTAATTGTGTAGGATCTAGCACTCACAATTGGCGCCGACCAAGGGGACAAGAGACTTTCTGACACAAACCGAAACCACGTTACGCATCAGATCCAGAAACATGGCCAGCGAAACAGAAAGAGAGAACGAGTCTTCGTCACACAGAGATAACCCCGAAGGAGAGGAGGCTGTCACGAACCCTACTGCAAACCCGGAACCCTTAACCGAGGTGAAGAAGATGTTCGAAACACTCCTCGCCCGCAGAAGGACAACAAGACCTCGGCGCTCAACTCGACAGATCAAACCTCATTCTCTCCGCTTCTCAACTCCGCGCACTAAACCGAGGACCCGAAGAGATCTACCCCCACCGCCGACGCTACAGGCTGGAGATCAGACTCCTGAACGCGTCGACGTCTGCGGAAACAGCAACCCTCCACCTTCAAGGGAGGGCACTCGAACACAAGGCACTGGCAACGTACCAGCGAGAAGAATTCGACCACGTAACCAAGAGGACGCAGATGCAGAATACGCCAGACACCTCGTCGCAGAAGAGGAGAACTGCCTCAGGGCCGAGCCATCCGACTTTCACCAAGAACGGAGAGCGCTACTCGAAGCGCACAAGGCCGAGATGACCCAGATGCGAGCGCACATAGAACAAAAGCTCTCGGACATGAAATCACAAATGCACTACACCGCCAGAAAGGTACCAGACGTCGACCGCGTACTCCAGGAGGCACGCAACACGCCGTTCGCCGAGCACATCTCAAAAACAAAAATCTCCGACCCTGGAAGGGTCAAGCTACTGTTCTATGAGGGAACCACCGATCCACAAAATCACCTCTTGGCCTTCGAAGTTTCCATGGGAAAAGCAAAATTCAAAGAACATGAGAAAGATGCCGGCTATTGCAAGATGTTCGTCGAAAGTTTAAAGGGTCCCGCACTCCAGTGGTTCTATCGACAGAAGAAAAACTCCATTGATAGCTTCTATCAACTCTCGGAGATGTTCGTGAGACACTACAGTATATTCGCAGAGCGTAGAGTCTACGACGGAGGGTTGTGGACCACGAAACAAGGCGAAAACAAAAGTTTGGGCGATTTCATGAAGAGATTCAGAACCATGCTTTCAAAGGTGGAAGGAGTGACCAGCGAATCTGCGCTAGCTGCTTTGAAAGAAGCACTCCGATGCCCTTCGGCCTTCTGGCAGGAGTTGATGGTACGGGAACTGACCACCATCCAAGACGCTCTTCACCGCTCCGCCGATTACGTAAGAGTCGAGGACGCAATTCTGGCTCCGAAGGTTTCAAAGCCAAAACAGACCAATGAATCAAACACCCCCGCGCAAAAGAAGAACAATCCCGACTTCGTTCGGCACGAGGGTGGATTTACCGGATCTCACAACTATCAGATAGAATCATCGGGATCTGGTCGTGGCCGAGGTCGCGGCCGCGGACGCGGTAAAGGAACCTGGAACAACACCTGGACCAGAGACCAGAGCAATTACGAAGAAAAGTTGTATTGTGATTTCCACAAAGCAGCTGGGCATACTACCGTGAGATGCTGAGAACTGGGAAAGTTACTAGCCACCTGATTGACCACTGGAAATCTAAAAAGTGATTTCAACTTATCTGATTTTAAATTAGAAGACGTAAAGGCTCCAGCCACCGAACAAACACCTGCGGTGGAAGAAGGCGAAAACCCCAAACGACCACGCCGAGACAACAATCCCGACCACCAAGGTTCCCAGCGTGTTCTTAACATGATAATGGGAGGATCGCAGTACTGCGCTGACAACGTTTCAGCGATTGAAGCGTACCAACGGCGCGCCGAAGTTAGCGTGAACCTTTCCGCACTAGTGAAACAATCAGCCAACCAATTACTCCCGATCACCTTCGACGAACAAGACGCCGAAGGAATCGACCGTCCCCACAACGATCCTCTGGTAATCAACCTAACAATCTACGACTATAGCGTTGCACGCGTACTAATTGATACGGGAAGTTCAATCGACGTCATCTTCAAAAACACATTGGAAAGGATGGACATTGACTTAGCAGAAATCAAGAGACAGCCCAAACCAATCACATGCTTCTCGGGAGAAACGACCATGACGATGGGGACAATTCGCCTACCTGTCCAGGCCGGCAATGTCAAGAAAATGGTCGACTTCTCAGTGTCTGATCATCCTGCAATCTATAATATGATTATGGGTACACCATGGCTCAATTTAATGCTGGCTGTTCCATCTACCTCTTGGCGTGAAGACCATATGGGGGAACCAGAAGGAATCTAGAATGTGTTTCATGGCTTAGCACAGGCTACGCAACCCGGAGACAGGGGATAATTCCTCTACCCCTATCAAAAGAAAGAAAATGAAAACCAACCGCGAAGAAGCAAAGGGTCTGTCAAACGTCATATATCAAATGCAAATCAGAGATGACCGCGAGGAAGAGGAACGACCACTCTGCGAACCGGTGGTCTCAGTTATTATCGACGATGATCATCCAGAACGTTGCGTGGAAATCGGATCCGAGTTAAACGAATAAATCAGGGACAAGCTCGTATCCCTCCTCAAAAAGAACGTCAACACTTTTGCGTGGGCAGCCGAGGACATGCCTGGAATCGACATCAATATAGCTAGCCATGAACTCAATGTGGATCCAACCTTCAAACCAATCAAGCAGAAGAGAAGGAAACTCGGACCAGAAAGAGCAAAAGCCGTAAATGACGAAGTAGAACGTCTCTTACGCGTTGGTTCAATCGCCGAAGTAAAATACCCTGACTGGCTCGCAAATCCAGTCGTGGTAAAGAAGAAGAATGGGAAGTGGCGTGTTTGTGTCGATTTCACCGACTTAAACAAAGCCTGTCCAAAAGATAGCTTCCCACTTCCGCACATCGATCGCCTAGTGGAGGCGACGGCCGGTAACAAGTTGTTATCGTTCATGGATGCTTTTTCCGGCTACAACCAGATCATGATGCATCCCGATGACCGCGAAAAGACGGCATTCATCACCGATCGCGGCATATATTGTTACAAAGTAATGTCATTCGGGCTCAAAAACGCAGGAGCAACATACTAACGACTGGTGAACAAAATGTTCGAAAACCAGCTGGGGAAGACTATGGAGGTTTACATCGACGACATGTTGGTAAAATCCCTGAAGGAAGAGGACCACGTCTCTCATTTGGAGGCGTGTTTCCAACAACTGAATCTACACAACATGAAGCTAAATCCCACAAAGTGCACATTCGCAGTCACTTCGGGCGAATTCCTAGGATACCTAGTCACTCATCGGGGAATCGAGGCCAATCCGAAACAAATCAGCGCACTAATCCAGATGGCCTCCCAAAAAACAAGCGAGAAGTCCAACGACTTACGGGACGGGTAGCAGCGCTAAATCGGTTCATTTCAAGATCTACCGACAAATGTCTCCCTTTCTATAATATGCCACGCGCCAACAAACAGTTCGAATGGACACAAAAATGTGAAAACGCCTTCAAGCAACTCAAGGAATACCTGGCAACCCCTCCAGTCTTATCTAAACCAGAAAACGGTGAACCTCTCTTCATGTATACCGCTGTATCTAGCACGGCCGTCAGCGCAGTACTCGTAAGAGAAGAGCGAGGCGAGCAGAAGCCTATCTTCTACGTTAGCAACACACTAACGGACGCGGAAACAAGGTACCCTCAGCTAGAGAAGCTTGCACTCTCCGTTGTTATGGCGGCAGAAAAGTTGCGGCCATACTTTCAGTCCCACTTAATCATCGTCCTCAGCACATTCCCGCTACGCTCGGTTCTCCATAGTCCAAGTCAGTCAGGCCGGCTAGCCAAATGGGCAGTTGAACTTAGCGAATACGACATCGAATATCGCGGGCGGTCCAGCGCTAAATCCCAGGTGTTAGCCGATTTTCTCGTCGAACTCCCCGAAGGAGACACCGCCAAAGAGGGCACCTCCCAAGAAGTAGCATCATCTGGAGAATGGCAACTCCACGTAGACGGTTCTTCATCTAGAAGCGGCTCCGGGGTTGGGGTACGACTGACATCCCCGGCCGGAGAAATCCTCGAACAATCCTTTCGACTAGGCTTCAGGGCATCAAACAACGAAGCCGAGTACGAGGCCATCCTGGCCGGACTACGTCTGGCCCACGCACTCAACATCACAGAAATCAGCGTGTTCTCCGATTCGCAGTTAGTAGTCAACCAATTCAGCGGAGAGTACGCTACAAAAGACGAACGTATGGAGGCGTATTTAGGATTGGCAAAAGCATTATCCACGCAGTTCACGAAATTCACGCTCACACGAATTCCGAGAGGAGAGAACGTTAACGCTGACGCCTTGGCGAATCTTGCATCCACCTCGGATCCGGCTTTAAAGAGAATCATACCAGTGGAGTTCATTGAGTTTCCCAGCATCCTGCCCGCGCTAAGCCTCGCTATCACCACCCGATCTCAAGCCACCAGGAACACGAAGGAAAAAAATAGCAAGGACACTGAAATGACCGACGCCACTACAAACGGGAATAATCCACCAACCCAAACAGATCCAGATCCATCACGACTACCGATCGAAACATACGACCCAGACAGAGATGCGACAGTCGCTGCTGAGCCCGAGTATGGCTGCGACAAGAATTGGATGGATCAAATCCGGGGATACATTGACGCAGGCGAGGTACCGAAAGATAAATGGGCAGCTCGCAAATTACGCGCGCAGGCTACCCGGTATATCTTACTTGACGGCAATGTCTTCAGATGGAGTTTATCCGGCCCTTTGCTTGCGGGCGTCGAAGGCAAGGTGGCAAGGCAGATCATGGCAGAAGTCCATAACGGATGTTGCGGCAACCGTTCGGGAGGACGCGCCTTAGCAATTAAGATTAAACGCCATGGCCACTATTGGCCTACGATGGTACGAGATTGCGAGAAGTTTGCAGCGAAATGCGAAAAGTGCCAGCGCCACGCTCCGAAAATTCACCAACCGGCCGAGATGCTTTTGTCTGTCACCTCTCCCTATCCTTTCATGCGTTGGTCCATGGACATCGTTGGGCCTCTCCATCCATCCAAACAGAAACGCTTTCTACTAGTTCTAACCGACTACTTCTCCAAATGGGTCGAAGCCGAAGCATACGCTAATATAAAGGACAACCACGTAGAATGTTTCGTGTGGAGAAACATCATCAGTCGCTTGGGTGTGCCATACGAAATTGTAACGGATAACGGCTCTCAATTCATTTCCAACCGTTTCGAAACGTTTTGCGCAAAATGGAAGATCCGTCTCAGCAAGTCTACGCCGAGATATCCCCAAGGTAACGGCCAGGCTGAGGCAGCCAACAAGACAATCCTTGACGGCCTTAAGAAACGTCTCGATGCTAAAAAGGGTCGCTGGGCCGACGAGCTTGAAGGGGTCTTGTGGTCTCATCGCACGACGCCACGACGAGCCACTAACGAAACACCGTTCGCCCTGGTTTACGGGACAGAGTGCGTCATCCCCCCCGAAGTCCAGTTCCCAGGAGTTCGACGTTACCTCCTCCCCGGCCAAGAAGGGCTAAACCACATGTTGTTGCGTGACGAGCTGGACCTCGTCAATGAACGGCGTGACCAGGCATTGATATGAATCGCGAACTACCATAACGCAGCCGCTCGATATTACAACTCCAACGTCAGGGAAAGACGATTTCACGAAGGTGATTTGGTCATGCGAGAAGTATTCCAGAACACCGCAGAACGCAATGCTGGCAAACTCGGAGCCAACTGGGAAGGACCATACAAAGTGACGAAGGTAGTCCGACCTGGCGTATACGAACTGGCGAACATGGCAAGCACTCCTATCCCAAATTCGTGGAATGCAAAGCATTTGAAGACGTACTACCATTAGTACGATGTTAAACGAGAGAATTTCCAAAAAAAAAAAAAAAAAAAAAGAGGAGAATGAACTACGAGTGACTTGATCCCTGCAAAGGGTACGTAGGCAGCCTATTTTCGGATGGGTTCAGTTGCCCCCCTCCCAAAAAATGGGGGGGGAGTGGGGTACGTATACTCATATACTCCCTCTTTCTTGTAACACACTTTCGTGGAAATAAAAGTGCAATGCATTTTTTATTTATTTCGAATCATTTACTTGTCGCATTTCTTATTCGGCATCTTCTTCGAGTCGAATAAAAGTATATACCAAACAGACCAACTTATCGTCAACCGCCACCGCTGGCCACGGTGGCAAACATCAAACAAAGAAAAATCTGCAGATTTATTACACTCAAACATCCAACTTCGGATACAGCGCGCTATAAAAATAATAAGTGTTCGTTCGGGAGCAGGTGCGTCCAAAGAAGAACGTACCTGTACACCAAAACGATCACTCTGTAAACCCAACGACAACGTTGGTCAAAAATCAACGGATAGTTCAATCTTAACAACTACTCTGTAAAAAAAAAAAAAACCCAGCAACACGATTAACCAAAAAAGACTTATGATCTTTACCTAAAAGCCTGGTCCGAAAACACATGGAAATGTACATATCCGTGAACAAAGCAAAAGAAAAATGGGAGAGGAATCTTAAAATCAAAGTCCTAAAAATCCGAACAAACAAAAGAAAGATGGAACAAAGGTTCTCTAGGAATGGGCCTCTTCGTCCTGGCCCGCTTTCTCGGAATCAGCCTCCTCGGCTCCGTCTTCACCAGCAACAACCTTCTCGATATTGCAGTCTCGGTCCCCTCAGCCGGGTTGTGCTCGACTGCAACTGTGGCCTCCTCGACTTCGTCTTCGCCAGCAAAGGACATGCGGCCATCCTCGCTAATCATGAGGTCCTTGAGCAGTCTGGCGCTGTCAATTCTCATCTCTTGCAAAAATGAGAACCTTCGGGATCAAACTCACAAGAGATTCTTAGAAATCTCTAAGGGTTAAGTCATCCGCGATCAAACTCGAGCGACGCGTCTTGGTTTCGTGTCGAAGGCTTGGCAAACTGAAAGAGGATCCCGAAAAACAAGCACGATCAAAAACATTCCTCAAAAACATACTTAAGAAAAAGTGAACGAAAATGACCTCAGGAAGAACAACGTCCAAACATTCTCCGAGGGTCTCCATCAGCTTGTCAAAGTACTCTTCGTCGCCCGCATGTGCCTCCACATCCGCGGTAAGAGACGCGAGCTCGTCCTGGAGCTTGGGAACCTTCCTCTCCGGAATCAGCCCCATAAGCTGTTTCACAAGGTCAAGATTAGCTTCCCTCTGGATTTGGAAGACCATTATGTTTTGCGGAATGCCTTTGAGTTCCTCAAATTTAGCCCTCGCAGCCGAAAATTGCTCGTAGAGGTCCACGATGAGAACCTTAGCCGTCTTCAGTTCCATCCTTTTCTTTCTGACCTTCATCTTCAGCGCTGCGACCTGCGCGTTACGATCTGACAAGCAACTGAACGAGTTGCTGGCATTCTTCTCGGCAACCTCAAGCTTTCTCGACAACTCCTTGTTCTCCGCGCGGAGTCTCTCATTATCACCAAGAGCCTTCTCGAGCTCTTTGTTCCTCCTCTCCAGCTTGTCAGCATACTTGTTACGCTCGGCCTTCGCAACTGACTCTCCTTTCGCGCAGGCATCGGCGCGGAGCTTATGCCTCTCAACTTTGTCTTCAAGCTCGTGACACACGCGGTTCACAAAGGCAAGAAACTGCAGGAGGAAAAAAGTGATCGAAAAATGTTTAACAAAAAAAATCATAGATCGGCTGAAGGAAACACAGACGAGAACTCACCCTAAGCCTGGCACGAGACATCGTACCAGAAGAGGCTGATGCCTGAACAGGACCACAAGGATCATCTGGAAAAGCTAGGGTGGCGAAAAGACGTGCGGCTGCAGAGTCATCGTCAAAAACCGACTGAGAAACTTTAACGGGAGAAGGAGGATCGGTCCTCGGCCTCTTTGGCTCTCTCCCGTCCGTACTCCAAGACTCGCTCCCTCGGCGGTCGGCACCTACGACGTTTTGAGATTTTCCTTTGGCCTTTCTCCTAGCATCGTCTCCAGAACGAGAAACGGCCAAGGAAGCAGAGGGGTGTGCGGCTTTGGGATCGCCAGCTGGCATAGTCAGGACAAGGCTCGACGATACATGCGCAGGCTTCTTTGGTGAAGGGGCGGCGCTAGGCGTAGAAGTTGCCCTCGGCGCCGAAGAATCTCTCGGCGGTGCAGGTGCCTTCGAAGTATCTGCGCTTCCGGCTGCTAAGTCTCGGAAAGACCTCTTCCCCATTTCTGACTGATCTTCTTCGGGGGAATCTGAGAAGTAGAAGCTTGAAACTGAAGAACCACCGAAGAAAGCTCTCGCCTTCTCAACACACCGCAAAGAGAAGTGTTTGTCCCAGTTGCACCCTTGAGATGCTAAAAGCGTATGGACAGCTTGCGTGTTGTCAGAAGTCTTAAGGATCACGTTACTAACTGCAAAACCCCCAAAAAGAAAAACACTTAGAAAATAAATGTAAGGAAAACCAGGAAAAAGGAGCAATACGCAAGGCAGGGTCAGTCCTAGTCAATAAAATCAACTATCCTTCTTAGTCCATCGTGTTCGTATCAAGTCTATTACTTCTCCTAAAGTCTCGCTACAGACCGGGAGGTAGAAGAACAAGTCTGCCCATTGACGGTCTTTACTAACAAAACCGTTGAAGATTCGAAAATCTTTTCGAGGGCTGATGTAATACAACAGGTTGTCCTTGGGAGGAGAACGACGAAGATCGAGATAATTTCGCAGGTGGTGGACAGTCAGGTGCTCCTCGCACTCATAACTTCGGACGAGGTACCCCACCAAATAACGAATCCCGCGAGGAGTGATTTGCGAGATCGAGACGTAGAACTTCGCAATGAATTCCAGAATCACGAGTGGAATGGGAAACCACAAGAACGCAGCGTCGAAGAAGCTTTTGTATAACGTAAAGTAGCCTTCCGGAGGTTGATCGGCACGGTCAGATGGCGATGGTAACTTAAGTTCTATTTCGTCAGAAATAGAGCACTTACGCCTCAAAATTTCAAGTGATCTCTCGTCTGAAATAGTCGAACCTGGTGGGTTCGGAATTTTAAACTTCTTCGGGCGTGGTCTCTTTCGATGTCGACGAGGAGCTCGTCTCCTCGAACCTGATACACGATCGAGTCTCCTCCGCTCCACGGCATTATCAAACTCTTCCATCTCGGCCTTGACATCGACAAGGATGGGAGCCTCGTCGACGAGCTCGTCAGCACGGACTGGAACGATACTAATTGGCTCGTCATCGGGAAGGGGGCCGTCGGCACCATCCGTAACACGTTCTGCTAATAGGGACTCGTCTCTCGGCTTGGAACAGGGGTGCAACCAAGAGCTGGAACCAGCATCGGAACAGGCTTCCTCGGCGTGATTCATTGCATCACCAACATCAGCCGCCCTCGGCTTCAGGACGTTCGCCAAGAACATATCGAAAGATGAAGAATCTGACATAGAAGACGACTTCGCAGAATCGACCAAGTATCAGACCGACGAATGCAACGATTAAGGGTATACCCAGAGTGCTCGGCCTCGGTTTCGTCCTCAAATCTGCACCCGGAGTGCTCGGCCTCGGCTTGAATGCTCGGCCTCGGCCTAAGTCCTCGAGCCTAGAGTGCTCGGCCTCGACCTGATTCCTTGTGCCTTGAGTACTCGGCCCCGGTTTATTCACGCCTTGAAGGCTCGGCCTCGTCCCAGAATTGGGGTAACAATGCTGAGGACTCGAAGCGATTTCAAGTGCCGAGGACTCGGAAACGAATTCGAGGCGTCGAGGACTCGAAAACGAAGTCGAAGCGCTGAGGACTCAAAAACGAAGTCGAAGCGCCGAGGACTCGAAGCGCCGAGGACTCGAAGCGCCGAGGACTCGAAACAAACCCGAAGAGAAATGCCGAGGACTCCTCGTTTCACAAAAGTTCCTCGATCCGGGGTCGACGAATTGCCGGGACCGAAGCGGGTGAGTGATGAACGGTAAGAGATGGTCGTTGGAAACGTTCTCCCGACGGTCGTCGAAAGCGGCGGAAAGACGTAGGGACGACGACGGCGGTTAAACTAAGAGGCAAAAACCCTAGTTTTCTAGAGACAAAAAGTAAGGACAGAGAAGAGAGAGAGAAAGGAAAGTTTACCTTTTTCTGGGAAGAATGAAGTTATGAAAGAAATGAGAAAGGGAAGGTGAATATATAGTCATTACTGCCGGACCTTAGCATTAATAATCCTCGGCAATCGGAGAGAAACTTTTTGTTATTCCAAAAGAGATCGAAGTTTTCGAACCAAAGGTACAGTAACGGTGCGTAAATGAAGTTTTCCGCATCAAACAAAAAAAAAACTTTTCAAACAGTACGAATCAAGCTTCGAAACGCAACTCGTCAGAATCTTACGCACGATGGAACGCCTTAACCAAACAAGCTCCGGACACCTTTGCAGAACCAGCTCCGCAAATCTTTTCAAAGAAAGCAGGCCTGTTAGGTCTACACTGAGCCAAGCGTTATTCGCGAACGTGAAAGCTTAGTAACTTGAATGGTGCTGTTGGGGATAACCTTGTTCGGAATTTGGCCACATTTTCTTGAGAACCTCACTTTCACCTTTTTCTCCTTAAACTCAGCATCATCCGAACTGATACTGCTGAGCTGGGGGGCTAACTGTTGGGGTCAAATCTCACCCCGTATGAGATTACCAAGAAAGTGGCTAAGTGTCAAAACCGTGCGCAGGACACCAGGACTAGTGCTGCCAGTTTCTGGGAGGACCTACGCTTATGAAAACGAGCACTGCATATGCGGAGAACGAACTCAGAAGGCCCAAGCTCCAGAAATGGCGCGGTAAGAGTCCTAGGACGACGTGGCAGCGAAATAAGAAAGTTGGGCCTAGACAACTTATCAGGCCTAGGCCCAGTACGAGGACGAGGACGAAAACCCTAAACAGCCTCCGACTATGGAAGGAGCATATCCCGAAGAATTAGGTTTTTTGGTACTTATCTTTTAACAGGCCTAGCCGACTTAAGACATGTATAAATATATCTTGTAAGCCTCATTCAAAGGGACAATTGAACTCGCATACGCTTTACGCAAAACAGCAATAAAACAACTACTACTTCGATCTTTGCCTACGTGATTTCATCCAAGAAACCTCTGCTTCTTTAGAACATTTGACAAGTTTGTTGTGTAGGATCTAGCACTCACAACTATAATTCATGTTTTCGGATTAATAATCTATCCACTTTTTCCACATTTGTTCTTCCCTTAAAATTGTCAAATTTGTTAACAACAATAAAATAAATATTTTATATAATCCAAGTGATGGTTTCTGAATTTCCAGACTTTTCATCAGTGCTTTACGATTTGACACCACCACTTCCAATTCTATCTCCTTTTGCTTTCTAAACATTTTCATACATAATATTTTTAATAAATCATTGTTACAGTATGCACATGGATGAGAATTCCTCGGATCATCATGCTATGTTTATCCATAAAATAAAGGTTTTATGATTATGTGATTCAGTAGCAGTTGGTCATTGATAAACAAACAACAAAATTTTGTCAAATTCTCTGCAAATTTTTTTGGAGGAATCTTATGAAAATCTGCAGGTATCTTTTTACAGAGATATATTATAATCTGAAACATCTCATGTGGAGAAAGTGAAAACAATAGTATTATTATAGCTTTCTCTTTAGACTGTGTAATATAAACAGCTCACAATTTTGTACAAACTCAAAAATAAGAGAAAAACCTGAATCTACATGAGAATAACTGTTACAAGAGCTAAACACTGTGACCTATCTGTCTTTGTCTGAATAATTGAATCAAATCCTATTTGAAAAAGAATCTAAAATGTTTAAGAGAAGCAGACAATAAGCTAAGTTTACGAAACCATGTTTTTGAGATGGGTCATTTTGGTTTTACTCTTTTTGTTGTGTAATCACAAGGTTTTCATCTAAAACAAGAATATGAATCATTACTACTGTAACAAACATAAGACAAAAGAGACAAAAGTTACTGGATAATAATAAGAGCTTTAAAGGAATAGGAAACATCTTTATCAAAAAGAAGAAAAAACCGATTAAAATCTGGGTACTGTACCTATTATCATGGGCTCCCTTTTTCTGGAACAACATGAAAAAAAAAACTGCAGAAGGTAAGAAAAAACTTATATCATTATGTTTCTGAAACAACATTTTTGGTCTTGAGTCTTTTTAGCAAGAAGCTTTTTGCTTGTTAGTTGAACATCCTGAGAAAATTGTTTGCATATGCCATTGGCTTCACGTCTGGGTGAGGCTGTGAAATCGCGCAATAACAGATAATCAGAAAGAGTTATCGATACGAGTATGGATGAACAATGCTGCAAAAGGTAGTATACTAAACTTACCACTGCTGAGAATGTAACAATGTTTGGCTTCATCTCGGGAGCTTCAAAGCGAATGAAAGCTCCTTTGTTACCCATCTACGACGATAGTGTTTTATGTTAAGTAAGAATCGAGTAAATTTGGTGTTGTTTTATGTTAAGAAGAGAGGAGTTTTTGAGTTACCTGATCACAGTAATTTGGTGCAGAGAAGACGGTGATGAGCTTGCCATCATGATCAACCTCGTACCCTTCGTCTTTTACTTCATGTGATCGGACAACCAAATCTGTCAGATTCATAAAGTTAGTCAATAAAGGTATAAAGAATCAATTGGTGAAGCCTGGATAATAATAAGACATGACACTGACCTAGATTGTTGTCTTCTAAGAATCTTTTTGTTACATCTCCACCGAATGATAGACCAACTCCTCGCTTGCTTGGACCTCTTCCAGGGAGAGGTTGAGGATCACTCCACAACAGTTCACACATCAATCCTGTATAAATCATTAACAAGATTAGATTGTTTTAACCAAAGTAATCTTACGAAAGGCGAGTATGATGAAACGTACCTTCTTCGGGTGGCTCGCAGAATCGGTCAATGGCTCTGATGTCTGAGAGTTTCACGCCGTCGACACTGAAGAGACCTCCATGCACCACGAAAATCTTCTCATTTATGACATGAGCCAGGGGTAGGTAGCAGAAAACTTCAGCAAAGAGATCCACAAATTTTTCGCTCAACTTGGACCGAACCTCACCCTCAAAACCATATATTTTGTTCATGCTCTTGCTTTCGTGATTCCCTCTCGCAAGATATATGGCTGTAAATTTGTACATATACATATCAGTAAATGGCGATTTGCAACTGAACTGGAATCTTTAATTCCCCATGGGACAATAGTAGATCATATTAATCCTTCTCAATGATAGCAAAACGACTGTAAAACTTGAACATCAAAGAAGTATGAGAGCAAGTAAAAGAACTTACATGAGGGACACACGCACTTGAAAGCAAACAATGTAAGGATGATCTCAACAGAGAATGAGCCTCTATCCACAAAGTCGCCATTGAACAGGTATGGATTATCCTCGGAAGGAAGACCATTAAGCTCAAAGATATTTAGGAGATCATAAAACTGCACAAATAAATTAGCATGTCAAAGCCACACCCGATACAACACACTGAACAGAAGGCTAACCAACAAAGTCAAGATAACATTATCTAAGGAGAAACCAGAGCATACCTGACCATGAACATCACCACATACGGTGAAATGCTTGCCATTAGGTACACTGATATCAACAAGAGATGGCAGTGCTTGCAAGATTTTTCTTGTCTGTAAGACGATTTGGTATGCATACCTACAAACATTATGCAAGCAAAGTATGAACAGATGACCATTATGTTAATTAGGTTCAACACTACACCAAATGATACGAACCTTTTATGCAATGTCTTTTGGTTTTTGAAATCCTCCATCATATTTTTCACAAAATCCATGGTAACTTCCTCTCCTTCGATTCTAGCACCAGAATATTGTGGCTCAACCTCTACAATGAAATTGAAAATAAGAATATCAGTAAATCAGTAGTGTTTAAACCTTTATAGCAATGAAATTGGTAATAGTTAGATCGCAGCAGAAGACGTATGCCATCTTAAGACCGAAAAGGAAAAAGAGAAGTTTGTACATCTATGAACTTTTCCACTACTGTTCAGATCGTTTGACATCATTATCATTGATTCAGTAGTTGACAAATGGTTGAGTGTAGCTTTGACAAGCATGAAAAACAATCTACATTGATCCTAGGAAGAGGATTTTAACCAGAGAAAAGACACTACTACCACTGAAGCTACCCCACCAATATGTTCCTAATACCACCGAAACCAACACCATGAGTATCTCAGTTGTGGCAAATCCCCGAACCGCCACCACCATTACTGCTGCAACAACTGCTGCTAAAGCCGTTTTGGTGGGCATGGACGATGATCTGGGTTTGTTCCCTATTATGTGACAATAGGTAGAAGATTGATTACTAGTCTAAAGCTACACTTAACCATTTTTCAACTACTGAATCAAAGGCATGGAAGAAAGCACCAGGTGTGACAGAACAAACTGCAAACTACGAGACAACAGAACAAACTGGAGGATACCTATGGTGTGGAAGTCGATGGACTC
This sequence comes from Arabis alpina, assembly GCA_900128785.1. Classification (NCBI taxonomy): domain Eukaryota; kingdom Viridiplantae; phylum Streptophyta; class Magnoliopsida; order Brassicales; family Brassicaceae; genus Arabis; species Arabis alpina. The sequence goes on from LT669791.1 coordinate 49,183,300, forward strand.
CGCAACTGAACGCCTTTCAGATACAGGTGCAGAGATTGCCTCTTCAAATTTGAGTTTCATCACTGCTTTCTCACATTCTTTTAGCTTCCTTGCAGCATCAGGATCATTAGGAGAAATCCTTTTTACCTATAATATAAATAGCAGACCATGTAAGCAATACCATTACACACTAATCTCTCTTAACAGATAACTAGAGTCTACCACCAAAATGAATTTACGCTGATTACTATCAAAGCTTTCAAGATCTTATCACTTTATCAGATCAAAAGAATCAAGTTATGACCTTTCCAGTTTGAGTTCAAGCTACACCGCTACAACATTTCGTGTTTAGTATAAAACTATCTAATCGACAGCTACCTAGTTGAAGAGGAAAGAATCAGGAGCTTAAAAGGGACAACGCTTGTGCTATAAACAATAACCTGTTGGAAATCCTTCAAGGCATCCTTAAACTTTCCCATAGCAAGATACGCAGCACCACGCCTGTAATACCCCTGCGATTTCAGTAGATAAATCAGCAAATAAAGCTAAATACACGTGAGAAGAAGAAAACGCAACATCTTGCCACAACAATATAATACCTTAGAGTATCTTGAATCAATTTCAATAGCCTTTGATGCATCAAGTATTGCACTACCATATTCCTCCAATTTCGTGTGCGCAAATGCACGGTTTGCCCAATACACAGCGTTATTACCATTAAGTTCAATCGCTTGTGTATACAGATCAATAGCATGAGAGAATTTGTGACCTGTAAAGTAACTAACAACATTTAGAAAACTCTTCTTCAAATCAAACACATTCCACAAGATTACAATAGCACACACCTTTAAAAGCTTCGTTAGCTTGGTTTTTGAACTCCTCGGCTCGTGAAACATCATTCTTAGTCTCCATTGTTTACAGAATCAACTTATCTCTTACTCAATCTCGGTGAAGCCAAAACTGAATTGACAAAACAACAATCACAATCAGCTGACCAATTCCATTAGCATTACCTCAAAACTAACCAATTCTACTTAACAAGGGAGCTAATTTCAGAGCTATAAAGATTGAATTCATACTCAAATCTAAATAAAGTTTAAATTTTTACACAATACAGCCACTGAATTTAGTCAAGTAACAAGATTCATAGCATAAAGAGAACTCATTCACATAAAACTAAATCCAGATAAGAACATGATTGATAATAGATAAGAAGCAAAAAGTTGTGAACTTTAATATCACATACAAACAAAGATCTGTTAAAAACTCAGATTAAGGTGAAAGCAAAACAGAACAGAAGGAAGCTAAGGTGTTTGTTTATGTCGGAAAATCGAAGAAACCCAATTGTTAGAGATAAGAAATAGATACCTTGAAAAGGGCTTCAGAGGAAGAGGAGAGTGAGACAGGTTTAAGAGAAGCTTATGAAGAAAACCCTAGAGAGATTGGTCAATAGAGAGTATGCGCTTGAATCTATGGGAAGAAAGAGTTTTTTTTTTTTTTTTTTTTGTTGCAAATTATTAAACTTTTTGTCCACTAATATTTTACCAAGTAAATAATTGGACCAAGAGATATATGTATGTTGAATATTGGAAAAAAATAAAATCATATATGGAAAAGAAATTAAAATTGGGAAATTATATAATGGGTCCATAATTAAAATTAATTAATTTTAACTTTGTTTGTTTTTAAAAAAAGATGATTATTTTACATTTGATTAATTAACTCTAAATCAATATATAAGATTATAACAAGTTAAATTATCTAATTTTTTTAGTGATGTTGAAATTTAGAACATAGTTTTACACTTTTACTTTCTTCCCCAAAACCAAAAATGGGGTTTGACTAGTTGAGTTTCTGATTCTTTTTGGGAGGTTTTGTTATTATTTGGTTGGGATTTATATTGGGCAATTTCCAAAAATACGACTTTTTAAGTTTTTCCCCCAAAAATACCACATTTTTTTCCAAAGTTTCAAAAATACCACTTTTTAAAAAATTCATTTTTAACATTCAAAACTAAACCCCAAACTCAAACTCTATCCCCTAAAACTATATCCTAATTTTGGAATAGTTAACCCAAACCCAAACCCAAAAAATTTAAATTCTAAATCTTAAAAATCAACTTTTAAAAAAGTGGTATTTTTGGAACTTTGGAAAAAAAAGTAGTATTTTTGGAAAAAAAACTTCAAAATGGTATTTTTGGAAAAAAAAACTTCAAAGAGTGGTATATGAGAGAATTCCTCGTTTATATTTTCATGAGCTTGAGTTGAGCCCAAACTCGTTACCTAAGTCCAACCCAAAATATTTAAAATTGAGAATGGGGGAGTGATGAAGTTGTAAAATTAGTCAAAGTATCGCAATAGTTGGGTTAAATACGGCATTATCACCGAGAATTGATAGCTTAACTGGTAAATAATCGTTGATTCGAGTGGTTTTTGGGACGAAACTAATATTACATGTTGTGGTTTCGGATCTGGAGGATTATGGGATTCGGCCCGGAAAAAAAAGTACCGCATTATAATTAGGAAAATTAGTTACTGCCAAGGGAAACTTGTTCTAGCCGAAAGGCATTTTTTTGTAACTAAATACTTTCTTCTGCACAAAGAAACTAAACTCATATTCAAATCAGAATAAAAATTGGGTTTGTGATACAAAAATCAATAAAATAATATAGTTGATATAAGCTAGTAAAATCAACAAAAAAATACAAATGAAAGTTTTGCACTCTAGAGTTAACGAGCTAGACAATCTTGAAAACAAACTAAAAATTAAAGGAATATAGAAAAACATCAATTTTAATAAAATAAATTTGTGCTCTTATTAGGTAATATGGTTAAGGGTCTGAACTCTGAGTTGTTTTTAGTTTGTCCAAATTTTTTGTACCTTCAATTTTATTTGAATCGTCTTCTTGCGTTAGTTATTGCCTATTGGCTACTTCTCCACTAAAATATCTAAGAAGAACACAAATTTGTCACCATTATATCTTTCAAACATATCTCTCTTTTGTTAATTTCATTTAAAGTTTCCTCTATACAATCTACACACATAAATATAAAAACACATTTTAAATCAAGAAACCAAAGGGTAATGTTTCTTGATCCTTATAATCTTCCATCTCAATGCTTCTTCGTTTCTCTTTCCGCCTAAAACACAAAGAACACAGATTCTAAAGTTAAAATCCAAAATATATGTATTTAAATTACATAAAAGGTTAACAAAAACAAAAATATAACATACCGCTTTGATCGCTTTCTCAACCGAATCCCATCCAAACCGGTCAACATAATCTTGAACCGATTTTCTAGCATCAAGACTCATCATTTGTAAAACTCTTCTCTGTTCATCTGTATAATTCGTTCCTCCTCCAACATGCATTCCAATTTGAACATATTTTCTCACATAATTTGAGTAAATATAAGCTGCACCACTAAACATTGGTAATACCAACCACATACAGAACAAAAGCTTTAAGTATGGCCAAAATGGTAACCTGCAAAATACACAAAAATAACAGTCTTTTGAGTCTTTAAAACATAAGTTTATATATTCGAATTCGTAACGTAGTTTAATTGAAGTATTATTACCATGCCAGGATTCTCCAAATGGATAGCTCGAATATTGTCATAAAAGAGTATATAATCCAATATGTTAGCCATTGTTGATCATCTAACATTGTTGGACTCTCTATTGCTCGTAACGATGCATACCTAATCATTCATTTCGGTTACTAATTAATTAATTTGCGTTATTATTATATAAATCAAACATTTAAAATTTGATTTCACTTACAAGGGATAGAGAAGCATAACTCCAGGCCTACATGCACCAACAATTGAAGATGTTAAAAAAACTTGACAAATCTTGAATTTTGTGACAAAATTTGGAGTAACACTTACCCAATTAGAGCATCAAAACGTTTTGCAAGTACAATAATGACGCCCATTTTGGAGTTTTTGTTCTTCTTGAACAGAAACTTTCTTCTTGCTTATATCTCTTTGAACAAACGTCTTTAGCACTATGTCATTGGATATATACACAAATCTTGAATTTTTTCAAGCAAGAATCTTTGTGTGATTTAACGTCACAAGATAGGTAAAGAATCTCCAACCCGTTGATACGTTTTAAGAACCTATTACTTCTATGTTCTTAAAAAAAAAATTGTAAGAAAAATTCACACGAACGGAAATCCAAAGTCGTGGGTTTAGTATAACGTCTCTCTATGAATTTTATTTTGGAATATATTTCTTATTTATATAAACAAGATTCTTTTCTTTTTCCACAAGAGTTAGTCATCGAGAACTTATGAATTAATTAATGAAATTGGACGTATTACACAATTTGATTATGATCTTTGGTCTACGACTTCGTGAAATTTGGGTAATTCACCTGTCCTTTAGTATAGAGTCTTTATATAATCTCTCTTTCTTACCCATCTACACATACTCTCTTTTTTTTCCTCCTTAGATTAAAGTTCATTAGTGATCATTTTATTTGATAAAAGATTTAATGTTTTTTGTCACTGAGCTAGTAAAAGTCATCTTTATATAATGTATCTCTCTTACAAAGATTTATACTAACGTTTTCGTTAGTCTTCTATGTGACAAAGATTAATTTGTCACTAAGCTAGTAAATAATATGAAATTACATTGTTTCACGCTAACTCTCCACAACAAAGAATATTTCAAATTTCAAAGCCTAATAAGAAAATATACAATGAAAGTCAACCAAAGCCCTACCAACTCTCATATTCATTCTTGAAATGATTTTGCATAATTGAAAGCTTAATTTGACATGAAATGTGCATGTAGATGTTGTTGCTCGTGAAAAATAAAATTGAATATAAGTAATAGGTACAAGGAAAATGATGGGGTATGGGCAAAAACTCAAAAAGAGTTTCTTTTCGTAACTAAAATTAATTTAATGCAAATCTATGAAAGGGTTTATAGATAACGACTACACATTTGATTAGTCTCCGTGGGCTCTCTTCTCTCTTTTTTCTTGATTAGTTTCATCTTCCCTAATTATATTGTCGTCTATATGATTTAGTTTCTTGCTTAAATTATATATATGATGTAATTTGATTAAAAAAGATACTTAATATCTTTAGTATTCAAGATGCTGTTGGACTAACCTAATGTCCAAAAATTAAACTACATAATCTTAGAATATTGACAAGCTTTTTAAAATAAAAATAATTTCAGATATCCTCTTTAGACCCGTAATCTCTTTAGATCGGAGATCATACATGTTAAATTGTCTTCATGTCATAAACGATATAAGTAAGTAAATTTTTCTTCATGTTTTGAGTTTGCATTCACAATTTCTAATATTTATTTTGGTAAAGTAAAACTAAAACCTATATAACTTTCATATTTCAGTGTAAACACAAATTTAAACATAAAACCTAGAGGTCGCTGGTTCGAGTGACGCTTGAGACGAAACTAATATTACATGTTGTGGTTTCGGGCCAGGGGGATTATGGGCTTAGGCCCGTAACCTCCTGGTAATTCAAAAAAAAAAAACATAAAAAACTATCAAACCCGAAATCTCATTTGTTTATTGGCTTTATATAGCTTGGTAGCTGATTATAAATTGTGATAACACTTATACAACACCATTACAAAACTCACAAAGAAACCATGCATATTCTTATCATATCATGTCACTTGAATATAATATATATACACACATCATATTCTAACTTATTTTTTGGTTAAACACCTATAAATATGATGATTTTATAATCACATTTATAAATCTAAACGTAATCATAAGTTCAAATATATAAAAAGCTATCACACCGAAATCTCATTTTTAATTTTTTTTTTTTTTGCCATCTAAAATCTCATTTATTTAATATTGGCTTTGAATAATAGAAAATGTTATAACACTTATATAAAACCATAAAAAATCACAAGGAAACCATGCATATTCTCATCATAACATGTCAGATGGATATATTGGAATAATATATGATAAATAAATATGAAAATTCCAGGTTAATATTAACGATATAGGAGTAGGGCAATAAAAAGAAAAGAAGCCAAAAAAGTATTACCAAAAAAGGAAAATTTCTAAAAGTTGATTCTGATGAGAAACAGAGCCCATACCTCTCTTTTTCTCCCTAAACATGAAAGAAAAATTGGATGGTCCTCCTTCATTGCTCTCTTTCTCCACCCAATCCAAACCCAACTCTCTTTTTTTCTATTTTCATATTTTCTACTTCATCAATTTCAAATCTCAATCTAAATATACACATTGACAATTTTAAGAATTAGTTTCTTTCTGGCTAAGATGTAAACTAATGGTCCATTTTCTTCTATAACATTTTTTTCAGTTTGAAAAAAAAAAAACTACCAAACCTTCTGTTTTCTGCAATTGGGTTTTTAAATACTTCCAAAGAAATATTCCTTTATAAGAAATTGTAAACCAAAACAAGAAATCAAAAACAAAATATAAAGTAGGAAGCTAGCAGTTAAGTGGTACTGAGTTAATAAGAATAGTATCTTTAGTAGTCAAGAACAAATTTAAAATCTCTCAGATTTCACATCCTTACTCTTCTCACTTCTCTTCTTTCTTACATCATAATCTTGCAAAATAAAAAAACAGGTATAGTTCTTGATGATTAATTAACTCTATATTAATCAATCCTTGAATCTTAGAGTAACCAACTTTAGGGTTTTTCATTAAAAACCATTCATATAGTAGTTTGAGTAAGATTTGATATTTCTATCTCTTTAGTGTTTTGATTTGTGTTTGGCTCTTGATTAGGGTTTATAGAAATGGAAGGTGGTGCAAGTAATGAAGTAGCAGAGAACAGCAAGAAGATAGGGAGAGGTAAGATAGAGATAAAGAGAATAGAGAACACAACGAATCGTCAAGTCACTTTCTGCAAAAGACGCAATGGTTTGCTCAAGAAAGCTTATGAACTCTCTGTCTTGTGTGATGCTGAGGTTGCTCTTGTTATCTTCTCCACTCGTGGTCGTCTCTATGAATACGCCAATAACAGGTAATATACTAGATCTTGATTTTCTTGAAAATCTTTTAAAGAATACAAAATTTTCTTGATTTTCTTGGAAAGCTCTGATTTATGTATGTGTGAACCAAGATTAGGGTTTTACTTAACTTGGAACCCTACTTTAGTGTGTGTTGGGGAAAGTTTTGATTATCTCTTTCTTTGTGAAAAGTTGTGTGAGGTCTTCTCTGATCATTAATTACCTTGTTACAGTAACTTTTTTGTTTTTGTAAATCCTTAAAAACAGCATCTCTATATGTGTCTCTATGTATGTCAGTGACTACATATATATCCAAGACAGTCCGATCAAATCTTGATGACCCATCAAGTTTATTTCTGCAGATTGATCATTAGATTTTCATGAGTATGGTTCTTGAAAAAAATATAATAATTGTTATGTTATATGGGTATAGCTACTACTATATAGCTAAGTAGATTCCTTAAAAATTGATTCACTAGGGGAAGACTAGTGTGTGGGTTATTTTGTCTTCTTTAATCTTTTAGTGATTTGGTTTGTTAAATCAAGAAAAAACTTTGGGGGACATGTTAAGCTTGTTGTTGAGTCACTAAATCATACATCAATCAATACATACATATCAAGAAAAAAGTAGTTAATCAGAAAATTTTGACTTTTTGATTACCATTTTCCCCACTCCCAAGTTGGGGACTTGTCATTTCCATTTCTCTCTAAGTTTCCAGCTATTAACAGCTCATGTTCATTGCACAATTTTGTTTTTTAATATAGTTTTTTGATATTATGTAGTTTTTTGGTTATTTAATTCGTAGTTCCAATGTGAATTTCACAACTAGGAACGATTTTTTTTGTTCACCAAGGACTATAATCTTTAATAATTATGTATGTGACATGACTTGAAAGTATCTTTGATTAAATACCCAACTAATTTGATTAACAAAAGAGGAATGCATTAGGTATGTAGAAAAATGTAATTTCTAGGTTTCTATTTTGAAATGTGTAGCTAATATGTATACTCTCTTTTTTTTTTTTTTTTTTCAAAACATCTTCTCTTGCTTTGATGTCTTTGACATTTCTCACCTTCAATTTTCCATACAACCAAAAATGTGAATATGAATATGAAAACCTAACACATAGAAAGATATCTAGCTTTAATTTTTCAAATTTGCCAAGGATTTATGAATTCTTCTTTCTTGGTAAAACCAAATGAAACTTCTTCTTTCTCTAATTAGTTTTTCAAGCTAGGCCTACATTTGCTTGCAAACTAAATGAGGGTAATCTTGAACTTGAGTATACATATATAATCAAAAACTTTGTGAAATATCACCGTTTTTTATAGATAGGCAATGGCGAAAATTTGCCAAACAAAAAAAGAAGAACCAATCATATGGTACGGTAATATATAGACTGGTCCAATCACTATCTTTTGTCGTTGAATGTAAGGTTTTGGCGGGACAAAATTCTTCTATTTCAAATCCTTAATATTGGCCTAATACAGTTACCTATATGTTACTTGTTTCAATACACAAGGTAAAAGTATCAAAATCAACTTCTTAAAACTACTTCATTTTCATATCTACTGGTTGATGTTAATGTTTGAATCCAATAGTTACAATTTTGAGAGATTTTTTCACCACTTAAATGTAAAAAAATTGATGTGTAGAATTATGATTAGCTTATATAAAGTTTAAATATTTTCATTAATGTGAATGTTGATGATAATCGTACGATGAAAAAGTGTAAGAGGAACAATCGAAAGGTACAAGAAAGCTTGCTCCGACGCTGTTAACCCTCCTTCCGTCACCGAAGCTAATACTCAGGTACTAATCATGTTTCACTAATTCACTTCTTTAAGAAATTCCATTATTCATTTTCTGACTTTTTCTTGATCCCTTGTTTAAACTATGGATCGAAATTGATAAAGTACTATCAACAAGAATCGTCGAAGCTACGAAGACAGATTCGAGACATTCAGAATCTAAACAGACACATTCTTGGTGAATCTCTTGGTTCCTTAAACCTCAAGGAACTCAAGAACCTTGAAGGCAGGCTTGAGAAAGGCATCAGTCGCGTCCGCTCCAAGAAGGTTAATCACTAAATCTCTCATCAATCTCCAATTCTTCGATATATCGTGACTCGATCTAATTCTTGCCCTTTACGTTTGGATTGTTCTTCAGCACGAGATGTTAGTTGCAGAGATAGAGTACATGCAAAAAAGGGTAAAACAAAACCTACCTTCCTCCACAAGTAAACCTAACCCTAATTTATTAACAAACTTCTCCTTCTTTTGTGGTTGTTTTCGTTAGGAAATTGAGCTGCAAAACGATAACATGTATCTCCGATCCAAGGTTATACATATATACTTATGCATTTTGATATTTTTTTCTCTCAATACGCGATTTTTTGATGTGAAGATTCTATATATGTTTATGCAGATCACTGAAACGAGGGGATTACAACAGCAAGATTCGACTGTGATACATCAAGGGACGGTTTACGAGTCTGGTGTGTCTTCTTCTCATCAGTCAGAGCAGTATAACCGGAATTATATCCCGGTTAATCTTCTTGAACCAAATCAGAATTCAAACAACCAAGACCAACCACCTCTCCAACTTGTTTAACTAAAGTCTAACATAAGACTCTTTCCTCTTCTGAGAGAACCGATCTTATGCATATATGTTCATGTTACACTTACGGTTTAAAAACTTTAAATGCAGATGGTAACGATTTGAGAGGGACTTAATTTACTTACATATATTGGTATATGTATGTAAGGGAACGTTCCAGCTAATAATTTGAAGGCAAAGAGATTTAAACAAAGAATACATGATCTTGTCATTATTATAATAATCTCTGGGTAATTCTTGTTTTTTTTTCCAAGCTATTTGTCTAAACAAATCAAAATGTTTTACTTTTACTAAAGATTTTTCTAAATTCTAAAAAAAAGTATGGATAACATGGAGTATGAGCCGGGAGGCTAAGGGACTTTCCAATGAAACTAATGTAGAAATTTACACCAGAGAGATCAGTGATCGTACCTCGGGGTTACTAGTCTCTAGAAAGGACTTAGAAGGGGGACTGAAATGCAAAATGGTTGTGGATTTGAGAGTTTTGCCAAGGTAGTTCAATGGATCAGGATCTTAATTAGTCCAGTGATATGTCATGAAGGGACAAGAGGATGTGTAGGATCTTTGTCAGCGACCAAAACTCCTAGTTACCAAAGCAATGCAATATACGAGACTGTGTTAGTGTAATGAGACTTAGAAGGTCTCTTAGTGTCGATATATAGCAAAAGAATGTGATTCATACTCAAGATTCTCAACCATATGGACTAAGATTCTGCGATAAAATAAACTTACACTTGAAAGCGAAAGCGAAGGGAGCAGGAAGGAAGCTTTGAGTTGAGAAGTTGATTAAGTTCTCTGCACCAACGGCTTTGCATTCATGTACTTCTTTCTCACCATGATTTATATCACCAATACCTCTCTCATAGTGTCTTGAATCCAAGATTTCATGTTATAAAGCAACAAAAAGTACTTAAAAAAGACCTAACTATTACTGTAAGTGCAACAAAGCAACCAGATAAGTTACATGTCCTATCAGTTTAGCTAAAGCGAAAACTCTCATAGCTAAATGTTGTTTTGTTGCTACATGTGTCTTGGCTTCTGTCTTAATCTGTATGAGATTGTCTCCCATGAAAATCTTAGCTCCCTCAATGCAAAATGTGATTAGGGTAAACCATATTACTTTTCTATCAAAACGATTAAGAAACCACTTAATGAGCTTATCTTCACACAATTCCACATGCTAGTAACACAAATCAAGCCTAAGAATCTCTATCAAACTGCATCCAATTTAGCAAGGAAACAAAATAGTGTATACAAGTAATTACATAGCTAGAACTAGAGTAAATAATCACAAACCTAAAGAAATTTTCATCCTCTGTTCATCATATAGATCATAACCGGCAGATAAACGCAAACCGGATGAAAAACAAAAAACGGCATGAAGTATAAGTTAGGAAACGCTAAACGGCGCACACTTTAGTTTTTTTTTTTGTTATCAAACTCAATTAATTAGCTTTTATCCGGTGGCTGATTATATGCTTAATCTGGATTTCTGATTTGTTGATATTTTCTTAAATCATCTTGATTGATACATTATTATAGAATCAAAGAGTTATGTGACTAATTATTCTCTGCGTTCCATATATCTCAATATGAAGTTTCAATGTGCAGATGAGCTGAGTAGTTATCAGTTTTGATATGGATGTGTTGAGAATTGAGATTATAATCAGTAAGCATTAGTTTATAAGACCAAATAACAAGGAAAAGAAGAGCATTGTTATATTGGGATTGAAATGTTTCTCAACCTCCAAATTTGCTGTCTCCCTATAACCATGACACTAACTCTATATCATTAATGCAATTTCTGACATTATTAATAAGAGAAGTCATTAAAGAGATTATTCATTGGTGGGTAGAACTTGGGGTTTGAAAACTTGAATGCATGGCGACCATCTTGCAATATTTACTCCACGAGTTTATTACAATAACACAACAACACACCATTTCTCTGATGTACTGTCCCTTCTTTAATGCTAAATCTTAATGCTTTGGTCTTTCTTTCTCTCTCTCTCATGGACTTGAATTTCATCCATTTGTGACACATCACTTAGGCTTTGGTTTGAAGAAAATCCTCATGAACAATTTAATGGAGCCATTATGACATTGTGGTGGTCTCTAGACATGTCAATCCATTTTTAGACTATCAGACTTTTTGTACCTTGTTCTATGCATGAAGTTTGTTGGATTTCTCTTTTGATATTAATGCATATGCTTGTTCTATGCATGAAGTTTGTTGGATATCTCTTTTGATATTAATGCATATGGTCGTATCTCTAGCTTCTTGTTAATTTGTGTTAGTATCTTACAAAATGCAATGCTGTGACTTCTTTCAGTTTTATTTGAATGGGATGTGCATTAATTTGGATACTCTTGAACAGTGATTGAAGAAACAAGAGAACTACTAAATCTTATTTAAGATCAAGAAAATTTCGAAACAGAGACATTAAATAGAAAGGAGTATCCATCATAAATATTACTAGAAGCTATAACAGGACACTTAAAACTCTACTAAGCACACTCACACAAGAAGAGCATAGGATAATTAATTTAGATTGTTTTAAATTATAAAACCAAACAAACAACTTAGAAATGAAACTCTTGTCTTTATCAGATTCTTGGCTTTAGGTGACCTTCATTAGCAAGCTTGAAGGTATGTGCTTGTTTAGTAGCTGCCTTGGTTGAAGAAAGTCCTGCCACGAAGTGATCTCTGACTTGAGGAGTTGTGAAAGGGAACCTAGTGTTAACCATTGAGTTTAACCAAGATGCAGTGCCTTCACGGTATAGAGATCCAATGGCATCGGTACGTGTGTTTGATAGTGCTTGAAGAAGGTTCATGTGAGGATCAAACCCTGGAATGATACTTGAAGTACTAACTGTACCAAAAGCTCCTCCAACAGTTCCCCACCATCCAAGTAAACCCCATATCAATGTAGGGTGGTTTCTCCAGTAACTACACAAAGATAAACAAAAACTCATGAACTAAACCATCATTAAGTCTAGGTGGTAAGAGAGAAGAATGTTTTGTGACTTACTCGCATGTTCCAGTGAATGGTGGGAAAGGAGCAGGAACAAAAGGAGTTCCAGGAGTGCCTGGGTCAATTGGTGGGCTTCCTCCAATGATGGGTGTGCCTGGGTCAATTGGTGTAGGTGGAGTTACAACAACGGGAGTAGTTGGTGGAGAGTAATATCCACCAGAAGGCGGATTTGATGGTGTTGGGTGTGATGGAGTTGGAGTGTGTGAAGGTGGAGTTCCACAGTTACAAGGAGGTGTGTGTGATGGAGTCTTAGGAGATGGAGTTTTAGGAGATGGAGTCTTAGGAGTTGGAGTCTTAGGAGATGGAGTCTTAGGAGTTGGAGTCTTAGGAGTGGGAGTTTTAGGAGTTGGAGTGTGAGTTGGTGGAGTGTGAGATGGTGGAGTTGAAGGGTCATAAGGTGGACTTCCACAGTCAATAGGAGGAGTGTATGATGGTGTTGAAGGATCTGGAGTGTGTGATGGTGGAGTTCCTGCATGTCAAAACAAAGAGTAGTCAAGTTCTTGAAGCTAAATTCAAGATTCAAAAGTTACAATGTGTGTGTGTTTTTGTACTTACCGGAGGGAGGAGTGTAGTAAGTTTTCTCATCATCAAACCTAATGGAAGCAACAGAAGCAAAGAGTTGCTGTGAGAGTAAAGCAACAAAGAGAGCCCAAATGGTAAAACTCATCATTCCTCTCATTTTGATCTCACTAAAAATATCAGAGAGAAAGTCTTTTGCAAATGGGGGTCCTTGGTGTGTAGAATGAAACTAGAAACTAGGGTTTATAAATAGAGGGAAGCAAGTTTTGAAAATTTGTTTTGAAGTAAATACAAACAGGTGGAGGAGTGTGTAGTTAGTTGATATGTTGCAGGTGCATTTACACTATCCCATTTAATACCCCATGGTGATTGCAATAACACTTGGAATTCTCTAACAAATAAAAAAAGATGAAAAGAGTTAAATTAATCTTTCATGCATTGGCATGGACGCGTATGCAAAAGCTGTCTCCCAATATGAAATTATTTATGATCTCAATGTATATTTGCTTATGTTTATTAGTGGACATTTTTGTATGAAAATACAAGCTAGTTATGTTGTCATGTGAAGCTAATTATAAATGAAGTAAGTTTCCACTCTCTTGAGTGCTTAAACTGTAGATCCAAATCAAGAATCTAGCCTAGACTAATATAGACCCCTTTTGCTTTTGTGCTTAAGTTTAGCTTTAAGGAGATTATTAAATTAATGGTCACTTGCGTTAAATTAGAAGTCAATCTACATTTATTACACCTAACTGCTTAAGGTTAATTCTCATTTCTCTATTTCGTTTTTTATGGACAGCTAAACCCAAGATTAGATATAAATCATTGGTTATAGTCTTATAAATAGTGTTTTTCAATTACATAATAGTGGGTTTAGTGTTATAGAGTCTTACAGATAGTGTTTATTTATTTATTGCTATTTGATTTGTTTTTTCACCTAAATAAATAGTTTGCATTCAAGTGACATTTAAGTTTTGAGTAACAATAAGAGTGTGGTAAATAATAGATACAGCAAGGCCACTAGTAAGCACGTGGAGATGCAGAGGAAGAAGAGGACCCACAAAGATGAAATAATAAGAGGAGATGTAACTTTTGATTACTCCCTGCTAAATGAAAAAATTTATATTTTCCAAAAAGATAGAGTTTTTACAGTTTTCTATGAACTTTTACAAATTCCAAAACAAATATTGAAATACTATTGGCTAAATTTTATTGAAAACGGTAAATCGTAGAAATCAATGCGTTTTCTTAATAACCGTGTATTACCTTAAACATCTATTAATTAGGAACGGAGGGAGTAGAGGTTTATCTATTTTTTATAAAAATCATTGTAAAATAGAGAGGGATAAATGTAACAGTGTGGTAGGTTTTGGTGGGTCTGAAAATTATAACCATTTGATATTTCACAAAATAATGCAAATTCTTTTCACTTCTTCTTACTGGATCTTCTCTGGATTTGCTCCTCTGGCTCCCATTTTACTATTATTGTGTTTGTGAATATTTTTGTTTTAAAGAAAATTCATGTGAATAATTTGTTAAGCCATGATATTGACGTTTTTCTTCAACGCACAAATTTTCAGCAAATAGACTAAATAAAAATCTTTACTCAACCACTCTTCAATCACTTATGCCATTTGAAATGTTAAACAGTATTTATATTGTTTTGCAAATTATAAATTCAAAAAAAGTTTTGGTTAGACGTTTTATTTTCAGGCTTTATTGAATCTACCAACTAACTCGCAAAACGGCAAAACTCATTGACGTTGGTCCGATTTGAGCCTTTTAGGATTTGGAAACACCCTATTGTAGCATCCGACCGATTGGTTAGGGCCATATGGGTTACAAATTTGAAATCAATTTTGTTAATACGAATGTAATATCCATGTTCTTTACCTATGTATACACTAGGCACCACG
The DNA here is from genome assembly GCA_900128785.1 of Arabis alpina. Classification (NCBI taxonomy): domain Eukaryota; kingdom Viridiplantae; phylum Streptophyta; class Magnoliopsida; order Brassicales; family Brassicaceae; genus Arabis; species Arabis alpina. The sequence continues at coordinate 49,198,362 of LT669791.1, forward strand.
TGAATATTCATATATCCCCATGTTATACGCAATGACAATTAATTTTTAGCTTTGAAGAGAAAATAAACTATCATTTTCATTTTCCAATACCAATTATGTAACTATGCATGTTAGTTGGTCTATCAATTCATATAGATGATTGCTTTCTTCATTGGGATAAATAGAGAATATATTCTCTTATTGTATTAGGCTAAGGAGACTTGTAATGTGTGTTTATAATGGTCGACCAATAGGCCAAAGCAATAATACGAAACTATATTTCTTATTCGTTACTATGATATCATGTAAAAGCAATTCAGACATCGAGTATTATCTCATACTATTGGATTAATCTATTGCATCAAAATATATACACTAATGGTTAATTGGTTATAAGTAGTTAGGTAATTTCCATTAATGGTTAGAACGGCCCAAACTAAATTACTCCAAAACTAGGGCAACACATATGGACAAATTGTCTTTTTGGCGTTCAAAGCGATCCGACCAACCAAACGTACCAAATGCGATCCGACCATTTAAAGAATCAAAGTCTTAACTACCAAATATACACATGTCTATACAATACAAATATATGTGTGTGCTAACTTATCTATATGCAAAAGTTCTAATCATAATTTTCAAGTAAAACGTTCTTAATTATTATCAAGAGATTATCGGGTTCACTAACCGATCATATATACAACAATACCGTTGATGATGATTGATTGACGACCACCATAACGTTAACGTTGTATAATTGTTGTAATGTCAATGTCAACCATCATCATCATCATCATCATCATTTCTTGCAGATGCTACTATTTTCAATAATCTAAGTATATAGCTTACTAGAAAAACTATATTGTAAGATATAATCGCATAATTTGATTTATTAAACTAAATTTCTTTCGAATTTTGTTATTTCTGTGAGAAGATACTTTGCTCTACAAGTTAATTAACAAAACCGACGACGTAAAGTGGTATCATATATGCCTAATGCCGCCACAATATTATTAAACTCTCTAAAATTCTTTTGATATTTTTCTTAGAAGGAATCTATTAAATGCGACTACTTAACCAAATTATTCGTTCTTAATTATTCGAAATTATCCTTTCTGTTTCTATCAGAATCATATAATTTTATCTTAAGGTGCATGAACAATACCATGATAAATAAAAATATCCAAGTTTCAAGAATCAATACTGTACACACAAATTATCAATTTGAAATAATCTAACGTTCGAGAGTGATACGTAAATATAATCCACGAAGCATTCACAAAAGAACTAATCTATTATGCGATTATTTGGACCTTAAGATTAAATTAATCTCTCTAATGAACGCAGTTTACAACGTAACTTGGACATAACAGAAGCAGCCGGCCAAAGCAGATCTTTAGGGATTCGCGTATAATTTTTAGTTTCCAAAATATACTATAATTCTAATCAAAATTTCGTCAGCAAGTGTGTTTAGTTGTTTACATATACTAATGTTATGAACTGAAAACGTATAAAATAGTACGAAATTATTTCAGAAGCAGATTATGGGGATCGGATTCATATATGTTATATGCATTCATTTAAAATCTTGGTTATAGCAGATTCCAACTTCCAAGCACATGCACTTGTTTCTCTCTCTCTCTATCTCTCACCCAAATTCAACCAAAATGAGAAATAAAAGTCAACTTATTAACTTTTGTTGCTTCTAAATATATTTTTGTTAACTATCTAGAAAAGTTAATTAAAATATGTTTGTAATATAGGAAAACTAATTTAAAATTTTAATTAAATCATATGATTTGATAGAAACTCGTTTCTTATTCTTGTTAATGGTACCAGATTTAATACCCATCTCAAGATCTGAATCCAAACTGATAAAAGATATTACGAAGATCCAGTCTAGAAAAACGATAAATTAAGCTAGATCAAAGTGAAAAGTTTAGAACAACGAACTCGATCCAAAAAGTAACCTTCCGGTCTAACCTACTTAGAAGATCTTAAAGACAAAATGACCATAAAACAAAATATCATCTAAAAAATAGAAAATTTTCTTTAATAGATTACGGTTTAGTCGATTGACTCAATTTTATATGAGTCCTATATTCATGTACTTCTCTTGATCAAATGATCGAATACAAAACACTTACAATATTTTCCTCTTCTCTTATTTTTAGACACCTAAATCCTCCTATAGTATCCGGATTCATCACTTCACTTGTATTTCCTGAGATACAATCATAATAAAACACTAAATATCTTCATATACCAATATTAAGTATATAACTAGCTAGTTATTGTTTAAAAAAAAATCATTTGATTTTTGCCACCAACTAGCCGTAATTAGATGTTATTCTCCTCTAGTTTTTTTTGTTGAGGAAAAGTATTCGTTTTATTAATTCATAATTTTCTTAGAAGATATACATTGGAGCTAGAACATGAACCAAAACCAATTTTGTTGTGGTATGTATTTTACGATTGTAATGATCTCCATGGAAATTTGAGTTATCCATATTTTAATTTTATAATCACTACATTTGTATGCATCCGCATAACATGTTTAGTATCACCGTCTGCTACATAAAAAATATAAAGATATTGTAGCCTGAGCTCCCAAGAAACTGTATCTTGAAGATCAATCATGTCAGACCAAAAAGAAAACGAAGAAAATCATATAAAAAATTAAGAATAATCTCACTTTGTTTTGACCTTAACATTCACAAAAATCTCCACTTATAAATACTCAGCTCATAATCAAGAGATTTCTACAAAACTTGATTATTAACAAGCGATCAACTAAACAAAACAAAATGGCTCTAGAACCAAACCTTCTCATTTCATGGTTCTTCTTATGCATAGCTGCAACAATCTCAAGCACACTTTTCTTCTTCCACAAGAAACCTCACCAATTCACATCAAAGAAGCTTCAAAGGAAGAAGAAGAAGCTTCCTCCTGGAGAAATGGGGCTTCCATGGATTGGTGAAACAATGGAGTTTTACAAAGCTCAAAAATCAAACCAACTTTTCGAAGATTTTGTAAATCCAAGGATCATCAAACATGGGAACATTTTCAAGACAAAGATCATGGGATCACCAACCATAGTAGTCAATGGAGCTGAAGCCAATAGGCTAATATTGTCTAATGAGTTTAACTTAGTGAAAAGCTCATGGCCTTCCTCTTCTGTTCAGCTAATGGGCATGAATTGCATCATGGCTAAACAAGGCGAGAAGCATCGAGTTCTTAGAGGGATTATAGGTAATAGCCTGGGCTACAATGGGTTAGAGTCTTTAGTACCTAAGCTTTGTGATGCTGTCAGGTTTCACCTTGATACCGAATGGCAAGGCAAGGAAGAGATTAGCCTCTACCGTTCAACAAAAGCTCTTACTTTTAGTGTAGTCTTTGAGTGTTTGTATGGGATCAAAGTAGAGCTTGGGATGTTAGAGATCTTTGAGAGGGTTTTAGATGGAGTTTTCGCTTTGCCGGTTGAGTTTCCTTGTTCTAGGTTTGGTAGAGCGAAGAAAGCGAGGTTAGAGATAGAGACAATGCTGGTTGGGAAGGTTAGGGAGAAGAGAAGAGAAATGGAAGAAGAGGGAGAAGTTGATAGGTCAAACACAACGCTTTTCTCGAGGCTAGTAGAAGCGATGATCAAAGGCGACATAACCGAAGAAGAAGTTGTAGATAATATGGTTTTGTTAGTGTTTGCAGCTCATGACACAACTTCTTACGCCATGGCCATGACTTTCAAGATGTTAGCTCAGCACCCAACTTGCCTCGACACTCTCCTCCAAGGTAACAAACAAAACATTAAGGACCTCAAAGTACTCTTAAAATCATATACTTAACTCTTAGATATTTTCTTGATTCATCTCAGAAAATGTTCAAATCAAAGCAAACAAAGGGGAAGGAGAATATCTTACAGTGGAAGATGTGAAGAAGATGAAGTATAGTTGGCAAGTTGTTCGTGAAACAATGCGATTATCGCCTCCAATCTTCGGTTCCTTTAGAAAAGCAGTTACGGATATCGAATATGGAGGATACACAATCCCTAAAGGCTGGAAGGTGATACAAATCACCTCTCTAGATACTTGAGTTTCTAATCAAAACTCTGTTATCTTTCAACAAATACTAATGATCCTCCGGTTTCTTGTTGAATGCAGATACTTTGGACAACTTATGGAACTCATTACAATCCTGAAATATTTCAAGATCCAATGAGTTTTGATCCTTCAAGATTTGATAAGCCAATACAAGCATATACATATCTTCCATTTGGAGGAGGTCCAAGACTTTGTGCAGGTCATCAACTAGCAAAAATGAGCATTCTCGTTTTCTTGCATTTCGTTGTGACCCGTTACGATTGGTCCTTAGTCTATCCAAATGAGACAATCAGCATGGATCCTCTTCCATTTCCGTCCCGCGGCATGCCAATAAAAATTTCTCCCAAGGTGTCATAGAATAGAGCCATGAGTATAATGTAGCCTGTATGTATGTATGCAATATTCAAAATCCACCACAAGTTCTAGACTTGCATTGAACATTATCGAAACGAATGAGACCAAATGCTTTCATAACATTTCCATGTAACCTGCACTAGTACTACTTGTATAAATTGCTTTTGCAAAGTAAAATAGAAACAGAGCTATTCTCATATTTCAGCACTCCATAGTGTAATAAAGCTTCATGGCACACAAAATGTAAAAAGAAAATGAGCTTGAACACACTCATGTCTTATTTTCATAATGAACCAACCAGTCAAAACAACTGAGTGAACATCTTCTTTCTTGGTCACACCATCCATTCTTTTTATTCTCTTTCAACTACTCTTCAAACATTCCATCATAGTACTTACTTTTTTCTCTACTTTATCTTCCGTTCTTGGTTTTAGTCTGTGTTTGGTATTGCAATCGTTGTTTGAACTATGACATTGCAACAAAAATATGAAGCAAATCTTCTAGATAGCCTGAGTCTGTGAACTGGTAAATGATCCATACCATAGCTGATCAAAGTAGAAGGAAATAGGAATGGAAAAGGTAGGTGAAGATAAGGAGAAGACGACCATTGAAGAAGCAAGCAACTCGGTTGAGGAGACGAGAAGCGATAAGGAAGATGAGGAAAAGACCGTCGAAGAAGCAAGTAACTCGGTTGAGGAGACGAGGAGTGACAAGGACGATGAAAGGATCAGAGGTGAAATCGTTGAACGGTTTGATTACACAGAAGAAGGCTCCACGGATCAATCTAACTCTAAGACGGTAAACTTTGAAGATCATGATGTCAATGAAGATGAAATGGAAGACGAGAAGGTTCTCGAGCTTTTCAGACGTAAAAACAGTTTAAGACCTCAGGTCGGTGAGAGTAACAACTTCCTATCTATGAACAAGTCTGAAGACAGGGTACTTCAGTTCCAAGAAGACACTCCTGCAGAAACAGAACAAACAGATGCATTCCATAGCTTGAACGAGATTGCGGATCTAGGTGCAATGAATCAGAATTCACCAGAACTACTAGAAGGAACCAAGTCATCATCAGCTTCAGATGATGATACTGATGATTCATCCAGTAACTTAGACCTTGATTACAACCTTTCCAGGTATTACTTTGATGGCTCCTTACCAGTTTCAACTCATGTTGAAGAAACTGAAACACATCAAGATGAAACCAAGGTTTGCAACTCAACTCGGAACAACAATTCAATTGCAGCTTTAGCTTTTCTCATTTTCTTATTAAAACACAATCCATTTCGTTTTTCAGATGCCTCTACTGTGCCCCAAGCAACCTGTGCAGCGGACTCCTTGGAGAAATTGCTGCGGACTTCTTGAGCTTCTCCGAGCTGCTGAACCATAAGGTACGAGGAAAATCAACGTCCAACGAATGGATATTAGCAAAAAGTATTAAATAAAAAGCATAAGCACAACATCAAGAAGCCAGAGAGTCATATATTAATAGAACCTAGTCATGTACAATGTTGTTCTAAATTCTAATAATCATTACAAATGGTTTCTACTAGTAAGTTGCTCATGTTCTTCATTTTCTTAAGTTGCCTTGTCAAGCAATTAGCAACAAGTTTCTATTTGTAATTCAGTTAAGAGATATACTCCAAACTATTTGAAAATTCAACTAAATGTGATGATGAACTGATATCAAGTGCATTCATAGCCTAAAAGCCAAAGATTCATCAATAATCTCAAGAAAATGATGTGTTTAGAAATTACATTTTAGTGTTACATTTGCTCATGTGTCTACAACAAACAAACAGGAAGAATCCTTTAGTGTTTCATGGGCCTAGGCCCAATTAGATTAAGCCTGATTCAGCCGAATTTGTAATCTTGTAGACATGTAAGATGTGTGTATGATTGGTAATAATAATGTAAGTTTTAGCTAAAGGATTCAAGTAAACATATTTTTGTTCGATACTACATTACCTAACATTAATAAAATATCAATGGTTTTTATTTTTCATTTGAAGGATTATATTACCAAATTATGAAACAAACAAGAATAATAACTCGAGAGATACGAAAACCGAAACCGGCAAAATTACATAACAAAGACCTAAAACCGAGCAAGCTAAACAAACAAATCAAAAGAGAAAATTAATTTTTTTAACACCGAAACAATATATCAAACAATTCAAGAAATCTTTTATAAACATCTTGTTGGTCCTCCTTGGATATAAATCGGAAATTCAAGTGTGTATTGTAACTTAGCTTAGTATAGGGTTGGTAAGAAATTAATACCTTCCCGCAATATGGAATAAAGCAAAATCTAGTGTCTAGTTTAGTTGTATACTTGTATTGTAGGTGAGAAAATATGTAATAGTAAATCCTAAAAACTGATCCAATTATTATTATTTTCTGCAAATTCTTATATCTAATTTTTGTTTGTACCGGCTGGTTTATTTAATTGTGTACGTAAATGCTAGCTCTAGTTACACGCGACTCAATAGCTAGATTGTCTTTGTATGTACAAGGAATATTACACATGCATGAACTCAAATTTTTGGACCACTTGTAACTCAAATCCAATAGGTTCGCTCATGTTCATCATAAACTTAAATAAATATCGACCGACGTTGTTATATACTTATATACATAAGCATGTGAAATAAGCTCACTCGAAATTAAAAATGGGCCACGTAACATTAACTTTTTCTCAATATCATTAATGCTAAATCTCATATGAAAGTTCTACCTCGTGATCCAATTTAATATTATATAGCCTCCAACTATATAATTAAGCTATAAAACTCTAAAAAATTCGTTAATTTTGTAGATATCGCAATCAACACTTCTTGTAAGTAACAGCTTAATTAAATCCGAACTAAAGAAAAGAATGTTGAAATCTTTTTCCTCATATATCAAACGCTAAAAAAAGTGAAAAAAAGAGAATAAATATAAAACTAAGATTTCTTGTTTTTTTTTTTAGAATGAAAAGTAAAAAGAAGATAAATCTTGATGTTATCATCATAATCTTCAACCTCCAAACTTCATATCTTGTTTATCTAAGTTTTGAAGAAATGAAGTAAGAACTTTAATGGTTTTGATTTGACATTGTAGAGACATTATGTAACCAGCTGTTTCTTCGAAGAGTGCGTCTACACCAAGTGTTGTACCTCCTGGAATAATCCTCTGCAACGCAGTGATCTTCTCTTTGACCTCTTCTTCTTCATCATCTTCTTCTTCCTTAGAGACACACGCGCTTGCTTTAGTCTCTGATAGTCTCCTTTTGGTTCTTCGTTCGAAACCGGTGGCAAGTGATTTCACGGTGGCTGAACACGACGGAGAGCGTCTATTGTTGTCGGAAGTTGCTAGTGTTTTCTCCATTGTGATAGAGTAAGAGAGAGAGAGGAATGATGTGAGTTTGAGAGAATAATGAAGAAGTAAGGAAAGTGCATGTGTGTGTATATATAATATTACTAGTGATGGATTTAGACATTTAGTGGACAAAATGGTCACTGTTAAAATTTGACCGGTTTAACCGGATTTTTACTTTGGTTTTGGTTAGAGACGATACTAATGTTATGTTTTTGATTAATAAGTTGTGTTTAGAGCAATACTATATCGGTTTAGTTTTGTTTGTTATGGCTTTTTTACTTTGTTTAATGAAATTTTTTTTTTTTTTTTTTTTCAATGAAATGTTTGTTTTTGTTAATGAAATTGGAACTAAATGTGTATATTTAGTTATGAAAAATATGGTTAATGGGTGGTATTGATATCAAAGCTGGGTCCAGTTGTAAAATTATATTAGTATATTTTATTATATCCTCGTGTTTCGGATTGTGGAGATTATATTTTGTTTTCTTTAATTTGGGTTCCACGGATTTGGATCTTGAAGAAGAAATGTTCACGCGCCATGTCGACTGGTTTAGATTTTCGTGTAACACATCACTCACTTAAGTGGATCATGCTCACATGCATGTACATTGGAATTTTTAATTTGATTTGATATTATTTTTTCCCTTAAAAGCTATAGAGGTTGTATGTGATATGTGTTGATACTTGTTACAAACTTACAATCCAGTTTAGTTAAGGTAAAGTGCCATGTTTATTCTAGCATTAAACTTTTAAGATTTTGGATTTATTGGTTTTGTTATTTATGTATCAAGACAAAACAAAACAAAAAACAAAGATAGAAACTACATGTTATAAAAAATGGGAAAAAATCTAGATATTTTGCATGTAATAACCAATAATTATATGAAAATACATGTTATAAAAAATGGGAAAAAATCTAGATATTTTGCATGTAATAACCAATAATTATATGAAAATTAGGAAACTAACCGACGTCTATAGAAACCGTCTATTGTTTTTCAAAGGAATTCCAAAGCTTTTGGTTATTTTTGTTAATCTTCTTATAATTTTAGTTATCTAGCTAATTATAGAATGGTTAAACTTCATTTTCTAACTTATTTCAAAATCTACAAAAACAAATTAAATTAGACGACGACAAATCCTAGTAAGTTGTAGTAGTACGGACGAAACATTAAAACAAAAAAAACTCACGCGCGCGTAGAGATAAGAAAGGAGAATGATCCAGTGCGACAGGTGCACAGGAAACACAAAAGGGACCCAAAGAAAGCCAAAGAAAGAGGAACATGTGCACTCACATGAATATCTCCATCTCCAAAGCCCCATTCCCATGTGCTCCTCCTACATGAAATCTATATATATAACACTACAAATGTGTTATATATATATATTGTATACAGAATCATTGAGATGAAATAGATAGTGTGAAGTAAAATAGTGAAGTAGAATTCGTACAATGAGGATCTAATCTTGCTACTTGCACACAAAGAAGATCCATCCACATGCATATCTATCGAGCATGGTGGCCACGTGGCGTTTCGTGAGTCCCCACACACACCCATTAGCCATCGATCTCTTGTTCATTTTTTTGTTTTGTCAACTCCTTTAAAGAACAATATATGATCGAATTAATGTATATACTCCCTCCGTTATAGATGTTTAAGATTATGCACACTTATTAAGATAATGCATTGATTTCTATGAAATACAGTTTTCAATAAAGTTTAATCAATAGTGTTTCAGTATTTGTCTTGCAGTTTGTAAAAGTGCATAGAAAACAGTAAAAAATCTATTTTTTTTGGAACAAAATTTTTTTGTAAAGTTTTTATCTTTTACGAATAGAGGGAATATTTACCACGACAAAATAACATCTACTCCCTCTGTTCCTAAAAGATAAAAACTTTTAAAAAAAAATTGTTTCAAAAAGATAGAGTTTTTACAGTTTTCTATGCATTTTTACAAATTCCAAAACAAATACTGAAATACTATTGGTTAACCTTTATTGAAAATTGTAAATCGTAGAAATCAATGCGTTTACTTAATAAGTGTGCATAACCTTAAACATCTATCATTTTGGAACGTTGGGAGTATATATGAAATATTTGGATACGTTTTATAAGAAAGAGCCAAAAGAAAAAACAAGAAGGAAGCTAATATTATTGGATTCGGATCTAGTGGTGTGCTAGTTAAAGATATGCAATTTTTACATGTTGTACGTAAATTCGTAATGGTTATAGTAGTTGTTACTAAATGTTGATTACGGGTTTTTCCTAATAGTAAAACTACATTAGAGACTATGAATTTGTGGGTTGAGAACAAAAGTAACACGATAAAACATTTGTTTAACTTCTAAAAGGTTCTTGAGAGGTGTGTTTAGACACAAAAATTACATTTTATACGTAAAAATTGTGGTTAACGAAAATAAGTAACAAAATACTACATTTTTTTTAATACTAAAATACTAGTACATTTTTATGGGTCTTAACTCCATAAACGGTTTTAGTGGTAAGAAAACTTGAATCTCTATCAGAGACTTGGTCTAGATTTTAATTTTAAATTTTACGGTTAACAGAAAACAAAAATTCGAAAATCTTTTTCATTTATATAAGATTTATCAACTTTTTTTTTATAGAATTTGTTTAGATGTTTTAAAGAAGATGTAAGAGAAAAAAAATCATGTGATGTTTCCAAGGAGGGGACGAAGAGGGGTTTGGTTTCTCGGGATTGAGATTTACAAAGAATCGGGTGCCTTTCGCATTTCACCATCTACCAAACTGACACTTACCCATTTCTAGTATCCATTTATTTATGTGCTTCATTTTACATTAATTATGTTACAAATATAACACTCTCACCAATTTATGTCTTTAGCTTTTTTTAGCCAGCTTTCACATTCGTCTCGAAATATTCAATTCCATGTCCTCTTCTATCTTGTTACCTTCCTATTTCTTTTCTTTTTCTTTTACTTTATTCGCATCATATTTAGAGGATTTGTTATAAGATGATTATATCAATGCCATTTCTGTTGCAACAAAGAAAGAAACAAAACATGGTTTTGTGATGGGTTTGGTTAAGAGTTAAGACAAGATATGTTTTCAAAAGGAGATTAAGAATATTTTTTAGCTTACCTACAAATAATACAATCAAAAGGAAATTATTATTCTCTCAAAAAGGCTGGAGATATGGGCCAAACAAGTGGGCCCATCATGATGGGTGATCTCTGGGACAATGCTTACACTGCTTGTGGTCCTACCTCAACTCTTCTTTGTCTCCTTTCTTAGCTTCATTTGGTTACACTGAGATAGTATAATTTTAACTCTTACATGTTATATTTTTAATTTGGTTGCACTACACTTGTATTTTCACTTGTACTTTTTCCTTTTGTTGTAAGAAATTTGCATTAGAAAGTGCAATAATTTTAATAGAAAACAAAAAAGAAAGAAAGTTGTTATAACATTTTTTAGAAGAAAAATTCTGCAAGAGATCACAAATCTTATATTTTGTAGACCCACTAATTTTGTTTGAATATGACTGGAAGAAAAGGTTAATAATTGGGTATAACTTGTTACTACTACTAATCCTGATTTTGGGTATAAGAAGAAAATAAGCAAACTTACAAGTGTTTATAAAATGTATATACACTGTTTTGGTTAAAGAATTGTTTAAGTGACAATGCAGCTTTCTCGTTTTTCTTACTGACATTGGAAGAACAAAGTGGTGCCTGTGATATGGGCTCCCACAATCACATGCGTTGTATGTGCCATGTAACCATACACCACCACCATCATCATCAACAACATTATCATTATCATCATCATCATGTGCATTCCACACTGATCCATCCTCTGTATCCAGTGATTCTTTTATATGCCAGAATATAACACCCATTTATATTTATCTGTCTGAAATAGAAAAAACAAATGATGGATCAACATTAATAAAAAAACAATTTCTTTTTCACAATGTATAGTTTTGTATCAAAGACAATTTTCTTTTTATGACAAGAAGTTGAATGAAACATACGATGTTTTGTGTGATCAAAGCCTCGCTTATAGGTGAGAAGACTGACTAGTACATCTTTGACATGCCGTACCGAACAGCTCCAACTTTCCGGTGAGCAGAACCGCCAGGAGCAGCAGCTGCGGCTGCAGCTGCAACTCCTATTCCGGCGGTTGCTTGTAAAAGATTTGTATCGATAATGATTCGGTCACTGATGTTTTCGGCTTTGTTGATTCCAGTTCTAGCCATGATAAACGGATTGTTATCTATGTTGATGGCTACGTCTGGTGCGAATCTATTATTACACTGAGATATATGTCTTGCCTGCTTCTCAGACTCCATGGTGGTTCTTCTCTCTTGTGGCTTTCCCATGGTGACTGTAGCTGCGGACTGTTGTGGAAAGGGGAGATTAGTGCTCCGTATGAAGGATCTCGGGTCATATGCATCTCTGCTGATTCTGCCATTGTCGAAAGGTGCAACTGGACCCATGAATGCGCTTGGTTTGGCGGCTGCATGTTAGAGAGATGTTTTACGGGTTTATAGGTTTTGGAAACATTGCTGTTGGAGTCAGAATGAGTGATTAAAAGTACCTGAGAGGTTTCTTTGAGGTGGTTGTAATGTTGCATGATGATTAAGAGGAAAGTTTTGAGTAGTTTCAGGGTTCGATGTGTTTGTGTTATTCGTAAATTTTGGTGGTCCTCCTCGTGCAACTGCGGTTGAGTGTATGACTGTTGATCTGAAAGCATACAAACACAGAGTCAGAAGATATATTCTTTCTTTCTACCGAAACAGAGGAAATAACCGAAATCAGATCGAGTGACAACAAATAAAAACGAGGATTTACCTGGGAAGAGAGGCATGTTTCCTTTCTAGAGGTGCCACAGGGCCCGTTTTCCCGCTGTTTTCCTCAAGATGCGCAAACTGTCTTCTAAATTGATCGACAGCACTGCACATAATAAATCAATGTCAGGGATTGTGTGAGACACAATGCTAGCTCAGGAATGCAATTAGCTAATATTACGACCTTGGGTAGAGAAAACTGGCTTTATCAGCCCCGTTCATGTAATCTTTAAGCAGTTGAGGATGGTACTCAAGTATCTCCCGGGAAATTAGCTCTCTGATATCATCTTTTGTAACCTTTCTTCTCTCGAATTCAAATTCCATCTTCGTTATGGGCTGACATGAAGGCTCTCTCTCCACTTTTGCCAATCCCTTGAAATATGGATCGGCTAGTGCCTGATGCAAGTATAAAGACAAGAGCAGTTTAGCGGGTCACTCCAATAGACCAAGCATATGCATGATACGCTCTTATTAAAGAGAAACAGGATCTGAGACTTGTAGATTTAAGTTGATTAGTCAATGTTATAAGATGAAACAAACCTCTTCAGCGGTTGGTCGATCTTTTGGATCAAAAGCAAGAAGCCTCTCCAACAACTTCAAAGATAAAGGATCTGCGTTTGGAAACTTCTGACCAAACGGAATTGGTGGCTTTTTTCTCATGCTTGTTAAGTACCTCCTTGCCTTCTCATTCCTTACCTGTATAATATCATAAAAGCAGGGTACTCATCATTAGTCCTTGCTTAAGATTTGCAGAAACTCAAATGCACACAGTTTAACAAGAAGATCAGTACCCGGGAGATGGTGTCCAGCGAAGGTGTCCCAAGCAGATCAGTCATAAGATCCAGCTGGTGAACCACATTCTTTCCAGGGAAAAGTGGTTTTCCCATCAATACCTCTGCAAAAATGCATCCTATACTCCAGATGTCTATTGCGGGTGTATACTACAAAAGCCAAATCCATCCTAAGTTATCATACAGTAATACACCAATTAGAAGATGTTGTATAGAGAACAAATGAAACACCTTAGAGTAAAATGATCCACAAAGCTCTGGAGCTCTATACCATCTTGTAGCAACATAGTCCTGTAAATTTAATAGAAAATAAAGTTGAAGAATATTAGGTCCTGCAACGTATTGATTATTATTTAGATCAACTTCAGTTTAAGAGAAGAAAAAAGACTCTTAGAGAGAGACATATTTTGCAACTTACTGTCCAGAAGATTGTTGTGGGAGTATCATTGAATGCAACCCTTGCCAATCCAAAATCACAAATCTTAAGTTTACAGTTTGCATTTGCCAATATATTCTTTGGTTTCAGGTCTCGGTGGTAGACATTGGCTGCAACAACCAAGGTACATACGATATTATAAATACAGAATAAAATCTCTAGCTGAGGTAAAGTTCAGAATCATTGACAGGACCAAATTTCAAAAGGCAAATATTTAGCACATTCGGAAACCGCATGAATCCAACCCAGTGCATCAATGTATAAGATAGTATTGTAGACAGTGAATTCCTAAACGACAAATCTGACATACAAATCTACAGACACACACACACACACAAAGAGAGATTCAAAGATGAAAAAACAATAGTCAGATACTGTATAAAGAGAGATTAAGAGAAATAGACTACCTGTATGAATGTATTTCAATGCACGCAATAACTGATACAGGAAAAACTGGTAATGCTCTCTAGTCAAATCATCATTGGCTTTAATAACTTGATGAAGATCTGATTCCATGAGCTCAAACACAACATAAATATCTTTAAATTCTCTTCGTGAAGGAGGAAGCATAATATGCTTAATTTCAACTATATCTGGATGCCTTAGGAGTCTAAGCAGTTTAATCTCGCGAAGAATCCTCGCAGCATCAGATATATGCTCAAAAATATCATGTATTTTCTTTATTGCGACTTTCTCACCCGTAAGGGTGTCTATTGCTGAGCAAACTACTCCATAACTGCCTTTTCCAATTACTTCTTGGATTTTAAATCTGCTAGCATCACCATAGTCAGAGAAGAACTCCATCTCCAGATTATTCTGTTTCAACAAATAGCAATTTCAAGTCAGAAAACATTCTAACGCCCAACACTATTCATGAAAACTGTAAGTTTCAGAAACTAAGTTACATAAACCAAAACTGTTACAAATAACAATTCTAAGTCAGAAAACATTCTAAAGTACTGACACATCAATCGCTACAACACTTGAAAAACCTTCTGAACTACACCAACTAGATCAATTTGTGAGACATAAAGTGAAACAAAAACCGGTTATACAAGGTTTCACTATCAAGCAACGAAGATTATAGCTAAGTTCATTTTCCTCTCAATCAACCAACCAACTCTTTAATCGTAGTCATAAGAAAGACAACAAAAACATCTACAGTTAATAAACTCCACAACAGAATCAGCTACTAAAACCCTATGGTCAATCAAAAACCAAAAGCTAAACGAAATTGATTCATTTACCAACACAATGCCATGAGACATACAAAGACAACAAGTATGAACCAACACATAAAAGACTCAGACAACCGACAGAAGAAAATAACCAGACATAACAACATAAAGACCACTGCCTTGGTGATAAGAATAGAATCCGATGATCAAACCAGAAAATCTATAATACAACACATCTTGTTCTTGAATTATGTCATTATGCGTTGTTGTTGTTTCTTTTTTGACACTTGTAACGTTTCATCAAAAACCAAACATATCGTGTCACAAAAAACAGAATTGTACACAAAAACGGCAAATAGATTTAAATACAAACAAACAAACAAACACACATAAATAATCTCAAATTCCAAAGAGGTTACTTTATTAACCTTTTTACGATGATCTTGCTGCATCATTGCTAAATCCGTAAACAATCGAAAACCCACAAAAACCCAGAAATCAAAAACCCTAATTAATAATTCGATCGGATCAAAAACACGAAAATCAAATCAACCACATTGACCCCATCGACCACTACTCCAAATCGCGAGACTAGAATCCGACAGAGACAGAATCGCAAGCGAATTTCTCATTCACCTCCCCCCCAAACCCCTTGGAGTTTAACAACATCAATGGAAGAATCGGTGAAAGCTGAGTACGAACAGCATTTGCTTTAATCACACGTTTTCGTCGGTAGGAAAATTGAGATCTGATCACCGACACACAGAGGAGAAGGAGAAGAGTGAAAACGAAAGAGAGAGAGATAAGGAAGGAATCTATAGAGAAGAGATTTTATATATAAAGGGGGTTAAAGGTTTGGTGAGCTGATTTAGTAAAAAAGAAGAAGTAATCACTTAAGATTATTATAAGATTAGTATTATTGATTAGTGTTCATTTAAAGTCTTTGTTTATATCTATCCACACTTTTGAATAATTGTGACTTATCTGAAATTTTTAAAACTTTTTTCTTTATTTCTTGACATTTTTTTTACTATTTTTAGTTGTTGAACTTATCTAAAAACTTTATCTAGTTTTTTTTTATCTATATTTATCTACATTCTAGTCTAGAAACTTTTTTTGGATTATTTGTGTTGATTCGTTTTATCAAATTATTTTTTGCATTCATATTGTAATATACCAATTGGGTTATAAATAAAAAGATATGAAAACTATGGTTGGGAATATTCATTTTGCCAGCCAATAAAAGCCAAATGACAGTTTGGGGAAAAAAATGGTTTCTTATGTTAAATAAATACTATATTGACTAAACATAGTATAATGGATCAAACTATATATACATCAGCCATGACAAATTGTTTGGCACACATAAGGTTTGTAAACCATTCATTTTAGGAGCTGCCTTCCACCTAATGCTACCAATCAAAACCATACCAAATTAATAGAGTATAAATTACTAATTCATAACAGATTATGTTGTTTGAATATGTAAATCATGTTAAATGAAACTCTCGCCATTTTATACATTGATTCAATAAATGAATCAAGATCTTTGTACATCAAACGTTTTAAAATTGCAATCTTTCGATGATATTTTGTGAGGTTTAATGGTCAGCTGCTTGTTATAATATCAAAAATTGTAAAAATTACGTTGAAATTCTCAAAAATACAAAGTTTGTGTTTTTAAGGCGTATGTATAGAATGTTTACTTCATTTCTTTTCGAAAGAAAAATAGTCAATAGTAAGAAAATTGTGGGTTAAATATCTACTAAACTAGCTAGGCTACTAGTGAACGAAATGGTTATAACTTTTAAAGAACTTTTGTATAAATGAAACAGTGATGCTACCAAAGAACTTTTGTATATATGAAAAAGTTATACAATTAATTACAATCGATACAAACATAGTCACATCATTTTTATACAACTGATGTAAAAAAAGAAACATTATATAATCTCTTATAACCAACACATATTAACATCAATTATAACAAGTGATACAAATATTTGCATTGATTCATAAAATCAACAGAACATATTTGCATCACTATTTTCAGAATGGTTTGTATAAGTGATGCAATTTTTGTTTGCATCTATTTAATTTACAAAATAAATGACACAATCTGCCTAATTTATTGTAGTAAATTATTATCATAATACTAAATTATGTGAGATTTTAACAATATATTAGAAAAAAGAACTATCAACTTGAAGTTTTTGAAAATGAGAAAATAAAGTGAAAACAAATATTAGTTTAGTTTAACTTTTAGCAGTTTGGTTTGAAAAACTAAAAGAAGTTTTCACATGTTTGTTAAGATAATTTAGTCCTTTAATTCTTTTTGTTAATTTCTTTTAATATACTTTTACTTATGTTTTGCTAATATTTTGCTAATATTTTTCTTGATTGTTTTCCTTCAACAAATTTTAACCCTAAAATTTTAAATCATAGTCTCTAAATTCAGTAATGAAATAGATACAATTAACTTGTTCAAAGTTTATCATCTTAGTTACCCAAATTCCAAACTATTTTCATATATCAGATATATCACACATATATAATGTTTTCCATTATAAATAAAAATGGATGATGTTTTTAAGTAGATATCTTTTTTTGAATTGATTATAAAATAAAAATACCGTCCAGTAAACGAAAACCTTGGTCTCGTGTCGTTAGATAATTATGTGATTAATCAGGAACATAATAACAATACAATGTAATATGTTACCTGCTTCCCCAACCTCCATAATGTTGAAATTACTTGTCTCAGCTTTCTCAGAGCTAATCCAGATCTGCGAAGTGCTTAATTCGGTTTTTATGTCTTATACTTTAGGATCTCACACGTTTATTACTGCTTTGGTTCCGAATAATCCCTATAGGATTTGCGTAATTGCTCCCGCATGAGTTTAATTTCTAAAACATAGTATTATAGATACTTTTGTTTAAGTTATTTGTAAATAAAACAATTTTCTCTTATCAGTCTCTCATAAAAAGAGACATCATACATAAAAAACGGATATGGATACTTTCCTAGTTTATTTTTAAAAGCTACTTTATTTTCGTATATATAGTACAAAATTCATAATCTACTTTGTAAAATACTTTCATTTGTTGCAAATAGTATAATATTTCGAACATAAAATTATTTTTGAAAAAAACCAGAGAGAACAAACTAATAAAAATCTTACTATATATCTTTGCACAAATATAGGTAAATAATTATAAATAGGTTTACTTTTTAAGCATGAAAGTCCAGAATTTAGTATGAACAATTTAGTATGGCAGTATACATGAATAATAAAATTTGTATTAAAGAAAACGACACCAAAATTTTCTTATTTAAGAAAACATATCGTTTATCAAATTTTATTGTCATTTAATGTATGTGACTAATTTAAAAAGATACTATAGGTTTAAATTAAATACCTCGTGTGCAGGAGGAGAATTAATAGTATCACGGGCGTTGGGATTTGTCGGATGATCCAACGCTGTTCCGCTCTGCCAAATCGGTATGTCCTGACGGGATAGTTGGTCGTAGCGACATACTACTCCGATGTGCCATATGCTCTTCTTTTGTGTTTCGAATGGTATTTCACTTGACCATTCCTGCATAAACATTAAATTTAAGATTTAAATATTATCAAACGAAAATATTAATAAATAAATAATAGATAAGAACCTAAACAAAATTAACCTGAAATTTGTGATGTGTCGAAAGGCTGTGGTTAAACGCAAGCTGCTTGTACTTGTCCAAACACTCGACAATGCCTTCATCAGAACTCTGCTAATTAAAGATAAACAATCATGTAAAATTGAAAATTCAACAAAAACTATATGTAAATATGTCTAGACATAACAATACCTTAAGCACTAGATTCGTCGGTTGGTTTAGGTAAAGAATGGGAGAAAGCTATACCAAAAGTTAAGTATGCTAACGTGAACCCAAAAAAAGAAACCATGCGGTAATCCCATAAGCGATAAATATATGAACAATAAAATGCTACGTAAAGGTAAAAGTCGAACTTTTTCAATCCGTATCTAACCATATAAAATGGTTGGAAGAGCATCTTTCTGATACTTATTCCCAAGCTGGATTTTGTGATGTGTCAAAAGGCTATGGTTAAACAAAAACTAATATCACTAATCAGTCATTTGCTTATGCAAAAAATATCAACCTGAAGTATTTTTGAAAACGAGAAAATAAAGTGAAAACAAATATTAGTTTATTCTAAACTTTTGACTGAAAACCTATTTTTGGCTTGGTTTGAAAACCTAAAAGACTTTTTCACATTATTGGTTAAAATAATTTTGACATTGAATTGATAACTTTTTGTTAATTTTTTTAACATATTTTTACTTATATTTTGCTTACTTTTTGCTTAATTGTTTTCCTTCAAAAAATTTAAAACCTAAACTCTAAAGTTTTAAAGCATAGTCTCTTGATTTAGTTATGAAACATATAAAAACTTGTTCAAAGTTATCAATTTTAGTTATCCAAATTCCAAAATATTTTTATATATACAAACTAATTCACTTTACAAATTCCAAGTATAAATATAATTACGGAGAATAGCTACATAATAAAAAATCATAAGAAAAATGAAATCCGCTGAAAAAATGGTTCATAAATGAGTAGACATAAACTTTTGTCTCCGGTAAAAAGTATGATACGTCCATTTGTTAATGTACATACTTTTGACGGTGTAATAATTAAGAATGATTAGTTTAAAAAAAAAAATGATCGGTTTGAGACTGTTGTTGATATCTACAATCGAAAATAGCTGTAATTTTCGTTGATATTGATTACTTCCTCTGTTTCATATTAGTTGTTATTCTACGCTTTTTGTTTTTTATCAAATTAGTTGTCGTTTTACATTTTCAATGCAAATTTATTATTGATTTTCCATTTTTATTCATAGTCTTTTAGCTTATTAATTACATCTATCAAATGAAACACATTAATTAGGGGTAAAACAGAATTTTAATTGACGTGAAATCACCTAAAACGACAATTAATATGCAAAGGAGGGAGTAGATGATATCAACGACGATTTTTTAAACCGATTTTAACGGCATCAAAAACCGATTTACCGGTGAAAAAATAGACTGGTAAATACAAAAAGGGAGTGGCATGAGTATGTAATATAGTAAGAATATTAAGGGTAAATAGAGATAAGAAGAGAAACAAAATTCATGCTACACGCACACACATGAGTTTGGTGTCCGAACCTGTCCCCTTCAGTTTCTCTGCTGATATTTAACGCCACGTCACTGATGACACGTGTCGAATTGTACTTACAAAGAGATTCACTTGTTGTAAAAAAGGGAAAAATGTGAAATATCACCAGCTAATAATTAGATTTTGTCTTCTTCTTTTACGTCCAAAGTCAAACCAGCTCATATTAGTGTAATTATTTTAACTAAAATTGTTTTATTATATAAAAAGTCATCTTTTGAGTAGCTAATAATTAGTCCACATGACGATTAACCACAGATCGAATCTATATTATCTTAACGCCACTGAACATTGAAAATATAATACTATAGTTAGACGTTACGTAAGAACAAATTATGTTGATGAAATCAGTTGAAAAAGAAATGATAAAAATAGTTATGCTATCAGCCTATAATCATATAGTCAATGCCAACGTTTAAATTTTTTACTTTACATTCCAACGTTTAAATTTTTTACTTTACATTCCAACGTTTGAATTTTTTACTTTACATTCCAACGTAGCTTTCAAATTATTTGATTTTCGATTCTTCTCCCAATATGCGTAGCTCTTTTTCCATCACTTTTTGTGACATTTTAAAACCCATATGCATGTTTTTAATTCGGGCTGTTGTTTTACGTGTTTCTGTAAAATGATTTATGCAAAAATCGCTTTGTCTCTTTCACTTT
Organism: Arabis alpina; assembly: GCA_900128785.1. Lineage (NCBI taxonomy): Eukaryota > Viridiplantae > Streptophyta > Magnoliopsida > Brassicales > Brassicaceae > Arabis > Arabis alpina. The sequence continues at coordinate 49,219,286 of LT669791.1, forward strand.
TTAGTGTTTAATGTTGATTAGGTAGACCCAATATTCACTTTATATTTCCTCCTCTTAGCCACTTTTCCATTTGTTTGTTTGTTTTCTTTTAAAACAAAGTTTTCCTTTTCCATTGTTTGTTTAGTTTTTAGTGATGTCCTTGACTGAATTCATCAATTTATGATTTTTGTCTTAGAAACGACATTGAGAAGAGAGTCATGGACACACACACACTAGCACTAGGATATGTGATATAAAAGATTTGGAACCACGAAACTTGAAATACGTATAAAGATATGAACCATCTGACATTAAAGATTGGCTTTTCCATTTTAAGATTATGGTCAAATGCCAGCTGGTACAATTCAGTTTCCTGTATTTTATCTAACGGATCTAAAAAGGGTAAGTAACCAAAAAAGATAGAACGTATGGCTGTGGATAATTTCCTATAAAGCTATAAAGCTATATTAACTAGTTGGTTAGAGGTCTTAGTCCCCAATACTATATACATCTCATAATGTACATTTGTTTTGGTTAATGAGAAAAGTATTCTTTTACACTAAGTAATTAATATTCTTTTACAGATTTTAAAAGATAGAGAAATCTTAGTAAAAATGTGTAAACTTGAAGTCCCATGTAACACTTTTCCCTCAGCTTGGTAAATTAAGAGTGGGTGCTAAAAATACTGAAAAGCAAATCTGAGGTCCGGAAATAAGAGGATCATCATAGGCAAATCAACAAAAGCATTGCTTTAAAATTAGTTTACTGTATTGTTCGTTTCCTCGAATGATCAAATCTGATTATACCGAGGAAAGGGAGTGAAGAGAATTGATAATCTTTACCCTAATTTTGTTGATTTGATCATAGGCAAATCAACAAAAAGCATTGCTTTAAAATTAGTTTACCGTATTGTTCGTTTCCTCGAATGATCAAATCTGATTATACCGAGGAAAGGGAGTGAAGAGAATTGATAATTTTTACCCTAATTTGGCATAAAGATTATAGTGCTTGAACAATTAAACTAACATTATTATACAAGATTTCATTGGTTTAAGAGTGTACACTTCATTAAAAAAAAAAAGAGTGTACACTTTAGCTCATTGATATGCATAAATGAAAAATAAAGTTTATTACTATATCCCTTATTTTGGTTATTAGCCTAGTTAGAATCACTATTTATTGAAAAACTTATGGCTCTTGGTTGCATTGGACCCCATATCTGACAATGACACGCACTGCACGACACCATCTTTTCCAATATTCTCTGTTAGTTTTTTTTTTTTTTTTTTTTTTTCTATTTCTGGACTACAAGACCAGCTATTTCCATGCATGATAGATAATCTATTTTGATTTTCTTTTAGTTCGACAACGTTAGTAAAAAAATTCAAGCACCAATTCAAGTATGAAATGTTGTGTTACACATTTATTTGTTCTATTAATTTATTCTCTTTTATTCCATTCCACAACCAGATATCCTTTTTTTTATTTTGTCATCTACATATTATATTTGATCACTGAATAATACAAAGCCAGCGAGTCCTTATTACGTAGGTTTCTATATTTTGGAATGTTCCAAAACTTATCGAAAGAATGTTTATACTATCTAATAATAGAAGGTGGTATAAATACAATCATTCGGATTGTTTACTGTTTTCGGAAACACTTCTTGTTTTATGTACGTACGTATTCTTTCTTTTTTTTTTTTTTTCAACCATCAAAGAGATAATAGAGAATAATAGAGATGTAGTTTTGAGCAAAACACAGAAACTAAAGACTCGTCACAAGATAGTATCGAGCCAATTCAAGCAAAAACACAACAGATAATAAAAACACAGTTTTTTTCAGAAACATTTTCTTCTTAGTATTCCTCACCCTCATCATCCTCATCATCACCACCTTCGGCACCAACCTCTTCATAATCCTTCTCCAAAGCAGCAAGATCCTCACGAGCTTCCGAGAATTCTCCTTCTTCCATACCCTCACCAACAAGCACGTTTCGCGTACATAAGATCAAACTTGTGATCAATCCTCGAGAAGACCTCAACAACACTGGTGGAGTTAGAGATCATACAAACAGCTCTCTGGACTTTAGCAAGATCGCCTCCAGGGACAACAGTTGGTGGCTGGTAATTGATACCGCATTTGAATCCAGTAGGACACCAATCAACAAACTGAATCGTACGCTTAGTCTTGATTGTACCAACAACTGAATCGTACGTACGTATTCTTTTTTTGCATGGGTTTCCTCTTTCGTAAATTCAGAAGGATAAAATGAAAAACTCATAACAGCTAAGTGTATGAACAAATAAGATGAACCAACGGTTCATAGTAGATATTAATTAGTCTTCAAAAAAATTTATTTACACAAAACTGGAAACTGGAAAATTAAGTTCTTTTTTTGTTTTGAACCTTAACTGGAAAATTAAGCTCTTTTATATATTTCTTCATTCTATCACCACTCACTTATCTTTTTCTTCATCTCTCTCTTCTTCTCCCTTGATTCTAGCTTCAAGTCGACGGCCAACGAGATGGCTTACTTGATTGTCGTTTTCGTTTTCCTTAGCCTGATCTGCAGTCTTGGTCGTGCACAGGTTCGGTTCCTTCAGGGTTTTGTAGTTTTCTTAAATTCTTCATGATTAGAATTTAGAGTCAGGTACATCTTCTCAAAACAACGATTTTCCTATATTTTACATAAATACATTATCGTAAATGAACATATACCTTGAAAAGTTACGCACACCTTGTATGTACTTTTTTATAATTTACTAATCAAATCCATTAACTGAAATATTAAATATAAAACTGATATGATTTTTTTAAGAGGATTCAATATGACAGTGACAGGAAAACTAGATTTTATACTATTTCTTTGTTTTTAGAAAATAGTAAATTCCGATTTTGTTTTGAATCCACGTATGCTAAAAAGTAAAAACACGAGGGTAGAGAAAAATCATGTTAAAAACAGATATCAATTTACTGTCAATTTCCGTTAAATATCTTTCATAAAAATTTCTGAATTTAGTATATTTGACGTAAATACAACCATAGTCAATCGATTAATATATATCAATTTTTAACAGACTTCAGCAGATGGAGACGTCGTCGATTGCGTCAACAAATACAAGCAGAAAGCATTCGAGCATCATCGGTTAACGAATCATAAACTCCAGGTCTATTTAATTGTTATTTAAAAAAATATTATTTATGTTATATCTGGATACTCAATTTAATTCATATATTTCTTTTTATTATGTTAATAATTATTAATATGTAATTTTGGTTTGGAAAAATTACAGGAGGCACCGTCTGAATTTCCTACGATAACCGAATCATATAAAAAAGGCAAATGGCGGACAAAGGAAGCACAACTTAGCACTGCACAGTGTCCACAAGGTACAATTCCAGTTCGACGGGACGGAGCTACTTTGACTCGGACAGAACCCGACTCCCCTAGTTCGACTCCTGGACATGAGGTTTTTATATGCTTAACCTATTTTATGTTTTTGATTTTTACAAACTTAATCAGTTTTTAAAACAATTAAAATTGGATAAGCTAATTTTAAGAAAAATGGGCTAAAACTAATTGTCTTAGCTTTAGGGTATTAAGGGGGAAACAAAATCTAAATGAGCTTTGGTTTTTGATTTTCAAATTTAATTTGTTTTAAAAGGAAAAAAATGGGCTAAACTGATTTTAAGAAAAATGGGCAAAATTTCATAACTTTGTTAAAACTTATACGGTTTTTTTTGTTTGAAGTACTTAAAAGGTAAAACTAATTGTGTGAGCTTTAGGGTCTTATGTCTTAATGGAGACAATAATCTAAATGGACTTAAGTTTTGGTATTTTTTAAGGCTGAGTAGCAATCAAAATGTGCTTATTTGTATTCCACTTCTTTTAACAAATATTTATCGGCCCGGCCACTAAAATGGATTTGCTTAAAATGTAATTTCATGAAAGTTTTTTAAAAAAGTAAATTTATTATTCGGTCACACGTTTTTGATAACATATAAGGGATATACACCATTTCTGAACCGAGCAAAATTTTCTGAATCCGAACCGCACTAAATTTATTTTAAAAACTAATAATTTTGGTATAATATAAAAATATACTAAGTATTTATAATATTAGTTAACTTTCATGACTCTCATATACTTTCTAGACCCGAAAATCTAAAAACCAAAAAAATTGAACCAAACCGAACTAGAATTTGAACCATATGCAGAATCCATGTCCAAATCAGAGGGAATTGTAGCCCAGTAGGGAGAGTATCCAAGCCCAGTTTGTGAAATAATTATTCATTTTCTTTTTCGGGCCCTAAGCCCAGAGAATACTGTTGGTAGGGAGACCAAAATATACACATTTATTTCTGCTTAAATATTATCATGTCTATCAAAAAGATTTAGAATATTTTTTAACCATCTTACCGATTAGAAATCACGTTAAAATTACTAACTTTTATGAATTATAAATTGGAAAAATTACAGTACGCACTTGTATCTACGAAGAGCCCATCAAAAATATACGGTGCAAAGGCGAAAATCAATGTATGGGCTTCGAAAGTTGAAGAAGGATCAGATGAAATGTCTATAGGGCAAATATGGCTTACCACAGGAGAATATAAAACTGATAACGTTAACACTATCGAAATCGGTTATCAGGTAGGTTGGTTTACATAGTTTATTTTTTTAAACTTTTACTATTGCTTTTACATTTTTAAAATCAAAATGTTATTATTCAAATATTTAGGTTTATCCGATGTTCTATTTGGACAACAACCCAAGACTATTTATCTTCTGGACGGTACGGTTTCGTTTTTTTTTCACTATCATTTTTCTTTTATTATCTTTAAACTTAAAATTATTATTATTATTTTCTATATTTATTATTATCAATCTGGATTTCAAAGTTGATTAAAAGAGTAATAATTTTACTACTATACCTACAGTAAAAAAAGGGTGAAATGGTATAAATGTATAATTGATTCTATATTATTCAATTATTTCTGAAAATTTTAGTCAATTATAATAAGAATTGTGATTAAATTTATACTAAAATACTCCTAGTGCATATTAGTTGTCATTCTAGTAATAATTTTTTTGTTTCATATTACTTGTCATTTTATATTTTCAATGCAAATTTATCACCATTTTTTCTTCTTTTACCCTTAATTTTTAGCTTAATAATTACTTATATCAAACAAAATAGTGTATTAATTAGGGGTAAACCAGAAAATTTAATTGTTTTCTTAATTTGTGTGAAAATACCTACAATGACAGCTAATTTGCAACAGAAGGAGTAGTAAATATTTAATATTAATTTTACTCTGTGAACATTAATAGCTTAGTTTAAGTGATATGTTTTCGAGGAACTACCAAATAAGTATATTTCATTATTGGTATTATATTAACTTTTCTCGGATTTTTATATAAAAACCGAACTATGCAAGACAATACTAAAAAGTGAATACAAATATTAGAATTGTTTGGCAGATTCTATGGCTAAACTGCTAAGCAGGCCTTGATGATGCATGTTTCAGAGGCCCATATTAGTTATTTATGTTTGTATAAAGGCCCAAATTAGTTATGTTATAAACTGAAACTTTGACCCAGAAAGATAATAATGCAAGTATTAATTTATTGTAAATTATTAAATTATATTTGAACAACAGAAGAAGCTTCAGACTCAAAACAAGAATTTTAATCTTTCGATGCAATTCAAAAATATAAATAAAATAATCTTAAAACACATAATTTAAAAAATACATTTTACAAAATTCCTTTACTTTTTGCATGCTAACAAAAATGTAAATATTTTTCAGAATGATACGTATAAATCTGGATGCTATAATCTTCAGTGCCCTGGTTTTATACAAACCAGTGGCAGTATTGTTTTAGGAGGCTCCATTACTCCTATCTCTTCTTTTGGAGGTAGTCAATCCGAAATTACCGTTCTAGTATGGAAGGTTGTGTTTCTTTCTCGTTGTTTTTATATAATTATATATATATATATTACATTTTATTATTCTAACTAATAAATAAAAATATATTATAGGATCCGAAACAGGGAAACTGGTGGTTGAGTATAGGATCTTTAGTGATAGGATACTGGCCGGCCGAGTTATTTAGAGAGTTAGGTGATTATGCGACTACAGTAGAGTATGGCGGCGAAATTACAAACTCGCTCACTTCTGGTAGACACACGACTACTGAGATGGGAACTGGCCGTTTCTCCGATGAAGGTGTCGGAAAAGTCAGTTATATCCGCAATATGGAGTTTGTAGATTACAAGAACAATCTCAAGTCGATTGAAGATTTGGAGAGAAAACCAACTAATCCTAAGTATTACGACGTGAAGAATATGCATACCGACGAATGGGGATGCCATATTTTTTATGGAGGGCCAAATGTTACGTCTATTCATTCGGGAGCAGTTTCTCCAACGGGTTCAATTGTTATTTCATTTCTTTTTATTGTCTTTTTTATCATGTAGCTATTTTCGGTGTTTATATGTATGCTTAAAATTTGTGTAGTGAACAAGCTTAATTTAAATGAAGATTAATGTGTGGCCGAGTGATATTAAGTTTCTGTAACTTTCAAAGATTTTGTTAAATAACAGCTAAGCTAGATGGCAAGAGCAAGTTACATAAATGAGAGAGAATCAGTGAAGACGCATCCAATGATACAAGGATGGGTTACATAAATGGAAAAACGGTAGAAAGAAAGAACTAATTATTAGACTTAAACCGAAAGAACCCCAACTATACTTTGTAGTCTCCAAACAAAATTTTGAAAACCACGTCGGTTTGATTTAAGAAAACAAGATATATGGGTTTGAAAGTGAGACTTGTATTAATAACCTCTCAATCAATATAACAAGCAAACACCATTGTGCCACTGTAACATTTCTAGGTAAACAATGGAAACGATTTTATATAATCGTATTATTACAGATCGATCACATATCCTTCAGTCACATAAATCTTCCCGTCGATTACGAACCCACACGGTTGCTGCGAATTCACGGCCTGAATCATGTTACAGACTCGTCCCTAAGTATGAAACTGGCAAATGGCAATCACGAACCCACACGGTCGAAGCCACTGATTACACACACATTATCCGAATCCACCACGACGTATGTTATTTTTATACAAAATGTTTTCTTATAGTTTAACAAAAGTCATAGAGGCACAATGGTATTTAGTTTGCTTTTGATTGCGAGTGTTATGTTTGAATCACGTTTTTGCATAACCTATATGTTTTGTTTTTTTTTAAAAAATAAATCGAAACGATGTTGTGTTGTGTACTCGAAAAATCCAAATGGAATTTAACACGGTTAATGTATATTTTTGCTCAAGTTAATGACGAATCTAATTTGGCTTGGTCAATAAAATTAGGGTTAATTTGGCAACTAACAATTTTTTTTAATAGTTATGAAAGTAATCAAAATTAGCATATGTGTGACAAAATATCAACCATTAGATTTAGATTAAATGGTTACTGTTTTTATTATAGTTTTTTTATTGGTTATAGAATGAATTTTTTCATAAAATTGTGAGATTAAAAAGAATAAATCAATAAAAGTTAGAGATTAACTACGTTTATGAAGTAGTTAGAATTGTTTTGTTTATATAAACCGAATTCTTGTTTTGACAGTTTTCCCAAATATAAAGCAAATGGAGTAATATTTTTATTTAATAAAAACATATAAGTTCAAAATAAAATTTACCTGGCGAGTCGTAAGGGCATCTCCAATCATACACCAAATCTTTTTTTTTTTTATATAAAATGCTCTCCAACCCAACACCATTTCCAACACCAATTGGTGTAAAAAATGGTGTAACACCATTTTGGTGTTACACCATTTTGGTGTTGAACTTTTTTAATTTATAAAATGGTCATTCATCTTCTAAGTTTTTTTAGAATAGATTATTTTATTTATCAAAATAAAAAATGATTAATAAATAAATTTTAGATATATAAATTTAAATTATAAAAACTTTTAAATTTATCACTATTTCACAAACTTTCTATAAATTATAGTTTTTGTTGTATATAATTAAAATTTGAAATATAAATGACATAAACTCTAATAGAAAATATAATTATATTGATTAATAGTTAATTTAAAATACATAAATTACTGAAATTAAAGATAAAAACATCAAATAAATTAGAAATAAAACAACAATGATTACTATTGACTTCTAACTTAATATTACTTCGGTAAACTGCTTCCGGATCCAGTAAGATCATCAAAATATTGTCCAAATGAAGCATCTTGAGACGAAAATAAAGACGTTCATTTTTCACTTTGAAATGCATTAGTTGATCATTTATAGGAAAAATATTCTTCTGGTGCTGAATAAACAAATAATTATTATGTTTTATTAATTTATATGGTGTAATGTATTTTGTTTTAATATAATGAATTTTTAATTTATATAATTTTATGAGAATTTAACAAAAATAAAATAGAAAAGATCAAATTGCAAATTTTAAAATATGAGGTACTATTAACAATTGACAAATAAATTGAAAAGAGAATATACTTATAATATTTGTTTTTGGTGTAAAAATTTGTGTAATATATTGAAGTAAAACCCAACACCATTTTGGGGTTGCACCATTTTTTACACTAAAATGGTGTTAACCATTGGAGATGGCCTAATACAGTAACTATAATAAATTGATTGATTTTTCTACATAAATAAATAAATGACTAGATAAATCAGATGGTGTTATGATTCATTCCCAAGTCTCCACAAATTCAAACATAACTCGAGCATCAAACGAATCATACTCTTCTATATTATTGGAAAACTATGATATATGTCTAGTTGTTTGTGATAATGTAGTCTTTGTATCATCATTTGAATTTAAACTTGACACAATACATTATTAAAAGAAAATTATTTAATTTCATTGAATATATTATCCAATACAATTGAAGACCAACAATTAAAAATCATATTTTAAAACTTGATACTTAAAACAACATAATTCATCGTTCCAATCGACAATTTCTGGGAAAATGATTGATTTTGTTATCTTTTGGTACAGCAACATTGTCCAGATTTACAATTTCCATCATCGAAATGTTCTACTATGCAGTCATGAAAGCATTCATAAATTCCGAAACATCGACTGATGCATTTTTCAGTTCCCGTTGGCTCAAGTACTGTACAAATACAATCCACGTTAAAACTAATATACAACCACAATCAAATAATAGCTATTTTATTTAATAAAAACTCTGAAAAACAAATAAATAGAAAAATAAACGTTCAACTATAGCTTTCAAAATAATCATTGGTAATTGAAAAATAACAATTTATAAAAAGCATCGTACCTGACTCGGCTACAACGTTGTCGTTAGAAAACGAAATGGCCAATGTTATTATAAAAAAGAGAGTGATAGAAGCTTTTGCAATACCCATTATACAAACTTTTATTCAGTTTTTATTGAAAAGAAAACAATATGTAGTATAGTAGTAGTTCTTCGCAAAACGCTCTATTTATAATAATCTTTATAAAAAAGTTTCAATTTAATACCTAATTTTCTGATTTGATTTTGACCATAAACGAATTTCCATATTTAATCATAATATCTTTCTCGGGTATATTTCTAAATGTATGTTTGAATCACATGGTATGAATTTTCTTATTTGATTTTGACCATAAACGAATTTCCATATTTAATCATAATACTTTCTCACATAGTAAGAAAACAAATTAATGTTTGACTAAAAATATATTGTTTTTAATTTTTTTTGTACTAAACAATTTTCCATAAGTTTGACCTAATAACAATTCAACAAAATCAATTACTATGTCTTGAAAACTATAATTCATAATCATGATTGCATCAAAAATGTAAAAAATCAATTTTTTTCTTTCTAAATCATCAATCTTAAAAAAAAAACAAAAAGAATTCGACCAAAAAAACAAAGAGAATAGTAAATCTATGGTCAAAGATTCATTTTTACTAACTTACTAAATAATAATATTCCGTCCCATCCGTTATAGTGATCCCGCAACTGTGAAAAAATGTGGTAGGTAAAAATTTTGAACTAAATCGTGCTACTTTGAATTGTGATGGTGTTTTTCGTAGCAGTCCAAGAAATTGCCCGGTCAAAATATATTGTCTAATAATTAGCTCCTACCATTTTTATTCATAGATTCCTCATTTTTGTGGTCATCATAGAATTGATCTTGTTGGATAATCGTGAAAATGCGGAGTTGAAAAAGATCAAGAATTGTCGAAAGGGAAAAAGAATCCTACACGTGTCAAAGAGATTTCCATTTTGTAGAAATAGAAATATTATTCCCATATATTCAATATATCAGCGTAAATGCAATATTTGATTGCGAAAGTTAATGTCGGAAATTTTCAAATAATAATTACATATATGTACTAGAAAGTTAATGTCGGAAGATTTGATTGCATATATAATTTTTACTTGACTCACCACAAAAGGTGTATATTTTTTCATTTGAATCAAAACAGTTTTTGTTATGGAAGAAAATAATACAATTCTTAGAGATGTTTTTTAACTTTCTTTGTCAACCTCTTATATATTCAATATAGATAGATGAAACAAAATTCTAACTTTTTAGTAAAAAGTTTTTACAACCAAAACCAACATAAATTATTCAAATATGGAAATTCGTTTATGGTGAAAACAAAATCAGAAAAATTAGGTAGTAACTTGAGACTTTTTGTATAAAGATTATTATAAATAAAGCCTTTTGTGAAGAACTACTAAACAACATATTGTCTTTTTTCAATAAAAACTGAACTAAAGGTTTGTATAATGGGTATCGCCTAGGTTACACGGAAACTCCATCCGATGAGCGTTTCCCGTTTCGGAATCGAAAACGCGATGGAAACGCGAGGAAACGCGTTTCCTAAAATTATTGATTTGGAAACGCATTGGAAACGCGAGTTTCCGTTTTGGAAACGCGAGTTTCCGTTTTGGAAACGCGGCTCTTTTTTTTTTGGAAACGCGATTTTTGATTTTTTGAAAATAAATTAAATATTTTAAAAATATATGGATCTATTTATTATTTAGTAAGTTTAAAAACATATTATGAAACACTCATATTATTTTTCTTTTATAATCGTTCATTATGATAACCAAAAATAAAGATGATAGTCTAAATATTTGAATTTGAATGATATTTGTTTAATTTTTAATTAAACTATTTAATATCTATGTATTGGATTTTTGTATTTCAAATACTTTTTAATATGGTTTTGATTTTTAATAATTTTTTCATGATAATAGTATATATATATATATTTGTATATATATAGACGTTTCCAAAACGTACCCGTTTCCTCTTTTTTTTTAAAAACTCGTTTCCACGTTTCCTAACGTTTCGCTTCCGCGTACCCGTTTCCGATTCCATGCAACATAGGGTATCGCAAAAGCTTCTATCACCCTTTCTTTTTATTATATAATAACATTGGCCATTTCTTTTTCTAACTACAACGCTGTAACCGCGTCAGGTACGATACTTTTTATAAATTGTTATTTTTCAGTTAGTATTAACAATATCGAAAGCAATAGTTAAACGTTTACTTATTTATTAGTTTTTTGGAGTTTTATTAAATAAAAGAACTATGATTTAATTATGGTTGTATATTAGTTTTAACGTGGATTGTATTTGTACAGTACTTGAGCCAACGAGAACTGAAAAATGCATCAGTCCATGTCTCGGAATTTTTGAATGCTTTCAAGACTGCATAGTAGAACATTTCGATGATGGAAATTGTAAATCTGGACAATGTTGCTGTACCAAAAGATAAAAAATCAATCCTTTTCTCAGTAATTGGCAACTGAAACGATGAATTATGTTGTTTTAAGTATGATTTTCCTATTGTTGGTCTTCAATTGTATTGGATAATATATAATGAAATAAAATATGATACATATTCTTGCTCATATACTGAATTAAATGGTGACGCCAAATCCTCATGTGTTTCATCATCTATGCTACCTTCATGGCACCAATCATGATCATGTTCATTACTGTCAAGTCTTCTATTCTGAGTGAACACTCAGTGATACGATCATCCAAGTGAACCAAAGACCATCGAACGGAGCCAGCATTCCAAACCCGACTCCTTCACCAACCACACATGTACTCTATTTTAGATTCAGGTTATTGTTTAAAAAGGTTTTGCTAATTTCTAATAGCTTTTTGAGGTGTCCTTGTCTTGAAGGAAGATGGAGTTTTAGTGTTCTCGATCCATTACTCATGATGATTCACTTGCTGCCAGTGTTCTTATCATGTCGTAGTTAGCGATATAATGTACATGAGATTGGCTTGGTTTTGTCTTGATGACTATGATGATGGAAATTATTTTTGAGAATTATTGGTTAATTGTAGAAACATAGTTTCAGAATGGGTGAGGAAAGTTCATGTTATGAACCTAATCCAGCGATGGGAAACAAAAGTCTATAGAGTTGCATGTGGTGGTGAGAGGACTAGGAACTTCTTAAGTTCTTATTAAGTATTGAGTGGCATATACTGGGAATGATCATGAATTTGAATTGTATCTATATATAATTTATGTAGAAAGAAATTGCAGATTTTGATATTGGTTACAATGCTCTTAATAAGATAGAGTACAAGTAGAGACTTGTGCGTTAACTTTTGGCATGACTTTTTTTCTCTAGCAAAATTGGTAAATTGAGTTTGTTTTCGAGAGCTTATTTTTGGTAGATTTCGAAGAATTACTTCTTCTTGCATCTTGATATAAGATAATGTCACTACCATTACAACATTTTAGTAAGCATAAATTAAGATATTTTGAAACAAAAAAATGTGTTTTGCCTCGTCTCAGAATATTTGTGTTGGTGGAGCTAAAATCATATGGAGTACATTCCTTTCCAGTAAAAGGTCTTCATCTTCGAGTTTGTTGTATATACATGATTAAATGACTCAAGTTGTCATCCTCTCGCTATATGTCTCAACTCTCGAAAGTCCATTCGCAACTGAGCAGTACACACATGGAACTTTTGAAGCAACATTCGAGAAACAAGACCGGAACTCTCCCAATTCGACAAGTGGGATCCGAGAAGCGGTCTCACAAATTCATTTAGTAGGATTGACTAATTAATTATCCACTAGAATCTTCCTCCAAGTGGGCCAATCAAAATAAAGTCATATTTTTTTTATTAATAATAAGGGTAATAATTAGTTTTACTCAAATTTAGAGCACATTTAACGATGAATGTTTAAGAGTGTCAATCAATTATAATAATATTAAAAATAAAATAAAAGAGAGAGACCATAAAAATATCAGCACTAAAATACTTTTGAAACAGGTTATAAGGCAACTCTCCACTTATCTATTTACTAGAAATTTAATTTGTTGTATTTCAAATTTTTAATTTAAATTTATTAAAAGTATAATTATTTTCTGAATCAGTTGATACTCCTAACAATTCATCAATAAACATGCTCTTATGATTTTACGCAACAACACATATGAGATTCTGGATTACATATTCCATCATCGAACCCATACCTCACATAGTCATGATGGCATTCATGCTTTTGGTACATTCCTTCACATTTAACATGGCAAACTTGAAATTTTAGCTTGATAATATAAGACCCATGTTAATATTATCATTATATATATATGTGTATATATATATATCCAACTATTTTTATAATATATATGTCCAACAATATATTTTCATCGAATTTCTAAAACAATGTACATAGAAATGTTCACTACAAAAAAGGGGTGTATTACATCACTTAAATTGAATCAGAAAATTAAATGATATTATTTTGAATTACTTAGTTAATAAATGATATAAAATATGTAATTTAACATCAATTATCATAATTGATGTTGCTATTGACTATTTTGGCATCATTTCAATAAAATTGATACAAATTTCCAATAACTTACATCACTTTAACAAAAATGATATAAAATTTGATTTTGCATCATTTACATAATCGATGTATTTATTATTTTTTAGTAGCATCACTTTAAAAAGTAATACAAAATTTTATATCATTACAAAAATGATCCCAACAAATTTTATTAAAAAATTAATGCATATAATTACGTTTTCTAAATCAAGCTATTTGTAATAAATAAATAATTATTCATTCATATATTTAATTTATCAACTAGCATTTCACGTAACCCAATGATGATATAGAAATTCTTATATATCTAATAATCATAATTAACTTGTGTTTATTTGTTTTTGGCCTGTGATTTTATATACCCATATATATAGTCAAAATATACACTTAATTATATATATATATATATATATCTTTCATTCTTAATAATAATTTTTCATAAAAACCTTCATCCAATTTTTGAACGAAAAAAATCTCTCTTTTATCGTAGAAACATGCTTCTTTAAGCAAATTAATTTGAAGTAATTAAGTTGAACAAACTAAAAAACTAATATGTGATAAGAATTTATTTGTCCCACATCGACAAAGAAGAATGAATTGGAGACATTCACTCTCCTATAAAAGAAATCCACCACTTGCCCAAATTTCGTAAGATTTGTTTTTATTTAAATCCCTGTACAAATCAGTTATAATAATTAATTAGTAAAGGATTTGGGACCATATAAGCCATATTTACATATACTCCCTCCGTTCTTTTAAGTTTGATGTTATAGGATTTTTACACATATTAAGAAAACAAATAAATACTTAGTTATAAATGTCTTGTTTTTTGAACTAAACAATTTTCTATAAATTTTAACCAATAGTAATTCAATAAAATGAGTTAATGTGTTTTGGAATCAACAATTCAGCATTATACATTCATTAAAATTGCATAGAAAATGTAAAAATTCAATCTTTGCAAAACAATTTTTTTTCTAAAACATCAATTAAAAAAGAACGGAAGCAGTATTTTATAAATAATAAATATGAAAAATATGGGACCATATTCCAAAAAGTCCTCAGCTCCGAGAAGTGGAAAGATCATGGTGGGCATCTTGCTTCTTTTTCTTAATTTTTTTACTTATGTTTTGCTTAGATTTTGCTTATTTTTTTCATTCAAAAAAACCTAAAACCCTAAATTTTTAAAGTTTACTCTCTCTATTTAAGTTATAAAATTGATACATTAAACTTGTTTAAAGACTATCAATTTTAGGTATCCAAGTTCCAAAATATGTTAGTTTTAATGGTTTAGACAATAAAAAAAGTTTTCAAATTTAAGTTAGTTAATAAATGTTAGTCTCTTGATTTAAGTTATAAAATAAATAGGTACAATAAAATATTTGAAGGTTATCAATTTTGTAGCTATCCAAATTTCATAATATTTTAGTTTAAAGGATTTAAGATACACACTTTTTTTTGTCAATAGTGTAACATGATTACAATATACACACATGTTTTTTTTGAGGAAAAATGGATTATGTACTTAGTTGAAATATTGTTAAGAATACTAATAACAGCTAAATTTATAATGAGAACAGAGAATAATACAAGTAGCCTTATTGGTTATTGTTGTAAGAACTTTGCGTTAAGCTTAAGAAATTACTTTATCATATACAAGAAATTACTTTATCATATACAATATCATTGTTCAGAATTAGTTTTTACATTCTATTGACAATAATATGAATGTTATCCACAGTGACGCATATAATGTGACCGGAGAATAAGAATTTTATTATACTCTACATAAATAAAATACAGACTAGAGAAGCCGATGTGTTTATTATTGTATTAAATGTTAATCTATATCTCGACATGTTTATCTTTCTTTAACATATTATTTTTATTTGAATCATTTTTTAAAAATAGAGTTCAGATGGAGAGTATATCGATTGCGTTGAGAGAAGGCAACAGTTTGCATTTGACAATGAGCTTCTAACACATCACCAATTTCAGGTTTTTAATTTTCTTTTTGTGAAAATGTGATTTATCAATGTATGCTCTGTCTCGATAATTTAATTAACCTTGAATTACCATGTTAATTTTTTTCTATAAGAAAAAATAAATAATATGGTTTTTTTTGGGGGGGGGATGTAGGAATTCCCATCAGAAATTCCTCGTACAATGCTGCTACCGACGAAAAGCAAAAAACAGACACGACAATCTCATGTTAGCACCGCAAACTGTCCCAAAGGAACTATCCCAGTACAACGGGACGAATCGGTCATGGTTCAACCCACCACCGACCCTCTCGTACGTGAGGTACCACTTCCTTAATTAACATGTTACTCATTATTAACATTTTCTGAGTACAATACTAAATAATCTAGCAAATGGCTATTTCGTAACCTGATTTTGATTTTTCAAAAAGAAAATGGCGATTTTGTACACTAAATTTTAAAAAACAAAAGTGATAATTGATTTTGTGAAATGAAAATATAAAAAAAAATCTGACTGATGTTCGACATATCCAACTTAAAAACAACACTAATTGGCGGTGGTCCGAGGTGACAATTTTTAAACTCATGCGTAAACAATTATAAACATCGTCTATACATATTTAAACTCTACCCTTTTTCTTTTTCCCATTTTGCTTTTAACTCTCTCTTTATAAACTCTCAACTTTTTCATTTCCAAACTTCCTCTAAAATATGTAAGTTTTAATACAATTTTATGTTTATAATTGTAATTAGGTAGTTACTGGATATTAGTTTAGTATGTATTTCCCTACTTTACTATGCTCCACTCACCAATCAACAAATTACAACCATTAACTTTTGCCAGTGTAATAATAAGGAAACTAACAACAGTCCATGGTAGTTTGTTGCTAGTTAAGGCTAGTTGTACAAGTGGAGTATGGTAGTTTGTTGCTACTAACTATTTAGTATATCACTTACATTATTTAGTATTAATTCTGGTAGTTGAAACTCAATCTGATACTTCTATTTTTTTAGTGTTTATTGGTGATACTGAAAGTTTATAAGAAAAAATAACTAATTTATGTTTATAAAAAAAAATTAAAAATTAAAATCAAAGAATAATCTAATTACTATAGATAAATATAAAAGATTTTATAAAAACACAAATTTATTATGGTTCATAACCTCGGAAAGGTGAATTACAAATCGTAAAAACACAGTAAAACATAAAATCGCATATAGTAAAATACAAAAAAAAGTAAAAATAGAAGCACTTTAAAAAGATGATGTTGAAACTTCTTAACTCGGTTAAACAAAAAAAAAAAAAAAAACAACCCCGAAACCTAAAAAAAATTACCCACTCAGAAGCTGCCACGTAGCCTCGCTTACTGTTCAATTAGTATCACTAATCTGATACAATCTTGGCTCAAGAGAAACCCAATTAATAATTAAAAACTCAAAAACACAATTGATACCCATCAAAGTTTAGCTATAATGGTTGTATACACACACACAAAACAATATGGTAATTTTTTAGTCGTTTGATACACTACAAGAAAACTGATAAAGAGCCACTCCGAAAAGCGTCACAAAATCGTCGCAAATGACTCAGTAGCCACTATTTTGTGACGAAATAGGGTCGTCGCAAAATCTGCGTTGCTAATTTAAAACGTCGCAAATGAGTGGCAATTTAGTGACGCACTTGTGACAGGGTTTTGTAGTCGTAAATTTATGACGACTTTGAGACGAATTTAGTTGTCGCTAATTAGCGTCTAAGTAGTGACACCCTATATTTTGCGACTATTTAGTGACTGATTTTCAGTCATTATATAGAGACGAAGTAGTGACGACTTTGTAGTGGTAGAATTGTGACGCTTTTGAGACGGCTTTCGTTGTCGTGACTGGCTGTTTAGAGTCACTAAAGAGTCACAAAATAGCAACTACTTAGTGACTCATGAAAATTTGTTTGGTTGCTAATGTGTTGCATTTTTGCAACTTATTTGTCACCTAAAACTGTTTCTTATGCAATACTAAAACCAAATTAAAACTGAAATTGAAATGCATCACAAAAGTATATAATTATACAATCAAAGTAGGAAGTTAATTATTTTACTCCACATAAGTTAATCAAGCTATAATGCTTGCCAAAAGCTAATAATTTAACATTACAAAAAGTTAAACTTAAGTTTGAGTTTGAGAAAGTAGAGAGTTTGAGAATAGTAGAAAGTAGAGAGTTTGAGAACAGTAGAAAGAAACCTTTCAAGTGGTTGTTTCATTTGCAGGAGAGTTGGTTTCATTTGTAGAGTTCATTGGTCCAGAAGCAGGTTCAGACAAGTATGCTGCGATCCTTGGATCTTCCTTCTTCAAAAAGGAGAGAAGCTTATCCATTTCAGAGACTCGGGCATGACTTTTCCTTAGATCATTTAGCTCAGCATCACGTCGCCTATTGTCCTCATCGTTTTGAGCTAGCTTACGACGAGCAGAGATAAGCTCTTCTTGGATCTCTAGTAGATCAGGCGCAGAAGGGGTTGAGGTTGCATAGCTTATCTTCCTTTTCCCTTTGTTGTATTTCTGAGACAGTCCACCTATTCCAAAAGGGCTTCCTTTTTCATTGAATTGAATACTCTGCAACAACAAACAAAACAAATTTATTGTGACAAAGGAAACATATAGAAAAATTCTATGAAGCTGAAATCCAAGTATGAAGTAGTGAATGGTTCACCACTTACCTAAATCCAAACTATGATTTAGTATAAGAAGCAAGTAAAAACAGAAAGAGAAATTCTTCCTTACCTTAAGGAAAACATCATTCTTCTCTTCAATAGTGAGGTTGCGCTGAGTGGAAAGCTCAGAAGATAGGTCTGCCTCGTCTAGTCCATTGGCTGTCCGCAGCTCGATAACCTCTGCTAGTTTCTTCTGATACGTATCTGCGATTTGCTGAGCTTTTAGATCAACAAATGTACCATTCGCCATTGTGTGTGTCTTGACAAAGACTTCTCCAAATGAGACAGGTCTTCCCAGTTCTGCCTCCTGTACAAATGTAAGTGAAATATTAGGCAGATGGAGGATTAAGTAGACGCAAGTTGTAACACAGAAAAAATTGAGCAATGTACTACCATTTGTTGCTCAACAGTTAGGTGAGAGGTTTGGCCAGAACAATGCTTGTAGATGCCAAGTCCACCACGAGTAGAGTTACGAGAGTCTGAGGCACTTTTGCTCTTAGCCATTGCCCCAGGAGTTTTCCAATACGCCATCATATAGTTCCAAAGGGTAAGACCAATCCAAATGGGTCTTACACCCTTCCTCCTAACCTGACTGACAATTCCTCTAAGCCGTTTTGTAGCAATCGTCCAGAAATGTTCCCTTACTACCTCAGTGGTCCCTATTTCCCAATTGTATTTCCGCTACATAGTAAAAAACTCAGTTAGATATTGATCAATAGAAGTATAACAGTTATGTTTTGCTCAAGAATGAAAAATTACCGCAAATGTTCGGAAATATAGCTCTTGTTGATCTCTGGGCGTCACCGACCAGCTGTAGTAAGGGCCATCAAAGTTGCTACGAAATATCCGACAAATCGCTCGGGTCAATACTCCCCTGTCCCGAGTGAACCTAAGACATGAATATAAAGAGAGGTTAATAACACTAACAGATATAAGCAGACTATGATATGCAAATGGAAAACACATAAAATGATACTACCACTCTCTAAATCGTACTACAAGTCCTAATATTAAACCATATGTTCAAGATAAACAACAACTACAAGCAACTCAATAAACTTACCACAACGAATCTGTTTGGTAAACTTCACTGAGGAGAGTTAGCCTCTCTCGCCCTGGAAGAGCCAAAACATGGTCCAAGAGCTGCTGGTCGTCTAGCCCTTCTGGTTCCTGATAACGTTCCATGTCTTCACCATCTTCTTCTTCACCATTGGGTTCGTCTTCTTCTTCCTCATCATTTTCTTCCTCGCTATTATCAACTTCATCTTCTGGATAGGCTTCTTGGCGTTGTTGGAAACTGAGGCTGGGAAGTTGGATACTGGGTGGAGGTTGACTCGATAATCCACAGAATGGAAGCCTATTAGTTGTATCTCTATAAGGCGGAGGAACATATTTGGTTCGAGAAACTGACACCGTCGCCTGAGAGTCGGGACTTCCATTAGCAGACGGAGGAGTACGACCTCGTGGGTTGGAGCACTGAGAAGAACCACCGCCGCCGGTTGACCTATCTCGGTGCGATGGTAGGACCTCTTCGGCGTTAAGTCTTTGTGGTCCCCGTGAGGTTGAAATATCTTCCTCCGCAACCGCTAGAAGCTTTTGAAGACCGCCGTCTCTGGACGTACCCTCTCTGCTATTGTGATTTGGTGGTGTTTTTGATGTCGAAGCACCACCAAGAGTCACTTCACCACCACCGGTTCGTTTACCACCACCGCCGGTTCGTTTACCAACACCGCCTGTCTGTTTGACACCAACCCTAGGACCGCCGGTCTTTTTCACACCACCACTAGGACCCCCAGTCTGTTTCACACCACCACCAGAAGCAGCGGTTTGTTTACCTCGAGCGCCGATTCGGTTTACACCACCACCACCGGTGGTTGCCTTTCTACCTCCACCTACAAGACCACCTCGCTTCTTAACAACCATCTTTTCGTATTTTGATTTGAAGAGAATCAGAGAAATCGAGAGAGAAAAAAGAAATTAGGGTTTCAGAAAACTGATTTGGGGATTTTTCACTTTCTTATATAGACTAAGATAAGGCGTCACAAATGCGTTGGTAAGGCGTCGCAAAATAAAAGACCGCGTAAAAGGGCTAAAATTTTCGCGGTCCAAGCCCAAATTTTTGATATTTGGAGCCAAAAATAGGTCGCAAAGGAGTCACTTATTTGTGACTATTTTGTGACGCAGTTGCGACGACGACAAACCAATACCCTAAACCTTGATAATTTATGACCAATAGATTGAACAATTCTCCTATATAATACACTTGTAATGTATATCTTAACAATTTGATTGCTTATCTGCATTAAAATACTAGAAATGTGGTTGATTTTCAAAACTCATTATTTTACCCCAAAATTCTTTGAAAGGGTTGGAAAAGAGTTGCGAATGCGTCACAAAATTCTTGGCGTCGCAAAGGAGTCACGTATTTGTGACTCTTTTGTGACGCAGTTGTGACGACGACAAACCAATACCCTAAACCTTGAACATTTATGACCAATAAATTGAACAATTCTCCTATATAATACACTTGTAATGTATTTCTTAACAATTTGATTGCTTATCTGCATTAAAATACTAGAAATGTGGTTGATTTTCAAAACTCATTATTTTACCCCAAAATTCTTTGAAGGGGTTGGAAAAGAGTTGCGAATGCGTCACAAAATTCTTGGCGTCGCAAAGGAGTCACGTATTTGTGACTATTTTGTGACGCAGTTGTGACGACGACAAACCAATACCCTAAACCTTGAACATTTATGACCAATAAATTTAACAATTCTCCTATATAATACACTTGTAATGGATTTATTAACAATTTGATCGCTTATCTGCATTAAAATACTAGAAATGTTGTTGATTTTCAAAAATCATTATTTTACCTCAAAATTCTTTTACACTTATATGTTTCTTAGTTTAGGAATTTCCAAACATCAATTGCAATATAAATTTAAACTTATAGTGCTAGTTAATTGTAATTATTATAACTAATGCTGTACAAAACAATGTAACCATATAGAATTAATATATACACATTCAATATGTTGCAAAATTCTCAGCATTTCTCGAAGGCGTTGGAAAAGAGTTGCGAATGCGTCACAAAAATTCTTGGCGTCGCAAAGGCGTCACGTATTTGTGACTATTTTGTGACGCAGTTGCGACGACGACAAACCAATACCCTAAACCTTGAACATTTATGACCAATAGATTGAACAATTTTCCTATATAATACACTTGTAATGGATTTATTAACAATTTGATCGCTTATCTGCATTAAAATACTAGAAATGTAGTTGATTTTCAAAAATCATTTTTTTACCCCAAAATTCTTTTACACTTATATGTTTCTTAGTTTAGGAATTTCCAAACATCAATTGCAATATAAATTTAAACTTATAATGCTAGTTAATTGTAATTATTATAACTAATGCTGTACAAAACAATGTAACCATATAGAATTAATATATACACATTCAATATGTTGCAAAATTCTCAGCATTTTTTGAAGGCGTTGGAAAAGAGTTGCGAATGCGTCACAAAAATTTTTGGCGTCGCAAAGGCGTCACGTATTTGTGACTATTTTCTGACGCAGTTGCGACGACGACAAACCAATACCCTAAACCTTGAACATTTATGACCAATAGATTGAACAATTATCCTATATAATACACTTGTAATGTATTTCTTAACAATTTGATTGCTTATCTGCATTAAAATACTACAAAAACAAAATACTACAAATATCTTTACACTTATATTTTTTTTAGTTTTGGAAATTCCAAACATCATGTCACTAATTTACATTTCATATGACTAATGTAGGTTAGAACAAGGTAGTTACATAAAAATAAATTGTATATACTTTAAATATGTTGTTCAACTCTTAAACTATTATGGAGCCGTTGGTAATTCGTCGCAAATAAGTCACACAATTTTGGATTGTCGCAGAGGAGAGGCAAATGCGTAGGTAATTTGTGACGACTTTGTGACAACAAAGAAAAAGGGAAAATGAAAATTGGTTCGCATAGCCTCGAACCCGCGAACTTAGGGTACACTATATATGATGCGAAACCGTTGGGCCACTAAAGGCATTCGATATATTTGCACAATAACAAATATATATATATATATATATATATACTTGTATGATTAACATAAATTAGTTAATTAGGAGCAAACCATGCAACACCCTAGGATTAAACTTGTATCATTTTTATTAACTTAATTCTACTGTAATTATTAACAATTTGATTGATTATATGCATTAGCATAACCAAAATGAAGTTGATTTTTTCAAAATCAATACTTTACCACATATTAACTACATTAAACTTAATTATAAGATTTAGAAATATCAAACATCAATTGTAAAGTGAATTTAAATTAACAATACCACTAAATTGAGATTCTTATGTCTAATGTAGTTGAGAACCATGTAATATGTTGTTTAATTCCAAACATTCTTAGGTTGTGTCAGTAAAGAGTGGGTAATAAGTCACAAACTTTAGAGACTCATTACAGTGTCGCAGAAGAGTCACTAATTTGCCACGCCGTTGTAACTAACGTTAAACGGTCACAATATTGTCGCAAAGTAGTCACTAATTTGTGACTCTTTTGCGACATACTCTGTTAGTCGTAAATCAGTGACTGATTTGTGACGAACGATTACGTAGTCGCTAATGAGTAGCAAATGCGTCGCAAAAGAGTCGCAAAATTTAGTGACGAAATTATCAGTCACAACAGGTAGTCACAATTTAACAGTTTTCTTGTAGTGATATTATATAAATAAGTTTTGAAATGACACATAGCCGGTGGATAAAAAGATATACCGTAACTAGAAATAGAGAAGGAACCATAGGCATTAACACTGAACCGCTCAACTGAAACATTTCAAGATTTTTCCAGTGGTTATATATGAGACGTTTCATTCAGTTTTTCTTAGGACTAGACCATTACATTTCTACCGAAAGTTTAATAGAATGACAATAAAACTAATATTCTTATTTTGAAATAACAGTATGCGAGCAGAACTACGAAAACCCCATCGACAGTTTATGGGACGAAGGCCACAATAAACGTTTGGAAACCAAGAATAGAAAAAGGAGCAGATGAGCTATCTATATCACAAGTATGGATTACCTCCGGAGATTATAAAACCTACGATCTTAATGCGATTGAAGTTGGTTTGATGGTAAATTTAGTGATAACATTTATTTTATTTCTATATTTTCTAACTTTTAGTTTATTATATAACTAATATACTGTTAAACTATTTTAATCATTTAACTTAGGTTTATCCGGGTTTATATGCGGACAACAAAACGAGATTGTTCATCTTCTGGACGGTAAGTATGAGATTTAATTATTATCAACTTTATGATCTTAGTAACATAAAATTATAAATAGTTAAATCAAATTTTTGTCGCTAAGTTTAATAAATGCATCATACGAACCATATTTTAGGATTATTTGAGTATTTATTTTCGAATTAAAAATTACAATAATGAATTACTTTTATTTATATGGTCATTAGAAAATAATCAAAATATTATGAATTTATATATAAGAGCGCTGAATAGAAATGTTAATAAAAAATAATCAAAGAAAAACTAGATTCAATGATGTCAATTATGGAAGTATCGTAATTGAGTTTTAGCCGATTGTTAAGAGACTGAAGGCTTTAAAAAAAGAGGATGTATGATTTCACTAAAGGATATTGAACGATTTCACTAAAATAAGGAAATAAGGTGAAACTTTAGAATATAATATTCTATTCAAAATGTTATTTTCAGGTTTTGAAAGTAGAAAAGAAAAAAATTGAAAACGTAGTAATATCGCAATTTAAAATAAATAAATAAATCTTAAATTTGATATATAAAGTATAAAATTAATGGTCACATTTTTCATAAATTGTACAGCAAAATATACCGAGAGTAATTTGTGATCTTTATGTAAAAATGTACGTAGTTCTACAAAAATGCATTCCCCGACGAGCTTCTGTAATTCAATATTTGAATCAATGATTTTAAAAATCTAGAGAAACAAAAACTATTTTCGAAATGTTTAAGAAAACATAAAAAAAAATTATGTATAAATTAACTTTCTATAATTATATTAGTGTTTTGTGAAAAGATGACAAAAGTAAATATATTGGTTATACATTTAGAATTTGTTTGAAGATTGGATAAATTTATTATGCAATAATAGATAAAATAATAAGTTCTCAAAAACTAAACAACTATTTATTTAAAATCAAATACCAAATCGAAAGAATTTCATAAAAAAAATTAAAAAAAATTAATAATTTAAAATATGATATTATAATGTGTAAATAAATGTAAAATTTATATACTAACATAAAATACTTACTAATTCATGTGATACATGATATTGATAGAAAACATAGGAAAATAACACAAAAATATCAAAAGAAACCAAACTCGCGTAACGCGCGAGTCCAACCCTAGTAATACTATAATTAGATGTTACGTAAGCTCAAATTATGTTTGATGAAATCGAATGCAACAGAAATGATAAATTATATAGGTTATGTTTTATACTTATATGGTCAATGCCAACGTTTGATTTTGCTTCATACTCCAACGTAACTTATCAAATTAGTATTTAATTTCGAGTCTTCTTCCAATAGACGTAGCGTTTTCATATATAATTTAAAAAAACCATGTTTTTAGTTTTGGCTGTTGTTTTTATGTATTTACTAGAATATTTTTTTGTGTGCTAAATGTTTGTACTAGAATTTGATCTGCACTCTGCACAAACCTTTTTTATTTATATAGATTTGTGTCATACATTATATATTAAGCAATCATTCTTTTTACTTTAACAAAAATAATAATATAGTATTAAGTAACTAGTACATGCATATATACAAATATATTTTGAGTTTTTTTCACCCAAAATAAAATGAATTAAATATAGAAGATTTAGTCACGGTCAAATAAAAAAAGAATTGAGAATTAATTAGAGATTCTCATAAATAAAGAGTCCTATGACACTATATATATTTTTTTTTTTGAACAAACAACTACTTTTCATTAATCATAAAATTCAGTTGGTACAACATTTAAACCTTGTTTGGCTAAAAAATCAGCCTTAGTGTTATCCTTTCTCGGGATAAAGCTAAACTCAATGAACCGAAAAAGATTTGAACAAATTGTAATGTCTGAAATAAGTCCATGGATTTCTGAGATCGATCCTTGGTTGTTGATTGCATCCATCAATTGTTTGGAGTCTGATTTGATACTAATCTTGGAGATTTCCATTGATAGGGCATTTAGCAACGCTGATCTTACCGCCATGGCTTCTGCGGCGAGGGCCGACGAGACATGGAGGGCTGAAATTGACTTCTCCGAGCTTCGATTGCGGCTAAGTTGAAGAACCCAGCCGAGTCCTGCCTTTTCCGATGTAGCAATCCAAGCTGCATCTGTGTGACAGGTGATAACATCTTCCCTTTCTAAATCAGGGGTTTTTGAATTCGTTGATGATGGTACATCACTCAACTTTGTAGTGATCGATTGCGCAAGAGTCCATTCCCGAGCATCCTGAAGAGCTTTGAGGATCGTCTCCGCAGCCGTAAAGGTTCTATTGCTGAAGACTTGTTGGTTTCTCGCACTCCATATAGCCCAAAGGATCCACGGGCTTAAGGAGCTTTTTCCGATTCCGATTGGAGGCAGCGGGATCATCTCCTTCACTGTACCAAGGCCCGAGGACACACTTAAAACTTGGGCAGAATCAAAGCAAGTGCTAAACGGAGCCAGACGCCATACTTCCTGAGCAAAATTGCATGTGAAAAGAAGGTGTAAGATCGTCTCTTTTTCACCGCAGTGGCAACAGTTATGGTTATCTACCACATTCCGGATCACAAGTTGCTCTCCCACAGGTAAACCTCGATGAACTGCCTTCCACATAAACATCCGCACCTTGGGTGCTGTTTGTACCCTCCAAACATTAGCATTCCAGTCCATATCCACATTATGATTTCTTATAGCCAGTCTATCCTGTTCCTCAGCTGCTACACAATATCCGGACTTGGTAGAATATACACCAGAGGGATTTCCTAGCCAAATGCGTCTATCTTTTGCCCCAAATAGGCTAGGTTTGATGTTTAAGATCTGTATTTTATAGCTAGGTAGAATCTGTTCTATTTTCTCTATATTCCAAGTAGCCGAGTGGGAATCTATGAGATCACTAACCTTCATATGTTGATACTCCTCAGGTGGTGGTCCCATTGGGGCTAGTTTTTCAGAGGTTGACAACCAAGAGTCATTCCACACACTGATGTTTTGACCATTGCCAACTGCCCATCCAAGTTGTTTAACCAGGAGATCTCTGCCAGCCAGAAGGCTTGTCCAGCCATGGGAAGCCTTCTTAGGCGCTGTACACGTCAAAAGATGATCCTCTTTGCAATATTTAGCATTTAGGATCCTAGCCAGAAGGCAGGTTGGTCGATTCAGCATTCTCCAGGTAATTTTTGCAAGAAGAGCATCATTGAAGTTGTTGATGTCTTTGAAACCTAAACCACCCATACTCTTTGGTTTGGCCATTTTCTTCCAGGCCACCCAACTAATTTTTTGTTTTTCAGGTGAGGAGTCCCACCAGAATCGAGTTAACGCCGATTGGATCCTCTTGCACAGCGACTGAGGTACTTTAAAGCATGTCATTGCATATACAGGCATAGCAGCTAAGACCCCTTTTAACATAACCGTTTTTCCAGCTCCCGACAGCATCTTGGTGGACCAGCTTGCAGCTTTATGCGTGATCTTGTTCACAATGTAGGTAAACAAATCTTTTTTTTTCCTTCCAAAATGCTCAGGTAGTCCTAGATATTTTCCTGCTCCTCCTTCATTTGTTATTTGAAGTAACCCTTTCATATTTTCCTTGATGCTCTGTGGGGTTCTCCTTGAAAAGGATATGGCAGATTTTTGGTAGTTGATAGATTGTCCAGAAACAGCTTCATAGGTTGTCAGTATTTTCTTCAATTCTTGACAACTTTTCTTATTGGCCCTGCAGAAAATCATTGTATCATCTGCAAACAACAAATGGTTAACTCTTGGACAACCAGGAGCCAGCTTAATACCTTGGAGTTTGCCTCTCTCCTGAGAGGAATTACACAGGCCAGAGAGTACTTCCCCACATAAGATAAACAGGTAGGGTGACAAGGGGTCTCCTTGCCTAATACCTCTCTTAGGTTGAACATAGCCTCTAGGAGATCCATTCACTAGGAATGATAAGGATACTGTAGACACACACTGCATGATCCATCTAACCCAAATCTCATGAAACCCTAGTTTCTGTAGAACGCATTTGATGAAAACCCATTCTAGTCGATCATACGCTTTGCTCATGTCAGTTTTCACTGCCATTGCGCATCTCTTTGTAGCTTTGGATGTATTCAATCGATGTAGCATTTCATGTGTGATCAGAATGTTATCTGATATAGCTCTTTTAGGTACAAAAGCTGACTGGTTCTCAGATATAATATCTTGTAGGAGCGGTTGCAACCTTCTAGCCAGCATTTTTGAAATAACTTTGTAATACACACTACAAAGTGCTATAGGTCTGTAGTCTGTCATCTTTGTTGGTCCTCTGGATTTTGGAATCAATCTGATGTGAGTTTCATTAATTGTCTTTGGCATGCAGCTTGATCTGAAGAACTCCATCACCTCAGTAACTAAATCTGCGCCAAGAATTTCCCAATTAGATTGGAAGAAACAAGCAGAAAAGCCATCAGGTCCAGGGGCCTTCTCAGGGTGGATTGAAAACATAGCCTCCTTGATTTCCTCAGCCGTTGGTTCTTTGATGAGCTGTTGGTTCATTTCCATTGTGATCACATGTTTCAGTGTAGTACTTACTACCTCATCAATGGAGTCTCTTGAAGGATCTTTTGAGGTGAATAATTTCTCAAAATAGTCGATAATAACCTCTGTGATTTGTTGTTCCTCATAGACTGGTGTACCTGTGTCATTCTCAATAACAGAGAATTTATTAACAGCAAATCTTGATCTTGTAGAGGCATGGAAAAAGCTAGTGTTCTTGTCACCCAATTTCAGCCACAATTGGCGACTCCTCTGTTTCCAGTAACTTTCCTCAGCAAGATAAGCTTCTCTTAACTCTTCCCTGATTCTAAGTATAGTCTTACCATCACAAGCTATCAATGTAAGAGCTTCTTCTAGTGTTTGCTTCAGGATTTCAATAGTTTCCTGACTATTTCTTTGTTGTAACTTGTTCCAGGAGATGATAGCACTCCTACAATTACTGATTTTCTGTGTAACACAAAGTCTTCTATTTTCGCCCCAGGTTTTAGCTATAAGTTCTTTAACTTCAGCATTGTCTTTCAGTCTTCTATCATACCTGAACATGCCTTTTCTTCTTTTCCTTTTAGGGTCAAAGAAAGAAAGGATTGGTCTATGATCCGATGCTTCGAACCTCAGATATTCACATCTTCCATTTGGGAATAATTCTGCCCAAGCACTATTTGAGACTGCTCTATCCAGGCGGCACAGTACTATGTCTTCTTCTTCTTCTGTGCCTCTGTTACCTCTCCAAGATAGGCAGGGGCCTGAATGACTAAGATCATAAAGATCTCCTTCAGCAAAAAAGGTACGAAAATCTCCAAAAGATCCCTCAGATCTTTCTGATCCTCCTTCTTTTTCATCTTGTCCTAATAAATCATTGAAATCCCCTGTAAGGTACCAAGGAGCATCTCTACTTGTTGCCAGCTCAATCAGGTGATCCCACTCCTTTCTTCTAAGCTTCTTATCAGGATTTCCATAGATAAAGGTGGCATAGAATTCCTTCCCTTCATAGATTATTTTTGTGTCCAAATAGTTATGGCAGGAAGATATAGGTTGTAGGTTTACCTCTTGTTTCCATAGGAGGATAAGTCCACCACCACCATGCCCATGAGGGGACACAATCTCATGGCATTGATATCCTAGTGCTGCTACCTTTTGAAGGACAGCACTATCAGGGTTTTTAGTCTCCGATAAGAAGAAAATATCAGGATTTGCTCTTTTTTTTATCTCCTGGAGGCGACGAACTGTCTCGGGATTCCCCAAACCTTGACAGTTCCATGCAGCAATCTTTAAGGAAGAGGAGAAGACGGATTTTGAAAATCCGTCCTTTTCTGATTCCTTGGAGACTGATTAGGACTTGGTTCTAAGGACTCTGGGTGTGAAGGTATTAATCTTCTTCTTGTATTACTAGGTCCTGCTTTAGTTCCATTCCTCTGTGTTGCCTTCACTTTTTCTCCTTTTTTTATCAGGGGACCAGCTTTTCTCCTTGGTGAAGGTTTTATGCCAGCCACTTTCCTCAGTTTTGACCCAAAGCTTATCGCTCCACTAGTAAAATCTTTTTTTCCAGGTGGTCTCCCAGGTTTTCTCTTCACAGGTGGAGGAAAGTTTCTGCTAGTGGTAGGAGGTGATAGTCCAAAAGTAGCATTTAGGGGTCCAAGTCTTTGTCTGACTGGAATTTTCTCATGGGAGTTTGGAATGGCTTCCATCTCTGTTCTTTCCTGTACTAACCTTTCCATCTGAGCAGCCTCCTCTAGTTGTACCAGGTCCTCTTCCATTCTTAATTTAAGTAGTCTTTCCTTCTCCTCATATTCCATAGCAGCTTTAACCATGTATGCTGCAGTTTCTTCATATTCCCCTTGTTCCTCAGCTAATCTAGCCCTTTCTTTCCTTGCAGTACTCTCACATAAATCCGGGCAGTTGCTGTATCTAGTCATAGCATCCCTGACCTCACCAATGGCCTCTTGCAGAGCTATTGTCAGTGGAGCTTCCGGGGTTTTAGAACCTTGTTCTACAGGAGGATCTCGTTCCAAAGGAGGTCGTCTTCCCCTTGGGGAAACTGACACCTCAGGCGAGGACAATAGGGCTCTTGGGAGCTCTCTTCTTCTCTTTTCGACCCATATAGGTTGTTGAGGTGATCTATCCT
This sequence comes from Arabis alpina, assembly GCA_900128785.1. Classification (NCBI taxonomy): domain Eukaryota; kingdom Viridiplantae; phylum Streptophyta; class Magnoliopsida; order Brassicales; family Brassicaceae; genus Arabis; species Arabis alpina. Next base: position 49,249,804 of record LT669791.1, read on the forward strand.
TCCTTTTATACCTTTGCTCCTGAGATGTTTTAGTGTTTACAGTAATAGGGGGCCTTTTGTGATTTGCTGGGGATCTCCATGGTTCAGGCAGGATCCTTTTCTCCGCCTTATGATATGTAGGTTCTAGTCTTCTGCTCTGATAGGAAGAACCAGTAGGTTCATATTTCCTTGAGACTTGGTGTTTTCTTTGATAAGCTGGGAACTGTTTTAGGCTTTTGTTCTCCAAAATAGTCTCAGCTGCTCTAGGCTTTCCAGCTGTTGGGAGTCTAGCTGTTACCTCCTTCCTATAAGGTGGTTCTTCTTCTCCCAAACCAGGACAGTCTTTGCAATCGTGATCTAGCATTTGGCATCTGATGCAATGCCGCTCCAGTTTCTCATATGTTAGCTCAGCCTTCACCTCATCACCATTTTTGAACTCTAGCGTAGATGAGGTAATTAGAGGCAACAATCCATTGACTATTACTCTCATTTTAGCTGCAGTTTTTGTAATCTCCACCTTCTCAAAGTGACCTATGTTAGATGCTAGGCTAATCAGTGTAACCTTTGACCACAGGTGACTAGGGACTCCTTGTACTTGGATCCAAAAAGGAATTTGAGATGGAAAGGTTGGAGCAACTGTCTTTTCCCATCTCTGAAGCAGGATCATCCAATGCGCAAAGTGATATGGCCTGTTATCAAGAACTTTCTGGAGGTCCTCTTCAGACGCAAACTGGTATTGGAAACGTCCTTGGCCCAGATCTGCCCCCACTGGTCTAGCAGACACCTTCCAGTGATCTGCAAGGAAGGGGAGTAAAGCCCACATTTTTTGGATCTTTGGATTGGTGATACGTCCAACCAATATTAGGTCATGGTTGTGAACCAGTTCAGTAGGGTCAAAGTCTGGGACTAAAACCCTTTCAGCTCTAGCAGGTTCCTCAGGTACATCAAGGCCTTTGCCTTTCTCTGCTGCCGAAAATCTCCTACTCATTATATTTTCAGAGCCTTAAGTAGCTTGTAGATATCCGTAGAGTGGATAATTCTAACTTTGTATCGATCTTTCTTTCAGAATCCGTAGAGAGGATCAGTCTAGATTGTTACAGTAAAGAGTTATGAATATAAGATGAGAAAGAACCTTCTGCTTTTGCAATTACAGGGGCTTGGGGTACAATCCTTTGAGAGGATCAATCTAGATGTTAAGACAGGTTGGAGGAGGAGATGAAACCATCTCTGAGGCTGCAGAGAGCCCGGAGCTCCGGGGAGCTAGCACCAACTCAAGACCAGAATTCAAATCTGCGGTGGTGACTTCCAAAAGAAGTAAACAAAAGTTGGTGGCTTTAGGGTATACAAGAGGAGGCTACCAAAGAAGGAAAAAAACCCGTTGGGTAAAAAGACTTTGTATCAGTCAACTGGGTAAAGACCAAACTCGGGAATCGTGCCTGGGAGCTTTCTCAATTTACTAATATATGTTTTATATTTTGTTATTTCAAAACCATGACACTATATATATAGAACACATTTCTTCTCAATATAACTAATACTAAAAATATATAGGAATGGGTATCACAAAATCTTCCGCAACTTTTTTTCTTGTAATAATATTGGCGTTTTTGTTTTCTTACTATGACGTTATGGCTATGTCAGATTTGTTATTTCTTACAAATTATTTTTTCAACATATTTGATCTTTTCAAAAGCAATTTTTTGAACTTTGCGAAGAAAACTGATTATTAGGACATGATTATATATAATTAAAATATGATTGTATTGTTGTGCATATGCGCAGTGATCGAGCCAGCAGTGCTCTTTTCGCTAAAAAGTCAGCGAACATAGTGGCCTCTCTCTTGATACATAAGAAAAGGAAAGCAAACGAAAGTTCGAAGCTAACAATTTTATATGACAAAATGGTGCGGAATCGTCTGAGCTTTATAAAGCTTTTGGAGGATCATTCGTATGATGATGGACTCGATGAATGGTTTGCCACGAGGAGACCATAAGGGTGTATGATCAATAGGAAAACTCTATAGTTCAAATCGGACTGCATTTTTTGTAAAAACAGTTTTTTTGGTTGGAATACAAATTTAACATTCTATTCAAAAAAAAAAAAAAAATTTTATATGCAACCGCAAATTATGAATATCCGTGTGTATCCCCGGATTGGATAAGGTTAATCAAGACATATGAATCCGAACATACGTGTAGACACTCAATACCTTTCTCTCAAGCCTTCCAAATGGCTATGATCATAATCGTCTATTGCCTATCATGAGCTGGTTCTCTTCTCCCTTGTGGCAGATGGGAAATAAATTATTTGATATTCTTATTTCACCAGTGAATCGTCTTCTTTGGCATTCATTGCGGTTCCTATGAACTCCAAAGGTCTTCTCTTCGTCATTAGGTGTTCCACTTCCAGTGATAAGTATTCCTGTCTCGGTTCCAATTATGTATCTCGCTCAGCAATTGATGGTGCTTGACATTTTGGCCATTATGATGTCCCTTGACCCTGTCAAGATCCCAAGGAAGTTACTCGGTGCTATTGAGTTTGCATCTATCTCTAAGCCTTTGTTTTCTTTAGATTTATCACTTGCTCGGTCAATCTGTTGGTCGGTGGCTTTGTCCTTTTCGGCTTTGTTAGTAGCCTTGTTGTATCCTCTCTTTTCCCTATATTGATTAGATTATGAATAAATGCAAACTCCAAACTCTGTGTTTACAAAGGTGGTCTTTATGTGTGCTCTCTTACCATTTTGTGATGTCCAAAGACAGTTTATGACAAGATCAAACAACAAAAACTCGCTAAATTTCTGTTGAAACAATAACTTCATCAGCTTCCCTAGTAGTTCAGTTCTATTGTGACAACTTTTCAAAATTAATGATGTAAATTTATATATAGTAACTCAAAATCTTAGGTTTTGAAAATAACCTTTCAAATGGCTATAAAGACTTCTTGATTATTTAGACTAGGGTTGGACTCGCGCGTTGCGCGAGTTTGGCTTCTTTTGATATTTTTGTGTTATTTTCCTATGTTTTCTATCAATATCTTGTATAACATGAATTAATAAGTATTTTATGTTAGTATATATATTTTACATTTATTTACACATTATAATATCATATTTTCAATTATTAATTTGTTTTTAATTTTTTTTTTTGAAATTCTTTCGATTTGGTATTTGATTTTAAATAAATAGTTGTTTAGTTTTTGAGAACTTATTATTTTATCTATTATTGCATAATAAATTCATCCAATCTTTAAACAAATTCTAAATAAAACCAATATATTTACTTTTGTTATTTTTTTCACAAAACACTAATATAATTATAGAAAGCTAATTTATACATAATTTTTTTTTACGTTTTCTTAAACATTTCGAAAATAGTTTTTGTTTCTCTAGATTTTGAAATTCATTGATTCAAATATTGAATTACAAAAGCTCGCCGGAGAATGCCTTTTTGTAGAACTACGTACATTTTTACATAAAGATCACAAATTATTTTCGATATATTTTGCTGTACAATTTATGAATAATGTGACCATTAATTTTATACTTTATATATATCAAATTTAAGTTTATTTATTTATTTTAAATTACGATATTACAACGTTTTCAGTTTTTTTTTCCTTTTCTACTTCCAAAACCTGAAAATAACATTTTGAATAAAATATTACATTCTAAAGTTTCACCTTATTTTCTCATTTTAGTGAAATCGTTCAATATCCTTTAGTGAAATTGTTCAATATCCTTTAGTGAAATCATACATCCTCTTTTTTTAAAGCCTTCAGTCTCTTAACAATCGGCTAAAACTCAATTACGATACTTCAATAATTAACATCATTGAATCTATTTTTTCTTTGATTATTTTTTATTAACATTTCTATTCATCGCTCTTATATATAAATTCGTAATATTTTGATTATTTTCTAATGACCATATAAATAAAAGTAAAATGGTTATGAATATCTTTGGGCGAGTTTATTTATACTTCCATAATGAGATGTCCATATATAATTAGGGAGTTCTCTCTCCATCTAAGGTGTCCACATAGACAAAATAAAAATAAATTAACAATTAATTTCAGTTTTAAGTTCATTTAGTTCATATTTATGTATATTTATTGTTACTTATAGCTACTAATTTTTTAATTAAATTAAAAAACGAAAAATAAGTCAATAAATTACTAAAAGTAGCAATTAATATTTGAGTATTTACTATGAATTTATGATAACGATAAAAGTTTATATATTCAATTTCAAAAATTGGAAATATGTAAAACGAATATACATATAAGAAAAAGTGAATAAATATATTAGTGACATCAAAGAATCAAAGAAAAAGAATCTTGAGCGTCAAAAAATTGTTAAGAGGCTATTGGTTTTTTTGGTTATGAACGCACTTACACCTATTCGTTAAAGAAATACATGGGCATATTTGAACCAATGGGGGATGAACGTGTTAATATAAGAGGTTGTTTAACAATTAATTTTAGTTTTAAGTTCATTTAGTTCATATTTATGTATATTTATTGTTACTTATAGCTACTAATTTTTTAATTAAATTAAAAAACGAAAAATAAGTCAATAAATTACTAAAAGTAGCAATTAATATTTGAGTATTTACTATGAATTTATGATAACGATAAAAGTTTATATATTCAATTTCAAAAATTGGAAATATGTAAAACGAATATACATATAAGACAAAGTGAATAAAAATATTAGTGACATCAAAGAATCAAAGAAAAAGAATCTTGAGCGTCAAAAAATTGTTAAGAGGCTATTGGTTTTTTTCCGTTATGAACGCACTTACACCTATTCGTTAAAGAAATACATGGGCATATTTGAACCAATGAGGGATGAACGTGTTAATATAAGAGGCTGTTTAACAATTAATTTTAGTTTTAAGTTAATTTAGTTCATATTTATGTATATTTATTGTTACTTATAGCTACTAATTTTTTTAATTAAATTAAAAAACGAAAAATAAGTCAATATATGACTAAAAGTAGCAATTAATATTTGAGTATTTACTATGAATTAATGATAACGATAAAAGTTTATATATTCAATTTCAAAAATTGGAAATATGTAAAACGAATATACATATAAGAAAAAGTGACTAAAAATATTAGTGACATCAAAGAATCAAAGAAAAAGAATCTTGAGCGTCAAAAAATTGTTAAGAGGCTATTGGTTTTTTTGGTTATGAACGCACTTACACCTATTCGTTAAAGAAATACATGGGCATATTTGAACCAATGAGGGATGAACGTGTTAATATAAGAGGTTGTTTAACAATTAATTTTAGTTTTAAGTTAATTTAGTTCATATTTATGTATATTTATTGTTACTTATAGCTACTAATTTTTTAATTAAATTAAAAACGAAAAATAAGTCAGTAAATTACTAAAAGTAGAAATTAATATTTGAGTATTTACTATGAATTTATGATAACGATGAAAGTTTATATATTCAATTTCAAAAATTGGAAATATTTAAAACGAATATACATATAAGAAAAGTGAATAAAAATATTAGCGACATCAAAGAATCAAAGAAAAAGAATCTTGAGCGTCAAAAAATTGTTAAGAGGCTATTGTTTTTTTTTGGTTATGAACGCACTTACACCTATTTGTTAAAGAAATACATGGGCATATTTGAACCAATGAAGGATGAACGTGTTAATATAAAAACAAATACTAGTTTTGAATTTAGTTAATTTTTGTTATGGTTTAATGTTTTTAATTTTTTTTTACATATAAACTTAACTATTTTTCATTAAATTTTGTTTTTGAATAGTTTTTTTGTTATTAAAATGATTTTTCTCATGACTAATATTTAGAAATATGTATATTTAAAGGTTATATTATATATTTGGATATTATAATTATACAAAAACTATTTATATTATTATTTTTAAAAACACTATTAAATCCGGTTAGAACCGGTCGGACCACATTGACCCATGACCCAAAAGCTTTTCCGGTCCTGTCGCCGGTCCGGTTTTAAAAACATTGGATATACGATTTTATTGATAATGTTATATAATTTTATGAAAGTGTTATAATACAATTATTTTAAAGATATAAGGTATAAATTGGTGTAAGACAAAAAAATCATGCATTGATTGAGTTATGTTATACTAAAAATAAGTAAACAGAGTAACATAAAATTGTAAATAGTTAAATCAAATTTTTGTCGTTAAGTTTAATAAATGCATCATACAAACCATATTTTAGGATTATTTGAGTATTTATTTTCGAATTAAAAATTACAATAATGAATTACTTTTATTTATATGGTCATTAGAAAATAATCAAAATATTACGAATTTCTATATAAGAGCGCTGAATAGAAATGTTAATAAAAAATAGATCCAATGATGTTAATTATTGAAGTATTGTAATTGAGTTTTAGCCGATTGTTAAGAGACTGAAGGCTTTAAAAAAAGAGGATGTATGATTTCACTAAAGGATATTGAACGATTTCACTAAAATAAGAAAATAAGGTGAAACTTTAGAATATAATATTTTATTCAAAATGTTATTTTCAGGTTTTGGAAGTAGAAAAAAATAAAATTGAAAACGTTGTAATATCGTAATTTAAAATAAATTAAAAAATCTTAAATTTGATATATAAAGTATAAAATTAATGGTCACATTATTCATAAATTGTACAACAAAATATATCGAGAGTAATTTGTGATCTTTATGTAAAAATATACGTATTCTACAAAAAGGCATTCCCCGACGACCTTCTGTAATTCAATATTTGAATCAATGATTTTAAAAATCTAGAGAAACAAAAACTATTTTCGAAATATTTAAGAAAACGTAAAAAAAAAATTATGTATAAATTAACTTTCTATAATTATATTAGTGTTTTGTGAAAAAATGACAAAAGTAAATATATTGGTTATATTTAGAATTTGTTTGAAGACTGGATGAATTTATTATGTAATAATAGATAAAATAATAAGTTCTCAAAAACTAAACAACTATTTATTTAAAATCAAATATCAAATCGAAAGAATTTCAAAAAAAAGAATTAAAACAAATTAATAATTGAAAATATGATATTATAATGTGTAAATAAATGTAAAATATATATACTAACATAAAATACTTACTAATTCATGTTATACATGATATTGATAGAAATATAGGAAAATAATACAAAAATATCAAAAGAAGCCAAACTCGCGCAACGCGCGAGTCCAACCCTAGTTTATATAACTGCATAGGATTAAAGACCAAACTGAAGTATTATAACACGAAAATGAAATACATGACCTAAACTCCTAATCAAACTAATCGGAAACAAATTTATTGAAGTAATCCGAGTTGAATTTCATCAAAGAACGAAGAGTATAGTCAATAAAAAAAATAATGATTGAGCAATGGTTGAGAACCAAAGACTAGAGAACCAAAAAAGAAGGAATTTTAGCTTTCTTTCTCTTAAATAAAAAAAATGAGAAAATGAAAAGTATGGGCTGAGCCCATTATAACTTAAATAGGCCCATTACATTTTTGTAACGGTCACTAAATTTATTCTCGTATAGTACATAATTCAGAATTGCAAATCGTTCTCATAATTTTCAATTTTCGTTTATCGCTCTCCTTTTCTTTTCCCCTTTTCATGAAAAAGGTTTTGCTTATTAGATTTCTTACTTTTTATTTGTTAGCGTTTTTGTTTAGTGCGAATTTCACAACTTTCATTTTCAATTCGAAGGTTTTTCTCGTAATCTGTCGCTGTGTTCTTGTAAATTAGGGTTTTTAGTTTATTCAGGCTTTTATAAATCAATAACCCTCATTTGGGTCTGTATTTTTTCCATCGAATTGAAGAAATTTACTTCCGATTCAAAACCTCAATTTTGAATACGAAGATTTCGATTAGTTTTAAAATTACCAACTGAAAAAACCCTCTTTTCTGATTGTATTCGTATATGTAATTTCAAAGATTCGTATATCCGTTTCTTGTTTCAGATTAGGGTTTATTTCACGTTTGTGTTTATAAAAAAGCCATCTTTTGGTTTCTGATTTCAAACCCTTATTACCGATTACACTCTCTTTTTTAAACAGAACGAACAGTTCTTCCGATTTCATCTCATGATCTCTATTCCTCTTTAGATTTCTGTTTTGGTAACAATTTGTTTGAAGTTTTTTGTTTTATTCAAAACCCAAAAGAAAGGGACGACACATTCTCATGGTTGTTGTCTGTCCGGTTTCTAAATTGGGGAAATTGTCAAATTTCCAAATTAAAACGGAGTTAAGTGTTCTTAACTAAGGATTTGTCAAATTATGTCCCAAATCCTTTTATCTTGCTGACCTGGAACAGCAAGAAACTTCAGTGATCTGCATAGACTAAGTCATTAACAAGGCTTTTGTCTAACTATGTCCCAAAATTCAATTATCTGCTCAAGATTCTCTATCTAGATGAGATGGGACAATATGATCTATAAACTTCAATGTTCTGCATAGATCAGATGATATCTAAGGATGTATTGAGATTGGAAATTTCATTTCTCTGCTTAAAGTTCTGTATCTAGCTGAGCCTGGACAGCATAATATACTAAACTTCAATGTCCTGCATATTGGTGGTGGAACAAATGTCCTTTAACAAGGCTTGTCTATGGGTGTTTGGAGAATAGGAAATTCAATTCTCTGCTTAAAGATAACTTGCTGGATTTGGGACAGCATGATAATTTTCAATAATCTGCTTTTTGATGGAGGAAAAAGAATGTCCTTTCTATAAGAGATGGTGTTGTGAGATTAAGAGATTCATTTCAATGTTCTGCTTAAAGATATCATGTTAGACTGGGATAGCATGATAGTATCAATAATCTCTATATTAATGGAGGAAGGAAAAATATAATCTAATGATGTTTCCGGGATTGGGAAACTCAAGTGTCTACTAAAACTCTATCTTGATGGGCTGAATGAAACAGCTTGATAAATATTCATTGTTCTGCAGATTGATGGAGGCAAAAAGTCCTTCAGAATAATATTCAGTGGTCTGCTACAGATTTTGTTCAGGTGACAGCATGATACAACATTTAACGATCGCCATGAATCTTGCTGAGGCTGGAACAGCATGATAGAACATTCAGTAATGTCCCTGGATTTCTGAATTTCAAGTTTCTGCATAAAGATCAGCAAACATTCAAATTGATGGAAAAATATGCCTTATAAGGGTGTCTCAAGATGTAGTCGATGTCCCATCTCTGGAATTCAAGTCTCTGCATAAATTATAGATATTGTTGGGCTATGAAAGCATGATCAATATTCAATCTTCTGCATATATTGATGGGGGAATAAATACGCCTTTAACTGGGCTTGGTTAAAGAATGAGGCTCTGCCTTAAATGAGGCTTGGAGAATTCAATAATCTGCATAAACACTATATTTTGTTGGAGTGGGACAGCAAGATCTTTTGCTTAGATCCGAAATCAATCAAGTTTCTGCACAAACTCAATATCTTGTAGTCTTGGGATAACATGATATATTCAATCTTCTGCTTAGAAGGCTTGTCAAATCGTGTCACAAGATTAGAAAGTTCAGCCTTCTGCATAGACTTTATATATTGCTGGGCTGGGACAGCGTAATGTCTACTGCTTAAATTCACCTTTGTCGAATTAGGTCCCAAAATTGGGAAAATCAAGGTTCTGCTTAAACTCTAAATATGCTGGTCCAAGCAAGACAACGTAATGTATATATATATTCAATTGTCTGCATTGATGGGAGAATACGTTTAATAAGGATTGTTCGATAATGTCTCGGGATTAGCTATAAGCTAATAGGCATAAACACTATATCTTATGCATCTTGTTGATCAAAGATGTAATGATAGATTTTGATTATTCAAGCCTCTGCAGTTATTTGGATCTGGACTTTATAAATGTAAGTACCATTCCCTCTGTCTTGTTTTCTCTGGAAAATGTATAAAATTTATAAACTCCAATATAATTGACGTCTTTGTGATGAGGTATGTATTTTATCTCTACCTAGATTGTACTTTTTTGTGTAGTTCCTATTATTTTATGCTGCATCAAACCTACTCAATGTGATTTATTCTTAATAGGTAAATGGAGGTATTGAAGAATTCCAGTTTCGGGATGATTTTTCTCCCCCTTTTTGATCAGGTAAATATTGTTTTCCCCTTTAAACCAAGTTATGATTTTCACAAGAGCTTCCCTTCATGTAGTTTATGATTCCTTGATTAACTACTTCTTTTGATCAGGCAAAGTCTCAAAACTAGTATTCAGGTTGAGTAATTATTAGCCTAGCCTATCTTTTAAGCTTCATAAGACCAATGCCTGAAGTGTGTACATGAGTTCTATCAGGTTCGACTTCGCTCTCGCTATCTTTACCTCTGTTCCGAATATAGTGTGTTATTTTGCATTTGAAACTTTTCAGTAGTATGATTCGTGGGAGCATGTTTGGTCCTTTATAGGAAAATTCTTGTTTTTGTGGTGACTTCTAGTTCAAAACAGGATAAGCTGAACAAGGTTAGTGTTCCTGCATTAGCAAAAACATCGTTGGATTTGGCATTAATTCTTTCTGTTTTTTTTTCTATCTTGTTTTGTTTATCTTCTGCACATGTTAGGCCATTGAAGAACAGATAAATGGCGGCAAGAACCACTTATCATCAACTTCTCTCTCTGACTCATTACAGAGAAATCGAGTTATTGCAGAAATCAGGTAAATTTTCCCATGTAAACCAAGTTATGATTTACACCACAAGAATTCCCATTGGTGGAATTTGTGATATAGTAAATGGTAATGAAGCTGCAAAGTTGTGATGGAGTTTGTGATTCTTAGATCTTGTTAATGATGCTGCAAAGTTGAGATAATGAGGTGGTAATCAATTTACGCGTAGGAGTTTTTTCTAAGCTTTTACTAAAGTAGGGTTTATACTGAACTTGCAAGAGTTATTTTTGGTCTTCTTCAAAACCAAAACTGTTGTTTACAACACCGTTAAAATTTGGGGACTTCAATATTTTCAAGCAGAGCATGACTTTTGATTACTTTATGTGATGCAGGAGTTAAGCTTTGCTTACGCATTGTGGGAGAAGCTGCTTTTTGTGTTGTATAACAGGCTTGGGTTTTGTCTTGGAATAAGCGACGCTCGGGTTTCTTTCTCAGGTACGCCCTTCTATTCTGACTTTCAGTTTTGGTACTTGTTGGTTGCCTTTGATTATTTTGAATAGGTAGCATGACTTAGATTGACATTAAACAGATCTTTAATGCTAAACATGAACGCAATTCCAGAGTCTGCCATAAACAGCTTGCAAAACGACATCATCAATCGGGATTCCTGTAATTCTTGGTCCGAGGTGGACCAGAGATTTCTATCAGAAGGACCAACAGTGGCTCAGGAATTCAAACCAAAGAGAACACTTAGAGCCACATAAAATTCAACAATACTGAAATGGTCTGGTAACATCATCAAGTTTCATATCCGTTTCTAAAATTAGCTCATGCAGTTGTCAAAATTTGCTTCCCAAAACAGTTTGAGCCAATTAGGAAAGGAACAGTTAGTTTTTGATAACAAGTTCTATCACTTTCCCTCACAATATAATAACCATAAGCACATCTAGTACTTCCTTCAAGCTGTTAATGAACCAAATTAGAGTCACACTCACACATAACATCAATATTATTTATAAATATTTATATACACACAAATCATTACTGTTGGTCTCTTCAAATATTCACTCACTTTCTCAGTAGCTAGTTTTTGGATTCTTGCTCGCCTTCTCTACTCCCTCTGCAACACTTGACAGCTCTCGTTTATTGCTTCTCCTTGTCTCTACAATATTGTTGTTGTTGTCTTCAGCTTTCTCGCCGTGTGGAATAGTCGATAACTCGGGGTGAGCTATCGAGTCATATTCACAGGAACAAGGCTCCAAGAGTTGTACACCACATTCCCGTATATTGGTGGACAATGTCTGGTGGTTATATTTCATCCCCACGCATCTGAAATCAAAAAGTATCTCGCCCTCGGGGATGTTGTCTTCCTCTAGTGGGAAATAAGAGTTGAGTATAAACAGATGGTCCTCCAGAAGCAAATCCTTTGATTCATCCACATATATCTCTGGCCATTTATACACAGAAGCGGAATGTTTTCCTCTCACGTAGCAAGATATTTGGAAATGACAAAAAGACACATCATCGAGCTCGTCTCTCGGGGGGAGAACAACACAAGCCTTGAATCTCAATGATTCATCTAATTCCCCCTGGTTCAAACGGATGGTTAGAGAACTTCCTCTGGCTTGGTGAGTAAAATAGTAGGGCACTTCACTACCAGGTAGGACCGCATATCCACATGCCCATTGCTGGATGATGAGTTCACGCGCTTCTTGGCCCAATTTCGAGCAGTTGATGAAATTGAGGATGAGCTTTGGATCGTGAGGTGAACGAGAAGACTGAGATAATCTTTCAAGAGACACACAATCATCTGCGTACAGTTCCGACAGCGATTCAGGAAGCTCTGGCAGCGACACAAGCTCTCTGCAGTAACTAAGATAAAGGTATTGTACCTTCTGCACGACAGAATCTGGAATACTGATAAAGTCATTCTCAGACATATACAACCTCAAGGGGAAATCGTCCGTTGTCTCAGGCGTATTTGTAGGCAAACTGTTTTTGCCTATGTTGATCAATGTCAATTTCAACTCATGCCACATACAAAAGCTCTGAAAGATATTTGCAGGAAATTCCCTTACATTGCAGCAGCCTTCAAAATTAAGTGACTGAAGAACTGCTAAGTCACAAATATTTGGCGAGATTTCTTCCAGCGCCGTGCAAAATGACATGGACAACTTTTTGAGCCCATAAAGATCGGAGATCCACGGAGGAACTTCTTTTATCCCTGTATGATCCAGTTTTAACTTAGAGACAGTATACCAAACACGTGGGAAATTTGTAACGTTTCCACAACCAATCATTTTCAACGTACGAAGATCACCCAAATCTTCAACTGATGAAGGCACTGCTGATATTTCGGTAGAGGACACATCGAGATATTCAATGTAATCAGAAATCTCTGGAAAATCTATGAACTCTGAGCAGTCGCTAATATCGAGGTAACTTAAAGAGAGCAATGTCTTGTTTGCTGAAATTGGAAAAGGCTCTAAGTTTATGCAGGAGTGAAGATCTAAGAAATTCAACATCCTAAGTTCCCATATAGAAGGAGGAAGCTTGCGCAAACTGCGACAATCACGCATATCCAAATGCTCCAAAAATTCTGCTTCTGAAAAGTCAGGAAGTTCTTCCAGATTAGCGGAGCCATTCAATTTCATCGTTTTCAGACTTCTTAGCTTCTGAAAGAAATTCCAAGGGAAAAAATGTCAGAATTGTTGTTATTTGGAATAAAATCAACAATGCAGAAAAAGCTTGTCAAGAAACTTACTGGGACTCCATCCCATAGCTTCTTCAGATTGCTCCATTTCATGTTGATTTCAATGAGCCATACCGGATCAAACTTAAACGACATATGCTTCATCGGACATGCTTCCCAATGAAGTAACTTAAGTTTACGAGGTAAAGGTAAACAATCCAGACCTTCACGTAAATGCACTCTGGCCTTATGGGACCATTTTTTATAGAATCTTAGAATTTGGAGATTTTGCATCCCTTTGAAGGCTTTCTTACCCAAGATCAAATCGCTGTTTTTAGGGTTGATTTCAGACATGTTGAACGATATGCCTAAAACACTTCCAGTACCCTGAAAATATATGTTTAGGAAATTAATTTATAAAAGTTTGACCTGCTCGAACGTATTCAGAAAGCCATTTCAATGAGATGATATATAAATACATGTATGGACTTACAGTCTTATCAGCAAGAACATTATAAATCTCCTCAGCATCTATAAGGAATTGACGTTTTCCAGGCTCATTACTAGATTCTTTACAAACTATTTCTTTGCCCATTTTTCGTAGCAAATGGTGCATCATGATACGTTTGTCACTTGATATATACACAAGAGCTCTTTCAACAAGGACACGAAGTCCAGATTTTGGGCCACAAACGCTATTTTCGAGAAGCTGAATCACCCGATCCTCTTTCTCACCATCAAATAAACATGCGATGTAGAGAAATATTGTTCTTTCAATATCATCACGTAAGCTATCGTAGCCAATTTTTAATATCTTGCCAATGCCATCATGAAGACCGGCTTTTAGTTTAGGTAGTTCTTCTGTCCACTCACTTATTTTTTTACCTCGCAGCGATGAGCCTAAAACACAAAGTCCTAATGGAAGATGATTAGTGAAATTTGTAACTTCAACTGCAAGCTCCATGAATCCTTCCCGCGGAAAATTTTGTTCAAAGGCAGATTGAGAAAATATTTGTAGAGCTTCATTGCTAGACGGAAAATTCACCTCATAAATATGGTTGATAGAATGCCGCTTGAAAAGGTCTTTGTTCTCAGTGGTCACAATAATTCTACTTCCAGCACCAAACCACGTCTGAGGTTTATTTGCTAAAGCTTCTAGTTGCTCTAGTTCATCCACATCATCAAGAATGATAAATACTTTACGGGAGTTCAACCTATGCTTTGCCACACCTAAATGATTTATCCTCATATCCTTGAGGTCGAGCATTTTAGAAAGAAACTGTTCTTGCAAACGCAACTTCGAGCTGTAGCTGTCATTCTTGTTATAACTTCCCTTGACATTCTCCATAAAAACACTAAGCTGAAAGTAGCTAGAAACTCGGTTATATAATGCTCTAGCAATTGTAGTTTTACCAATTCCTGCAGGACCCCAAATTCCTACAACCCTCACTTCATTAGATTCCATACATAACAAAGAATTCATCTTTGTTATATGAGCTTCCATTCCAACTAAATTATCAAAATCCCTCGACGGTGTGATGTTCAACAGCTTAGAAATATCTGTAGCAACTTTTAAAACCATAGCAGCTTCACTATCCCTGGAAAGAGAAATATCATTCCTTTATAAAACTGGAACAAGAATTTGATACACAACATGGAAATAATTAGCAGTATTCACATTCAAAGATCATGAAGGCTTTAACTTTTTTTTACCAGAGAGCAACTACTTGTATAACTTCGATATGCACACACATATATAGACCGTCTATAAGTACAATTAGAAAAATACTTGAAAGACTTTTTGATACACTTAGAGAGTTTATGTTCGGGAACACTTTCTAAAACTTTCTGTTGCTTTGAATAGGTGAAAACTGAAAAGGTATTTATAGCCTCGAAAAGTATACTACTAAAGATCTAGATTTTTCTATTCCTAGATATTTTCCAAAATCTCTCGAGTTTTAAACAACAATATCTAGATATTTTTATCTCTAAATACACTTAAGGAGGTGATAACGTTCTAGAGTAATTCTTGATAAACTTTAGAGATCGGACTTTATATTGGACCTTGTACAGTAAGGATAATTTTATCATAGACCAGAATTTAAGGTTGATCCAAAATCAAGCTTAAATAGATAAAAGCAGAGCCTACCTTAACACATATATATACAGAGCATCAACCAAACTTCATGCAAATTTTGTTTTTCCCAAAATTTCAAGATAGCGATGAAGAAATCTCATGATACTAACAAAACTGATCCACAAGAAAGATGAAACATTAGTAAAGAGAACTAACCAATTATGTGAATCCTCGCCGGCTACGTTTGCAACATCAGTCAACGCTTCCTTCCAACTCTGCTTCTGCTCCTCTGTTTTTCCCTCACAAGTTATTTGGAATGCTTCCCCAAACTCTCCAGTCTGGTTTCTTACATCAGATGGCTTCATGTCATAGAAAATTGTCATCACCGTTTGACCCGCAGTCTCCTTGCATTCCATAATCTCCAACAACTCGTCTAAGCACCAGCTTGAAGAAGCGTAGTTCTTCGTGAGGATGACAATGCCAATCCTGGATGCTCTTATAGCTTGTACGAGCTCAGGGCCGATGGACTCGCCCCTCCTAATTTGATCATCAACAAATGTGTTGATTCCCTTGCGCTGAAATTCACCAAGCAAATGGCCGAGAAAGTTTCGACGAACATCTTGACCGCTGAAGCTAGGGAAAACGTCGTAGCTCCATCGGGTAGGGGCCAATAAAGAAGCAGACATGGTGGAGGATGAAACCTAAGCACAATCGCCACACAAATCTAGAAAGTTTCTAACCAAAAGTCTAACTTTTTTCAAACTAATATCAGGAAAATAAACCCATTGTAAGATAATTGATCATGAACCATGAAAAACTTCTTCTTCGATCTATAACAAGAATCAACTAGGAGAAATTATGAAGCTCATTCATTTTGTATCATTGAGTAAAGAATGTATTACTTTATCTCCATAAATTCCAAGGAATTTTCCACAAGGCTAGTTTAATTGAGATTAGACCAAGTCTCATTTGGAAGTTATCAAGAAATTTCTAAAAAGTCAAACCCATAAACACGAGTATCATCAATACACTCTGTACCTCTTATCTTTCAAATAATGGTATTATAACACTTTCAAATTTGTCTTTCATAAAATTCAAATATAACATAATGAAAAAATTGTATATTCCAAATTTTCATCGTATTATCTCATCTTTACTAAGATGGTTCAGTAGCTTTTTAGTGAAATATTATATATTCTTTTTTTAGATTGACAACTCCTTAACAATTGTTTGACACTTAAATTATTTAGGTTTTTTTCTTTGATTCTTTATTGGCGTTTATAATTTTATCCATTTGTTCTTATATGTATATTTATTTTACATATTTCCAATTTCTTAAACTGATTATATATATAAAAAATGTTTAAGCAAGAAGGTCAACCCGTTGTTTAGAATTTACCATTATATTTATTTTACTTGTTTAACCCATTTTTTACTTACTTGTTTAAACTCTACATATATTTACTGATTTTCGTTTTTTTAATTTAATTAAAAAGTGTAGTAGTTATTAGTAACAATAAATATACATAAACGACATCATCTTTAGTGAGATGGTTCAATATCCTTGTAGTGAGATGGTTCAATATCCTTGTAGTGAAACAATATATATTATTTCTCTTTAGATCAACAACATCTTAACAGTCGTTTGACCTTCAAATTATTTAGATTTGTTTTATTTGATTCTTTGATGTTGTTTATATTTTTATTCATTTGTTCTCATATGTATATTTAATGTACATATTTCCAATTTTTGAAACTGAATATATAAACTTGTATTGTTATCATAAAATCCATTTATTGTTGAAATTATATTTACAACAATAAAATACTCAAATTAATTTTACATGTACTACTTTTAGCTATTTATTGACTTATTTTCGTATTTTACATTTAATTAGATTTTTTTTAGGGGTGGTTTCTAAAGTAACCCAAAATTTGAAGTCAATTACAAATCTATACCCCATTTTCTCTCTCATCAAATTTTTTTCAAAAAAACCAAAACATTCAACTTATTTACGGAAATGCCATTATATCTGAATTTTTTTTTTTTTTTTTGAAAATCAGACATTTGATTTCACAAACAAACACCCAATTATATCAACTTATTTACGAAAATGCCATCGCCATCAAGTTTCAAGCTCTTCAATGCATCTCCATCTGATTTTCGTGCATAAATACATCACAAACCAACTTATAACTTCTTCAACTACCATTTCATCTCCAATTTCATCCAAAACACTATGTAAATGAGCATTTGAAAAATTCTCTCACTCACAATCTCTTGAATTTTCGTGGTTTTTGCTAGATAATGTCTGGGCTTCGTAGTAAACAGTTAGAATAGGGATTTTGTGTGTTTAAACGAGCTAAAAACAGGGATCTACGGCGAAACGGAGCTAAAAACCGTATTTTCCGATCTGGTTCAGAAGAGTAGACTTCGTCGGACGTCTGCTGGTCAACGAGAGGTTAGATTTGCAATTGACTTTTTTCAGATTTTTTACGTAGACTTCTCATAGAAGTCTGCTTGTGCTCCTTTATTCTCCTTTGACAAAAAAAAAATCAGTAGACTGCACGGGAAGTCTACTTAAAAAATGGGTTAGTTTCGCATTTGACCAAAATGTTGACTTTTTTTAGCAGACTCTGTACGCGATTCTACTAGCAGACTTCCCTCAGAGTCTGCTCGACTACGTTTAGGTTATTCTTTGCAATTGACTTTTTGTTGACTTTTTTGAGTAGACGCTATTTAAAGTCTACTGTATACGGTGAGGTTAGTTTTGCGATTGACCAAAATTTCGAACATTGACTTTTTGAAAATATTTAGAGTAGACTTCCCCAGGAGTCTGCTGCAAATTTTATTTTCAGCAGACTTCTGGGGAAGTCTACTCGTTAAATAATTGGATATTAATTCGATATTTGGTCAAACACAAAACTAACCTGTTTTTTAAGTAGACTTCTTTTAGACTCTACTCAAAAAGTCAAAAATAAGTCAATTGCAAATGTAACCTCTACTGTTCCAGTAGACTTCAACCGACAGTCTACTAATGTGCGTAGACTTCCGTTGGATGTCTGCTAGATATTTATGGTATTAGAAGTCTACCGCGGAAGTCTACTGAAGAAGTCAAATTGCAAATATAACCTATTTTTACAGCAGACTTCTGGAGAAGTCTACTACTAAAAGTCAACATTTTGGTAAAATGCAAAAATAACCTCGGTAGACTTCAATTAGGGTCTACTACGCAAGAAGACTTCCGTTAGAAGTCTACTGGGTTTTGCCGTAATTGCAGAAACTAACCCATTTGATAGACTTCTACGGAAGTCTACTAGTGAACGTTAAATGCAGTCTTCTGGCGCAGACTGCTGGTGAAGTCTGCGTTTTTACGTTTTCTTAAAACGAATTTATAGCTTATATATAATACATTTTCAATATTTTCTTGCTCTCACATGTGTGTTTTCTAATATGTGATCTTCTGTATGGGTTTGAGATATTTAAATGCAATATTTATGGTGTAAATCAATTTTCTTGTTTGAGTAGTAATTAGCTTTTCACGGTAGACTTCTTCAAGAGTGTACTAGTAGACGGCATGGGAAGTCTGTATTTATGTTTTTAGTAAAACATTATTTTAAAATTATGTATAACGAAATTTTAAGATTTTATTGGTTTCAAATGTGTGTTATATTATTGCTGTTTTTATGTACTAGTTTGACATCTTCAGCTGTAATGAAACCATTTATTTCTGATTAATTAGTTTTTTCACAGTTTAGTAGACTACCGTTGAAGTCTATGAGTAGACTGCGTATGAAGTCTGTATTTTTAAGTTTTTTAGAAATGCATTTAAAACTTATTTATAATAAATTTTTGAGATTTTCTTGACCTCACTTGTGTGTTATCCATTCTGTTTCCTTCTGTATCAGTTGGACATATTTAAATGCAATATTTATGACAAATATCAATTTTCTTGTTTGACTACTACTTAGCTTATATTAGTAGATTTCAGATAGAAGTCTATGAATAGACGGTCGGTGAAGTCTACTCGTAATGTTTTTAATACATACATTTTAAAATAATATATATATTGATATTTTATTTATGTTTTTACAATTACATGTCTAAATCTTAACATCTAATTTCTATAATTATATTCAACTAATTTCTATAATTCTAACGACCTAATTTTTTTCTAAGTATGGGTTTTGATAAAAGGTTTTAGGAAAATTGTATGCATTTTAGAAGTTAGATTTGTTAAGTAGAGCGCATGGTATATGTGTTATGTGAAACGACCCGACCCGTTTTTTTTTTTTTTTTTTTTAACAATAAGCTCTTAGTCTCAGACTAGCATTCCCATAAATGCTTGTCCTCCACAACCAAGCCACACAAACAATCAACCAGCGGATAACACACTAAAACCAAACATGCAAATTCCATTAAATTACTAAACCAGTTCAACTCAAATTCCAATACAATAAAACCAGCAACCTAGCGGGGTTCTAAAACAGAAATGAAAAGCAATACAACCACACAGCAACATTAAACCGAGACCCTAGATCATCTCCCTCTTCGTTGCCATGATTCCACGATCACAATTTGCCTTTACCTGCACCACATGGTTAAAAGAGATGCGTGAGTATTATCACAAATACCCAGTGAGACGGTCCTCCCATCTACGACTGCGCACACAGACGCGATGGATCCGCTCAGGCAAACACGCATCAAACAATACACAAAACAAACACAACAACAAGGCTCAACCACAGCCTGACAGGCAGCCTGTCGATCGACACTACCTCTAGGTGTCGATCGACAGCCCTGTTCACACCTGTCGATCGACACACCCACGGTGCCTGTCGATCGACAGCTCCACTGGACCCTGTCGATCGACACAACCTCTAGGTGTCGATCGACAGCTCCTCGATCACCTGTCGATCGACACAACCTCTAGGTGTCGATCAACAGCCTCGTGTGACCATGTCGATCGACACACCCAAGGGCTGTCGATCGACAGGTCGTCGCAAATTCATAGGAGATCGATCAATTATCCTCTCGGATCGATTCCTCCTCTGCGATAACACGAAACCTGCACAACAAACACAATCCAACAATCCATACACCACAAAACACACAGAAACAACATCAATCATCACAATCAACCAGTTTTTAACCTACCACCATACAACCCTAACGAATCCACCGGCCCAGAAGCCATGGTCACGCACTCACCTTAGATTTTCGGTTAGATTCTGGTAGAATTGAGGCTAGACACGAATTCAGCAACAACCACCACGAAATTCCACCTCAAATCGATCAAGAACGAAACCCTAATCACAAACTATCAGGAACAAGAGAAACTCCTCTCAAACTCTCTGTTTCTGATTTTTGGGACTTTGGTTCGCTCAAATGCGGCCAAAAACTCTTAAATACGAAGCCCTAGGGTTTACCCAAACCGGCCCGGTCCAATTGAACGACTTAAATCGAACCAGAAAACCAACCAATTCGAGCACCTGTCGATCGACAGACACTAGGTGTGTCGATCGACAGCCCTTAAGAGCCTTGTCGATCGACAGACACCATGTGTGTCGATCGACAGCCCCTCCATTTTACTAAAAAAATGGTTCACGGGCGTCACAATTCTCCCCCACTAACACTGGATTCGTCCTCGAATCCTCTAACACTACCCACCAATCTACCCTGGCCTAACCCGCCAGCAACACCGGAGACTACATCTCCCAGACCTTCCCGAGGTTCACATCCGTCCTATGCATATAGACCCGTCTCAGACATTGATTGCCCATAGCTCATAACCACCATCTAGCTTCGGGATCGTCACCCCTCAGCTCTAGGTGTCTAGTATCAACCCACCTCAGTCCGCGCAGTCCTGACGGTGTTCGATACTCAACCATCTCCACACACCTCAATCCATCAAGACACACAGTCTATCAAGCTCTCGGTATGCAGAGATCTGCCAGAGGTCGCAACCTCCAAAACCATCCCCATACCCTCACGATCTCAGTCCGCGCAGTCCTGACGATCGATCGGTATGCAGGGAACCCACTGTCCCCCGGAGAGACGCATCTCTCAAGATCTGCCAAGAAAGACCGAAGTCTAACTCTGAGCTACGCAATCAATTCCTAACGTCTATAATGCACCTCTGACCGGAACTACCTCCTAAGGTCTCACATGATATTCCCCTCCTGGAATACCATCACAATCGTGATCACCACAGATCACCCGGACCATCCCTCACCCCGGATGTCCCTGCAGAGTCTACCCGGAACTAGACAGTTCTAACCACCGTAAAACTTCTATTCCGAGACTCTCTCACACACACACACACAAACCGCTAGAGTCCCCACCGAAACTGGCAAGTTCTATCCGCAATAAAACTTCCATTTCGGGGTTCTCTAACCACAAACACATGACTCGCAAGTCAAACACATAAGAAAAACACTTTCTTATTCACTGGAAAAATGTCTTAATCATTACAACTTTAATGAAAATACAAAAATCCACAACCAAAAACCTCACCACACACGGTGATCACAACACAAAAACTGAAACTGGAAACCGCAAAGAAAACGAATTCACTCTTCTGCTTGCTTCTCGAACCACTTCTTGAACTTCGTTTTCATCTTTGCCTCTGGTTCCCAAGTCTCCTCCTGAATACCGTCACAGTCCCACAAGACTCTCAACAACGGCACTCTCTTCCGGCGCAGAACCTTGATACTTCTCTCAAGAATCCTAACCGGCCTCATCCCAACAGTCAGATTTGGCTGAAGATCTGCGGGAATCGTCACTGCTACCTCCTCAGAAGCATGCAAGCATCTCCTGAGTTTCGAAACGTGAAACACATCATGGAATTTCTCCATAATCGGAGGCAGCTCCAACCGATAAGCAACTGGTCCCACACGTTCCACAACCCGGAACGGACCCATGTACCTCGTACTCAGCTTATCCTCGGATATGGACCTGTTCACACCCCGCATCATCGCCATCTTGAGATACACTCGATCTCCGACTGCAAACTCCAACTCTTTCCTTCTCCTATCGGCATAACTCTTCTGCCGATCCTGAGCTTCTTTCATGTTCAGCTTCACAACACGGATCTTCTCCGTCGTCTCCTGAACAAAATCAGCCCCAAAGATGCTCCTCTCCCCCACTTGGGTAAAACATAGCGGAGTACGACATGGCCTCCCATACAACGCCTCAAAAGGAGCCATTCCAATACTCGCCTGAAAACTGTTGTTATATGCGAACTCCACCAAACTCAAGTGATCTGCCCAATGACCACCCCAATCTAGCACGCACATCCTCAACAGATCTTCCAGTGTCTGAATCGTCCTTTCGGACTGTCCATCCGTCTGCGGATGATTAGCTGTACTCATGTGCACCTTAGTGCCCATCTCAGCCTGAAAAGCTCTCCAGAACACTGAAGCAAACCTCGGATCTCTATCCGACACAATACTCGCTGGCACTCCATGCAACCTCACAATATCCTTCACATACTTCTTAGCCAAGACCTCCGCTCCGTCTGTCTTCTTAATGGCCAGAAAATGTGCTGACTTAGTCAGACGATCCACAATCACCCAAATCGCGTCATAGGTCCGAGAAACCGGCAACCCTACCACGAAATCCATAGTGATCATGTCCCACTTCCACTCTGGAATGGGTAGACTCTGCAATAAGCCACTAGGAACTTGGTGCTCAGCCTTCACCAACTGACACACATTGCAAGCTGCAACCCAATCTGCCACATCTCTCTTCATCCCGACCCAATGATAGTACCTCTTCAGATCCCTATACATCTTAGTCGCTCCCGGATGAATTGAAAACTTACTCGCATGAGCTTCTCTCAGAATTTCCTGCCTCAAGTCCTCATCCTTAGGAACACAGACTCGTCCATGCACCAAGATAGTCCCGTTAGCAGAAACCTGATATTCGGAACCAGTAGCCTTGGAGAGATCTAACAACACCAGATCCTGCTCCTGAGCTACTCGGATCCTGCTCAATAGATCCGCCTGATCTGCCGCCGCTAACCCCAACGGTTCCTCTGAAGTAACACATAACCTCAATGTACTAAGTACACTCACCAGATTCTCCACATCCCGCTCCTGAGATGAATCATACCTCCTCCGACTAAGGGCATCAGCTACAGTGTTAGCCTTACCCGGATGGTAAACAATGTCCAAGTCGTAATCAGCCAACAACTCTGACCATCGCCTCTGTCGTACATTTAAATTCTGCTGAGTAAAAATGTACTTCAGATTATGATGATCAGTGAACACCTGAACTCTGCCACCATACAAGTAAGACCTCCAGATTTTCAACGCGAAGATCACTGCAGCTAGCTCTAAGTCATGAACAGGATAATTGCCTTCGTGCTTCCTCAACTGCCTTGAAGCATAAGCAATCACCTTACCCTGCTGCATCAGCACACAACCCAAGCCAACTCCCGAAGCATCTGTGTACACCACATAAGGCTCACCCGGTTCAGGTAACGCCAGTACTGGTGTACTAGTCAACATCGTCTTCAGCTTCGCGAAGCTCAACTCACACTCAGCCGACCACACAAAAGGAACATCCTTTCCCGTCAGCTTCGTCATAGACTGAGCCATACTCGCAAAACCCTTGACGAATCTCCGATAATAGCCTGCCAACCCAAGAAAATTCCTGATCTCAGTTGCATTCCTCGGCCTAGGCCAATCTCGGATAGACTCAATCTTTGCCGGATCTACAGAAACTCCTTCTGCAGAAACGATGTGACCCAAAAATCCCATCTCTCTCTGCCAGAAACTGCACTTACTCAACTTCGCAAACAGCTTCTGTTCCCGCAACTTCTCCAGAACTCTCCTCAAATGAACCTCATGATCCTCCTGACTCTTCGAGTAAACCAGAATATCATCGATGAAAATGATTACGAACTCATCCAGATACTCCCGGAAAACTCCGTTCATCAATCTCATAAACGCCGCAGGTGCATTCGTTAACCCGAATGGCATCACTACAAACTCAAAATGCCCATACCGAGTCCTGAAAGCCGTCTTCCGAACATCTGCTTCGTCTATCGGAATCTGGTGGTAACCGGATGCCAAGTCAATCTTAGAAAACCAAGTAGCCCCTCTCAACTGATCTAACAACTCATCAATTCTCGGAAGAGGATACTTGTTTTTCACAGTGACTCGGTTTAGCCCTCGATAATCGATGCACAACCGGAAACTACCGCAATTCCTCAACACCACACACCGGTTCTCCACACGGTGAAGTACTGAACAAATCCTCTAGCCGCCTCATCGGCTCTTACAACACTGCTGGAGTCATCTGGTAAGGTGCCTTAGATAACAGCGTCGTCCCAGGCTCTAACTCAATCGTGCGAGATTCCGACCGCGATGACGGCAATCCCCGCAGCG
This sequence comes from Arabis alpina, assembly GCA_900128785.1. Taxonomy (NCBI): domain Eukaryota; kingdom Viridiplantae; phylum Streptophyta; class Magnoliopsida; order Brassicales; family Brassicaceae; genus Arabis; species Arabis alpina. The sequence continues at coordinate 49,274,587 of LT669791.1, forward strand.
ACCGAAAGACATCCTCACGCTCCTGGACAACCCGACTATCCCTCACTGCAACCTCACCTACAGACTCTGCCAGCAAAACAGTCTCCGAGTAAGCCTCGCAACCTCTCAGTCATAGCCTCAGCCTGCACCCAAGAGTTCACGAGACTCTCAGAAGTCGGTTTCACTCCCTGACAAACCAACCTTCTCCTACTACGCTCCAACACAACACGACTCCGGTGACACTCCAGATGAACTCTGTACTGATCAAGCCAATCCATACACCGGATGCAATCATACAGTTCAACTAGACTGTACACCAAGTCCGCTGTCATCCACTTACCAGTCACTAGAAACTCCACGCCTCTCGCCCGGCCATGAGTAACTAGAAACTTCCCTTCCGCAACCATTACCGGTCCAACCCGCTCACTAGCGCCACTCCGAAGAGATGAAGCAATCATGCTCCAGAATCGAACAACCCGTGGAATTCACCACTGCCCACTTCAAAGGTCTCCACACAACTCCCATGTGCTAAGAAACCTAACAATCTCGCCAACTATGACCCATGCTTCCGCACCCGAAGCATCCCGGCCATTCTACCTCAAACTGGAAGTATCCTCCCACTTCCTTTTCTGCCCCTGCACAGGCTTGCCGCCCTGCCAGGTATCACCTGTTGAGACTTAATAGACTGAACAACTGGGCTAACCACCACAGCCTGCTCTCTCGAGTCTTAACAATGCCTCCTGCAGTCTCAACCAACTATGCTCTCACAGCATACACGGACACTCCGCACCATGTCCTCCATCTAATCAAAGTCCTCTCAAGAACCTCTTATCTCGGGCCTCTTCGCCCTCCATTCTCCTACCAGCATGAACCAACCCAACCCATGAGCTGATTAACTCCAAAACATACCCACGAACTGATCTCTCTCACAGATCCAGTCCCAAAAACCTCGTCTCTAAACGATTCGCAGCCTCTCGAGGAAAGAACTTGGCATCACACTCTGCCCACAAGTCCGCCCAGGCCAACACTGCCTGAACCCTCCTAGCTGCAACACACCACTCGCAAAGAATCCTACACCAATTCTCTTGCACCTGTTCCCTTATCCGCAGATAAGACGGAACCCTACCAACAACCGCAACCCTCAGCCGCACCTCTGCCACTCGTGGCATCACCGGAGCCTAACACGTACCGCACTCGGTAACCGCTCCAAACACTGCTGAAGCCAATCCGCCAAACGATCCACTCGACACTGAGCCCACCCGCGGGCGCACCCGCACTACCAACCTCACGAGGACCCACACCGGCCCCCGGCAGCCAACCTAGGACCACACTGCCCCCACCAGCCCTCACACTGGTGCTCACACTTGGCTGCACGCTGGCAGCCTAAATGGCGCTCAAGCCGTCATGAAGCGTCTACGGATCACTCTCAGCCACTTGCGCAACACTCTGAGCCGCCCTCCCGGCCAACTCCCTCACTAGTGCCTGCCACAACACCTACTGCAACAGATCTGTCAGCCGATCAACTCGTCACCTAGACTCCTCCTGCGGGCGCACCCGAACAGCGAGCGAATCCAGCACTAGCTCAAGTACCAGCCCTGGCCCAACAGCCCTCACACCGGCTCTCACACAGGCACTCCCACTGGCACTCGCACTAATACTCAGACCCTCCTGATACGTCTACAGATTTGTCACAGTCTCAACAAGGAACCCTGAGCCGCATCCCAGCCGACTCACTCACTGGTCCCCGACCACAATCCTGACCTCCACAGTCACCCCCGGCCACCAAGGCCACATCCTCTAGTGCCTCTAGCTAACACCATGCACTACTACAGTACACAAGCTAAGCACTAAAGAATAACAATAAAACACACTTACCGTGGAATCTCTTTGAAGGCTCGAAGGAAGATGATCTAGAACCCCCAAACTCACAGAATTGTAATTTACCAAATTCAATCCTAGCAGTTCTAGCCCGTCCTAAAACCGTAAGGGCTCTGATACCAAACTGAAACGACCCGACCCGTTTTTTTTTTTTTTTTTTAACAATAAGCTCTTAGTCTCAGACTAGCATTCCCATAAATGCTTGTCCTCCACAACCAAGCCACACAAACAATCAACCAGCGGATAACACACTAAAACCAAACATGCAAATTCCATTAAATTACTAAACCAGTTCAACTCAAATTCCAATACAATAAAACCAGCAACCTAGCGGGGTTCTAAAACAGAAATGAAAAGCAATACAACCACACAGCAACATTAAACCGAGACCCTAGATCATCTCCCTCTTCGTTGCCATGATTCCACGATCACAATTTGCCTTTACCTGCACCACATGGTTAAAAGAGATGCGTGAGTATTATCACAAATACCCAGTGAGACGGTCCTCCCATCTACGACTGCGCACACAGACGCGATGGATCCGCTCAGGCAAACACGCATCAAACAATACACAAAACAAACACAACAACAAGGCTCAACCACAGCCTGACAGGCAGCCTGTCGATCGACACTACCTCTAGGTGTCGATCGACAGCCCTGTTCACACCTGTCGATCGACACACCCACGGTGCCTGTCGATCGACAGCTCCACTGGACCCTGTCGATCGACACAACCTCTAGGTGTCGATCGACAGCTCCTCGATCACCTGTCGATCGACACAACCTCTAGGTGTCGATCAACAGCCTCGTGTGACCATGTCGATCGACACACCCAAGGGCTGTCGATCGACAGGTCGTCGCAAATTCATAGGAGATCGATCAATTATCCTCTCGGATCGATTCCTCCTCTGCGATAACACGAAACCTGCACAACAAACACAATCCAACAATCCATACACCACAAAACACACAGAAACAACATCAATCATCACAATCAACCAGTTTTTAACCTACCACCATACAACCCTAACGAATCCACCGGCCCAGAAGCCATGGTCACGCACTCACCTTAGATTTTCGGTTAGATTCTGGTAGAATTGAGGCTAGACACGAATTCAGCAACAACCACCACGAAATTCCACCTCAAATCGATCAAGAACGAAACCCTAATCACAAACTATCAGGAACAAGAGAAACTCCTCTCAAACTCTCTGTTTCTGATTTTTGGGACTTTAGTTCGCTCAAATGCGGCCAAAAACTCTTAAATACGAAGCCCTAGGGTTTACCCAAACCGGCCCGGTCCAATTGAACGACTTAAATCGAACCAGAAAACCAACCAATTCGAGCACCTGTCGATCGACAGACACTAGGTGTGTCGATCGACAGCCCTTAAGAGCCTTGTCGATCGACAGACACCATGTGTGTCGATCGACAGCCCCTCCATTTTACTAAAAAAATGGTTCACGGGCGTCACATTATGTGTTGTTGATTAACGTACTCTTTTCTTGTTATATTTGTGGTTTTTCATATAACAATTGACAAAGTCTAAAAATTTCGGATATCTTTTTGGTCTAATATTTCCACACTTCTGATTTCTATGTTCCTTGTTAGAACCTTATTACCAAGGTCAAATTTAAGAGGAATCGATTCCTTTTACCTCTATAACTAGTCTATTTGCCGACTGTTATGCTTTTTGTTTCGTTTACATGATCCTGACATATTTGGTCGGACATCATATCTATATCATTTTCCTATTCAAACCATATACTACATAATACAAGATTCTTATAAAGAAATTTGGAGTAAAATAATTAAACTTCTTTCTTAATAAACAAAACAATACTCATTTTGTATATATTTCGAAATCTTGAGTCATACAATCGTTTTTCAATGCAAATGGAACAAACAATTAGACGCCACAATGACTTCTGAACTGATAGTAAGCTCTCAATATCTGCTCCCGGCACACTGCTTTTGTGGGCTAACACAAAGAAGCCCTCCCCAACTTGAGAACAAACAAAGCATGGGAATGAGCAGATGGAGAGTGTAGCAATGATACAAGTCTTTGTCTTACCACCTAGAGAGTCTCACAAAAGCCACGTTTGCTTACTATCCCTGCAAAAGACAAATAGCCACAATTTACTTTCTAAAAAACAAAGATTTGGGGACTATTAAGACACACAACATCATCAACAAAACCAGCCGAGTGGTTAAGGTTGGGGACTATAGTATACAAGGTTAAAGCCCTGCAAAATGCAACCAGTAATTCTTCTTATATGATGATCTAAACACAAAATGTAACAAGGCATATGATAATCAACAAAGTTAAAGGTGTGCCACCTATCACATGTTCATATAAAACTCTTTGAGGAGGGCATATAATTCCAAGCAAATGAAATAATGCATGGCTTCGCAATGCCCATATACCAATGCATATAGTAATTGAAACTCATGAAAGATAGAATGATACCTACATGAAAGGAGGAAAGGAATCTCCGTGGAAGATAACAAGATCTTCTAGTACATTGTTGTAACGCAATAGGAAAAAAAAACACAAAATTAGATAGTGATTAAATTCTAAAAATAATAAAACCAATAAAAATGCGAAGTGGTTGACCTTCAACAGATGATTCCTCAGAGAATAGATTGCGCATATCATGATGAGTGATTCACATATGCCTTGAAAATTCCATATCCGGGAATGGTTCCAAAACCTTAAACAGATGAACAAATTGATTAAGTGTTATACTTGCTACACAAGCAAATTCCCCTCTCTCTCTCTATCTCTCTCAAAGCCATGAAACATACCAACCCTCTTAACTACTATCATGCCACAAAAACAGAAACAACAATTACGTACTACAAAATTGCAAAACTAGGAACTTTAAAATTGTTCCAATCTGATGTCAAACAAGAATATGATATTACCTTAGCCACACGTTCACGCCATTGTATGTCTCATATGGCATCTCAACAGTTGAAAATTCAAAAGGGTATGTCTTTCTTTCATATATTTCTCCGGGTACATCAAGCTCACGCACTGCAAATGGGATATAGAGTTATAAACCCACCAATATAGTTGGATAAATCAGTTATATCTAACAAACTGCTCAAAATGAGACCAAATCCATGTCATAATAGATACTAAACAATCTTTCTATCATAACAATGTAGAACACAAAAGGACCCGTAAGTTTAACTCACCCAAGGAAGTGAAGACATAAAAGTTTCCTCTCTCAAAATACATTTCTGTCAAAACAAGTGTGAACGTCGTCAATAAGCGTATCAAGACATGAGTTGGACACAAATAGCAAAACCCACATGAGGCACATATATTACACACCTATTTGACCAAGAAGCTCAAATTTTACACCATTATGCTCCACTTTTTTCCCATGATATGGTTCGATACAAATCTGATAATTTGAGGAGTTAAAGAAAAAATAGAACTTTTAAAGCATTTCATCAAACCCGAACCTGATAACTGATGAAGACATAGTCACGAATCCCAAACCCCCTGCTTCTTCCTGTCACTTTGTCATAGATAAAGTACAAGAAAAAAGACAGCTTTAATCTCAACAACGCAAAACTAACTTTTATCTCTTCTTGGATTTTCATCATAATTTACAAACCAACCATTCAATATCACAATAAAAACGAACAAAAGCAAAAACGCAAACCTTGATAAGAATCGTATCAGCACGGAAAAGCTGAAGCTTCTCCATGGTAGAGAGACACGGCGGAGTTATCATCATTAGTAGCATCATCAACAACAACTCTGTTCGGAGACTTCTTCCTCTCCCGAATAGCAGTACTGAAATCTTTCTTCGATTTCCTATAACACCCATCAAACAAAGATTAAACCTTTTCAACTACAAAACACTAGATCAATCAAAAACCAAAAAAACCCTAATCCCCAAATCGGAAAAACCCATCAAAAGATCCAGAATTTTCCGGATCGGAAAACGAAAAGAAAGAAATTAGAGAAAAGAGACGAACTACGAGGGAGAGAAAGATATGTCAGTGGTTAACCTTAATGGAGGTGGAGCCAACGGTGACACAGTGGTCAGTGGACGCGATGGTGGAGGAGGTAGTATCGAAAGCCATAGCTCTCACCTGAGAAATATTGAATTAGAAACGGAGGAGGCTAGAAGATGATGGAAGAGAGTCCGAGGGAGAGAGAGAGGCTCAGGGATTTTCAACTAAAAAATTAGGGCTTCCAAATGTAATTTTTGTTTATATAGGAAGATACTCAAATCCGGTTAGGTTAAAAATTCGGTTAGGTTAAAGATCCGGTTAGGTTAAAAATTCGGTTCGGTAGACTTCGTTTGCCGTCTGCTAAACCCTAAACTTTCCACGAAACCCTAAACTTAAAGTAGACTCTACCAGAAGTCTACTTATTTGAGTAGACAACTAATGAAGTCTACTATACTTTTAACGAAACTCTAAATTCAAAGTAGACTCTATCAGAAGTCTACTAGTTTGAGTAGACTACTAATGAAGTCTACTATCCGAAAACGTAAATTGACTATTTTCAATGATTATTCAAAAGTCTAAATAAAAACTTATACAAAACGGTCAAAAAGTTTAATATATTCACAAGTTAACACTTTTATGCAAATTTGACATTTTAAAGATGAAAACCGTAAACCCTAAATCTAACCCTAAGTGTAAAAGCATGTTTGCAACCTATAAATGTCACATTGTTACCCATATTTCATACTCGTAACTCGGTCAATTACGCCAAATGATGAAAACCTCGTCAAAATTTTACATCATCTTATAGTTAATTCATCTTAAAAAGTCAAACCCTACACTAAGATTTATAAAATGAAACCCTAAACCATTCAAACACTAAACCCCAAACCCTAAACCATAAATAATAATCTAATTCCTAAAACTAAACCACTACAACCGTAAATAAACTCATAAAACCTATAAATATCAAACATTAAACTACCAACATATCACCACATCAATATTTAAACAAATGGTTATGAAGTACCTTGTTTGGTAACTCTTTGTTTAGTATAATATGTATTTCATTCACAACCTAATTTGTCTTTGTAAGTTTAATTTGTGAAATTTTATGAAATTTTATTTTTCATACTTCACAATTATTTATAGTTTGGTCATCAACCAAATTTTTTTATCAAAATATTTTTTTGTTAATTTATAAATTTAAATTTGAAATATAATTACTTAGTAGACTTCTACCACAAAGTAGACATAATTTGTCATTGTAGGTTTAATTTGTGAATTTGTATGATATTTTATTTTTCATACATCACAATTATTTATAGTTTAGTCATCAGCCAAAATTTTTTATCAAAATATTTTTTGTTAATTTATAAATTTAAATTTGAAATATAATTCTCTAGTAGACTTCTCCGGAAGTCTACTATACCACAAAGTAGACATAATTTATCTTTATAGGTTTAATTTGTGAATTTTTATGAAATTTTATTTTTCATACTTCACAATTATTTATAGTTTGGTCATCAACCAAAAAGTTTTATCAAAATATTTTTTGTTAATTTATAAATTTAAATTTGGAAAATAATTATAGAGTAGACCTTGCAAAGAAGTCTACTAAACCACAAAGTAGACTTCACATAGAGTCTACGAGTTCGATATCGGGTGAAAGTCTGCTAGTAGACGTCTACGTTACGTAGCAGACTTCGATAGGGTTAAAACAGTCATTATGACATTCGTTTTTTTATTTGGTCATAAAGGTTGTAGTTGTAATTTCACTACCCCTTTGGGTTAGTTTTCACAAACATGAGATATGTGGGTTACCCATGTAGTTAAAATCAAATTATGGGTCAAACCAAGCAATTCCCCCTTTTTTTTACCTATAAGTAACAATAAATGACATTTGAAACTAAAATTAATTGTAAAAAAATGATTTGTCTATGTGGACATCTTAGATGAAGAGAGGAGTGTGCTATTATATATGGACACTCCTCTCTTCATCTAAGGTGTCCACATAGGCAAATCATTTTTTAACAATTAATTTTAGTTTTAAATGTCATTTATTGTTACTTATAGGTAAAAAAAATCTAATTAAATATAAAATACGAAAATAAGTCAATAAATAGCTAAAAGTAGTACATGTAAAATTAATTTGAGTATTTTATTGTTCTAAATATAATTTCAACAATAAATGGATTTTATGACAACAATACAAGTTTATATATTCAGTTTCAAAAATTAGAAATATGTACATTAAATATACATATAAGACAAATGAATAAAAATATAAACAACATCAAAGAATCAAATAAAACAAATCTAAATAATTTGAAGAGAAATAACAGTCAAACGACTGTTAAGATGTTGTTGATCTAAAGAGAAATAATATATATTGTTTAACTACAAGGATATTGAACCATCTCACTAAAGATGATGTCGTTTACGTATATTTATTGTTACTAATAACTACTACACTTTTTAATTAAATTAAAAAACGAAAATCAGTAAATATATGTAGAGTTTAAACAAGTAAGTAAAAAATGGGTTAAACAAGTAAAATAAATATAATGGTAAATTCTAAACAACGGGTTGACCTTCTTGCTTAATTTTTTTTATATATATAATCAGTTTAAAAAATTGGAAATATGTAAAATAAATATACATATAAGAACAAATGGATAAAATTATAAACGACATCAAAGAATCAAAGAAAAAAACCCTAAATAATTTCAGTGTCAAACAATTGTTAAGGAGTTGTCAATCTAAAAAAAGAATATATATTATTTCACTAAAAAGCCACTGAACCATCTTAGTAAAGATTAGATAATAAGATGAAAATATGGAATATACAATTTTACCATTATGTTATATTTGAATTTTATGAAAGGATGAAAGAAAAATTTGAAAGTGTTATAATACCATTATTTGAAAGATAGGAGATAAACACTGTAAATGGTAAAATCAAAATTTTGTCGTTAAGTTAATAAAATTATAAAACTCATTTATCACGCGAACGATGTTTTAGGATTATTTGAGTATTTTATTTTCTAAACTAAAAATACAATAATGAATATATATTATTTATAATAAAATTCATTAGAAAATAATCAAAACATTATGAGTTTACATATAAGAGCAACGAATAAAAATGTAAATAAACGACATGAGATATAATCAAACAAAAATAGATTATATGATTCAATTATTAAGGCATCATAATTGAGCTTCCGCCGATTGCTATGAGGCTAAAGGTTTAATAAGAAATAGGATATACGATTTCACTAAAGGATATCAAAAAAATTCAGGAGAAAGTAAAGTAAAAATTTGGAATATAAGATTTGTCCAAAAGAAAAAAAAGAATTTATTCAATATAATTGAGTTTTTGGAAGTATAAAAGAAAAAATTGAAAACATTGCAATACCATAATTTAAAATAAATGAATAATCTTGAGTTTTTATATATATAAAGTTAAGAAATGAATGGTTGCGCTATTCATGAATTATACAACAAAATATAGGGAGCATGATATATGATTTTTATGTAAAAGTGTACGCAGTTATACACAATGATCCAAAAAAATTACCTATTTGATAATTCAATATTTGAATCAATGCTTTTAACACTAATATCTAGGAAAAAATACTTTTAAAGTGTTTAAGAAAAAGTAAATATATTAGTATGCATATTACGCGATTATGACTAAAATATGGTTAAGATAGAAGCAACTAAAAATAAAATAATCTGTTTTTAGAAACTAAAAATTATTTATTTAAAATCAAATGTCAAATTAGAAGAATTCAAAAAAAAAAAAATTCATCTCAAATTAATGATTGAACTTAGGATATTATATTATGTTAATGAATATAAAAGATATATACTAACATAAATATTTTGCAGTACACGTTATATATGATATAGTTTCCAAACATAGGAAAATAACATAAGAACATCAAAAGAAACAAAACTCGCCCAACGGGCGAGTCCAACCCTAGTATATATTAAAGGAGAAGCATTATGAACTTATGTGTCAAACTCTCATTTTTCTCTCTTTTTGATTTAATTTATTACTCTTTTTTTATTTACTACTATACTCTTATCCAAACACATTACAATAACATAATCCCTATATCCAAACAAACTTTTAAGTCAAACTTTCCTTCTTTTTATTTTCTAATTTTATAATTTAATCTATTATTCTATTATTACCTACTACTATACTTCTATCCAAACACAATACCATAACATAATCCATATATCCAAACATACTTTTAAGTTTTAATTAATAAGAATAATAATTCAATTACACTACAAAATATAAATCGATTAATTAGCTTTAGAAAGAAGAATTGTGATTTCGTTTATATCGATTAAAATAATCATTAATTATAACATCGAAACTTGATGAAAAGTTTTTGGTTATATATGCAATTTTCTATATCTTTGAATCATATACTGAAAATATGTTATGTTCGTTTCAACTATTTTAGGGATGAAATACATTTTATAATATGTAATCGCAAATTTAAATATGTATAGTTGATCTTAAATTCTGTATTATTAATTTATACTAAAATTATATTATTTTTACTTGATAAATACTTTATTCCGCGTATAACGCGGAATTTATTCTAGTGTGTTCTTAAAAAGCGAAAATTTTAACGCGGATATTATGTTAGACGATGAGATTGGGTCTGCGCGCCCAAGAGATGTTAGAATGTAGTTTGTTTATTGTTTTTAAAAAAAATACAGGAGACATTGTCTTTTTTCATTTACCAAAAAAAAAAAATTCGTTTTTTTATTTGTTCACCACAAATATTCATCTGAGTGTTTGGAAAACAAATTCCAAAACAATGGCTTTTTATGTAGTATTAATTAAACTTATCAGCTTGCGTTAAATCAATATCCCAATGTACAACAGCTGCTAAACACGTATAGAATTCATAGAAGAAGCTGATACATTTGATTACTTATGCATGAAATTTGAGAGACAAACATACACATATTGACCATAATTATTTCTTTACATACAGACTACTATTACGTATAATATATGCATCATATTTTCTTCGAATTTCCACACATTCGATAGTTTCCTTGAGCCTTGAGAGCGTGGTTTACAGATCGAAACTGTGACTATTGAAGTGGAAGAGAGGATGATTCGCGGATCTCCATATGCTATGTGACCGTATTTCTTTGGCAACGCTCGTCTGAAGACTCGCAGGGCCGCATACTATCACTCCAACATCCACACTTCCCCATTTCCCATTCAACGACTCAAATATCTCTGCAAAATAGAAATAATAAACGTTCAAAGACCGGAGAGTTTTTGCTCTCATTCAGTTTCTACATATCATCAATGCAAAAAACAAAAGCAAAGGTGGTAATGAAAACCGGAATGGAGGGCTCTGGTTATATTGTACCTTTAAAGTCTGGTCTGGTGCCATAACGAGTAGTGATGAAACTCTGGACATCTTCTTCTATGTCAAGGCCTTTCTGCTCGGCAGATGGATTATGTGGTTCTTCTCCGTTCAAACATACCTTGTCGTGGCCATTTGCTTCCACTTTGTGACCCCAAAGATGCCAGAACACAACCACAGGACCTCCAAAAATCAACACACTTGCAACCATACATATAACAAATAGAAGTCCCTTGTACCACCACGCCGTTATGTTGAATTTGTTTATGTAAAAGATGTCCAGCAATGTGAGCATTGAAATAAATCCAATGGTGGATGAAATAAGATAGAGTCCAGACCATATATTATCTCCGGTACCAACTAGAACCGACATGGGACACCCGTTGGTCTGCGGTTTGACAGAAGGATTCACCATCTTGTGAACCATCCCATCTTCCTGTATGGCCATGCAACAGATATGATTTCAACAAACTATAACAGAGCACAAATCTTATGTAAGACTTACCAAGAGAGGCTCGGATTGTCGTGTGACGTAGATGTTAATCTCAAGGTTTAATTTGTGAGAGAAGGAAGGGCAAATGGAAGGTATGTCGATAGCTGAGAGAAGAGAGAGCTCGTCCGAGTTTTTAATTGCCCAGATAACTAAAACCTTACTCGGTAAACAAGCTTTCCCATCTCTTTTACGGTGTAGGATATCACTTAATATGGCGAAAAAAGGCGAAATCCCAATTCCTCCTGCTATTAAGACCAGGTTCTCGTACCTGCAATCAAAAATAAACCTTTCCCGAGTCATGCTGCTAAAAGCTTATTGTATAGATACAACAATTCAAAATAGACAAAGCATTTAAACGTATTACGCCAAGTGGTATGGAGATTCGTGGCCATAAGGACCCTCCACGCAAGCTGTGAGTTTGGGATATGACTGAGGAGAAAGGAGCTGGTTTTGATTCCCTGCCTCATATATTTTTGACAATTGGTCCCTAAGCTTCGCAGTCCATCCACCAAGAACCTTTATGAGAACCGCAACATGATGCTTCCCGTCTAGAGGACTTGATGAAACACTAAAAGGATGCCACTGTAGCCACGATAGTTCCCTCACTTGGAGAAAGACAAAACTCAGTGCATTGTATGGCAAATCTGGTGTTGGAGAGAGAGAGACAGAGAAAAAGAGTCAGTAGGTGCTTTAGAATTAGAGGTAGAGGACTGTCAAACTTGAGAGACTAAACAGAATTGTTACTCGGTGGTTTTGAGAGGACGAGTTCTAGAGTTCCACAGGGTAAACTCTTTGCAGAGATTACATGCACGGTCCTTCTGGATTGGCAGAACCTCAAGAAACGGTCAAGAATGAAAAGGAATATTCCTCCAGCGACTATGCTGAATATGTAGTCACCGACGTGAAGTGCCAATAAGACAACAAAGACAATGTACAGTTGATGGGTGTAGAAGAAGAGCTCAAAGTAATGCTTTCTCACAGTGTTTAGCGACGTGACCCACATCAGTAAACCAGCCACAAGACTGATGACTCCAGGTAACACAGCGATTCCAATAGCTTTCCACTCAAATATCTGAGAGACAGGGAGACATTAGCATGGAAGTGATAAAGAAGGAAGAATTATGTTGCAAGAATCTTACAAGCTCTAAAAGTCGGCCTTGAATGGTCCACCCAACAACATAACAAAGGCCATGTAAGGAAAAGAAAGCCATAGTGATATGACCAAGCCAAACATGATATCTTGTAGCATGTTCGAAAGGGACATCTATAAGACGGAGGAGAAGGGAGCCTCTCGAGACTGGGAGAAACAAGAACACCATACACAGTAATCCAATCATCCCAAAACGCAGACCGGTTACCTCCAAGAGAAGAATACTGAACATGCACACAAAAACTACTGACTGAAATGAGAGAAACACAAAGAAAGAGAAGAAGAGTTATGAGAATTACCTTCTATCCTTGGGAAGCACATGAAAGAGAGAAAGAAGGTCAAGATTTCTGAGGGTAAAAGCATAGATAGCCCAAAGGAAGAAGACAGAGAAGATGATAATCCCAAGGAACTCAGCTGCAGAAACAACTCCAAAGGGTCCATCCACAAGCAGAGGAAACGTCCACAGCCTAAATCTTGGGAATTTCGAAATCTTGTTCCTTGATAGTCACCAAAACAGACATTACTTTACTTAGTCATTAATCAGTAAAAATTATAATGAAGCTGGAGCATACGTACTTATGGAAGACCTTTTCATCCCCGGAGATGATGAGATAGAGAGAAGCTAAGACAGCGATGATAAGAATCGGACCACTGAAAATCAAGAACATGCTTCCTGCCATTCCGAGATGAATTACAACAAATTTGGAGTGAAGCCAAGCATTTTGATGAAATGTAAACCAAACCTGTGATGCCGAAGAGAGTGTTGGAGGTGGCTGCTCTCCATTTGGTTAGTAATCCATCGCCTAGTTTTCCTGGATACATCAAAAGGAACACTACCCAAGCAACAAAGATCACTGACATTACAACCTTCAGAATCCATTTCAACACAGTTGATGATGATGATGATGGTGGTGATGACTCCTTGTGTGACAAAAGAGGGGTTTCATATTCATCCATCTTCTTTTTCTGGGTTTAGATGATGTTAGGTGGTTCATATACACAACATCAGGTTTTAAGGAGAGGAGATAATTTGGAAGAAAATTTTGTGAACCATTCACTACAAGAAATAGACACTATAGCCACGTACTTTTGTGTAGCTATGATATGATATTTGTAGCCAAAATCTTGTTACTACAAATTTTGTCTTTGAAACAATGTAGTGGTAGCAAATGAGATTGTGTAATAATTTGTAGCTAATTAGGGATGAAACCCCACAACGGTATCATGTAGCTATCTGAATCAAATTAGCTACATCTGGGACGTAGCCAATTGTTACGAAATTAGTTACAACTTATATGTAGAAATTAGAACAAAAAGCTACAATTTTCATGGTAGTAGATTGCGACAAAATGCAACGAAGTTAATGTAGTAAATAGGTTCAAAGTGTTACTATATTGTGGCAACTACTGGCTACATGTACTACAAAAATTGCTACATATGGATATTTTTTGTTACATTCAAGTAGCAACAAATAGTGTTACTGTAGAAGAATGTATAAAGAATCAAGAAAACAGAAGTTGCATTCACAAGAAACTAAAAATATTTCACATTAATGTCACCAAAGTACATTTCATATACTACATTAGCCGATCAAATAGATTACAAAAACGACAATAGCCGATTAAGTACATTACAAAAGCTACAGTTGCCGATAATTAGCCCAAATTTATAATACAAATTTGATATCTAAAACATCATTAGTAACACATCAAACATATATACCAAAAGAGTTAAGTTCTTTATAAAGATAAAACCATACATACCATGAAACAAGAATATGATGCAGCCACTCAACCAAGTTCAATAATCTGCATTTAGATCTTGTGTGGTGTCATCATAGTTTGTCGTGATATTGTGCCAAAAGTTATACACCATAACAAAATGTATTGGATCCCAGTAGAGAGCTTGCTGCAAATAAATAATAGTTACTCGATGTATATAATAGTTTGTACCTAGACAGATTAACATTTACCATCACAATACTTAAGTAGCAAACACTCACTACAAATTCACCCCACCACTGTACGATTGTTTCATTAGGGACTGAGCATATGTTGAACCAAGGGCCATCAAAATGTCTTCTTATGGCTGCCACAATCCTTTGCCGTGGTGCATTATCATTACCAATCCTAACATTAACCTTTACATACATCTTGATCATTGTACAAAATAACGACCAACATCATAACTACTTGTTCAAAACCATAACCGTAGATACACTAATTGTTTGACAACCATGAACCTAACTCTAACTGATTTTTCATAACTATTAAACTAAAGCTAACTGATTTTTCACAATCCAGGAAACAAACATTAACTAACTATAAGGAACCATAACTGAAATCTCAAAATAATCTCATAGTTACTAAAGTACATACCACAAAGCTCCTTATGTCCTATTAGGATCCAGAACCGGCCTGGTTGGCAAAAGAGCATCAATGGTCCTATCTACAGGGAGAACAGCTCTACCACAACCATTTTCGCGCCCACCACCACCTATGAAAACCCTTCCACCACCAACGTTACCCAGTCCACCACCAGCTACAATACACATACCACCACCACCAGCTACGAAACCCAATCCACCACCAGCCACATTAGCAACTCCACCACCAGCCACATTTCCTAATACACCACCAGCTCCGACTCCATTTGCAAACCCCCTTCCAAGCGCAACTCCTCGGCAACCGCCGCGCCCACCAGGAGGGTCACGAACACCACCTGATCCTTGAGATCCCCGTGGCATCATCTTTTTAAAAAATGATAAATCTTTAGTACATATAAGTAGAAAGACCCAAAAAACAAAAACACGAAACTTGAGACTAAAATTATAAGCTTAAATAGGTGATTTACCTTATCAATCGAAAGGAACACCAAAAGAAAGTCTCGGAGACTAAGAAAGAAATAGAGTGAGAAGGAAGATGGATTAAAATAGATTGATAAGAAAGGAAGCAGAATTGACGATGAAGGTGGTGAAGAAACCTCAGATCTATTGTTCAACAATAAAACCCTAGAGAAATTTGAGAGAGGTGAAGTTGCAAGAAGAGAGACAATACATTTACTTTTCTTTCGTAGATTTGTGTAAAAATATTTTTATTGATATTTACAGTTAATTTGTTACATTATAATTGTCACTTCTTGTGGGTATTATACTGCATACTTACTTTTTACCCATCACATCCACCGCTAAACCTGTAAAAAAGGACGATGGCATGAGAACAAAATACGTGTGTGGCTTAGATGAAAAATCATGATGGGCTTCGCATTGGTATTGAGCCTTTAGTTTAGAACATGTACAAATTGCAAGTAATTAATTAATCTATGTTTTTGATAACATTGAACTTGAACAATAGAATGCAAGAAGCATAGTGGTGATGGATTTGTTTCAAGCTAATCTTAGAAAATTGGTTTGATTAGTACTCCATAAAGTAACACAAAATCTCAACTAATCAACAGAACCCACAAACCAGAAATAGATAAAACCAAGTTTGTGATGAATTAACCAAAATTTGAACACTTGTTTCCATTACGATTTTGAATCTCAGAGAACAAAAAAGGGTTAAACTTTGAGCTCAATCTAATTACTGTTGCTAGGAAAAAGTAATATCTAGTTGTCTTTTTTTTGCTACAATAATAGTTAAAAATATAATATTGCTAAATTTAATAGCAATAATTTACCAGGGGTAATTTGCCAAATAACTCAAATTTTTTTATAATTAGTTAAGTAGCCAAAACCTCCTATGTGGTAAAACCACAACCCTAAGATTTAGGGTTTTTTGCTACATAATTAGTTATAATTTTTTTTTTGTTATTTGGCAAATTGCCCCTAATTTACCAACTGCTAAGAAAAATGTGTGGCATTTATAATGTTTTTGTCAGCCTTTTTTTTTTAATAAACCTCTAACAAGTTTTACCACACATAAATGTGTACCTCTTTGTAGCTTTTGTTACAGATATTCTCAAAATCAAAATGTGTGAATTAGCCACAATTGTTGTGTTTCTATTCATAACAAATTAGCCACATTTTATTTTTTGTCATAATTTGTGGCATTTTGGCTATGAAATGTTACATATTTACTACAACATTACTCTTTGTTATGTTTGTTGCAAATTTGTGACTATTCCAAACAAAAAATAGCTACAAATGTGAATTGTAACAAAAAATTGTGGCTATACTTCACAATTCTTGTAGTGATTCGAGGTTACATCATTCTCATTAATGAAAGATTCCCTCCAACATCAATCCTAGTACATAATTAAAATATAAATTAAAATATAGAGTAAAGGTGAAGAAGGCCATTTTACATGTGAGCGTAACGTGTTGGAAGAGAGAGAGGTACATTGGTTTTCATTTCAACCACAATTGAAGTGAGCTTAGATAAGATGATTATTATGACGACTGTGATGGTTGGTATTTACGGTGGTACACCAGTTGATTTTTATTTATTTACGGTTACAATATAGGGTTTATTAACGCTAGAGATACTTATGTGGAACTAATCAACGTTATACACACTTTTGAATTTGAGAAGTTTAGAACGGTACGATGCAGTAGAAAATGTTTTTCATGATTGTTATCAAACGGTACCAACCGCAACTGCCCCTAAATGCTGAGTTTATGGATGATAGCGGGTGAACCAATCAAACTCTTATTTAGTTTTCCTCGTCGTCATCACCTTATGTTCATATCTTCATCTTCTCCACTAATCCTTCAAATTGTAACAGAATAATAGTTATCTTCGTCGTGAGTTCAATTTTTTTTGCTTTAGTTTCAAGAAGATAAAATTAGAAAAAATTGGATTGTATACCTTAAAACTTGTTGAACATTGGAAAAGTACACCAAATTTTACAACATTGGAAAACTACCCTTAATATTGAACAAATTATCATATAAATATGTTGATAATTAAAAATTGTTTAGTGTAAATTATAAAATTAAGTTCAATTTATTAACAACTTATATTTATTTTTTAAAACAAAAAAAAACTATATGGTTAATTAATCATAATTTTTGCAACTAAAATTATAATTAAGTAAGTCGATTTATTTTACACAGTTGATTTATATTTTTCTTCGTTGATTTTTTGCTCTGTTGATTTATTTAAACTACTGACTTATTTTTTTTATGTTCGTCGACTTAATTTTCAGTTTGATAGACTTTTTCAACTATGGATTTATATTTGTATTGGTTAATTTTTTCTTTTGTCGACTTATATAACCATTGACTTATTTTTTTATGTTCGTCGACTTAATCATCAGATTCGTTGATTTTTATTCAACTATGGATTTATATTTGTATTGGTTGGTTTTTTCCTTTGTCGACTTATATAACCATTGACTTATCGTTTTTGTGTTCGTCGACTTAATTTTCAGATTCGTCGACTTCTTTTCAACTGTTGATTTATATTTGTATTGGTTGACTTTTTTCTTTGTCGACTTATATAACCATTGACTTATTGTTTTTATGTTCGTCGACTTAATTTCTTGTATTCATCGATTTATTCTACACTATCGATTTATATTATGGTTCGTTGACTTTTATATGTGATGAAATATGTTTTTAAAAAAATATTATATTAATTTTTATTTAAAACTGAAAAATCAAATTATTTTGTTTTTAAAAAAATACAATGATTAATGATGAACTAATGGTAAAAATATCATTTCAAATTAAAAATAAGGTAGTTTTCAAATGTTAACAAATTTGGTATAGTTTTCAAAATTTCAAACAAATTTAAGGTACTTATCCAAATCCCCCATAAAATTATGCAAAAAATTAACCAGATTCGTCGATTTAATTCGAGCAACTACACATATGATATAAGATTCATTGGAGACTAAAACGATTGGAACTTGATTTCCCTAGAAAATAGTTCGTTCTGATTTAAGTCAATTGAGGTTTTTGGTAGCTCATCAGAAGTTTGATGGGTGCTCAATATTTGTATATTGTGTATAAAATAATGTTTTCTACATAGTATATCTCCATGAAATAGGTTTTATATTACATAACTAGATTAGGACCCGTATAATATTCAGGTATTAGATATTGAAATTGATTTTCTTTATAGTTATGATCTTTATAATTATATTCTAAATTAAAACCCATATAAGTAGATTCTAAATTGAAATCCGTATAATTATATTTTAAAATTAAACTCTTTATAATTATCAATATATTTATCATTAAATTGCATTTTGTTAATCGCAAGATATAACATACAAATTAGTCCAAATCACCATAGAAATGCATTTGTTCCACAATATTCACATAAAAACATGCGTTATACATTACCATGACTACAAAAGTGTTTTGTATTTGTTTTCCTATGCATGCATCTTCTAAATCTAGCTATGCATGCATCTTCTAAATAAATATATGTATATAATTAGGAACTTATTTGACAATTTAGTAACTTATTTGCCTTTTTCTATTGCATAATCATTTTTTTCATAAATTTTTCTAGTGAATAACAATGGATTTGATTTAGAATTTAAGAATCCATTAACCAATAACAATGAAATCTTAAAATTTTAAAAATCTACATAAATCCAACAATGAATAACCCCCTTAGTGTTTTGAATACAACATTCAAACAACATATCACATGTTAGGTAAACAAACCTACTTTTTCACCATTTACAAAAACATGAAGTGAAAAATAAATGTAAAGTTTGTTTTAATTAGAAACTTTCAACTTCTTTTTAAATGATAAATTTGGTTTGGAGACTTATATCTTTTTTTTTTTACTTATTCATTGCCTTTACCAAAACCCAACTACATATATATGAAGAAAATTACTTCTAAACTTTTTGACACACGTCAATATATGGGAAAATGGTTATTTAATTCCTCAAGTATTTCAATTTGGGTGATTTATTCCCCAACTATGCAACTTGCAATTTAATTCCCAAAGATTTCGTTGACTTTGCCAATTAAGGCTTAAAAAAGTCAGCCGTTAACCTCACGTTTAACGTCGTTTAAAGCTTTAATGAAACACCGGAAAACCCAATTATAACATAACCAAAGTCTGATTTTTTCCCAAATTAAAACTCCATGAACCCTAATTTCTTAAATTTCTCTATCTCTCTCATCTCTATCATCGATCCTCTTCTTCCATAAGTTCAAAAACAAATCGATTCAGCAATGAAAACACGAGGAGGAAAGGCTCTTCGAGGAGGAACAAGAACTTTAGGTATACGATCTGGAGGAGTAAAGACTCGTGGAGGAAAAGCTCCTCGTGGAGGAACCATATCGAAT